>CM040125.1:124370297-125037582 GCA_022559845.1 Amorphophallus konjac
TGCGGAGCTACGAGCGCCTTGGTAGGTGTACAGTGCGCGTTCCTAATCAAAACCTCAGATTCCTGATGTTGGCTGCTAATTCACATGGTCGTAGCATGCCCAGATTGGCGCGGCTTCCCCAGCGACAAGAGTAGGTGGTGTTTCTTCCAGCTTGTGGATTCCCACCTCAGAACTTGACTCGCTTCATGAGCAACTTGCTCACGCCACGCAGCGTGCTGCGGAGGCGGAAGGGATGCTTTGTATACAGGTAAAAGTTTCAGTGTTGAGTTCTCTTTGTTTACGCCTTATCGCGTATCTGAGACGGTACACTTGGCAGGAAAAGGAGACGGAAGAAACGCTTGCCCAAGCTGCGCAGAAGGAGGCTAGGATAGCAGAACTAGAGAGGGAACTGCAGCGTCATCCTGATGATGACTCTTCTAGGGATGCCGTGGAACTGAGGATTACTCTCCAGTTGGAGAGGGAAGACCGTGAGAGAGAACGTGCAGAGAAGGAAAGAGACGCAGAGAGAGAAAGAGCCAACAAATTGACTGAAAGGGAGGAACGAAGGACCATGGAGGCCCAACTATTCGAACTCCGAATCAGCCTTGGTCTTACTGAACAGTGGCTGAGAGATGGTGAGGAACGCTACCGAAGAACACGAGAGCGTGGCTTTCGTGTTGGTAGCTTCTCTGCTGCTTCCGTGGATCAACGCCGGGATGTGGGAATAGGAAGGGGAGTACAGAGCGGTAGGAGTACCGCTTTTCGTAGTTGGGTAGCACCCTTGAGAGCGTTTTGCCCGGAGAGCAGTGGGACGAGTAATGCAGAGAGAGAGGGCGGAACTTGATGTATTTTTTTTGGTTTTTTGGAATGAAATACAAGGTTCAGTTTGTTTGTTTTTCACTTTTGCTTCCGTTGCCTGAATCCCTGCACATATCACTGAAACAAACAAATCAGAATTTATGTTCTGACTTGGCCCCTTGCTCAATAAGCAAATGGTCACTGCGACTGTCCTTGATAATTGGTCAAGGGGCCAAGCCTTTATTAATAAAGGCAAGATAAAGATATGATGATGATAAATGCGACAGGCAAGCACACGAATGCAAGTGGTATTAAAAGTGAGATGCTGCACGCAAATGTAATCATGCAAAATTGATTTGTTTTCTTTTTAATATTTGGCATTTTTTGTTGTTTTATCATAAAAAAAATTTTTTGTTTGCAAATATGTACATTTCTCTTTTTCTTTTTTTTGTTATTTTTATCATTTCAATTTTTTTTGTTGCTAACGCCCGGCAAGCACCCAAATGGCACCTGACCTACGTGAGAACAGGGGTTTCTTACTAACCTCCCAGGTATCCTAAGTGCACATCTAGGTTGATTTGGGCCTCTAGACCCCTCGAATGATGATCCCGCCGGCTAAGACTTACCCTGATGATAATACCGTCATGCCATGCTTAGGCTCCCAGTCGCTTCCGACCACAGGGATTCACCCAAAAGGTGTTTGAGGTAAAAGATTTGCCCGACCCGGGTCTATTTCCTCACAACTCTAGATGGTATATGATGGAACACCCTGGAACCCTAACGACCAACCGCGCGGCGCTGACCCGGAATCAGACGCCGTCGCACCCATAGGTGACGCGCTTGCATTGGCCTAAGCCCGAGGTTTAAACAAGAAGACATCAAGGTGGTAAACAGGGGTCTTGACCAGCTAGAAATACGGAGACTCCTTCGCAGCGATAGCTTTTACTTTTCAAAGTAGGCAACCATATGTGTATATTAAAATAAGGTCGTAGACCCTGGGCAGTTTTCACCTTTCAGAAACTCCATCGAACCTTCATCTTTAGAGGAAGAAGGAAGAGCGTGGGGGATAAACCTCTTGAGAGGATCAGCAAAATCGTTAACCCGGCGAGCGAATAAAGGCCCATTAACTCTTTCCTTTCGGACAACTTCGGACCAAATCTCGAGCATTTACATTCCACGGCCCCTTTTGTGGATTCAGACTTTTGCTTTGAGGGGTTCCGTTTATCGCAACAGGCACGGTCACGACCAGGCTTTTCTCTTGATTTTGATTTTGTATTTCTTTTTGTGAGGGAGATAAAGTCATTTGACGTTTGTGGGCTCCCTTTTCGTATGCCTGCGGGGACACTGCCCTCTTCTCGTGCTCTGATCGATGCTCGAAGAAATGGATCCTACTCTTGCCTTTGGGGTTTGAGTTTCGGTTTCTCATGCTCAGCGTTTTAAGGGCGCCGACTGTCTCATTTGGTCGAAGGGAAAAGAATAAAGATTACAGCTTCCGGAGACCTTCTGGGTGGGGCCCCACCGTAGGTGATGCTACCGACTTTTTTGAATAAAATACATAAGTGAGCACATGTTAGCTTCCTTCGAGAGAGCATAGGCTGACGTGGCCGGACAGGGATCTCCATGGTTCTGGCAAACCAAGACCCGGTGCCTACCAAGCCTTAATGGGCCCTATCCTAACATGAAGGTTAGATGCAGGGACTTAACTATATGGTGACTGCCAGGCATCGGCATTTTGAATTTTCCATATTTTTAGTGGTTTTGGTATTTCTTTGTTTTTGATGTTTTTATCTTTTCATATCATTTTTTTTGTTTTGTGCTAAGGGTAGTATTTCTTAGATAAAGCCCATTCCAAGGGTGGGATAACTCGGTCCCTTCGGCGTTGACTAGCTTGTAGGCGTTGCCAGGGTACACGGCTTGAATTACAAATGGTCCTTCCCAATTGGGTTGGAGCTTAGAACGCGGACCTCCAGGTTTGACAAAAATTCTTTTTACGACCATCTCACCGACTTTGAATTTTCTCTCAACGACTTTCTTTTGGTAAAAGCGAGCGAGTCTATTTTGATACACACGCGCGTGTTCGGCAGCAGCCAGTCGCTTCTCATCCAAGAGTTCAACTGGGCGAGGAGTGAATTACGACGATCGTCGAGGGGAAATTCCTCGTCCAATTGTACCCTGAGAGAAGGGATCAGAGTCTCATACGGGACTACCGCTTCCATACCATAAGTAAGGGCAAATGGAGTCTGCCCGGTGGGGGTACGGATTGAAGTGCGATAGGCCCATAGGGCTTCGATAAGCTTTTCTGGCCAGTCTGAAAACTTACTAGACTCGCAGGTTTTTTTGATGATTTTGAGCAATGTTTTGTTGGTGGCCTCCGCTTGGCCGTTACCTTGTGGGTAATAAGGCGATGAATGATGCAATGCAATTGCGTACCTTTTGCAGAGGTCCTGTAGGTCCTGAGAAATGAACTGTGGCCCATTGTCGGTGACGATTGTGCTTGGGACGCCGAATCTGGCGAGGATGTTCTTCATGATGAACTTGCAGACTGTTGACGCCTTGATTTCCGCGTAAGCTTCGGCTTCGGCCCATTTGGTGAAGTATTCCGTTGTAGTAAGGATGAAAGATTTCTGCTTGGTGAGGGAATTGGGATCACCTAGGGGACCGATGATGTCGAATGCCCACATGGAGAAAGGCCATGGGGAGGATATTGGATGAAGTGAGGAAGATGGTGAATGGATTTTATCGGCGTGAAGTTGACACTTGACACACCTACGGACATAGACAGCACAATCCTCTTCCATAGTGGGCCAATAAAAGCCTTGGCGAATGATCTTCTTGGCGAGCATCTGACTATTCACGTGGCCACCACACACACCCGAGTGCGTCTCATCTACACATTTCCAAACCTCATCGTCACCAAGACATCTTAACAGAATACCAGTAAGGCTCCTCCTATAGAGTAGACCTCCAACCAATGTATATTTCTGAGCCACCCTTCTTATGGCTTTCTTGTCCTCTGTGGTGGCCCCTTCAGGATAAGACTGATCTTGGCAGTATTTGACAATTTCATAGAACCATGGTTTCTCTTCATCAGCCAGTTCTTCTTCAACCTCTGCCAACATGATCTCCCTCTTCTCAAGGATATCTTCCTGCAGGATCTTTCTTGCTATCCTGTCTTTGATATTTATGTAGGAAGCATCATCGATTGCAGGGGCGTGAAGTTTGTAGATGGAAATGGACTTAAACCATCTTCCTAGAGGGAACCTTATGGATGATGCCAACGAGGCGAGGGCATCGGCGAGAATATTCTGATGACGAGGGACATGAACAAAGATCAGTTTGGCGAACAGTTTGGCAAAGGCAGCAGTGAGTTCTTGGTATGGCTTGAGTTTGGGATCGCGAGTGCGATATTTAGTGAGCACCTGGCGAAGGATGAGTTGACTATCACCTACGACTCGCAACTCAGTGATACGAAAAGAATGGGCGAGTTCTAGGCCAGCTAGAAGAGCTTCATATTCGGCTATATTGTTGGTGACTGGAAATTTGAGCTGGTATGCCAATGGGAATGTGAGGCCTTCAGGCGACAGGAGGGCGACGCCGATTCCTCTCCCTTGAGAATTCAGAGCTCCATCAAAATATAGCGTCCACATTGGCTCATCTGATTGGTTGACGGACATTAGTTCCTCATCTGGAAACTCTGATTGGACGGGATCGAACTTGGGAAGAGGATGGTGAGCGAGATGCTCGGCTATGGCATAGCCTTTAATCGCCTTTTGCTGGATGTAGGTGATGTCGAACTGAGAGAGAAAACTTTGCCAGCGTGCTAGCCTATCCGTAAGGACGGCTTTCTCCAGAAGGAATTTGATAGGATTCATTCGAGCAATCAAGTGGACCTCATGAGCCAAGAAGTAGTGCTTCAATTTCTGCACTACCCAAACGAGGGCAGCACAGGTTTTCTCCATGACGGTGTACTTCTGCTCACAGGGATTGAGAAGTTTGGACAAGTAATAGGTTGCCCGTTCCTTGCCTTCTTCATCAGCTTGTGCGAGGACGGCTCCCACGGAGTCATCCAAGACTGAGACGTAAAGGATCAGAGGTTTTTCTGGTTTGGGTGGAATGAGAACGGGTGGACTAGCCAGATATTCCTTCAACCCTTCAAAAGCTTTCTGACATTTAGAATTCCAGTGGAATTCTACTCCTGGCTTGGTCAACTCGTAGAGAGGTCTACACCTTTGTGAATGTTGAGACACAAACCGACGAATAAACTGCAACCTCCCGATTAAACCTCGGACTTCCCTCAAATTCTTGGGAGGCGGCATATCCCTGATAGCCTTAGCTTTGTCGGGATCTATCTCGATCCCTCTTTTGCTCACAATGAACCCCAGCAATTTACCTGACGACACACCAAACACACACTTCTTCGGGTTCATTTTCAGTTGGAACTCCCTTGACCTCTGCAAGACCTTAGCCAAAACTTCTGGATGTTCCATCCTGGTCCTTGATTTTACCAATAAGTCATCCACATACACTTCCAGATATATGTGCATCATGTCATGAAATATGGCCATCATCGCTCTTTGGTAAGTAGCTCCAGCATTCTTTAATCCGAACGGCATGACCACGTAACAATATGTTCCCCAAGGGGTAGTGAATGACGTCTTTTCCTGATCCTCTTCTGCCAAACGAATTTGATTGTATCCTGAAAATCATCCATGAACGAGAGGGTTTCGTAGCCTGTCGTGTTATCGATCAACACATCAATGTGAGGCAAGGGAAAATCATCCTTTGGACACGCGCGGTTAAGGTCCCGGAAGTCGATGCAAATCCTGACTTTCCCATCTTTCTTCATGACCGGGACAATGTTCGCCACCCATTGAGGATAAAGAACGACTCTAATGAACCTGGCTTTGTGGAGCTTATCGACCTCTTCTTTCATTTTCAAAGCCATTTGAGGGTGGAAACGCCTTAACCTTTGTTTTACCGAGACGGACCCTGGTTTTAGGGTTAAACGGTGTTCGACCAAGGTTGAATCCAGACCCGGCATATCCTCGTAGCTCCATGCAAACGTGTCCTTATATTCCTTGAGAACCTCAATTAATGCCTCTTCTTCAGAGGGTGGTAGGTTGTCACTTATGAGGATGATCCTAGGGTCTTCCTCAGTTCCCAAGTTGACTTCTTTGGTGGATTCTTCTACGGCGGTTGACGGCTCGTCGAATCTCCTTATTCCACTAGCGTATGCGCCCGCCGCATCCTCATATTCTTCACCCTCATCTTCAGTGGGGCATTCTTCATCCGTGATCTCGTAGACTCCATACCCTTCATCAAATGCACAGTCGCCCTCACATTCTATTTCCGGTAGCTGGATGGGATTTTCTAGCAACTGGGGGATGGCAAGGAGGGCTTGACACCTGGCGGCTAAATCCAGAAGGAATCGACGAGGGATCTGCCTCCCCTTGGACTTCTTCCTAGGTACTACCCTTGGCCTATCATTCCTAGATTGACTGACAATATTTACAGAAGAAGAGGAAGACGAAGAGGATGGTGTAGAATGTACAGGAGAAGACCCCTCAGAGGAGGGGTAGAAAAGGTCGCTCATCGGACCTTGGACGGGTGGTCCGCAAGGCGGTACGCACCCGTGGGAGATGTAGGAGGTTTCCTCAACGAAGATGTGTTGTTGGGGAGTTTGAAAATTGACGTTTTTTTTTCGTTTTCATTTTTAATGACAAAGCAGTGAAAAGAGATTGGAGGAGAGAGAAAAGTGGTTATGGCTAGAGGATTGTGAGGCTCATAGAGCAGATCATGGTTGAAGACCTGGCGCGGGTTGAAAAGCCCGCGTAGGTATGTAAACAGAGAAGGGGATCTGGGAAGATCATCAGACAATTGTCTGGCCCAGGAAGAAGATATCAGCAAAGGCTGAGACGAGTGGATGGAGAGATGGCGGCTAATGAGCCGTCGACGGCAATGTTGAGGACGGATGAAGATCCGTCGATGACAGAGTCCTTCTGGCGAGGACGAGGATAGTTTGGAACCTTGGCAAGAGTGGTAATATTCTCTGGTATTCCGGAGATCAATGACGGTCCTTCAAGTTGCGGAGACGAGAACATCCTTTCCAGTGCAACGGAAATGTCCCGTATGTCGAACCATTTGTTCCACTCGCATTCCGGATCTTTGATCTTGCCTCTTTTGGTGATCCTCGGACATTTTTCAGCCAAATATACAGCATGTGATCCCCCATATGCTTCTCGTGGGTAATCTCCCATCTGAACAACGGTCCCTCTGTTGAAGTGGTTTGATAGAGTCCATGTGAGGGGCTTCCAATCTGCCCTGAACGGTCCTTTGAAGCCTAGGCCAAACCTACGGTTCGGCCTAATTTCCTTTGGCGGTTTGAGCATACCCTGTAATTGTGCGCCCAGACCTTTACCCTGTTGATAGCCGATGTTCCTCATAATCTCCCAACCTTTGGAGTGAAAAGGGAGACATGATGTTGCGGTTGTCCTGACCGGCTCCTTTGGTGCCAGTGGAACGTGAGATGGATCACGCACGTCCAGCAGTGACAATATGGGCCGATGAGACGGCCAAACAGAGGGCAGAGAGGTGTTGATAGCATCCACTGTGTGAAGGACAGGTGTACTGACCACTTTAATAATCCTCCCATTGTAAGGAAACTTCAGGCACTGATGGTTGGTGGAAGGCACAGCGTCCATGGCTTCGATGTAAGGGCGACCCAGTATAGCCTTGAATGTGGGGTCCATGTCGAGGACATGGAATTCCGTGGGAATTGACATGGGGCCTAGTTCTGCCTTCAGAATAATCATCCCCTGCGGTGGCCTTTTGCTATTGTCATAGGCCGTGACCGTGATCGAGGAAGGTCTTATTTGTTCCTCGTCGATCCCACACAACTGAAGAGTGCTCATGGAGATCACATTTATGGAGGCACCCGTGTCCACAAGACACGGGTTTATGGATACCCCATTGATTTTTATTGAAATGCACAATGCATATTTCCGAGCTTCCTTGGGAGCGAGCTCGTAGTTGTGGAACATGATGGCCGGTTGTGTGTCTGTTAGGGTCAGGACGGTCGAAATCTTCTCCACGGGGAGGTCTTCATTAACCATGACTCTTTGAAGGTACTCCATTAAGGCTGCCTGGTGGGATGTGGATCTTTGAAGAAGCTCCAGGATGGAGATCCGAGCAGGCGTCTTGTCCAAATGTTTTAATAGATCATACTGTGTTCCAGGGATAGCTCTTTCTGGTTGTTCTCCATCATCCTTCTCTGGCTGAGATTGCTCAAGATTCTGACTGTTGTAGGGGAAAACCCTGTGGAAAATCCTTCCACTCCGGAGCACCATTGCCTGCGGCTTTTGTACCTCTGTGGGGGTAGCAGTGGGTTTTAACAGAGGTTTGAGGGGTAGTGGTGGAGGAATGGTCGATGAAGCAGGGGTGATGACGGGAGCAGGGATTCTGATGAGGGGTTTGTTAGGTGGAGGCATGGTGAAGGTAGAGGGGATATCGTGCAGATTATGAAGGATAAGGGGTCTGGAAGGTGGAGGTGGAGACGAAGTAAAGTGGGTAGGGCTTGAAGTGGGCAATGATTTTGAGGTGGGCGATGAGTAATGAGTGGTTTTGAAGGCATTAGTGGTGATACGGTGGAGAAAGACGGGGTTATGTATGGTTGACGGATGATAAGGGGTTTAGAAGGCGTAGGGGTAAATGTGGTAGAGGTGGATGGTAAAGTGGGGGAGTGAGAGAAGATGAGAGGGTGTGAAGGCGTAGTGGAGAGTGTCGGTTGATAGGAGATCGGGGTACGGATGAGAGGGCGTAATGGTAGTGGAAATGGTGAAGGCGATACTGACGCGGGTTGATGAGAGAGAGGTGCTACCCGGGCAAGGCGAGGGGGTTGCATGACGATGGGGTTGGAGGAAGAAAGAATATAGGTACTTTCCTGGTGCCACACCTGCTCTCTCCCGACTTCCGGGAAGGAGGAGATGGGGTTAACCTGATGATTGGGCTGTTGGTGCTCCGGTAATGGATTCTGGATTATGCCCATGTCGGGCGGTTGTTGTGGGGCCTGCTGAGGCTGTTGTTGTTGTGGTGGTTGCTGCTGCTGCTGCTGTGGCCTATGAGGAAGTCTCCTAGCCTTAAGAGCGATGACGTATCGTCTCATTTCATCCCAATCTATTTGATGTTCATCATTCATATCGTGGATGTAATCTTTGAAATGGAAGCAGTAGTCTACTGTGTGTCCTGGCTGCCTGTGGTAGACGCAGTATTTGGAGGTATCAACATTCGGGGGCCACACGGGCTTTTCTCTGGGTAGGGCGAGTTGGTTTGATGCCATGAGGGCATTAAAAATGTCTGCTAAGGTTTCTGGCAATGGTGGATAGTAGGCTCTCTTGGGACCGAGCGGCCTCCTTTGTTGCTATTGGGGACCATAGTTCCCCGGGGGTGGAACTTGGTTGTACTGAAGCGGTGGTTGTTGTTGCTGAGGTTGTGGTTGTTGTTGCTGGGGTTGACGTAATGGAGGCATATTATCCTGGGGTGGATTATTTTGGGGTGGAGGACGAAGAGGGAAAGGACCTGGTTGGAGGGGAAGTCGGGGTATTTGTGGAGGCCTTGGGTTGACAGCATAGTTGGCATTGTTGACCGCACCCACTTGCTCATTTGTCACGACCCCTTCTGTGGCTCCGCCCAGGACACCAGCGCCTGTCTTTCTGACCACTTTGGGCTTCGACGACTCAAACATGTTCATAATGGGGGAGTCTTTTAACTGGGTTTGGATGTATCGGGCCCTTTCATAGAGTTCCTCCATTGTAGTAAGTTTATTCATGGCCAGGACGTGTCTGAACTGTGGGGTTGCATTAGACACAATCATCTTCACTTGTTCGGGCTCGGAGAGGGTGTCCCTTATTCTTTCCGCCAGAGACCTCCATCTATCAGCATAGCGGACAAAATCCTCGTCGGGCTTCATCTTTTCGGCCACTAGGTCGGTAATGGAGAGTGAGGGACCGACCCTATCCCTATATTTCTGCAAGAACCTTCTCTGGACTATTTCAAAATTCTCGGCCTCGCGGGGCTCCAAGGAATAGAACCACTCAAGCGCGGGACCATCCAATGATCTCCGAAAGAGGTATGCCAGGGACCTCTGATCGTTTTGCCAATAGGAGGATTCATACATGAAATCCTTGAGGTGAATGAAGGGGTTGCCGGTACCATTGTATCTGCGGTACGTGGGCATTTCGGAGGGAGGAAGATGAATGACGGGAAGGATTGGCAAAGCAACCTCCGGGGTGGCTTTCACGTCCACCATCCTTCTCAGATTTTGAAACTGCTCGTCCATGCGATTGAACCTATTGAGGAGCGATTGGGCGAGCTCCTCTGGAGGTGAAGGTGGCACTTGCCACTGGGGGAGAAACTGTCTCCCGGAGACTTGAGGGGGGAACCCGGAATGAGAGGGAGCTGTCGGACCGCCGACAGTTGGCCCTGGCTGAAGCGGTGTGTGGGGAACAACGGGAGTTTGAGATTGTGACGGGAACTGGAATGAGGGTGGTTGTTGGCTCGCTTGTCCTTGAAGCGAGGGAGACTGGATGGCTTGTGCCAACGAAGGAGATGGAATGGCCTGCACGGACTCTTGGAGAGGTGCGATGGCCGGAGTTGATTCCTGGGGCGTGGGGGAAACAGATTTCCCCTTCAGAATGGCCTGGAAGGCCCGGAACTGTTCAGAGGTAAGCTCCGTGTTGGCGAGGACGCCCAGTAAGGAAGAGATATCCTGTGGTGGGGACGTGTCCCCGGTAATAACCTGCACCTCATGCGAGAGCTCATGAGAAGGACCCGAGTCCATAGCATAGACTCGCGGGTCGGCTGACAAACCACGACTAGGGTGGTTCTCCTCAAAAGACTCGTGAGCCATGCTCACAGTTTTCCCAGAACGCAAAAACATACACTAGCAAACAGGTAGCACAGATTATCAAACAAGTGGATGCCTTTACGCCCCTTTTTTTGTGTTTTGATTTTGATGATTTTTTTGTGTTTTTAGCGAGATCCGAAGTTCACACAAAATGGGGACCCTAGTTTATTTTTGTTTCACCGCCGTGTCAGCTAGGGTCTCTCGTCTCACCACAAATGAAATGACTAACTTCGGGGAACTTCAATGGTACAACCAGCCCAGTGAACGAAGAGGAGATTCTTCGATGTCGGGGACTTACGGAGGTCCCAGTGGAGGAGATTCTAGTCCGTTGAGAGGAATTCTCAAACGGAGAGTCCTTCCTTCACCGGGAAAGGGTGATCCTCAAAAAAAATGAAGAAAGGATAGAAAAGAGGGATGAATGCATGCAATGAAATGCTGACAGAGATATGGAGTGGAAAAACAACAGAAATAACAGACATATAATAAACAAACAACCAATCAAAACTGACAGTGCTGCCGTGAGCACAACAGGGGCGCGCGCGGGCGCCGAGGTGGAGAGGCACGGATGGTGCCGAACTTGCAAGGGTAGTCGAAAGGAAGCAGTAGGGGTCCCACCGTGATCGCCAATCTGTGAGCGATGTCACGCGGTTCGGGGAAGAGCGGAGAAGACGCGGAGCACGCGCGGGCTCCACTTTTCTTTTGTTTGGTGTTTGTTTACTGCAACATAGAAATAAAAGAAGAGAGAGAAGGGGCCACCACGGGAGATTGCTCCGGTGGGGCGAGCGGGACAAGTGTGATATAGCAAGATATGGGGGTTAAACGGCCATAGCGAGAAGTGACTCGCCGCGGCCTCGGGGGGATGGGAATGGTGCAGAAATTAAATAACAAGAATTAAAACGGCCATTGGGGAAGTGACTCGCCGCGGCCTCGAGAACACAAACAGATAAGAATATAACGTATAAGAACGTGAATTTAAACGGTCATTGGGGAAGTGACTCGCCGCGGCCTCGAGAACACAAATAGATAAGAATATAACATATAAGAACGAGAATTTAAACGGCCATTGGGGAAGTGACTCGCCGCGGTCTCGAGAATATGAGCAGAATATAACAGAGTATAAAGAGAATATAAGAACGGAAATTTAAACGGCTATTGGGGAAGTGACTCGCCGCGGCCTCGAAAATAAGATGTGATCGCCAGGGGCCGAAAGACCCCAAAATAAGAAGTGATCGCGCCTACCTCAAGATCGGGAGATGGCGGGTTGCTTCTTCCTCTCCCTCCGGCCGGCCGACGGAGAGGGCTTTCCTCGGCTACCCTTGCAAAACAACGACAAATAAATGACAAGTGGATTAGAAAGATGGAGGTGTAGTATTCAAATCCTTACGATAAAAATAACGAAATGATGGCAAGACACACACCTGGTTGGTGTTATCTTTTAAACCCCTCTCGGACTCGAGTAGGAGGAAAATGAGATGAAGTATGTAAGAAGTGTATAAGAAAAGGCGCCCTTATGAAGGGGGATAGGGGATGCAAGATGATGAATGCAAAAGAACTACGAAGAAAAGGAAAGAATTGGCTTATTGGATGTGCCGATGGTGAAATCCGGCGGAGCTCCGGCAGCGTGGGGACGACGTGGAAGCGCGGTGGATGAAGACGACCTTCCTCTCACGAGCGTGAGCACCCGAGAAGCCGGCAGAACCTCCACCTACAAAAGAACCCACGGGTTAGAAAATGACTCCGTAGCCTCTGGGCTCCGGCAGCCTATCAGATCACTTCGAAGCTCCCAGAACTGAGGGGGTGGGCCTCTATTTATAGGGCCCAGGAGGGTGGAGGCGTCCAGGACCCTGGACACCTCCATCAGGGCAAAAATAATATTTTATTCTATTTTTATTTATTTTTTTGGAATATTTTTGTGGAGGCGTCCAGGGCCCCGGACGCCTCCAACAGGTCCACCGAAAACCGACGACGGCCGCACGCGGTTTGGCACAACGCGTGGTTTTGTGAGCGGCGCCTCGTGATTCAGAAATAGGCGCGTCCAGCTGTCTGGACGTCTTCATAATTTAGATTTTTTCACACACGACAAACCGTCGTTCGGTGGCCGACGCCCGTGAAGGAGTTGATGGAGGCGTCCAGGGGCCTGGACGCCTCCAAAATATATTATTTTTATTTTTGTTTTATCTTTTTATGCTAGGGCTGGCATTTTGATTTTTTTATATTTGTTTTTATGGAGGCGTCCAGGGTCCTGGACGCCTCCATTAATATATATATATTTTTATTTATTTATTTGTTTTTTTATGCCAACTGGCATTTTACACACTTTTTTTATTTTTGTTTTTATGGAGGCGTCCAGGGCCCTGGACGCCTCCATTAATATATATATTTTTTATTTGGTTTTGGGCCCTGAGAAAATAAAATAAAATAAATTAAAAACATGGGGGCGTCCAGGGGCCTGGACGCCCCCATTAAGACCCACCCGGGTCCTCAGATCAGGCGTCGGCGGCCGCCCGGCAGACACCCTTCTTGATTTCGGAACCTCTTGGTGCGTCTGACTGGTGTTGATGCCGTCCGAATGCCGTGACGAGACGATTACGGATGCCGAAAAAGGCAGAAGAAGACCCAAGAAAAGGAAGTACTCAAGTGATTCGAAATGCGTAAGCCGTCGTGGAGCGTCGTATAGTAATATGAGACTTTCTCAGGAGACGTCAAGAATGGCGTGTCTACACCACTTTGCCGAAAGGGAAATCTAATGATCGACGACTGTCGCACTCTGAGGCCAACACCGTCGATTTCAGAACCTTCGAGCAACAGAAAGGGAAGAAGGGGGCAGATGAAGCTCTCCCACCAGCAGACACAGCAGAAAGAAAAGATAAGGTCTCTCTGAGAAACAAAATGAGAAAGCCGTACTCTTTCCCGAAAGATAAGACAGCCGCACTATTCAACTGGGCATACAAGTTCAACAAGGTAACATTGCCTGAGCCAAAGAGACCCGATGACGCGGCGAAGAAAGGTGATCCACTGTTCTGTCCATATCACCGTGCGCTGGGGCACGCAATTGAAGATTGCTACGTCTTCAAAGATATTATGGAAGGCATGGTCAAAAAGGGCGAGCTACAGCTGGGAGATTACCAGGTAGAGCCACCTCGTCCACATGAGCCTCCGGCATTAAAAATGGCCGCCAATATGATTTCAATCTACCAGCAGCTGCCTAAGGAGGCCGTTGAAGAATGTACCAGGCATACTTATGAAGCTTGCTTCCTCACCCCACTGAAGGATCAGGAAGGATGGCAGATGAAACCCATAAAGAACAGAAAGAAGACTCCCGCAGCCAAAACCAATGGAGCGATTATCCGCGGTGTCACACCAAGGCCCGAACCACCTCCAGTAAAGCCAGTATGGCGCACAGCTGAGACAGGGCCGGTCATCCGAATCCCCACTCATAACCGGAGAAGACAAGTCCCCCTACCTGCACATAAGGAAGTAAGTCCTGCAGCCAGGCGTTTACAGTAGTATATTAATGGGCTCGATGAATATGAACAGAAAAAGCCCGGGCACCTGCTGGTGAAAGACTGTATACTCTGGGAACAGCTCGAAGAATTGAAAATTAAAGAGCAGTCAGAGGCAGAACAAGAAAAGGCTGAGACTGAACCCTTCTGGGGGCAGGGGCCAATAAAGCCAAATTCCCAGAAAAAGAAGAGACGGCCCAAGTCCAAGAAGGGAAAGAGGGTCGTGACAGTACAATGTAACACCCTGTCGGCACTCTTTACCTCGCCCGGGGAAGACGATGAGGATGAAACATCAAATGCCCCGCTAGAAGCCAACCATGCCGAGGCCTCAACCTCGGCACATGCAACACGCTCCGGAAGAAGGTGGGGGCGCCCACCACCAGCTAATCATAACATTATGTTCAGAGGGGAACAGCCCTACCAGATTCCCGAACCAGAGGTACGAGGTGTCCAGGTTCCTCCCCCTACCGGCTTGTACCAAGAAAAGAAGAAAGGAAGTCAAACTCCAACATTTCTGGAATTTCTGTCTAGTCTAGAAAATGGGTAGTCGATACAGGCTGGGCCAGATAAAGGCAAGGGACCTCAGCAATCGGCGTCTGTAGCCTACGAGCAGAATGAGAAAGAAGGGGATAACCCTTTGACGGCACCAGGGGCCGTTGCTATAGAAGAAGCCCCCCAAGAAATCAGTCCCGGGGATGAAACCAGCACTGGGCAGCAAAGGCCACGGGCACCACATGAACCTCCAAAACCCCGATGGGCGGAAGAAATGAGACTGTCTAATGTCAGGGTGGGCAGCCGGATCATGAAAATGCTAAAAAAGCTCCCTACCAGATTCTCCATCTGGGAGATTCTCTCTCTGAGTGAGGAGGCTCGCCAAGCAATTGTTGATGCCTTGTAGTCGCCGGCACAATATGAAGCACTCTTGACAGAAGTGAATTCCGGGCCGTCAGTTACATTCACAGAGGATGACATGCTGATTCCAAATTCCGGCCATAACAGACCGCTGTATATGAGGGGCTCCCTGAACTGTCAGCCACTGAACAGGATACTGATAGATCCCGGGGCTGCCGTGAACATTCTCCCATACCGCATCTACCAAAAATATTACTTTGATCTGCAGCTTACCAAGGTCAGAGACATGAAAATTACAGGATTCAACCAGAAATGTGAGACGCCCCTTGGGGTGGCTGATTTTAACCTCACATTGGGGGATCTCACTACCGTGGTACGATTCTATGTAATCGACTCCAACACCACATATAAGGCCCTGCTGGGGAGACCGTGGCTGCATGAATATCAGATAGTGCCGTCCACGCTGCATCAGTGCATTAAATACTGCCATGAAGGAAAAGAAGAGAGGGTGTTTGCGGATCTGCATCCCTTCGAAGTATTCGAGTGCCATATGCTTGATGCATCCTACTACCCGGAGGTGTCGCGAAAGGGTGAAGAGAAAGAGGCTGTGGTCAGCCAGAAAAAGCCGGCGACGAAGGCAAGAAATTGGTCTCCACCGCCACCAAAGGGCTATATTAAAAAGCATGAGGTATCTCACATCTCTTATGCCGGTGACTTTGCTCGGATCACCCCTCCTAGCATTCACCCGGATGATATCAATGAAGAAATGAAAGAAAAGTACACACAAGTGGAGGTGCCGCAGGGTTTATTTAAACCCATCGTCAGCCTCAAGTACCAGACGGTGCTACCACTGAAGACTATGGAAGTCCCTCGCTTCTGCGAGCCTCCTACCATATTCTACACTGGGGAGTCAGTCGAGGAAGATGATCAAGACTGCATGGTCCCTGAAGAGGCCATAAACCAGATGGTGCCAATTACAGGCTTGGATTATACTACCCGACTGGTTTAACAGATGTTCTCTAAGATGCGAATGTCGTCATTGCAGCCTGCTGCCCAGAAGAAGGCGTTCAAGGAGCTATGAGATCCGCCTCGGGATAATAAAGAACTGAGGAAGATCACTCAGCACCCAGGAATGGGTTATACCCTTCAAGAATACTATGAAGCTGAGGTGGACGTCATATCTGTCTCCTACTAGCATGAAGACCCTCCAGAGGTAGGATATGACAAGTACCCCTCGGAAGATGAAGAAATCATTTATCAATCCATAATGAACAATGAAGCCCCAGACAGTCAGCCGGAGACGGGGACGTCTGATGAAGCAAAGAAAGATTGGTGCTGGGAAGACCTACCTTGCAAAGAGGATCTGTTCCATGCTGAAGCAAAGTTTGACACGGGAACCCCGGATGAAGACCAAGTAGCCAAAGAGCTGAGGGAATGCCTGGAGTTTGAGCGCATCCTGGAAGAAGTCCGGGCTCTACAGAATGATGATCTCTCAAAGGAGTCTGCATCAGAAGAGCCTCTAAGGGCGGAAGACTCCATCTTTGAGTTTCCTGCTGATCCAATTACGTCCTCGGGGCAGACTGAACAGAATACAACAATATTGGCCATATATGATAAGCCAACACCCGCTGATGACCAGTATGATGAAACAGAAAATCATGAAACTGAAGAAGATTATATCCCGGGAGGCTTCATTGACTTGCAAGAAGCCCCGCCCGAGGTCGAAGATGGAGGTCAGGCCACCGTCGATGAGCTTGTAGAAATAAATCTGGGAACCGTAGATGAGCCAAGGCCGACATTCCTCAGTGCACTGCTGGAGCCAGCTACCAGGGAACAGTATATACAATTTTTGAAGGAATTTCGAGACTGCTTTGCATGGACATATGATGAAATGCCGGGACTGAGTTCTGATGTGGCACAGCACCGATTGGCAATAAACCCAGAGGCTAGCCCTGTAAAGCAGCCTTCCAGGAGAATGCGCCCTGAATTAATAAATCAGATTAACAAAGAGGTTGACAAGCTAATTGATGTAGGCTTTGTTGAAGAAAATCAATACGTTACATGGCTAGCCAATATAGTGCCCGTAAAGAAGAAGAATGGGCAGATCAGAATATGTGTTGATTTCTGGGACCTTAATAAGGCTTGCCCGAAATATGACTTCCCAGTACCAATCACTGAAGTGATGATCGACGCGACTACTGGTCATGAGGCCCTATCATTTATGGATGGGTCATCGGATACAACAAAATTTGGATTGCTGAGGAAGACAGAGTGCACACTGCATTCCGTACCCCGAAGGGGATATTCCACTACAAAAGGATGCCGTTTGGCCTCAAGGATGCCGGCGCTACCTACCAAAGAGCTATGACCAAGATCTTTGATGATTTGCTCTTCATGAAAGTAGAGTGCTACATTGATGATTTGGTAGTAAAAACTAAAAGAAGAGAAGACCATTTGCAAGACCTGAGGGTAGTATTCCAGAGGCTACGCAAATATGAACTCAAGATGAATCCCATGAAATGCACCTTCGGCGTGTCCAGTGGAAAATTCCTCGGGTTTATTGTCCGGCATAGGGGCATTGAAATTGACCCATCCAAGATTAAGGCTATCCAGGAGCTCCCTCCACCAAGGAATCTGTCCGAGCTGAGATCTCTGCAAGGGCGGCTGGCCTATATCCGACGATTTATATCAAATCTGTCGGGAAGATGCCACCCCTTTCACAAGCTCATGATGAAAGATGTACCGTTCCTCTGGGACGATGGATGTCAGGAAGCCTTTGATAAGCTGAAAGAATATCTCAAGACCCCTCCGGTGCTGGGGGCACCAATTAAGGGCAGGCCCTTGATACTGTATATCGCGGCCACATACTGTTCCCTGGGGGCAATGCTGGCACAGATAAATGAAGAAGGCAAAGAACAAGCCTTGTACTACCTAAGTAGGAGGCTGATTAGAACTGAAGAAAGCTACAGCTACATTGAAAAGACCTGCTTGGCACTAGTCTTTGCTGTCAAAAAGCTCCGACACTATATGTTGTCACATGAAGTCAGATTGATATCTGCAGCAGATCCGCTCAAATACATATTGACTCAGCCAGTACTGAAGGGCCGATTGGGCAAATGGGCAGTGATCCTGATGGAATTTGATATTACCTATACACCCCAGCGGGTGATAAAAGGACAGGCCGTGGCTGATTTCTTCGCAGAGCATCCTGTGCCAGAAAATGATATGCTAGGGACTGAGTTACCCGATGATGAGACACTCGAGGCCTGCCAAACCCAGTCAGTTATGTGGCAACTATTCTTCGATGGAGCATCCAGAACAGAGATAGACTCCGATGGAAAGACCAGAATATGGGCTGGAGCCGGTATTGTGCTGAAATCACCAGAAGGGGAGGTCGTGCATACTTCCTGTTCTATAAACAAGCCCTGCACCAATAATGAGGCCGAGTATGAAGCTATGATAATTGGGCTATATATAAGCCTCAACATGGGTATCCAAATGCTTCAAGTATTCGGCGATTCGATATTGATAATAAGACAGATCCAAGGGGAGTTCAAAGTGCGGAAGCCAGAACTGAATCCCTACCACCAAAAAGCTGTGCGCCTCATGGCAAAATTCTACCACATTGAGCTCAAGCATGTGGGCCGTGGACACAATGCCCAGGCTGATGCACTGGCAAAGCTGGCCAGCTCACTAGCAGTCCCACCAAATAAGACACTGAACATTATCGTTATGAACCGGCGGCAAGTCCCCAGTATGCTAGAAGGGTGCCCCGAAGAAGATGAAGTTGCCACCATCAGCACAGAACAGGCGCCTGATTGGAGATAGCACCTGCTGCAGTGGTTTCTACACCAACAACTGCCGCAGATAAGAGAAGAAAAGATGAAACTCCTAAGAATCAAAGATTCTTATGAACTCAGGAATGGAATTTTGTTCCGAATAATGGCAGATGCACGCAAGAAGATTCTACTCCGCTGTCTGTCCACTGAGGAAGCCTGGCAAGCGATGAAAGAAACACATGCTGGGACAGCAGGTGCCCACCAGGCTGGTCCCAAGATGAAGATAGAAATCAAGAAGCTGGGCTACTATTGGCCCACCATGTTTGAAGACTGCTGTAAATTTGCAAAATCATGCCAGAAATGCAAGGAGCATGCTACTGTGCCTAGAAGGCCTCCTACGACTCTGCACCCTACAGTTCCCAGTTGGCCGTTTGCACAATGGGGAACTGATGTAGTCGGGCCACTGCCGACTTCCACGGCCGGACATAAGTACATACTGGCCATAACAGATTACTTCTCCTGATGGGCGGAGGCTATAGCATTAAGAGAAGTGACTGGTGAACTGGTCGCCAGATTCATCAAGCAGAACATTATCTTCCGGTTCGGGATCCCCAGCCGAATAATATCTGACAATGGAAGTCATTTCAGAAATCAGAAGGTCTATCGGCTTGCTGAGAAGTATAAGATCGAATGGAGGACCTCCACTCCTTACAATCCACAGGCAAACGGATTGGCAGAAGCTTTTAACAAGACTCTCTGCACCTTGCTGGCCAAGGTCGTCGGTTCCAATAAGAAGGACTGGGAAGAGAAAATGTATGAAGCTCTGTGGCCATACCGCACTGTCTTCAAGACACCTACAGGGTGCTCACCATACTCGCTGGTATACGGATCAGAAGCAGTGGTTCCGCTAGAGCTGGAAGTCCCGTCACTCAGAGTGGCAGTCCAATATGGCCTGGCCCGTGGCGAACAGACCAATGCAGAAAGAAGACTAGAAGAACTGGCTGAATTGGAAGGGAAGCGCCTCCGAGCCCAGAAGAGTATCCAAATGTATCAGGCCCGCATGGCCACTGCATTCAACAAACTCGTAAGAGGACGAGAATTCAAGAAAGGCGACCTTGTCATGGTCAAGAAAAAAGAAGTCATGGCATCCAACCCAAAAGGAAAGCTGAATGCTAACTGGGAAGGTCCTTATGTGATACAGAGGGTCTACGAAGGAGGGGCCTACGTGGTTGTTAACCATCGAGGGGAAATCCAATTCTCCCCACTCAACGGAAGACATCTAAAGCTGTATCATGCGGCACAACCGGCATTCCCCGAGTGATCAGGCAAAGCTATCCCTTTCCTTGGTCTAGCGGCACTCCGCCCTAGCCAAGCTACCCTTTCTTCGTCTAGCGGCACTCCGCCCTAGCCGAGCTACCCCTTTCCTTGGTCTAGCAGCACTCCGCCCTAGCCAAGCTACCCTTTCTTCGTCTAGCGGCACTTCGCCCTAGCCGAGTTACCTATTTCTTGGTCTAGCGGCACTCCACCCTAGCCAAGCTGCACCCTTTTCCCGGTTTAGCGGCACTCCGCCCTAACCGAGCTACCCCTTTCCCGGTCTAGCGGCACTCCGCCCTAACCGAGCTACCCATTTCTTGGTATAGCGGCACTCCGCCCTAGCCAAGCTACCCTTCCTGGTCTAGCGGCACTCCGCCCTAACCGAGCTACCCATTTCTTGGTATAGCGGCACTCCGCCCTAGCCAAGCTACCCTTTCTTCGTCTAGCGGCACTCCGCCCTAGCCGAGCTACCCATTTCTTGGTATAGCGGCACTCCGCCCTAGCCGAGCTACATATTTCTTGGTCTAGCGGTACTCCGTCCTAACCGAGCTACCCATCTCTTGGTATAGCGGCACTCCGCCCTAACCGAGCCACCCATTTCTTGGTATAGCGGCACTCCGCCCTAACCGAGCTACCCATTTCTTGGTATAACGGCACTCTGCCCTAGCCAAGCTACACCCATTTCCCGGTCTAGCGGCACTCTGCCCTAACCAAGCTGCCCCCATCTTAAGCTGGTGGCATTCCGACCTGTCACCCTCTAAAAAGGAAGGAAGAAGAAAGAACAAAAAAAAAGTAAAAGTAAAAAAAAATGGGGTTAAAAATAGAGATACCCCGCCAGATTTGCTCCTATATTAGGGACAAGTGCAAAAATGGCCCAAAACCCAGCTGTGGTGACAACCCGAAAGGGCACTGCAGGTAAAATCGGGTACCCCACCACGTGAAAACCCGAAAGGGCGCGTGGGCAAAAGCAAGAGGGGGCCGGCTCCGGCGAAAACCCGAAAGGGCGCTTGGGTCGGTAATGTGGTGATTCCAAAGAAAGCCTCACCTCCCACCATAAAACTCCTCGTCGATCGACCGGCGCCTTGCCCGATCAACGATTAAACCCATCCGGAATGGACCTTACGTCTATTCTGTTGAAGCCGTCATGCATTGCTCGAGAAAAATTACCTCGATAATAAGCCCACCTCGGGATAGACCTTCCGTCTGTTCTGATAAAACACTTCCACTTGTTTCTGTCTAAGACCCACCACGATGAAACCTGCCCGGTTTAGACCTTACGTCTATCCCAATGAAACCTATCCTACGTCTCACCGCGATGAAACCTGCTGTTGATCGATTGGCACACTGCCCGATCAACAATGAAACCCTATCCGGTTTAGACCTTACGTCTATCCCGATGAAACCTATGAAATCCTTGCATTGGTATAAACCCAATACTAATGATGAAACCTGATACTGATCGACCGGCACTTTGCTCGATCAGCGATGAAACCTTGTCCGGTTTAGATCGTGCGTCTATTCCGACTAGATCTACAGGTCTCTTTACGTCCCACCGTGATGAAACCTGCTGTTGATCGATTGGCACACTGCCCGATCTATGATGAAACCTATCCAGTTTAGACCTTCCGTCTATCCTGATGAAATCCATGAACTCCTTGCATTGGTATAAATCCAATACCGATGATGAAACCCGCCATTGATCGATCGGCATCTCGCCCAGTATCAATGATAAAACCTTATCCAGTTTAGACCCTACGTCTATCCTGATGAAACATATGAAATCCTTGCATTGGGATGAGCCAATACTAATGATGAAACCTGTTATCGATCGATTGGCACGCTGCCTGATCGACGCTAAAATCCATCCAGGGTGGACCTTCCGTCCGCTCTGACATAGCACAACACTGCTCTTTGAATCTATTCAGACCCTCCATCTGGATAGATCATGAAACTCTATTCCCTTGCGTTAATGTTAAACCCCACATTAACGATGAAACTCATATTCTCAGTAAACGGCCTCGTGCCCGAGCTGCTACTTATATCCTCTAAATCGATTCGGACCTTTCGTCTGGATAGATCATGAAACCCTACTTCCCTTTGCATTGATGTTGGCACCCATATCAATGATCGTGTGTCCATAATAAACATATGGCGCCATGGTCCATAGGATGAAAGTTCTGGTCCCAGAAAAGACAATGAAAAAGGAAAAGAGAAAGAAAACGACAAAAAAAGTATATATATAAAAATGGGGTTGAAAATAGAGATACCCCGCCAGACTTGTTCAGGCATTCTGGACAAGGGCAAAAATGGCTAAAACCCAGCTGTGGTGAAAACCCGAAAGGGCACTGCAGGCAAAATCGGGTACCCCGCCACGTGAAAATCCGCAAGGACGCATGGGCAAAAGCAAGAGGGGGCTGGCTCCGGTGAAAACCCGAAAGGGTTCTTGGGTCGGTAATGTGGTAAGTCAGAAGTTCCATGCCAACCGGCACGTTGCCTTCACCTCCCCTTCACTGATGAGGCCTTCCGTCGGTCATCTGGCGCTATGCCCCACCGATGATAAAGCCTTTCCGGGGTAGATCTTACGTCTACCCTGATGAAATCTACATACCCTCTTTTCACATGTCCCACCAACAATAAAACTGGTCACCAGTCTGATAAAGCCTGGCCAGTTCAGACCTTACGTCTGTCCTGA
This sequence comes from Amorphophallus konjac, assembly GCA_022559845.1. NCBI lineage: Eukaryota > Viridiplantae > Streptophyta > Magnoliopsida > Alismatales > Araceae > Amorphophallus > Amorphophallus konjac. Next base: position 124,393,116 of record CM040125.1, read on the forward strand.
TCTAACTCCTAAACTTTCCCTTGATCGATCGGCTCCTTGCCCGGTCAATGATAAAACCCTACCAGGACAGACCCTATGCCTATCCTGATGAAACCTACGTATTTCTTGGCAAAGTCCCACCCACCATAAAACCTGCTGGAATAGACCTTACGTCTGTCCTGAGGAGACCTACACCTTTACATACGCCCCACCGTTGATCGACCGGCACCTCGCCCGATCAATGATGAAATCCTCTGTCCGGTTTACACCTTACGTCTATACTGATGAAACCTATGAGACTCTTTGCGTCGATATAAACCCAATATCGACGATGAAACCAACCACTGATCGACTGGCATCTCGCCCGATCAGTGATGAAACCATGTCCAATTGAAACACTGCCAGTGTAGACCTTTCATCTATTCTGATGAAACTTATAACTCTTTCTTTACATCGATATAAACCCAATATCGATGATGAAACCAACTGTTGATCGACCGGCACCTCGCCCGATCAACGATGAAACCTTGTCAGTGTAGACCCTTCGTCTATTCTGATGAAACTTATAACACTTTCTTTGCATCGATATAAACCCGATATCGGTGATGAAACCAACTGTTGATCGACCGGCATCTCGCCCGATCAGTGATGCAACACTGCCAGTGTAGACCTTTCGTCTATTCTGATGAAACTTATAACTCTTTCTTTACATCGATATAAACCCAATATCGATGATGAAACTAGCTATTGGTCGACCGGCACCTCGCCCGATCAATGATGAAATCCTATCCAGTTCAGACCCTACGTCTGTCCTGATGAAAACCACGCACCCTTCAATGTCCCACCTACGATAACCTCTACCCAGTCTAGACCTTAAGTCTACTATGATGAAACTTGTAAAACTCCTTTGCATCGATATAAACCCAATGTCGATGATAAAATCATATACTGGTCGATTGGCACATCGCCCCGACTAGCTTTGAAACCTGCCCGGGATGGACCATTCGCCCGTTCCGGATTGTGCTCTGAGCCTCTTCGTTCACATTCCTGCAAGCCATCTCCCTTGCGGCACGTATGGCCAAGAAGGACGTGTGCTACCACCAACAAAATTCGGTTTAGAGCGCCCCCCCGGAGGCCGTCACGCGGTGGAGCGAGTTCCCCATCCTTTCTCTGAAGGGGTGGATGCTCTCCTGCTAGGTACGGGCTACTCCCATAGGGACCGCTGAAACCGCTGCCAAATCGCCGTGAAATATTGACGGTGCGATAAGTCAAGAACAAACCACATATGAGACTGGTTTAAAGAGTCCTTTCCATTGAATAAAAAGGGAATACAAGAATTGAAGGACCCCTGAGGGGAAATTGTATTACAAAAAAAAGGGAAACAGATATTCATGGGCGCCGGAATATGTCTTCAAAGGCCAGAAGCCCTACATGCGGGGCAGCCCCCAGCTCATGAAGTCGAGCCTCCTCCTCCTATAGCCGAGCAGACTCGTCCCGAAAGGATGCCATCTGCCCCTCCAACAGAGCTACTTCCTCCGCAAGCTGCGGTCGAGAAGTTGTTATCTGCGGCAGTTCAGCCCAGAGGTCAAATAGTTCAGCCTCCAGGATGGTTATCCGGCTGCGCACGAACTGCTCCCGCTGCGCCAGAGACTGCAGTTGGCATTGGCGCTCCTGAAGAACAGAGTCCGTCTTCTCCAGCTCAGATTTGCACTCCTTCCTTTGCAACTTCAAAGCTGTTAGTCTGTCAGACATAATATGCGCCAAGAAGTCCCGGCGATATATAAACTTTAACAACAATAAAACCCGCTGGGCCCATATTTCCATGGGACAGCCCATCGCCTGCAGACCAGCGGTGAAACGCTCGGCTATCTCCTTCAGCCGCAGATAAGTCAGTCCGGGCTGGGACTCCACCAACTGGCGCAGCATGCCCAGATTTTGCCAGACAAAACTCTCGGATGAAGCGAAGCCAGGAGAAGGGGCTGGAGCTACTTCGAAAGTCACCTCGCCATCAATGTCTGCCCACAGTGCAACATCCGGCTGAGAGGATGAAGACGGCAAATCCGCTGGAAGAACTGACCGGTCCCTCTCTGTGCTCTCCGGCTGAGCTGAAGATTCCTCCTCCACCGATGTCTCGGGTGCTATGGCTTGAACATCCGCGGAGGGAGGATCAATGAATGATGGAGCTATCTCTTCATGAGTCTCCTGAATAAGGGCTTCATCTTCAGCTACTCTTTCTGATAATGGGGGCGAAAGGTCCCTAGTCTGTAGAGGCAGAGATCCAGTCTCTATAGCCACTGTGGCAGGGACTGCTGATTCGGGCGCAATCGACATTACGGCGGCCGGTATAAAAATGGAGCTTCTGGCTGGGTCTACTTCGGCTCTGAACTCTGAGGCCCTGACAGGGATGGAAATCTCTCCTGATGATCCCAAGTCCAGTGATGTTAAGTAAGTTGAAGATTGTATTCTCACTGGCACGGGGCGAATAACCTCAGAAATTTCCATGAAAATTGAAGGTAAAGCAGGGATGATGATCAAATCTGCAGATGAGACATCCATGGAGACTGCGGCCGCATCTGAGCGGGTAGTGACAGGGTCCTGAGGACAAAGCAGAATGATCCTCATCAACGGATGGAAGAAAATAAATAGAACAGCAAACAAGAAAAGAAGCTTACCTTTAAAGTGGGGTATATATCCTCAAGATGAGACAAAAGAGGAGAAAGCTCCGTAGTTGAAGCAACAAATGGAGGGGTTATGTCGACCTCAGTGTCGAGCCCGGTAAACTCCTCTTGCAATTCCTCCTCAGAAGATAGCATCAACAATTTAGGAGGCTGAAAGGGCGGGAGGCCTTTTGCAAACACAGGCAGGGCTTCTGATTTTTGGATTTCCTCCTCGCTGCCGCTGAAGGTCACTTCCTCCTCATTATCAGGCACGGTCTCGGAGCTGCCCGAGGATATCTCCACTCTAGCTATGTGCTGCGAGGTCGCCTCTAGAGCATGCCGGGATGCAGACCGGGTGATTATGCGTCTGGCCGGAATAGGGCTCTGTTTTGTTTGAGTCCTTTCACTTTCCTGCGGCTGAGACGACTCTTCCGCTGCTACCGTAGCCCCAGTCGGCTCCCTGACTATCACCTCAACAAAAGGGGAACTCTGAGGGATATAATGAAAAAGAATAACAACAAAAGTATAAAGAGAAAAGATGAGAGAGCACATTTACCCTCCTCCTCGCCAGCCGGGGTAGGAGAAGGCAGCCTCGTGTCCCTCTCCGCAGGCACTGCAACCTGCTCCGGGGTTGTATCAGATAAAGAGAAGCTCAGTCTCGAAGAACGCCTTAAAAGAACAGTCAAGAAAACAATGAAGATTGCATCTGCAGGATATTTACCGCTACTCTCGGCAGGTTCCTGAGCAGCCTCCCCCTGAGACCTAAACTCGTCAAAAGAGGGGATGTCTGGAAGAGGGGTCCCGGCGTCCGTCGCAACTGGAGCTGACTGCTGGACTCGAACAACTTTGGCCCTCTTGGCCTTGACAACTGCAGCTTTCACCACAGAAGGCTTCCTCTTCTTGCCCGGAGGCAGGGGAGTGGTCGTAGGTGCCGCTGCAGGGATTTCAAAGTAAGCAGGCTTCTCAGCTTGAGCGATAATCTTCCTGTAAAGTCCCTGCCGTTTTATGTCCGGTCTATCTGTGCAAAACATAAGAAGGACAGTCATAGTCGACAAATGCAGAACACAACAATAAAAGAAAGACGCCATGAGCACACAGGAAGGGTCATACCTGCTCGGCCGTCATAGAAGGTGGAAAGCGGCCAATACAGATAAGCCACCTCCTTCGAGCGGGAGGCAGCCTCCTTCATGAGCCAGCATACGTCACCTATGGTCTGGCATTTCTCCGTCAAGGCAGCTAAATCTTTGTGTCCGTGGAAGTCAAGGCAATGAAACAGGCCGAGGTAATCCATGCACCAGTCGTCGACATAATGAAAAGAAATAAAAAGCGGCTTATTCAGAATGCCGGCTATCGGGTTCTCTACTGACAGCCCGTGAACATTTAGCAGCACGAAAAGCCAAGAAGTGTGCTGATAATATGTCTGGGTGCGGTCTTCCTTCCGCACAAACGTCCTATAAGGATGAAATCTGTCCACCGGGCCCCTCCAGGGGGCTGCTGTCGGGAGAGGCTCCTCCAGGGGAAATGGATACTGCACCTCCACATGAATACTCCCTATGTGGCCCAGCTGCCTCAGGTCCTTTGTAAAAGCATCTTCATTGATCTCAGAAAATACAGGAGTGGGTATTTCAGAACCTTCCTCTTTTAAGGACCGACGCTTGGCAATATATGTGTCCGCCTCCCTCGGATGCTGTGAATAGAGCCTTTTCAGATGAACCTCATCAATTTCAAATATAGGCCCTGATTGCCGCTTTAAGAAAGAGCGCTCGACCACATCCCAAAAGGTGCCTCTACCATCTTTATAGAAATTGGTACGGGTATTCCACCACTTAATATATTCTGAGGTGACACGGGGAATACGATTAGAAACGGTCGGGACCCTGAAAGTTACGCCCTCTCGGCGATGAAAGAAATCCCACCATATCCGACCGTCACTGGCAATGGAGGACCCATGCTTGGCACGGCTGTCCAAAGGAAACTGAGCAGCTGATGAAGGAATATGCTGATCATAGCCAAAGTTTCTGCTAAAACGGAATGGGTAATAGGGCTCCAAAATGAGCAAGCCTCCCTTCCTGAAGACCAATACACTGGGTCGGATAGCCATAGCCCACCTTACCAGTTCTGGTTCTAATATGGGCCGGGTGGCATTGGCCCCCGAAACAGGATGGACGTAAACTTCTACCTCCTCCATTCTGCATTCCCTCTGAGGGTCTACTAAAGGAGCCGAACCTGCTGCCAAGCTCCAGAAATGAATGCTACCAGGAGCATCTACAGGCACTTTGGTCAACCGGCCCCTGATCTTAAACAGCTGCTCTGAGAAAAGGCCGGGTTCGGCACTAGCAAACTCAATCATCCGAGGGAGCAGTGTGTCTGACTGCAAAGTTCTCGGGGCCAGCTCGGGGAAAATGCTGCAAACCCAAGCATTGAAGAAATGAAATGGACCTACAGTCCGTAAGGAACGGGGAACCCGATGTCTATGCAAATCTCCCAGCGATTTGTAAACTAAACACAAAGCCACCGGGCACAGAGACAGTCTCATCCCCCAGGCCATCTGACAGGCCGGATATATAGCCTCCGGTCTGATAGTCGTCTCGTCCCCTTGGGGGAGAGCGAAAGTGCACAGCCAGAAGGTCAGATAAGCTGCACAATGAGTAATGGGGTCAACCCCTGCTGGGTTCGGGCCATCTACACCTGCTCGGCGCAGTGAAGCTGGCAATGCTGATTTATAACGAGGGGCCCTGATCTGCTTACTAGGAGTCGGTCCCACGGAAGGGAAGTTTGTATACTTCAAGGGACCCCCGAAGAAGTACTGTATCCACTGTCCTACACGGACTCTCAACCTGCTGCTCTTTTCCTGGGGTTGATATCCTTTGGAAGATCCCCTGCTATAGGCCAGACAAATGGTCCGATAAGCCTTCATCAAGTACCGGTATGCGTAGCCAAAGGAATATCTGCCCTCTCCATCAGAGGCGTCCTTTACAGAGTCGTCTAGATAGACCTCTTCATATGGCTCCCCATCTATAGGCAGGCCTGAAAGCTGCGCAAGACTCCAAAGATCGAGAGAAGTCTCGCCTTCTGCTATATAGAACGTATTAAACTGTGGGCAGAACACTTCAAGCATGCCGCAACATAATCCCCGAGAGATGGGATAGCGGAACCTGGAGGCAAATACACTATGATATACCCCAGCTCTAATCAGTAAAGGGACGTATTCCTTCAACACAAATTCTGTAAACTCCACTGCTCCTACCCTAAAGAGATGGGCATCTGTCACTTTAGCGTCCCCAAACCAGCCGGCAGCCAGCTGATATTTAAATTGAACGGCCAGACCGTTCAGAATGAATGGCTCGTCCCTATAACCCCACTTCACAGGAGCTAGAAAAAGTCCAAAGTTGGGCTTCTCCCGATGGACACGACCGGCTGCATGGTCCCACCTTGCCGGGGTAAACTCTGGAGCCCGGGTCAGCATCTTCTTCTCCGGCTCTAATTCGGAAATGCCCAGCACGGCATTCCAGTCCCTCTGCTCGCCTGGGAGATATATAGCTCGGGCTCGATAAACAGAACCCTTCATGCTGTCTCTGTCATCCAGTATTGCCGCTTCCACAGACCGAGCAAGCAGGAAATCCCTCATTCCACCTATGGTGAAGGTCCGGATAAATGGCAGCAGATGGCGATCCTTCGGCAGGTCCGAACGGTAGTCGGCAACCCTTCTGAAATCAATCCCTTCTGTGGAAGAATAGACTCCGGAAGATGGCATTGTGTCAGTCTCGGAATCAGAGGACTCGTCAACAGTGGCGATCTGGTTATAGCCGAAGCTCAGACTATTCACATTCAGCCAGTTGACTGAAGCCCGAGATATGTCCGGCTGAGCCGATGAACTCGCTCCCACAGTCATGGAAGCCGCAGCAGAAGAGTCGGAAGCCATGTCAGTGACTGCAATCAAGAAAAGATGAAAATAAGCATCGGAAAGATGAATGAGCATGTGATGATTGAATAAATAATTCTAATGAAATTTCGGCAGCATTTCCTCTTGTCCGGGGTCTGCCCAAGAAAATAGGGAGTCACCCACCAAGAGGGAGTGATCCCGAACATAAAATGGGATTCAATCCCGTATAATGAACCTACCCGAGACTAAATCGGTCAAAAAGGGGGGGGGAACGAAATAAGGCTCTCAGAGCGGGGAAGATCACCGCCGCTGCCGAGATGAAGAGAGAGAAGAGGGATGTGAAAAATGAGGTTAAAAGCCCTCTCGGGGGGGTTAAAAAGAAGAGGAAGGAGAGGCTTCTCGGTGCAAAGGAAAGCGCGCCGAGAACCCTCCGTCGGCCGGAAGAAGGGAGGCGCGCCGAGATGCCCGCGCCGAGAAGCCCGCTGAAGACCCCCGCGCCGAGAAGGCCGCGCCAAGACCCCCGCGCCGAGAAGGCCGCGCCGAGACGCCCGCATCGACAACAGGTCACGCCGAGAGGGTCACGCCGAGAAGTAACCCAATTCTAGCGCCGAGAAGTCAAAAGGCAGTTGGAAAATATGGAGATGAAAAACATGAAAATGAAAGATATATGCACAATATTGTTACAGTAACATGAACAAGCTGAATAACAATGACAGAAAGAAATTGAGGAAGATACCCTGGAATGATGAAGGGCACCTGCAGACCACGTGCCGCTTATTCTGCGCTTACGCCGCCCGCAGGTGGGGGGCATTTGTTGACACCTTGAAAATGAGCAAGGGCAGAAGCAGAATTGAAAAGAAGATTAGACCAACAGTGAAAGATCAATGACGAAGTTCATCAACCATCTACCCGGCTGAAGCCTTTCGCCGGCCAAGCTGATGTCCGGTGCCATTGTTAGTCAGACGGCGGCACTGATGAAGCAGCAGTCATCCGACTGATGAGACCTCCTAGCACATTCTAACAAGAAGCCGGAACCGGTAAATGAAGATTGTAAAGGCTTTTACAAAGTCATAACAAAAGAAGAATCATCTCCACAAACTATACACCCGGCTGAAGTCTTCTCATACTGAAGCTGATGTCCGGTCTTGTCATCGTTCGGGTGACAATGCTGATGAAACCCCAGTCCAATGACTGATGAAGGTTCCTTTGGTCCACTTGAGTCCAACAACAAATTCTTGATACAGTTCCGATATGTTTATAGAGCTAACAGTTCTAAGTGGAGCTTAAAAGCCCTAAATGGGCCTATGAAATGGGCTTAGGGGTGTGGCATCCAGGCCCCCTCACTCAAATCGCACGCCGCGCCGGGAGCTACTGTCATCTCAGGCGCGCCGTGAAGATGGAGTGGAGTGGCACGCCGACTTCCACCTGCCGAGAAGATACAAGATACAGCTATAAAACCCCCTTCCCCTCGAGCAAGAAAGGGAGAGAAGCTCAGAAGATCCTCACCATCACCACCGCCAGAAGAAAAAAAAAGAGAGCCTCCTCCACTGAAAGAAAGAGAGAAGAGACCAAAGGAGAAAGCAGAGAGAAAGATTCGAAGCTGATTGAAGGTGGGCACCGGGGAGGGAGAGGAGTCAATGCTCCCCCCCCCCCCATTTCTACATTTCATCTTCTTGTAATTTCGATTGATGCTACTTCTTCTTCTTCTGATGTATTCTGCGACATCGTAATCGATTTTCATGCCGCTAGAACAGGACTTAGTCTTTGTCTGCAATTTTCTTCTATGTACTCCGTCCCTCTGATGTATGGATGTAATAGTCAAGTCCGATGAATAAACGAATGGAACAGGCCTCGATTGTCGCCTGCTATTGTCTCTGTGGAGGTTTGCCCCCTATTCCCCTCCTCAGTCTGATTATTCGTCTACGTTTTCTTTCTTGAAGATGCTTTCATGGGCTTGTTCCAGAGCCAGGGACAGGCTATCCCTTAGCCTTCGGAACAAAGCCAAGCCACATGATGATTCACATCTATGAGATTCCGGAGTTTCTGATGCCCGGTTTGCTTATCGACATCATCAGAGTCGTTTCTGGACCAGAGACAGATATCTCTTGGTTCCCAGGACGACGAATGATAACATCAAGCCATCCTCCTGGAATTCTACACAAGTAATGGTGACAGAGGCTTCTTATGTTCGGTTCCCCTTTCCCATTTCCCTCTGTCCTTGGATTTCCTTCGAAACCCATTCCAAAGCTGGTCGATACCCAATAAATACATCCATCTTTGACTCCTCAGGGCCCGTCAATCTCGGCCTTAATCACCAGGAAAACCCCCTCAATCATCCATAAACCCCAAAACAGAGTGCCGTAGAACCCTGAAACACATCTCGGCACCCTCATCTATCTCGGCTCCAAGAACAGTAGAACCGATGAATAGCCCTCGGCGTGAGCTTTCCCGCGCCGAGAACCCTGTTGTTTTACCTCACGCCGAAAAGCCACCCCCGCCTCACTATTTCTCCTCGCGCCTGGAAGCCCACGCCGGGAGCCTCCCTGGCCTTCTCTTCCTCGCGCCGGGAAGCCCGCGCCGGGAGCCTCCCTGGCTTGCTCTTCATCGCGCCGGGAAGCCCGCACCGGGAACCCCCTTGCCTTCTCCCCTGCGCGTCGGGAACCTATCCCATGGCATCTTCCCCTTGCCGCCGAGAACCCCTCCTTGGCTTCCTTGTCTAGGCGCCAAGAACTTATACATATGTTTGAGGTGCGACGAAAACCTGCTCTGCTGCCTAATGAGCCTCCGATTCCCCTGTCAAACTCACTCAGGGATGTCCACGAGTCACCAGAACCCCCCTCCGAGGATAAAATTAAAGGGAGTCAAACTCCCTTATGTTCCACCGTCCCGTGTCGGGTTATGAGTAATCCCTTTAGCTCGGAGGGCTCCGCCACTGCGTGAGTCTCGCCGACTTCCGTAGGGAAGAGTAAAATGTTGTCCCACGACAGCTACGTGATCCGGGAGGCTTGACCTCTCTTTCTTTCGGCTTTCATCCCGGCGCTCCGTGGGTGATAGTCTATTCTCCCCTGGGCATAATCCATATTATGGGGAGATGCTGCCGAAATGTCGATCCGACGTTCTAACCCCGATGAGTCCCGGGAAGTGCACGTCATACACCTCCCATTCGGCACAATCTTTTGGGGAATACTAGTTCCGCGAGGCCCTTGGCCGGATGAGAAATCTGATAGGGGACCTGTCCCCGATGATTGTTCAGGCTCCGCCCCGCCGCTGCGTGGGTGGTGTCCTATTTCTTATCTGTCATGCCCCCCCTATAAGAGGGGGTTATGTCGATTTAATAAGCCTGTTACCTACTTAATTACATTCTTAGAATAATAATATCTTCAATATCATGCACTGTTATTTTTCTTTTATTACCGCCCCGAGCGGCCTCCTATTTTGGCGTTTAATCAAGAGTTGTCCTTCTTAGGAAGGGCGTAATTAACGTCATAGCCTTTATGATATGGCGGACTTTTGGTCCCGACTCGGACTTCACAATCGACTGACCAAGTCAGATCGAGCGCACAATGACATCGTCATACATGTGACTGGCACGCCAATTAAGCAAACCAATAAATCAATGAATCGATAAATATTTAAATCAATAAATAAATCCCGCGTCCACAGGCTAGCAGTAGCGAAGCTGAAGACACTGAAGAAGTAGGGCTGCCTCCCTCCAGTGACCCTCCTCTGATGATGATGTCAGCACCTCTCGAACCGATCAGGGAAGCTTCTTCCAAGCCTGATCAAGGGATGAATGTTGCTAGAAAAGAAAAGGCTACCTCCACTGAAGATATGGCAATCCAGGGAGGTGGGGCACTCTTGTCTTCTGCTGTGAAGCCGCAATGCTGCTCTAGCACGATAACAAACAGCCACCATCCCTTCAGGGCTGCAAACATGTCTCCAAGGGCTGAGGTGGAACAGAATGAAGAAGCTGAGGTACTCGAGCTCGAAGATGATATTCTATATTTTATCAACCTCCAGTCGGCGCCCCCGGAGATAGAAGATGAAGGCCAAGCCATAGTCGATGAACTGATAGAAGTCAATTTGGGAGACGAGGATGACCCTAGGCCAACCTTCCTCAGTGCCCAGTTATCTGCTGAAGAATAGAGGCTGTATATCCAGCTGCTATAAGAATACCGAGATTGCTTCGCCTGGACATACAAGGAAATGCCAGGATTGAGCCCTGTAGTCTCACAACATGAGCTAGCCATAAGCCCCGCGACTGAGCCGGTGAAGCAGCCACCGCGGCGCATGAGGCCAGAGCTCATCACTCAAATGTGTGAAGAAGATGACAAGCTCATTGATGTGGGTTTCATCGAATAAAATCAATACACCACGTGGCTGGCTAATATCATGCCCGTGAAGAAGAAAAATGGGCAGATCCGGATATGTGTTGATTTCCGAGATCTGAACAAGGCTTGCCCCAAGGATGACTTTCCAGTACCGATAACAGAGGTCATGATTGATGCCACAACTGGCCATGAAGCTCTGTCATTTATGGACGGATCATCCGGCTACAACCAGATATGGATCGCGGGACATGACCGGGTCCACACCGCCTTCCAAACTCTCAAGGGCATCTATCACTACAAGAGGATGTCGTTTGAACTGAAGAACGTCGGCGCAACTTACCAGCGGGCGATGACCAGAATATTTGATGAACTACTCTACCACAAGGTCGAGTGCTATATAGATGATCTGGTAGTCAAGGCCAGAAAGAAAGAAGACCATCTGTAGGACCTCCGAGTTGTGTTTCAGAGGCTCAGGCAGTATGAATTAAAGATGAACCCCATGAAGTGTGCGTTCGGAGTATCGAGCAAAAAATTCTTGGGATTCATTATCAGATATCGGGGAATTGATATAGACCCCACAAAGATCAAGGTAATCTAGGAGTTACCCCCACCAAGGAACCTCTCTGAGTTGAGATCTCTACATGGCCACCTGGCATAAATCCGGCGGTTCATATCTAACTTGTCAAGGCGATGCCATCCCTTTCACAAGCTAATGATGAAAGATGTTCTTTTTTATTGGGACAAAGAATGCCAGACAGCCATTGACAAGCTGAAGGATTATCTGAACACTCCTCAAGTGCTGGGTGCGTCGGTGAAAGGAAGGCCGCTAGTCCTCTACATAGCAGCCACATACAACTCCCTGGGGGCAATGCTAGCCCAGAACAATGAAGAAGGGAAGGAATAAGCCCTCTACTACCTCAATCGAAGATTGGTCCGAACTTAGGAGAGGTACACCTATATCAAGAAGATCTGCCTGGCGCTGGTGATGCGGGATGGACACGCAAACTTGGGACTCTAGCTCGTAACTCGTCCCTAAGCGAGGGAAACGTAGGATCGTGTGCAGTTGAGGAACTAGCAATGAGTCGGGTAGTCAGTCGGCTATTCCGTGTGTACTCAGATTAAGTCACGGGATGGGTCACTCAGTCACTCTCGTAGCGGTGATAAAAAATATATATCGAGCTAGAGAAATGTACAAGGACAACATATGAATAGAAAAACATGTGCTTGACCAAGGACTTGCACCGAGGCAAGTACTTTATGTGAAAGATGTAGAACTAGCACTGACTCAATATGCATTAAACAAAAGAGCGAATAATATGTAATGCACGGACCTAAATGATGCTCTTAGCACATACCCCCTCCATGCTTAGAAACAAATAAATGCGCCGTAAAAGAACAAATTGATCTAGAGAGAAAAACAAATTGATTTATAGTGTGAGACATCATCAAAATCATAGAGGCACAACAGACACCATCTCCGCTTTCTACCCGACTGAAGATAACTAACTAGGGGTAACTTTCGATAAACACCCAGCAGAGGTTGAGCATACTGAACCAGTTGGACCAAGAGACTTGGAATCAGAAACCATATTCCCCTGCCAGGGTTGGGAGATGGTCTAGAAGCGGCTCTTCAGGCCAAATTCGACACGGCTAGCAGTAGCAAAGCTGAAGATACTGAAGAAGCAGGGCTGCCTCCCTCCAGTGACCCTCCTCTGATGATGATGTCAGCACCTCTCGAACCGATCAGGAAAGCTTCTTCCAAGCCTGATCAAGGGATGAATGTTGCTAGAAAAGAAAAGGCTACCTCCACTGAAGATATGGCAATCCAGGGAGGTGGGGCACTCTTGTCTTCTGCTGTGAAGCCGCAATGCTGCTATAGCACGATAACAAACAGCCACCATCCCTTCAGGGCTACAAACATGTCTCCAAGGGCTGAGGTGGAACAGAATGAAGAAGCTGAGGTACTCGAGCTCGAAGATGATATTCTATATTTTATCAACCTCCAGTCGGCGCCCCCGAAGATTGAAGTTGAAGGCCAAGCCACCGTCAATGAACTTATAGAAGTCAATTTGGGAGACGAGGATGACCCTAGGCCAACCTTCCTCAGTGCCCAGTTATCTGCTGAAGAATAGAGGCTGTATATCCAGCTGCTATAAGAATACCGAGATTGCTTCGCCTGGACATACAAGGAAATGCCAGGATTGAGCCCTGTAGTCTCACAACATGAGCTAGCCATAAGCCCCGCGACTGAGCCGGTGAAGCAGCCACCGCGGCGCATGAGGCCAGAGCTCATCACTCAAATGTGTGAAGAAGATGACAAGCTCATTGATGTGGGTTTCGTCGAATAAAATCAATACACCACGTGGCTGGCTAATATCATGCCCGTGAAGAAGAAAAATGGGCAGATCCGGATATGTGTTGATTTCCGAGATCTGAACAAGGCTTGCCCCAAGGATGACTTTCCAGTACCGATAACAGAGGTCATGATTGATGCCACAACTGGCCATGAAGCTCTGTCATTTATGGACGGATCATCCGGCTACAACCAGATATGGATCGCGGGACATGACCGGGTCCACACCGCCTTCCGAACTCTCAAGGGCATCTATCACTACAAGAGGATGTCGTTTGAACTGAAGAACGTCGGCGCAACTTATCAGCGGGCGATGACCAGAATATTTGATGAACTGCTCTACCACAAGGTCGAGTGCTATATAGATGATCTGGTAGTCAAGGCCAGAAAGAAAGAAGACCATCTGTAGGACCTCCGAGTTGTGTTTCAGAGGCTCAGGCAGTATGAATTAAAGATGAACCCCATGAAGTGTGCGTTCGGAGTATCGAGCAAAACATTCTTGGGATTCATTATTAGATATCGGGGAATTGATATAGACCCCGCAAAGATCAAGGCAATCTAGGAGTTACCCCCGCCAAGGAACCTCTCTGAGTTGAGATATCTACATGGCCACCTGGCATAAATCCGGCGGTTCATATCTAACTTGTCAGGGCGATGCCATCCCTTTCACAACCTAATGATGAAAGATGTTCTTTTTTATTGGGACAAAGAATGCCAGACAGCCATTGACAAGCTGAAGGATTATCTGAACACTCCTCAAGTGCTGGGTGCGCCGGTGAAAGGAAGGCCGCTAGTCCTCTACATAGCAGCCACATACAACTCCCTGGGGGCAATGCTAGCCCAGAACAATGAAGAAGGGAAGGAACAAGCCCTCTACTACCTCAATCGAAGATTGGTCCGAACTTAGGAGAGGTACACCTATATCAAGAAGATCTGCCTGGCGCTGGTGATGCGGGATGGACACGCAAACTTGGGACTCTAGCTCGCAACTCGTCCCTAAGCGAGGGAAACGCAGGATCGTGTGCAGTTGAGGAACTGGCAATGAGTCGGGTAGTCAGTCGGCTATTCCGTGTGTACTCAGATTAAGTCATGGGATGGGTCACTCAGTCACTCTCGTAGCGGTGATAAAAAATATATATCGAGCTACATAACCTATCACTCATGCAGCGGCATTCAAAATTATACGAGTAAAGTAAATGCCTACAAGGAGGGTGGCGAGTCTACCTCCACGCTCTGGGTGTGGGGAAGATTACCCCGGCCAAGTACGGTAACTCTCGGTAAAATAATTATCAAATAATTACTACTACCCACTCCACGCAGGGAGGTAAAGGGCTACAAAGGGGCCCGGGAGGATTGATCTTGGGTTGACGGGTGGCAACTTGGACAGCTCTGGTGGTAGCGCGTGCCGACAACAATGGGGTCCACGTCCTGGTTGGTGGGCCGAGTGGGCCGGGGATGGTACCGCTGCGATGGTGGCTCATGGAGGGACATTCCCTGGGAAGGCGATGTGCCGGTTTGCCTTGTGGAAGGCGAGGCGACCGGCCCGCGGGTGATTGTTGCTTACTGTCCACGAGTTGTTTCTTTTATCCTACAGCGCACGACCTGGCGAGAACGGCTGCTGTGATCAGCCCCGACCTCTGATTGACGCGAGACTAGCGCCATTGGAAAGCTCTTTCCGAGAGCTACGACCCTAGGCCAGAGTATGAATTTTGTATGTCTCTGTACTGGCTTTGGTCGAATTTACAACATGCTAGTTCACAGAACTAGATCTGGTAGGACATATTTGGATGTTCCTGAGAATGGGCGTTGACCAGAAGAAAAACGTCGGATCTGGGAGTTGGGCCCTTTATGAAAGTTAGAGAGGGGGAAGTAAGGAAGATGACAATATTTTTTGTGGATTTTCTAAAGGTGGTTTGAAAGGGGAAATAGATTTTGTACTAGACAGGGGTAGGATCTGGACTGCACAGGACAGAACAGATTTTGGCCTGAGTTTTAATTTTCCAGAGAAGTAAATGAATTCCTAAATTCGTTGAGAAATTTCTGGAGGTGGATTTTGGTGGGCAGAACACCCAGTCCAAATTTGAGCTCAATCAGAAATGGATAAGAGGGTCGAAGAAAGGAAGAACAGGGCTGCTGTAACAAGATCTGCACAGAAGATAGGTTGTTGTGGGTGGAAAGAAGGAAATGGTAAAAATAGCAAACGTAGGTTTAATGGGCTGAATTTTTTTGTGGAGGATGGGGGGATGTGAGGGACTCACCCTCCAATTTTGGGCGTGACCTGAGGTGTAACACTCGGAAATATTAGAATAGAAATGAATAAATTTAGGAAATTAAAAGAATGCCTTTAACTATTCAACTCATATTCTAAACAAATAAACACTTTAGAAGATGTCAAATTATATTTTAATAATTTAGGGAAAAAATTGTATCTTTTCTTTGAAATAAATAAGGGTCTCTAGATGAGGTATCGAAGGATAAACATAATAAATGAAGTGAGATCAGAAAATAACTAATTGATAAAATAATTAATCAACAAATAATTCAATATGCTATCTAAAGGTGTATGATATATATATATTTAACTATCACTAAATGACATATATATATATATATATATATATATATATCAATTCTAAATAGTTGTCTATGTTAATGGAACAGTGTAAGACTATAACTAATTTTAAGCAAGATACTATAGATTATATCAAATTTCAAGAAGTAATCAACATAGAATTTATTGGGATGTTAGACAGTCAAGTTCGTATGCTAGATTAGATCTTTTAGGCTTGTCAGATTTAACATGCTTTAAACGGCCTTCTATCTTAACTTCTTTTAACAGGAAACAACATGTGCTATTAAATATAAAATTCTATCAACAATTTTTTAATTTCTCGATGATTGTTTCACGGTTATGCATAAAACTGGTTAAAATTTAATTGTAGTTGACCTTCCAAAATATCAGAGTTCAATATATCTATTATATATATATCAACATTCTTGTCTGATTAAGGTAAGGTCACATGAATGTGTTCACTACCTTAGTGTCGACACCTTGTGTCGACACCTACCTTAAGTGTTGACACCAAGTGTCAATAGTGTCACTTTTATTTAAAAAGAAATTTGTGAAACAAATTATATGTAAAATAAGAGAAAAATGTAAGGATCCTAACCATGAAATTTCATACACTGATTCCATCAATTTTTAAAGATAAAAATCTTTGAAGTTAAAAGCCGAGTTTCGGGTTGAATTTTATTCTAGCATATTTTTAATAAAATAAAATTATGAAAATTAGCAGAAAAATCTAGGGATCACAAAAATATACAATTTACTATTTTTATTAACATGGTTCATTAGATATAAAATTTCTAAATGATATAATGTTGTTAACACGTGGCATACACGACCCTCTCCAGGCTGTTACTTCTTCTAGACAACCCATTAGTTGGCATCCCATTATCCCCTATCCTTTCAGACACGGACAGCCTGTTTGAGTTGGCATCGCACAATGGATGCTATTATCTCGGATCTGGTTTTCCCCCTGTCTATCTAAAATCCTAAAACCCCTATATTACACCCTTCTATTGTGGCAGATCATCCACGTTAGTTCAAAGGCTTGCTGCAGAGGAGAAGGAGCATTCTCTGAAGCTGCAGAGGTTGCAGAGGAGGGAAGAAAGTTGTTCTTTTCTTTTACCCGTACCTAGTTATCTTCACAGAGGTAGGTGTTCTCAGGCTTTTAACCAAAGATTAGCTAGTCTAAGATAGCTAATCTAGGAAAAAAAATAATATAGTATTAGCTCATCTCCATGCGATGTTCCATACGATAAACCGTGTTTACAACAATTTCTATCATGCTTTCACATAGATCAAGTAAATGTTAGCTAATCTGTTAGAATATATTAGCTAGTAAGTTAGATCACCTAATCTAATCGCATGATGAGCTAAATCTTCAAATTACTTGTGTTACATACATGTTTTACGCAAAATGATTACATCATATTCTAGATAGACCATGTTTAATTAAATGGGTTGATAGGTATTCTCAAGCTTTAACCTAATGAGCAGCTAATCTAGCAGAGGTAATCTAGGGTAAAATAAGTATTAGTAGTATTAACCTCATCCCCACCCGATATATTGTGCTAATCTATTAAATAAATTTGCTAGCCTAATCTAATTACATGTTTATATAATTAACTTTATCATGTTTTACCAAATCTATTAGTTAATCTATCAAATAATCTGTTAGCCTAATCTAACTACGAGCTAAACCTCCATGTCGACACCTACAAGGACACCTACACACAAGTGTCGACACCGGAACAACCTAAGTGTCGACACTAGGTGTTGACACTTGTGTCAACACCAGCAAGTGTCGACACTAGTGTGTAGAACGGGTGGAATAGATAGAAGAACACATAGAAAAATTATAATGAGAATAGGGTGAGTTAGGAAGAGAAATAACTTTAAAATCAGGTAAAATTAGAAGAAGTGACAGAAGATAAAGTTGAAGATCTGAGAGATAGGAAGAAATTTTATGAAGAGTGCAAAGACATAAAATGAGAGGAAGATGGTGAAAAACATGAAACACTGACATCTATCGGCATGGATGAACAGAAAACTCGTAAAAGATAGAACCGTGAGAAAATAAAAATAACTTAAAAACAGTGAAGAATCAGAGGAAGTGGTAGAAGAAGAAAATTTAGATCTACAAGAGAGGAACAACGTTTATGAAGAACTCAGAAAGAAAAGAGGATTGGAAGAGCTTCCAAAATGGAGGAACAAAATAAGGTATCAACTCGGATGAATAGTAACGTGCCAGGACAGAACTTAAAAAAATGTGCAACAACTTAAAAACGAAGAGGAATTAGAGAAAATGTATAGAACTTAAATATGAATAACTTTGATGAAGACAATAAATTTAAATGAAGATCATATAAGCATGTAAATGACTAAACAAGACTAAAATACTCAAAAACATAAAGTAACAATGAATTAAATTGAAACCTGAAGGGGTCTCCTGCCCCTCTCTCTCTCCTTGCTTCTTCGATAACACCAAAAACTCACAAACTCTCTCACAAAAACTAATAACAGAAAAAGAACTAAAAATGTATTACAAAGCTATTTACAAAACTAAAAATGAAGATCATGGCAGCCCCTAGGACGCCTTCTAACAGAAGGTGGCAGCCCAGGGCACCAATTTCAAGAAGATGGCAGCCCCCTGGGTGTCAATTTCAAGAAGATGGCAATAACCTGGGCGCCTATTAAACAGACCCCGAGTTTTGTTTTTCCGAGACCATGAACCCCCGAATGATGCGCCTGATTTCTGGACGCCATTCACCGATAAATGGCAGCCTGAGAGGCGCCATTTAACCCCTGATTGAGTTTCCTAAACCCTATATAGTTCACAGGAAGGGCACCCCATTGTGAGGATGTCATTTCTAAACATGTCAGGTAGCCTACAAGGCACCAATCTCACCTAGTTTTCTTCCATGTATCAAACATTGCTGGTTTTTTACTCCTACTTCGTCCCTACATAACGATACGCCTTGGATTCTGTTATATAATCCACCTTATATATATCCTACCTGGTCAACCCTTAAAATTCCGTATTGGCTATAAATGAGAGTGGATGTCGACAAATATGACCAATACTGTGCATATAGGGCCCGGTCTGGTCCTAGGAGGAGCACCCAAAGGTACTTGTGCCCATGAGAGTTTATTGACCACGGTGTTTGGTATTGCACTGGAGTACTTGCTTGCTAGACTTAAGGTATTCCACTCATTCTCGTGATATTACTTGATTGATTGACTTGAGACCCGCAAAAGGGTAAAAGTGTTTACTTGAATGAATTGATAAATAGCCAATTCCAGTTATACATGCTTGAAATTACTTTGCTTACTATTGCTTGATTGACATGTTGTTATTCCAGTTATTACTCCTCAGTTATCGCTTGCTTGATATCATTTGCTATCACTTGCTACTGCTGCTTGAAAATGCGAAATCTATATGCTCTCACTTTCTACTCTTGTCGATCTTACGATTCCTTTATATCTATCTGTCTGCATGCATAGATTACCTACATTAAATGAACTTGTAATTCACTTAAAGCATGTTAAATCTTGAGATGTAATTCCTACTAAGCGATTCGCTCATCTAGTTATTTTCTAACCTTTTCAGGTAGTTTGGATATCGGCCAGAACACGGAAGGGGATGAGTCTGAGTGATGAGTGTATGAATGGAGTCATCAATTGTCATGTTGTGTTATTGTAATTCCACTATTTTGTGTTAAATTGTAATCCCTACGTGTGTCAGTTGTTGTCCAGTTATGTCATTTGTATTTCCTTTGATCAAAACTAATAAAGGAGTGAGGACTAGTAGTTGATTCTACGAATTTGACATTTTGGTTAGTTGTAATAATCGATAGCTCGAACTATTTATGTTATTTTCAAGTCTAGGCTTAGTAATTTGCTTAGTCATTTGCGCACTCTTTAAATTGTCTAAGGAAGACCTCCACTAATTAGCTAGATAGCTTTGGTTCTATATAAAGGACTGTTGTGCCACGGGTAAGCTTCCGCGCTCGGGACATGACATGAGCTCCTGATGGAGAGCTAACAATCTCGCAATATGGTTCTGTCCAGGGATGGACAGAACTCCGAAGAAGCGGTGACGGTGGTGCGATGGTGGTGGCGACGACGGTGTTGAGCTTCACACTCAGGAAGGGGGATAGGAGGGAGGCATCACACCTCAGAAGAAGGGTAGAAATACATCTTCAGGGGGGAGAGAGGAGAGAGGAGAGGGGCGCACCCTTCTTGCTCTTGGTAAAATTCACTCAATTCTTTCATTAATTCTATCAAAATGGGAAATACAAGATATTTATATGAAAATACAAATGACCTAAACTATCCTCAGATATAGGTTAGGGGAGGGGTATACAAGGGATAACACATTAATCACCCATGTGGTCAAAAAAACTAAAATAAAATACAATTTAGTGGAAGGGGGCGCCCCCTTGACTTTAAGGAGAGAATATGGACTTTTATTACCCATTGTCCCCTTGAATGGTCAAGTCTTCTAGAAGTCCACCTTGGACATTTGACCAGCCCCACATGGGTCCTAGAGTCTAGGTGGACCAATGGAGAAGAAGGTGGGGGGCCCTTGCTGGACCTACTGGACTTTTACAAATAAACCCAAACATCCTTAAGGACTAACAAATTGGCTTATAAAGCCTTACAATTGCAAACCCGTTTTCCCAAGGATATAAAAGTAAATAAAAGGATACAAATGCAAACTAAAAAGGTTAGTGCCCGGAGTTGATTCCTATCAGCTGGTCTTCGCAGTCAAGAAGCTTCGACACTATATGTTGTCGCATGAAATCAAGCTGATTCCCAAGGAGGATCCACTTAAATATATCATGTCCCAACCGGCACTCAAAGGCCGCCTAGGCAAATGGGCGGTGATCCTCATGGAGTATGATATCTCCTACGTGCCGCAAAGGGCCGTTAAAGGCCAAGCCATCGTAGATTTCTTCACTGAGCACCTAGTGCTAGAAGATTGCCCGCTGGAGCCAGAGCTTCCTGAAGATGAGACCTTGGAAGTCAGCCAAGTACAGCCCTCATTGTGGCAGTTATACTTTGACGGCGCATCCAGAATTGATACCCCGGTGAGTTGGTCAGCCAGGGTCAGGGCAGGGGCAGGCATAGTCCTAAAATATCCAGAAGGAGAAGTCATACATACATCTTGTTCAATAAAGAAGCCCTGCACAAATAATGAAGCAGAATATGAAGTTTTAATAATCGGGCTGCAGATTGCTCTGTCCATGGGAATTCAGATGCTGGAAGCATTCGAGGATTCCATGCTAGTTATAAAACAGTTGGAAGGATAGTTCGATGTGCGGAAGCAAGAACTCCTTCCTTATTACCAACTGGCACTCCGCCTGATGACAAGATTCTATTTCATCAGCATCAAGCACATCAACCGAGGATAGAATGCTCAGGCGGATGCCCTCGCAAAGCTGGCCAGTTCTTTGGCAATCCCGCCAGACACAAGCCTGAATATAACAGTAATTAACCGGTGGCAGGTCCCCAGTGTGGCAGAGGTCTTGGATGATGAACAAGAAAATGAAGTGGCAGCGGTGGAAGAAATCCAACAGCCCGATTGGTGGGAGCATCTCCTACGTTGGTTTCAACACCAACAGCTCCCGAAAGAAAAAGAACAAAGAATGAAGCTCTTACGGGTCAAGGACTCCTACGAGATGAGGAACGAAACCCTGTTCTGAATAATGGCAGATGCCCAAAAGAGAGTCTTACTCCGGTGCTTGTCTTCAGCAGAGGTTAGGCAAGTAATACAGGAAGTCCATGCCGGATCATCCGGGGCACACCAGGCCGGCCCGAAAATGAAAATTGAAATAAAGAAAATTGGGCTACTACTGGCCCTCTATGTTTGACGACTGCTGCAAGTTCTCCAAAGCCTGCAAGAAGTGTCAGGAACATGCCACTATGTCAAGAAGAACACCGACGCCTCTACATCGTACCGTACCAAGTTGGTCATTTGCTCAATGGGGGAGAGACGTGGTAGGTCTGCTACCAGGATCTTCATCAGGCTGTAAATATATCTTAGCAATAATAGATTACTTCTCCAAATGGGCAGAAGCAATAGCACTAAGAGAAGTGACAGGGGAATTGGTCACCAGATTCTTCTGACAAAATATAATATTCCGGTTTGGGATCCTGTAGATGCGTAAAATTTCATATCCATACGTTCCACACCAGTCTCGCATCAACAACAGAATTGCAAGAAGAGGCCCCCCGGAGAGACGGGCCATCCAGACTTTCCGAAGATACACACACTGCCGTGAAGCCGTCTCCGGAGTCACGACAGCGAAGAGAAACCAACCCCCGGGAAGCTCACAGTCCGTGGGCCCCGAAGAAAATTAAATGAACCGCAACTCGTGCTCGTAACGGGCTTGAACATGTCCCCAACTGCACACCTTTCAGCCTTCAGCGGCACACCCTCGTGCCCTTTCAGCAGCACACCCGCCAGTGCCCCCAGCGGCACACTATGGTGGCCCCTTCGGCGACACACCTGGCTAGCCCCTCCACCGGCACACCCATCCAGCGCCCTCAGTGGCACACCCAGCTTGGGTGTCTTCAGCGGTACGCCCCCCTGGCTGCCATCCACGGCACACCCTCGGTGCCCTTCCTGGCCGGCACACTTGCCCAGCGCCCCCAACAGCACACCTTGGCAGCTTCCAGCGGCACGCCTTCAAGCCCTCCAGCGGTACGCTTTTGCAAGCTTCCAGCGGCACACTTCCTCCAGGGCCCTTCAACGGCACGCTTTGGCAGCCCTCCAGCGGCACACTCGCTGCGTCTTCTAGCGGTGCGGTGTTCTGGCTCTTCAGCGGCACACTATGATTTGCCCTCACCCGGTGCATCCGGCAGACCAAATCTAACGCCCATCCCCTACGGATCTTTGGCGTGCAGCGAGCTGGCTAACTTGTCAACCGGAGACGAAGGCACGCAGGCTACTTCCTACCAACGAGGATGGGGAAAGTCAAATCCCCATTCAATGCCGGTCACTTCCAGCCACCGCCGTTCATGCTCGAATGCTCCCACTGTTGGAGGTATAAAAACCCTTCTCCTCCGATGAACACACACACAGGGACAGAGAGAAGCAGAGACACACAGAGAGAGATAGACGGAGAAGAGAAGAAGAGGAAAAGAAGAAGAAGAGGAGGGGAGGCTCCGGCTCCCCCCTTCTACTCTATCTGTCGTCCCTGTGCAAAGAGAGAAAAGAAGAGAAGAAGAGAGGAGAGTCTGCCGCTCCGACGACCACTGCTCGTGCGAAGAGAGAAAAGAAGAGAAGAGGAAGAGGAGAGATCCGGCGTGAGATCCTCCGACGGCCACCGAGCAAGAGAGAGTAAGAGAGAAAGAGAGAGAGAGGGAGAGTGAGGGCTTTTTTGTGTAATGGAGGGACTGGGGATGAGTAGAAGGTCATTGCCTCTGCTCGACCCCAACTCCCTCTTCATCTCCTTACCCTTCTTCTTCTGTTCTTGATTTCTTCTTCTCCCCCCGCCTGGGCGGGAATGTGTGCTTTGATGTACATGGCCAGTTATGGCCTTTTCTCTTCATGAATAAAAATTCCCCCCTCTTTGGGTTTCTTACAGCCTACGTTGGTTTGGGTCGTTACGTGTACTTGGCCATCTTCCTCCTCCCTTCTAGTGGTGTGCCTCCCGGTAGTGATCTTGCCCCCTTGGCGTAGCTCCTTCGTAGGGCCTCTGACCCTCACCCTCGCCCGTTCGCCTGTGGGGAGTTACTTCCCTCCTGCCTCTCAAACAACTAGGCCCAATGCCATTGTCCCAGTACCTCCCTGAACCTTTGCCCTTCTTGCTAAGTTCTCCTTGAGCATGGGTCGCCCAATGCCCTTGGACTCCTTCCTTCCTCCTGTTGGAACTCCCCTTCCTTGCACTAGCTTCATCTTGACCCTCCACTCAAGCCCTTAGCCCAGTGCATCCTTGATCTCCTTGGCCCGGTGCACTCCCCAGTTGCCTCACCCGGCACGGCCTTCCCCTCGGTCAGCCCGGTGCACCCATAATCCCTTCTGGCTGGTACACTCCCGCCGGGCTCTACCCAGTACACTCCGTGCCCCTCCCAGTGGCACATCCCCCATCTGACCCTCAGCCCGGCACAGCCTCCCTGGCCGGTGCGCTCCCTGCCTCCCTTAGCCGATACACCCCTCACCTTGCCTACCCGGCACGCCCTGGTGCTAGCCAATCCGGCACACCTCTTTAGCCCCCTTGAGACTCTCTGATGGGTACGTCAGCCACCAGTCACTCTTCTTACCCGGTGCACCCTTGGGTAGTCTCAGAGCCGCCTTCCACTCGTCGTTTCTTCTGGGTTTTTTAAAGTTTTATCAAAGGTGATGCTGCCTCTGACACCCACCTTAAATTGTCAGGTTCCGCCACTCCATATGGGCGTGTT
This sequence comes from Amorphophallus konjac, assembly GCA_022559845.1. Lineage (NCBI taxonomy): Eukaryota > Viridiplantae > Streptophyta > Magnoliopsida > Alismatales > Araceae > Amorphophallus > Amorphophallus konjac. Next base: position 124,417,294 of record CM040125.1, read on the forward strand.
CCCTTTATCTCCCTTACCATCCAGGTCAAGGGGAGATGCTGCCGAATTTTCATCAGAAACAATAGACATTTTAAAAGGGTAAAAAGGAAGCAACAAATGAATGGGGCAATACTACGTTAAAAGACAAAAGGAAGCAACTAACAAATAAAAGAAATAACAATGAGATGCCCCTGTGAGTCGAGAGAACTGTGAAAGGCACGAAGAGAACCGCACTTGAACACCCTGTGACGAATCGACAAACACAAACATAAGCATTAGTTGCATAATGAAGAAGAGACTTAACTAACATTTCTCATGTGCATTGCATGGATAAAGGAGGTTGCATCTCCCCTGCATACCATTGCATCGCATCTCACGTGTGCCTGCATCCCATGACCCCGTGGTATATGAAATAGCGTCGTGTGAAAGATCAGATTACGTTCGGTTGGAAACCTTCACTATGCGTGAGGACTGACCTCCGCCTCGTACCCGGGGTCGATTCCCGAACTCAATTTCCCTCTTGCATTTGCTTGAACTTATGTGTGGATTGTTGAACCAGACCTTCTGCACGCATCAAATATGCATCCGGAATGCCGAACATAAGCATGAACATGATCCACATGAATAAAAGAAAACCAAATCAAACCCCTCACATACATCTCGTGAATAAGAGGAACCTTCCCCGACCCAGCCATAGCTACATCAACCCTTGAACCAACTTGTCCCTTGCTCGTGCCTTGCCCGGTGCGCTCCACCCCTTTCTTGCCCGGTGCACCCTCGCGCCAACTTGGCCGGCACACCGCACCTCCCTCCTTGCCCGGTACACCCCTAATCGTGCCTTGCCCGGCACACCCCTCCTGGCCCCTTCTCCGGCACGCTCCTATCACCTCTGCCCGGCACGGTCGAAACGCCCTTCTGCCCGATGGACCCCCTTCATCCCAGCCCGGCATGCCCTGGCGGTCTCCACCGGCACACCCCCGCCTGCCTGGGCAGCACACTCCTGGCCTGCCCTACCGGCGCACTCTTGGCTTGCCCCTTTGCTCGGTACACCCCTCGCCCGCCTTGCCCGGCACGCTTGCCAGGCCTCCCTCACCGGCACGCCCGCCAGCGTCCCTTGTTCGACACACTTGCCAGCCTGCTCCGCCGGCACACCTTCTAACCTTCCTCTCCCGGTATACCCGAAATGCAATAATACAAAAAACAAAGGGAAACATAATAATAATAAAAAAATGACAATGATAGCAATGAAATGAATAATAATAATAATAACAAGGAATACCACGCATATGCAATAAAAGAAGAGTCAATCAACATAAAAATGTAAATAAATGAATAAATAATGATAATAATAGTATTGATAACAAGCTCAAAAAATATATATACAATAAATAAACAAATAATGATAAGAATAAATAAATAATAATAATAACAAACCCACCAACAAAAAATATAAAAATAACAAATAATTATGATAACAATTCAAATAATAATAAAACGATGAGATCTGCTCCGCAGCCCCGTTTCTCCTCAAGACCCGGTGTAAAGGGAATATTAACGTCGCCCCTCCAAGTTGGGTTCGGACTTTGGGAACCATCCCGATATGGCCGTAATCCGACGTTGCTCTAGGCCGATAATTCGTCAAACCGGACTCGTTCCCATTGGGATTCGTTTCCGCTCTTTCATTAAAATCACCGTAAACTCAAGCATACATTTGTACGGGTTTATTTCCGTTTACGTCGTGCCTTCAATATGGATCTTTGTCCGAACATAGAGTGGTCCATGACTGACCAACAAAATCTGAATGGAACGAGATGGCTCTCGTCTTCCCCGAACCCTACGTGTAGGAATATCAATTAGACCTCGGGTTCGCCCCGATCATGGTCATTGCCTGACCCATATCCTCGGCCTATAGCCCGCTCCCTTTAAACGCATATTGGTTCACAGATTTGGTCCCGGGACATCCTCTCGTTGCCCCCTTGGCACCGAAAATATTGACGATGCCCACGCGAGCCTGACTTCGACCGTGGGGGGGCCCACCGCAGTATGGTCGCGGCTTGATCTTGCACCGGGCCGACAAACTTACTGGTTTCCGACCGCTCGAACAGGGATTTAGCTAAACGTTTCCCGTTCCTCTGAACAATAAATTTGTCATATCCCGACATACACATGTTCCGATTTTCCTATGACGATTCCGCTATTCTCAAGCCGGACACTCGTCCGAACATTAACTGGTTCCCTGAGTGACCGGCATGTTTCAAATGCTTGCTTCCCTAGACATCGGGCTTTCTGACTGATCTGAGACTGCTATCGACTTGTTTCTCTCGATATAATTTCTTGGCCATGAGGCCCTGATTCTCGGCGATTAATCAAGGGTGTTCCCCTCTCCGAGGGGATGTAAATAATGCCATGACCATTATGGCGCGGCGAGTTTTGGTCTCGACACGAACTACACAATCATCTGATTAGTCAGATCGAGTGCACCATGGGCTTCCTCGAAGCCCGAATAAATCGTCACTTTGTGACTGGCACGCCCACGCACTTAATAAACGCTAATAAATGAACAAACAACTGCTCTGATAAAAAGTGCGTCCACAGATCCCCAGCCGAATTATCTCTGACAATGGCAGTCACTTCAGGAACCAAAAGGTGTACCGATTGGCCGACAAATATAAGATGGATTGGAGAACGTCATCTCCCTACTACCCTTAAGCCAACAGACTTGCAGAAGCCTTCAATAAAACGCTATGCACCCTGCTAGCAAAGACTGTCAAGGCTAATAAAAGAGATTGGGAAGAAAGGATGTACGAAGCACTCTGGGCTTATCGTACAGTTTACAAAATCTCAACTGGTTGCTCGCCTTACTCCCTCGTGTACGGGTCGGAGGCTGTGGTGCCAATTGAATTAGAGGTTCCCTCGTTGCGAGTCGCCATCCATCATGGGTTGGTTAGCAGTGAGAAGACTAACATGGAAAGAAGACTAGAAGAGCTCACCGAGCTCGAAGGAAGGCATCTTCGCGCGCAACAAAATATCCAATTATACCAGGCTCGCATGACCCGTGCTTTCGAGAAGTTGGTCAAGGGGTGAGAATTCAAGAAAGGAGACCTAGTAATGGTCAAAAGAAGAGAAGTAATGGCCTCCAACCCTAAAAGGAAATTGGTCAAAAATTGGGTAGGCCCATATGTGCTGCATCGGGTCTACGAAGGGGGTGCTAATGTTCTGGTCAACCACAAGGGCGCAATCCAGTTCTCTCCTCTCAATGGGAGGCACTTGAAGTTATATCGAGTGGCTGAACCGGCACCTGAAGAATGAATAAGACTGAAGGCATCGCGTAGCAAGCCATAAGTCCCACCTGCATACAATACTGCCAAAATGGACCTTACATCTGAATCGGTGAATGCTCTTCCTTTGCATTGGTATTTATCCTTGCTAATGAATAAACCCCTTTTCAATGCAAGACTTCGTGTCCCAGCCAACTTTCCTACAATACTACAATTACGGACCTTACGTCTGAATCGGCGAATGCTCTTCCTTTGTGTTGGTATTTATCCTTACCGACAAATAAACCCCTTTTCGGTGCAAGACTTCGTGTCCCAACCGACTTTCCTACAATACTGCCATTACGGACCTTACGTCTGAATCGGCGAATGCTCTTCCTTTGCATTGGTATTTATCCTTACCGACGAATAAACCCCATTTTCGGCGCAGGGCTGCGTGCCCCAGCCGACTTCTGCACAATATTGCCATTACGAACCTTACGTCCGAATCGGCGTAGAAACTCACCCCTTGCGTTGGTATTTGTCCTTACCAACGAATAAACCTCTTTTTTCGGCGCAAGGCTGCGTGCTCTAACCAACTGTCATATGCTACTACGTAGGGTCAAACATCACATGATTGACCCATCCTCGTTTCTCACTCTATGTTCAAAAAAAATGATGAATGAAATGATAAAAGTTATATGAGAAAGAAAAATGGGGCTTAAAATAGAGGTGCCCCGCTGGCCTCGTTCCTACACTAGGGCGAGGGCAAAAATGGCTCTAACCCAGTTGCGGTGAAAACCCGAAAGGGCACTGCATGCAAAATCAGGTACCCCGTCACGTGAAAACCCAAAAGGGCGCGTGGGCAAAAGCAAGAGGGGGCTAGCTTCGGTGAAAACTTGGAAGGGCGCTTAAGCCAGTAATGTGGTAATTTAAAGTTCCTCTTCATCCTCATCCTAATGAAAATCTGAAAAGGATGATCACAATAAGTCTCGCAGGAGATCTTTTCCCTCTACAATTCATGTTCTACCCTTGTCATCATCGACAAGATCGGTCTACGTTCCCCTTAACTCGGACCTTCCGTCCTTGTTAATGAACAAACCTCCTTTGCTTCGACATTTAACCAATGTCGATGAACAAACCGTGTTCGACCCTTGTCATCATCGGCAAGATCGGTCGACGTTCCCCTTAACATGGACCTTCCATCCTAGTTAATGAATATTTTTTTTTTGCTTTGGCATTTAGCCAATGTCGATGAACAAACCGCGTTCGACCCTTGTCATCATCGGCAAGATCGGTCGACGTTTCCCTTAACTTGGACCCTTCGTCCTCGTTAATGAATAAACCTCCTTTTGCTTCGGCATTTAACCAATGTTGATGAATAAACCGTGTTCGAGCCTTGTCATCACTGGCAATATCGGTCGCCGTTTTCCTTAATTTGGACCCTTCGTCCTCATTGATGAATAAACCTCCTTTGCTTCAGCATTTAACCAATGTCGATGAATAAACCGTGTTTGACCCTTGTCATCATCGGCAAGATCGGTCGATGTTTTCCTTAACTTGGACCCTTCGTCCTCGTTAATGAATAAACCTCATAGTCTTCAGCATTTAACCAATGTCGATGAACAAACCATGTTCGACCCTTGTCATCATCCGCAAGATCGGTCGACGTTTCCCTTCACTTGGACCCTTTGACCTCGTTAATGAACAAACCTCCTTAACTTCCACATTTAACCAATGTCGATGAACAAACTGTGTTCGACCCTTGTCATCATCGGCAAGATCGTTCGATGTTTTCCTTAACTTGGACCCTTCATCCTCGTTAATGAATAAACCTTCTTTGCTTCGGCATTTAACCAATGCCGATGAACAAACCGTGTTCGACCCTTGTCATCATCGGCAAGATCGGTCGACGTTTTCCTTAACTTGGAACCTTCTGTCCTGGTTAATGAATAAACCTCCTTTGCTTCGGCATTTATGTTAGCGCAGCAAGAGTGATATAGAAGGGGGGGATGAATAGATCACTCCCAATTTGTAGAAACTTAGGCGGAAAATAAATTCTACTGCTAACGCACCTCCTTAACCCGTACACAGAGAAATGTAAATGAGAATGAAGAACTGATCACATGGAAGCAAAGAGACAAGCAGATGAAGAGCGCAGATAACAATAGCAAACCACAGAGGAGACACTCAGTTTTTAGGTGGTTCGATTGCAGTCCACAATCTACATCCACCCCTCACTCCAACTAGAGTGAGGATTCCACTAGACGATGCTAGATCAATGCAGACTCAGTCTGCGAACAACATGCTGCCACACAGCTTGAACACCAAGGGAAACAAATCCCTTAACCAACTTCTGCTACCCACAGAACTTGAAACCTGTTCTAGCTCCCAGCTAGAACACAACCGGAGAATTCTCTCCCTTCCTCCACACACCGGAGGGAAACTATTAATAACAACCAGTCACTAACACCACGAGAGATCACCGATCTCTCTTCCTCTACAACTCAGAGGGAAACTGGAGTAATACTCCCTTCCTCCACACACCGGAGGGAAACCAATTCAAATCAGAAGGATGAACAAAATGAAACGAAAGCAAAGTAGAAATAAAAACCAATGAAGAAGAAATCGGTTCTGAAACCCAATACAAATGTAGCTTCAAATAAAGCAATTCATCAATCCACAACTACTGCTCTCTCTCTCGAACAAACTCCTCTCGGATCTGGAACTCTCTGCTCTTTTTCTTTTCTGGATCGTGCAAACTCTCACCAATGGCTTCTGCTTTTTCTATTCACGATCAAGCTTCTACTGAAGGATGAAGCTCTATATTTATAGCAGATATTGGCGTGTGGCTGCCAGGTTCCCGCCCATGCACTTTTGACCAGATCATTTGAATTTCGACCACATGGCAGCATCCTGACCAGGTTGCCATCCACGTGTCATGCGCCTGTTGTCTTGGATCACGTGCCAAGTGCCAACCTCGGTTCACGTGCCCAATCATCAGCCTGAATCGCCTGCAGACAGACAGATGGAATGTATAGACTTAGTGAGTTCAGGCTATTAACATGAATGTATATACTTCAGAACCTTCAACTGATTAAGTGTGTACAACGTGAGAGAGTGTACAGACTTAATGAAAGAAGCGCATGTGTGAAGGCAGTGTATAGACATATGAGCAATGCGCATGAATAGCAGTGTATAGACTTATGAACAATGCAGACGAATGGCAGTGTATAGACTATGAACAATGCAGACGAATGGCAGTGTATAGACTATGAACAATGCAAACGATCCTTACCAGTGTGTAAACATTACAAAGCATCTGCCACTGTATAGACTTCACGAAGCATAACCAATGTACAGACTTGGAACCTGTGTGAGACTCTTAATAAGACTGTGAGAGGTGTATTGACTTGAACCCCAATGGTGATGTATAGACTACGACAGCTTCAGCCAGTGTATAGACTATGCCAGGGTGAGATGATGCATTAGACACTCAGCTGTACAGACTTGGAAAGTTCTGTATGAGACGATCGGCTGTTGAACCGATGTACAGACTCTGGATGTGAAGGCAGTCTGTATAGACTTGAATCGCTTGAAGCGATGTACAGACTAGATGAAGCTCAAGCACTGTACAGACTTGAGAGGACTTCAGCGTTGTACAGACTTGGTGAAGCTCAAGCAATGTATGGACTTGTGAAGGCTTTAACGTTGTACAGACTTGGTGACGCTCAAGTGAATGTATAGACTTGATGAACCATTGTGGATGTGTGGACTTGAGCGAATGAAGCCAATGTACAGACTTGCCTAAGACGCAGCATGAGACGCTGGCTGAGACGGACGCTGTTCAGACTTTGAAGAGCAGTTCAATGTATAGACTTGAGCGAATGAGGCCGATGTACAGACTTGCCTAAGACGCAGCATGAGACGCTGGCTTAGACGGATGCTATACAGACTTTGAAAAGCAGTTCAATGTATAGACTTGAACGAATGAGGCCGATGTACAGACTTGCCTAAGACGCAGCATGAGGCGCTGGCTGAGACGGACACTGTACAAACTTTGAAGACTTTGAACGTTTGAGCAGCATGCAATGTACACACTTAGTGATGTACAGACTTGGCCAGGAAAGCGTAGGGAAATGTTGAGTGTATGGACTTGGCCAAGCGTAGGAACAGATGAGGAGTGTACAGACTTGGCGTTGAATGCTTGGGCTGAAGGTAATGTGCAGACTAATCAATGTATAGACTTTGCCCAAGGAACCGAATGTATAGACTTTGCCACAGTCTGATGTACAGACTTTGCAAAAGTGAATGAGCCAATGTATGGACTTCAAAAGAAGCAGTCCGATGTACAGACTTCAAGAATTCTAGACAATTGACGCTGTACAGACTTGGATTCAAGGAGTGTATATACTTAGCATGAAGACTGCCAGTTGATGTATAGACTTGGCTGAAGCTATCTCTGAACCAATGTTCAGACATTGTGCAATGTATGAACTTTATTGTGTGCAAGCCTACTGACATGCAATGTGTAGACTTGAGAGATTAAGGCAGGCGTTGTACAGACTATGCAAGCATGATACTGGGCGCTGTATAGACTTACACTATCGGATGTGTAGACATCAAGAGAATGCAGCAGCCAGTGTATAGACGTAAAGCTTGACATTCCAATGTATAGAGTTGAAGCTTGGAAGGATGTATAGGGTTGAGATGAACTGACTTTGAGTATTGAGACCAGTGTATAGACTTCAGTTAGAAAGTGCCCGATGTACAGACTAGAAGAGGATATGCCAATGAACAGACTAAATGAATCAAGCTGGTGTATAGACTTTGTGCCCAAACTATCAATGTTCTGATGCGTCAACCCACCCTTGCTGATGAGTCGACCCACTACTGTTCATATTAACCAAACAGTGTAGGTAGATGAAATAATGGAACAACATATGAACTGAACTCACTTAGGTGATGAACCAGCATGAATCTAGAGATAGAAGGTTGATTTATAGTGTGAGACATCATCAAAACCATAGGGATGCAACAATCTCCCCCTTTTTGATGATGACAACACTATGAATCAAGCAATATCAAGGTTCCACATGAGATTTATATCAGCTGCAACAAACAGAGTAAATTCAAGACATGCACATGTAGATGAATTATACAAACCCTACAACACACTCTCATCTCCCCCACAACTCATAACCATATCTTCCACGAAGCAACATGACTCCCCCAAAGCTCAAGACAAATCCAAGACTCACTGATATTGCAGAACTTCTCACTGATATTGCAGATATTGCAAACTTCTCTCCCCCTTTGACATCAGTAAAAAGAATGACAGAATGCATGACAGTGCTGGAAACATGAAGAATAAGAGCAGTAATTTCGTAGTGCAGAGAGTCACAAGTAGGTCTTAAGAGAATAAGTGAGTTTCTATTCTCAAGAGAAGATTCTTTATACTCCAGTACACAATAGAGAAGTAGAATGATAGACAAGTTTATCCGCATACATAGTGGATGATTTAGAGCAGGAATTCATAAGTATGGTCAGATATAACTGATCATTCAACTATCCCACAAGACAGCAAGAGACGAAATCAGAGAGGTGTTCTCAAGGTATTGAGGACAAGCAATCCATTAGTTGCATAACAACAAGGAATTTTTTGTTGGAGATGATTTTCAAGAAGATTAATGAGTAAGTTGGTAGTTCACTCCTTTGACATTAGAGAGACACCTTGATTAGAGGCCTGAATCTCCAGTTACTCAGAGTGAGTACCTCATTACTTCCCCCTTTTTTTTTTATTATTAGGGAACAGAGATAGTAACTGTGGATTTTGACATGAGGAAACACCTTGATTAGAGGCCAGAGTCCCCAGTTACTCACCAGCAAGCCACCATTGCTCTGTCATGTCTTTTCATTCATTTTAAGCATTTGACAGCTCATGACATGGGAGAAAAATTCATTTCATTGATGAAGCTCCCAGTTTCTCAGTGATCAGAACAGAACATTTTTGTTCAGTTAAGCCCTTGAGTTAAAGAGATAGAATGATTGAAAATAATACCAAAAGGACTGTTTCTTGAACTGAGTCTTGAAGTCTGGATTTCAAGTTGATTGGGTCAGATAACAAGACATACAAGTTTTTTGGCCTGAACCAGAATCAATGACAATGTAGGAAGATATACTTTATGCAATTAGTCCAAATCTCTGAAGAAGTACTAAAGGAAAGATTCTAATCTGGAGATTAGAGTCACTGACTTATAGACTTAAGAGATAAGTGACACTCTACTGTCTGAGAGAACCACTCTAGATCAGTTATGCAAGACCAGCAAAGTTACACATCTGGATAGTCCTTTTTTTTTTTAAACTGTCAAAGAACTTCTCTTCTCACATCACAACTCAGCTCCCCCTAAGACATAGCATTCCTCAATAAAACATTCCAGCAAAAACTCAAGGCTTCCCCTTATTCTGAGTATTCCTGAAAACTAACAAGTAAGCATTCTGAACTCCCCCTTAAACCAGCATGAAAGAAGGCTAAACATCAGACAAATACAACTCCCCCTCACAACAAGAACATGCTTCATAATTAAGACAATTCGTATAAGCCTAATTCTCTTCTCAATGTGGTGAATTTTTCATTATCCAGAGGTTTTGTGAATATGTCAGCAATCTGATTATCTGTGCCTACATGAAGCAGTTCAAAATTATTCTTAGACACCTCGTCTCTTATAAAATGATGTCTTATCTCTATGTGTTTGGTTCGTGAATACAAAACATGATTTTTAGCAAGATTGATGGCACTAGTATTATCACAGTAAATTGGTGTGCACCCCAGGTCTACTTGGTAGTCCTGAAGCTGGTATTTAATCCATATTACTTGAGTTCCACAGCTCCCTATAGCCACATATTCAGCTTCTGCAGTGGAGAGGGCCACAGAATGTTGTTTCTTGGAGCCCCAAGACACTAAACACCCACCTAAGAATTCACAATGGCCACTAGTGCTTTTCCTGTCTAGTTTACAGCCTGCATAATCAGCATCTGTGTATGCTACTAAGTTAAATGTGTGAGATGCAGGAAACCATAAACCAAGAGAATGACTAGCTGACAGATATCTGAAGATTCTTTTAACTGTAGCTAAGTGTAATTCAGTAGATCTAGATTGATACCTTGCACACATTCCTACACTAAATTGTATATCTGGTCTAGAGGCTGTCAAGTAAAGAAGTGATCCAATCATACCTCTATAAAGTTTGGCATTTACTTCTTTACCTGTCTCATCTGCATCCAATGAAGTATTGGTGCCCATGGGTGTAGTAATGTGCTTTAAGTTTTCCATGCCAAACCTTTTGAATAGTTCCATTGTGTATTTGGTTTGGTTGATGAAGCACCCATCTTCTAGCTGCTGTACCTGCAATCCAAGAAAATATTTTAGTTCACCAACCAAGCTCATTTCAAATTCAGCAGACATCATGGTAGAAAATTCATCACATAGTTCATGCTTAGTTGATCCAAATACAATGTCATCTACATATACCTGAACTATGATAAGATCTCTGTTTAAGCCTTTGGTGAATAAAGTTTGATCAACTTTACTTTTTTTGTAGCCCTTGCTGATCAGAAATTCAAACAATCTTTCATACCAAGCTCTTGGAGCCTGCTTTAGACCATACAAGGCTTTGTTTAACCTGAAAACTTGGTTAGGTTGAGGAGAATATTGAAATCCAGGAGGTTGTTCAACAAAAACTTCTTCTTTAATGACTCCATTTAAAAAGGCACTTTTGACATCCATTTGTTGGAGTTTTATATTCTTTGAGCAAGCAAAGGCAAGCAACAATCTTATAGCTCCCATCCTAGCAACAGGTGCATAGGATTCATCAAAGTCTACACCGAATTCCTGACAGTAGCCTTTGGCTACTAATCTGGCCTTATTCCTAGAGATGATTCCATCTTCATTCATCTTATTTTTGAACACCCACTTGGTTCCTATGATATTTATACCATCTGGTCTTGGGACAAGCTCCCAGACATTATTCCTTTCAAACTGACCTAATTCCTCACACATAGCATTGACCCAAGCTTGATCAGCTAAGGCCTCTTCTATTGTTTTGGGTTCAATTTGTGAGACTAATGCAATTAAGTCATCATTATTCACATTTCTAAAATGAGACCTAGTCCGAAGAGGATCTTCAGGATTGCCTATGACTTTATCTAAAGGATGGTCTTTAAGAAATCTGATATTTGTTGAAGACTCACCTGTTTCTCTTGGACCTTCCTGATTTGGGGAATTTGTTTCTCCACTCGGCTGAGTCTTCTCTTCTTCCTGTTGGTCTTCTAGAAAATCCCCACCATGATTGGAATCTCTGTCAAGATTTTCAACATTAGAGACATCTTTCTTTTCACTAAAAAGGATGTGTGGAGACTCTTCCACTTTCTGATCTGATATGTTAAATACCCTATATGCCCTTGACACTTCAGAATAACCCAAGAATATTCCAGGTGAACTCTTGGCTTCAAACTTGTCTAAATCTTTCTTATCATTGTTATGAATAAAACATTTTGCTCCAAAAATTCTGAAATGAAACAAGTTTAATTTCTTACCTTTTAGAAGCTCATAGGGTGTTTTCTTGTGTATGGGTCTTACCATGGCCCTGTTGATTATGTAGGTTGCTGTATTGGCCGTTTCTGCCCAAAACCTTCTAGGTAATTTACTTTCAATCAACATGGTTCGGGCCATCTCCACCACTGTTCTATTTCTTCTCTCCACAATCCCATTTTGTTCAGGTGTCCTGGGAGAAGAAAACCTGTGAGTTAGTCCTTCTTTGTCACAAAGATCAGTAAACATGGAGTTTTCAAACTCACCTCCATGGTCAGATTGAATAGAAATAACCTTGTACTTCCCTTCTTGTTTGACCTTATTGAAAAATAGATTAAACTTTTGAAATGCATCACTCTTATTTGCTAAGAAAAATATCCATGAATATCTAGAGAAGTCATCTATGATGACATAGCCAAACCTGTTTCCATTAAGACTCTGAGTTCTAGTTGGACCGAAAAGGTCCATATGAAGAAGTTTCATTGGTCTAGAAGACAATGGCTCAGATCTTAATTTAAAAGAATTTCTGGTCTGTTTGCCTAGAGCACCGGCATCACATGCTTTTGATATTGAGTTGAATTTAATTCTAGGCATGCCTCAAACTAAATCATGCTTGACCAATTTATTTAAAGTTGAAAAGCTAGCATGACCTAGACGTCTATGCCATTCAAAGACATCATTTTCAGAATTGGCAGATAAGCAAATAGTAGATTTAGATTTCTCATCTAAGTCTACAATGTAGACATTATTAATCCTGTTGGCTACAAATTTAACCATGTCAGAATTTGTTTCAAGAATTTTGCATGAACTATCATCAAATACAACCTTGTGACCCCTGTCACATAATTGACTAATGCTAATCAGGTTGTGTTGAAGTCCTTCCACAAGTAAGACTTTTTCAATGGAGTTTGTGGAAGACTTACCTACTGTTCCAACTCCAATTATTTTACCTTTGTTCCTTCCTCCAAACTTGACCAGACCCCCTGGCTTCATCTCTATCTTGCTAAACTTGGATCGGTCTCCTGTCATATGCCTGGAGCAGCCACTGTTGAGGTACCACTTGTTGTCTTCAGCTGCCAGGCCGACCTACACAGATACATCAAGCAGAGTGATTTGGAACCCAAGATGAGTTGGGTCCAATGATATTGTTCAAATCTCTGATCAAGTGTTTAGGTATCCAGATTTGTTTCAGCATGGTTTTCTCTGGCACCTTCTTTCTGGTTTATTAAAGATGAATCCAGCTGAACAGGAGAAGTGAGTTCTATTCCATTTATTAGTCTTCCTATTCCTAGGAAATTTCCTGTAGGCTTGTTGATTAGCATATCTTTGACCATGAAAGTTATTTCTCCAGTAGGTCCTGTTTGGACCCATCTGATTGTTGTAATTCCAGCTCTTATTCTGATTTACTTTCTTGGTCCATCTACCATTTGTGTTCTGGTGAGTGGGCTTAGTGTTATTCTTCATAAAATTCATTCCCATCTTAAATGGTTATCCAGTACTGGTTTTTGTGTTCTCTTTAGGACTTTGAATTTCCTTAGAGCTGCTTGAGCTGGATGGTGTGTCCAGCTTTTCTTTTCCCTTCTCTGGGCAGAAGGTGATGGTCTTGAATTGCAAGGGTCTTTTGTTGGTTGGGTCGTAGCCTAGACCTTCCTTATTGAAATTGACCCTAGTCTCTAGTATAGCATCTAAGCTAGTCTTTCCTTGGACAAACTTTTCTAAGACTTTCTGTTTGTCTTCCAGCTCCTTTTGAAGGGACTCAGAATTTTTTAGGAGTTCAACATTTACTTTTTTCACAGCTTCATATTTCTCTGAATTCACTCTAATTTCATTCATGCTTTCTTCAATTTTAGTTTTGAATTCATTGAGTTGTTTTTGACTTTCTTGAGTTTCTTCCTTGAGCTTAACATTTTCTTTCCTTAGTGAGGTCATTTCTTCTAGTTGTTCTTTTAGCTTCTCATTTTTCTCACAGACCAGAGTTTGTTCTTCAACATTTGTGTTAAATTTTCTTTTCAGAACTCTGTGCTCTTTACTAAGAGAATTAAATTTATCTAACAAATCACCATAAGCATCCTCCCAGTCATCAATTGAGAAATTTTCAAAAACATTTATTACCTCCTCTTCACTGTTTGCCATAAGGCAAATTCCATCTTCATATTCTTCTGAGGAAGCTTCCTCTGGGTCTTCTTCTTCCTCGCTCCATGTGCAGACCATCGCCTGTGACTTCTTCTTCTTCTGCACCTTTATGTTTTTCTTCTGAAGATAGGGACCCTTCTTCTAGAGGTCTGGGCATTCGCCTTTCATATGTCCCTGTTTGTTACAATTAAAACAAGTTAGTCTCTTAGGATTTCTATCCCTGTAGCTAGTAAATTCAGCACTCTTGTTGAAAGAGTGTGGCTTCTTCTTCCTAAAGGTCTTTCCCTTTTTCTTCAGAAATTTTCTGAACTGTCTAGTAAGCATTGCCTGCTCCTCCTGGTCGAGATTTGACAAACCTTCAAGCTCGGACTCAGACTCGGGGCTACTGTTGCTGCTCCCGCTGTTGCTACTCTTATTGCGGGATGCCCTTAGAGCTACATTTTTACCCTTCCTCTCACTTCCTTCTCCACCTGCTTTGAAATTCATCTCATAGGTCATAAGAGATCCTATGAGTTCATTCACAGTCAAGATAGTCAGATCTTTTGACTCCTCAATCACAATGGCCTTAGTGTGCCATGCCGGGGATAAAGATCTATGGATTTTCCTGACTATGTCTGCCTCAGCAAGATCCTTCCCTAGCCCTTTAAGTGTGTTAGTGATCAAGGACAACCTGGCATACATTTCGGTTATATTCTCATCTGCATTCATCTTAAACATTTCATACTTAGAAGTGTAGAGGTTTACCTTCGAGGCTTTCACTTGAGCTGCACCTTCATAAATCAATTGCAGCTCATCCCACATTCGCTTGGCAGTTGTGTATGCAGATATACGGGCATATTCCTCTAGATGAATAGCACACTGGATGATGTTCAGCGCCGTCCAGTTGAGTGAGGAGAGCTTGACATGGTCATCTGTCCAAGCGTCCTCGTTTTGTGGCAGATCATATGGCCCCACCGTGATTACTCTCCACAGTTTATGACTCTGAGCCCTGATGAACACTTCCATCCTGTTCTTCCAAAATAGATAGTTACTACCATCGAAATAAGGAGGGCGGCTAATGGATTGACCTTCGGCCATGAAGGTTCTAGGACCACCAGCATTTCCTTGACCGTTCGTCCACAAGGCGTAAACCTGCTCTGATACCAACTGTTAGCGCAACAAGAGTGATATAGAAGGGGGGGATGAATAGATCACTCCCAATTTGTAGAAACTTAGGCGGAAAAAAAATTCTACTGCTAACGCACCTCCTTAACCCGTACACAGAGAAATGTAAATGAGAATGAAGAACTGATCACATGGAAGCAAAGAGACAAGCAAATGAAGAGCGCAGATAACAATAGCAATCCACAAAGGAGGCACTCAGTTTTTAGGTGGTTCAATTACAGTCCGCAATCTACATCCACCCCTCACTCCAACTAGAGTGAGGATTCCACTAGACGATGCTAGATCAATGCAGACTCAGTCTGCGAACAACATGCTGCCACACAGCTTGAACACCAAGGGAAATAAATCCCTCAACCAAGTTCTACTACCCACAGAACTTGAAACCTGTTCTAGCTCCCAGCTAGAACACAACCGGAGAATCCTCTCCCTTCCTCCACACACCGGAGGGAAACTGTTAATGACAACCAGTCACTAACACCACCAGAGATCACCGATCTCCTTCCTCTGCAACTCAGAGGGAAACTGGAGTAATACTCCCTTCCTCCACACACCGGAGGGAAACCAATTCAAATCAGAAGGATGAACAAAATGAAACGAAAGCAAAGTAGAAACAAAAACCAATGAAGAAGAAATCGATTCTGAAACCCAATACAAATGTAGCTTCAAATAAAGCAATTCATCAATCCACAACTACTGCTCTCTCTCTCGAACAAACTCTTCTCGGATCTGGAACTCTCTGCTCTTTTTCTTTTCTGGATCATGCAAACTCTCACCAATGGCTTCTGCTTTTTCTATTCACGATCAAGCTTCTACTGAAGGATGAAGCTCTATATTTATAGCAGATATTGGCGTGTGGCTGCCAGGTTCCCGCCCATGCACTTTTGGCCAGATCATTTGAATTTCGACCACATGGCAGCATCCTGACCAGGTTGCCATCCACGTGTCATGCGCCTGTTGTCTTGGATCACGTGTCAGGTGCCAACCTCGGTTCACGTGCCCAATCATCAACCTGAATCGCCTGCAGACAGACAGATGGAATGTATAGACTTAGTTAGTTCAGGCTATTAACATGAATGTATATACTTCAGAACCTTCAACTGATTAAGTGTGTACAACGTGAGAGAGTGTACATACTTAATGAAAGAAGCGCATGTGTGAAGGCAGTGTATAGACATATGAGCAATGTGCATGAATGGCAGTGTATAGACTTATGAACAATGCAGACGAATGGCAGTGTATAGACTATGAACAATGCAGACGAATGGCAGTGTATAGACTATGAACAATGCAAACGATCCTTACCAGTGTGTAAACATTACAAAGCTTCTGCCACTGTATAGACTTCACGAAGCATAACCAATGTACAGACTTGGAACCTGTGTGAGACTCTTAATAAGACTGTGAGAGGTGTATTGACTTGAACCCCAACGGTGATGTATAGACTACGACAGCTTTAGCCAGTGTATAGACTATGCCAGGGTGAGACGATGCATTAGACACTCGGCTGTACAGACTTGGAAAGTTCTGTATGAGATGATCAGCTGTTGAACCGATGTACAGACTCTGGATGTGAAGGCAGTCTGTATAGACTTGAATCGCTTGAAGCGATGTACAGACTAGATGAAGCTCAAGCACTGTACAAACTTGAGAGGACTTCAGCGTTGTACAAACTTGGTGAAGCTCAAGCAATGTATGGACTTGTGAAGGCTTCAACGTTGTACAGACTTGGTGACGCTCAAGTGAATGTATAGACTTGATGAACCACTGTGGATGTGTGGACTTGAGCGAATGAAGCCAATGTACAGACTTGCCTAAGACGTAGCATGAGACGCTGGCTGAGACAGACGTTGTACAGACTTTGAAGAGCAGTTCAATGTATAGACTTGAGCGAATGAGGCCGATGTACAGACTTGCCTAAGACGCAGCATGAGACGCTGGCTTAGACGGACGCTGTACAGACTTTGAAAAGCAGTTCAATGTATAGACTTGAACGAATGAGGCCGATGTACAGACTTGCCTAAGACGTAGCATGAGACGCTGGCTGAGACGGACACTGTACAGACTTTGAAGACTTTGAACGTTTGAGCAGCATGCAATGTACACACTTAGTGATGTACAGACTTGGCCAGGAAAGCGTAGGGAAATGTTGAGTGTATGGACTTGGCCAAGCGTAGGAACAGATGAGGAGTGTACAGACTTGGCGTTGAATGCTTGGGCTGAAGGCAATGTGCAGACTAATCAATGTATAGACTTTGCCCAAGGAACCGAATGTATAGACTTTGCCACAGTCTGATGTACAGACTTTGCAAAAGTGAACGAGCCAATGTATGGACTTCAAAAGAAGCAGTCCGATGTACAGACTTCAAGAATTCTAGACAATTGACGCTGTACAGATTTGAATTCAAGGAGTGTATATACTTAGCATGAAGACTGCCAGTTGATGTATAGACTTGGATGAAGCTATCTCTGAACCAATGTTCAGACATTGTGCAATGTATGAACTTTATTGTGTGCAAGCCTACTGACATGCAATGTGTAGACTTGAGAGATTAAGGCAGGCGTTGTACAGACTATGCAAGCATGATACTGGGCGCTGTATAGACTTACACTATCGGATGTGTAGACATCAAGAGAATGCAGCAGCCAGTGTATAGACGTGAAGCTTGACATTCCAATGTATAGAGTTGAAGCTTGGAAGGATGTATAGGGTTGAGATGAACTGACTTTGAGTATTGAGACCAGTGTATGGACTTCAGTTAGAAAGTGCCCGATGTACAGACTAGAAGAGGATATGCCAATGAACAGACTAAATGAATCAAGCTGGTGTATAGACTTTGTGCCCAAACTATCAATGTTCTGATGCGTCGACCCACCCTTGCTGATGAGTCGACCCACTACTGTTCATATTAACCAAACAGTGTAGGTAGATGAAATAATGGAACAGCATATGAACTGAACTCACTTAGGTGATGAACCAGCATGAATCTAGAGATAGAAGGTTGATTTATAGTGTGAAACATCATCAAAACCATATGGATGCAACAATTTCACCAATGTCGATGAACAAACCGTCTTCGACCCTTATCGTCATCGGCAAGATCGATCGACGTTTCCCTTAACTTGGACCCTTCGTCCTCATTAATGAATAAACCTCCTTTGCTTTGACATTTAGCCAGTGTCGATGAACAAACCTGCATTTGACCCTTGTCATCATCGGCAAGGCTGATCAACATCTCATTAGCCCTCATCCATTCCGGATTCGTTCCGTGAATCAAGTACAAATAAAAAATAAAAAAAATGAGGCTTAAAATAGAGGTGCCCCGTCGAACTTACTCTGATATTCTGAGTGAGGGCAAAAATGGCTCTAACCCAGTTGTGGTGAAAACCTGAAAGGGCGCCGCAGGCAAAATCGGGTACCCCGCCACGTGAAAACCCGCAAGGGCGCGTGGGCAAAAGCAAGAGGGGGCTGGTTTCGGCGAAAACCCGCAAGGGTGCTTAAGTGAGTAATGTGAAAAAAATGAATAAAAAAAAGTGAATGGCGATGATGAAATAATGAGGTCATATTCTCATTTATCACTTAATCCCTACAATGGTTCCCATGCGAGCCTTGCGCCTATGAACCTATCTTTGCTTCGGCATTTATCCAATGTCGATGAACAAGCTACTATTGACCCTTGTCACCATCGGCAAGACCGGTCAATATCCCCTTAACCCGGACCTTACGTCCTCATCAATGAATAACCTATCTTTACTTTGGCATTTATCCAATGCCGATGAACAAGCTACTTCTGACCCTTGTCACCATCGACAAGACCGTCAATATTCCCTTAACTCGGACCTTCTGTCCCCATTAATGAACAAACCCTTTGCTTCAGCATTTATCTAATGCCGATGAACAAGCTACTATTGAACCTTGTCACCATCGGCAAGACCGGTCAATATCCCCTTAACCCGGACCTTACGTCCTCGTTAATGAATAACCTATCTTTGCTTCGGCATTTAGCCAATGCCGATGAACAAGCTACTATTGACCCTTGCCACCATCGGCAAGATCGGTCAATATTCCCTTAACCCGGACCTTCCGTCCCCGTTAATGAACAAACCCTTTGTTTCGGCATTTATCCGATGCTGATGAATAAGCTGCCATTGACCCTTGTCATCATCGACAAGATCGATCAATATCCCCTTAACCCGGACCTTATGTCCTCGTTAATGAATAAACTTATCTTAGCTTTGACAGTTATCCAATGCCGATGAACAAGCTATCATTGACCCTTGTCATCATCGACAAGATCGGTCAGTGTTTCCCTTAACCTGGACCTTATGTCCGCGTTAATGAACAAGCCCCCCTTTGCCTCGGCATTAAGCCCGTGCCAATGAACAATCCTGCCGTCAACCTTTGTCACCTACGGCAAGGTCTACAAAAAAACCTCTAGTTCTACCCTCCGGCCCTTGGTGGCCTAAAAACCTCTCTCCTTATCCCCTGGTGCTCAGCCTAGGCGGATCAGTGGTCCCGAGGAAAAGTTGCGCCGTGGTGGAGTGAACCCCTCGCCCCTTCCCTAAAGGTGTGAGCGCTCTCCTGCCTTAACAACTGATGTACCTCGGGCTAAATAAACTGGCTCAGCAAGCAAATGTACAAAATAAAATAACAAAAGTTTTCCATTCAAACATAAAGGGAAAGATACATATTACCCAGGGCACATCCCCCGGAATACGTGAAGGTTTACAAAAAGGAGAGAAAATGATAAAGCTACTGCAGAGAGCGGCGGAAGATGTCCTCAAACTCCAGCAGCCCTAAGGACGGGTAACGGGCCAGCTCCTGTAGACGGGTTTCCTCAGCCTGCAGTCGCACCAATTTCTCCTCAAGCGATGTGGCCTGCCCTTCTGCCAGCTCAGCCGCCTCTGTATGTTGGACCCACAGCCATTCTGACAACTCCAGTTCTGCTTCGGCCAGGTCAAGTTCGGCATAGAGCTCAATTATCTGAGTCTTCAAAGAAGCCCAGTGTTTGCTAGAATCATCTACAGCATCCCGCATCTGCTAGGCAGTTCCTCTCGATGATTGAAGGGCAGTCTGACACTCTGCCTTTTCAAGTTTTATGGCCGCCATTTGATCTATCAAGCTGTGGCCGATGAATTCCCTCCTGTTCACGTGCTTCAGGAGCAGAATTACTCGTTGCACCTAGTCCTCCATGGGGCAGCCAAAAGCCAGCAAGGAGCGATGAGAGGTGTTCCGCAAGACCCCTCAACTGCACATAGGTCAACTCCGAGTGAACTGTCACAGTGTCCCGCAATGTCTCCAGATACTGCCACACTAGGTCACTCGATGACTGCAAACCAAGTGATGGCGTGTCCGGGAGAAGAAACTCTACACGACTGTCAACCGCAGCCCAAATATCATCGCTCGGCGCAGAAGACGACGATGGTATGTCTTGCAAGGCTCCCGCATCAAGATTGGCCCCAGCAAACAATGCAACAGGGGGACTGTCAATGATAGCAACTTCTCTCCCAGCCTCTGGCGAGAGAGCCGCGTCTCGACCCTCAATATTAGGAAGCGGTTGGTCACTATTTTCGGCCCCTCCAGCTGCCACGAACGATGATTCGATGGCAAGGGCTGGGGTCGTCAAGTCCCCGGTCACTTCTTCCACAATCTCACCCTCCTCTGCCCCAGGGAGGCCTTCTCCACTCTGAAGCAGCTTATCAGCGATGGCAAGTTGTTGCTGCTCCAAAGTCACAACTGGCGGCTCGGACTCGACAACCATCCCTGACACTTCCGAGCCCGCCACCATGATATAATCCTTTGGATACCGCAAGGCTATGGGCCTCAAGACTGGTGGGAACAATGGCTGATCTACATAGAGAGGTGGCAGAGGTACCTTCATGGTGATCACCGGTAAGGTGACCTCGGTCTGACTAACAGAAGCCTGCAAGAGAAAGAGAGCATAAGGATCTCAGAAGGCCAGCATGATGGCCAGACGAGAATAAACACGAGACTAAAAAAAATGTAACTTTTACCTCAGCCGGCATTAAGCTCAAGTCTGCAGCAGCAGGAGCTACCATCTCCGTCGCCTTTGACCCTTCTCCCACCGAAGGACCTGATGGCCTGAAGCTACTCAGCATTAGTCATGGAGGACTAAAAGTCACAAAGTCGCTCTCATAGGTTGAAGACACCCCGATATCCTCGGCCTCTATTCCCATCAAGGGGAAATCCTCGTCACTTGAGCCACTGCCATAGTCCACCTGCTCCGACGAGGATGAGCTTTGGACCAACATCGGTTCTTTCTCTCTCGAAGCGAATGGTCCTTCACTTGAGAGGCCTCCCGCTGGAGCCTCTTGCTCAATGAGAGCCTGCTCAGCCAACTCTGTGACGGGAATAACAGGTGAGCGAGCTTCATGAGTAAATTGACTTCATGGAATTACCTCTTGCTCCACGATAACTCCCTCGGTTGATTCCGCGACATGGGGGGAAGGTGATCAAATCTCGACTGAAGCTGAGAAAAGGAGAGCACCCATGTGAACCCGGGGGATAATAAACTATAGAAATCTACAACCGGATAGACCATCAATTACCTTCTATCTCGTGACTAGGCGTGGGGGAGGGTAGATCTACCTGCACCACATCCTCTCTCTCTTCGGCTCCTGCAGAAGTGGCAGTCGCTTGTGCAGCCATTGCAGACGAAGTGGCTGTGTTTGCAAGAATAAGAATTGACCTATGTTGCCAAGGTGATGGTGGGGCACAGGATGAGAGTTATACCTTGGGTTACACGGGCTGAAGGATGGGAGACCTCGAATTCTTCAAATGAGACCACACTCAGAAGTACAACCGCTGGTGCTGGATCTACAGTCTTCTTCCGACAAGCCCGCTTCGCTCGAGTAATTACTTCCCGGACTTGGGACCTTGTCCGTTTTCGTGAATCACCCGGAGGAAGCGGTGTCGTGGTCGGGGCAGCTTCCAGAACTTCAAAATACGTCAGCTTCTGAGCTTTTATTATCAGCTCCCTAAAATGTCTGGTCTCCTCCAAAGAGAGCCAAACTACGCATATGAGAAGGCCAAAGGGAAGAGATGACATACACAATAGTGAATAGAGAAACCCAAAGCTGAAGACAAGAAAAAAAAAAGATACATGCTGGTCCTGTATAAAAGGGAGAAAGTGGCCAGTAGAATAGTGGAGGCTCCTTGTCCCTGGAGGCGGCTTCGCGAATCAACCAGCATATGTCCCCTATCACCTCGCACTGTTCGGCCAGCAACGCAAGGTCCGCATGGTTGCACGAAGACAGATGATAATATAGGCTGAGGTGGTCTAGCCCCCATCTGTCGGCATACTTGAAAGAAAGAAGAACGGGTTGGCCCAATATGATTTCACTAGGGCCACCCACTGAAAGTCCATGGGAACATAGCAATGCTAACAACCAGGTAGTGCCTTCGTAAAGCGCTGGCCATCTGTCTTCTTTCCTGATAAAAGTCCTGTAGGGATAGAACCGATCATTCTCGTGGCGCCAAGAAGCTGTAGAAGGCATCTGCTCCTCCACTAGCAAAGGAATATGTTGGAGGATCAGTCGCTCGCCGCTCACGCGGCATAAGCCTTGAAGTGTCTTCAAGAAACCATCCTTCTAATCTCTGGCAGTTTCAGCTCGATCTTGGACGAACTCTGCTTGGCAGCTTTACGCGCCTCCAGATAGCCCGCCACTGCAATGTTTGTCTGGAATTTCAACTTCTTCAAATAAGCCGGGTCGATATCCAGAGCAGGCACCGGCTGGGAATCCAAAAATTTGCACTCCGCAACGGCCCAGCATTCTCTCCCCGAGTTTCTATAGAAGCCCGTGCGCGCATTCCACCATTTGATGTATTTTGGAGTTACACGGGGAAAGCGTGTCGGGGCTGGAACTCTGAATGAAGCCGCCTCTCGGTGATGAAAATATTCCCACCATATGCGGGCCTCGTCGTTCGATACTTGGCCAGCTTGGGCCCTGTTCGGCAGTGCAAAATGAGTAGAGGTAGCTGGAATATGCTGATCATAGCCAAAATTCTGGCTGAATCGGAAAGGACAATAAGGCTCAAGCCATAAAATACCACTCTTGCGGAAAACCAGGACGCTCGTCCTTATGGACAGCGCCCAATCAATCAGCTCTGACTCCAAAATTGGCCTCGTGCCCTTGGCGTCAGAAATGGGGTGAACATATTCCACCACCTCACCGAGACGGCACTCCCTCATCCTATTCACCAATGGACTAGAGTGAGCAGCCAAACTCCAAAAGTGTAGAACCCCCAGGGAATCTAGTGGAACTTTTGTCAGTTTGCCATGAATAGCAAAGAGCTGGTCTGCCACTCGGGTCGGCTCAACACTGGCGAATTCTATCATCCTGGGAACCAACTGCGCCGACTGAAGCGACCGAGGAGCAGCCTCCGGAAAAGAGTGCAGACCCAGGCATTAAAGAAATGCAGTAGGCCAACCCTCCGAAGATTCCTGAGAAGGCGCAAGCGATGCAAGTCTCCCAGCAATTTATATATCAAACACAGCATGACCGGGCAGAGCAAGAGCTTCATGCCCCAGGCCATCAAGAAGGCAAGATAGATAGCTTCTGCCCTGATCATGCTCTTGTCACCTTGCAGGAGAGTGAAGGAGAAAATCCAATAAGTCAGAAATGCAGCGCAATGAGTAACTGCGTCAATGCCCCTAGGGTTAGGCCCTCCTGGTTGTCCTCCCTCCGAAGTCGAGGGGAAAGCAGCCTGTCGTTGAACCCTTTTCTTCCGTTGAACATGAGCCGGCACTACCGAGGGGAAATCTGTGTATTTCTACTCCCCTCTAAAGAAATGTTGAAGCCATGTGCCCATCCGCACACGCCTCTTCTCTCCAGACTTCCACACCCCCTTGGCCTCATACGAGGAGCGGCAAAGGCTACGATATGCCTTCATCAGATAGCGGTAGGCGAAACTAGTCAAATATCGCCCTTCGCCATCCGTCTGATCTTTCAGCCAATCCGGCCAGCAGCCTTCCTCATACGGCTTGCCGTCAATCGGGAGGCCGCTTAACTGTGAGAGACTCCAAAGGTCTAATGACGTCTCTCCTTCTGAAGTATAAAAGGTGTTGTACTCTGGACAGAACACCTCAATCATACCGCAGCAAAGACCCTTTGAGATGGGATAGCGGTATCTTGATGCATATACACTATGATACACACCTACCTTGATTAAGATGGGTGCATAGTGCTGCAAGACAAAATATGTAAATTCTACTGCTCCTGGCCTGAAAGCATGGGCGTCGGTGGCCTTCAAATTAGCAAACCACCCCACAGAAATCTGGTGCTTGAATCGAACTGCTAAGTAATCTAACAAGAACGGCTCATCTCGGTACCCCCACTTTAGTGGGGCCAAGAATAGACTAAAAGACGGCTTCTCCCGGTCTATGCGACCCACAATCTCGTTCCACCTGGCAGGAACAAACTTAGGGGCTCTGGTCAACAGCCCGTCTTATGGGGACAGCTCTTGGAGTCCAAGCACAACACTCTACTTCTCGGGTTCGTCGGGTAGATATATGGGCCTTCCCCTCACAAAAAAGTCAGTAAGGCTGTCCCGCCCTACAAGCAGCGCCACCTCAGCCTTCCGAGCAAGGAACAGATCCCACTTTCCCTGGAGATTGAACCGCTTCAGAAAAGGTATCATGTGCTTATCCTTGGGATGATCTACTCTGCAGTCGTCAGGGCGATCATACTTGAAAGAGTCACCCCCAATAACCAACAAGCGATCAGTGTCCACTGACTCGGTCTCTAAGTCAGAGGACTCTGCCACTATGGCCAGCTTGCTATGACCTCTGTCCAGAGAATGAACATCCCTCCACGTCACCACAGCACGGGAGGAGGAAGAAGAGTCAGATGCCATGGTATCTGCATCAAAAATAAATACGAAAGAAAACAAATAAAGTCAGAGAGCAACTGTTGAAGACTAAGTCCTTCTGACAAAAATCTGGCAGAGTCTCCCTAGCCCGGGAGTTTGCCAGAGTGAAGCGTGAACTCGTCGACTAAGTGACGGTCCCTGAAAAAGGCCGTGGCGTCACGTCGGGGCCGAACAGGACACCCAGGGGAATAGCTCCGAGGGCAAGCCCTACTAGGAGGCTCTCGGGATCCAGAAAGAGGGATTTGAATCCCGAAGAACGAGAGCCCTCCCTCACCAGCTCAAAGGATCGCCCGCCGCCGCGCTCAGGAGGGGGGAGGAAGAGAGAGAAAGTAAAGTTGCAAATGAAGTTGGAGTGGGAAAGAAAGAGAAAGAGGCAAAGGCTTTATAAGGGCCTTCCATGGGCTTAATCCGGCGCGCTAAAAGGGCGCGCCGGTTTAGCCACTCCCGCTGTGACGACCCAGAGTTCAGGATACCGATATACCGATAACATCGATGCACCGATACCAAGAACTGGGGAAGCCACCCAAGAGGCTGATGAGGCCCCTGAAGGGTTAGTGAAGTTTGTCGAGGGGATGCATAACGAATTGCAATTTGGAACGCGCATATTACAATTAAGCAATAAAATTAACACAAGTGCGGAAGTAATTCAAAAATAACCAGAGTGATATTTATATAACTAGTCCAGAAGCACAAGAGTACTAGTCCAAAAAGTACAACTACGCCGGGCATACCCCGGCAAAAGTACAACAGAGCCTCACAAAGGTGACCCGTCAACTGCTGGCAACTAAGCACGGTCTCCGAGCAACCTCACAAAACACCGGGAGACGGCGGGCGCGGCTCACCTGAAAGGAGAAGGGTGAGTCATAGCCAGACTCAGTAGGGGTCACGCGGATCCCTACCTCGCACTAAACAAGCATACATGCGAAAATAAAGACAATTAGAGCATGCATTTAAATAAATAACAGGCATTGGCATGAATAACTAATCACATTAAAGCTGTAAACTCTAACTAAACAGATATAACAGCTAGCACATGCCAATAACGAGTAAGTCCAAGCGACTGAAACTAAATCTACTAGTAGAATATGCCTCAACTAATCCAAGCAGTAAGGAAGGACAACCACCGGGAGCAGAAACCAGATGCATCCACTGACGGCTTACACTGCGTCTCAAGCACTCGCAGTCGGCAACACGACAAGGTGAGCGCACAATAAGTACCAAACCAAGTGACCAGTCAGAGTGACACCCGTCAGTGTCAGTCCACAGCCTCTGACCACGTGTGCACACACTGACTCTCGCCTGAGCCAAGCCCTCTAGCTAGTTTTCTCCCTCGGTAGGACGCTACCATTGGCGGGGAGCCCATGGCACTAGCTTAAAAACCGTGTACGGGAACAATCCCCTCCGCCATCCTTAAGCGGGTCGGCACTCAACAGACCTTAGGGCAACAATAGTGGTTCCATTGCAAGGAAAGTAAAGTTACTCTATTGGGATCTAAAAACATGCCATCATATAATAGAACGACATAAACATGGCATATATACATAATGGAATGCGTAAGGAATAGGCCGGTGCTTTTTGAAACCAACAGGCAAGTGGCGGTCTGCTGCCACCGCGCTACATGGAAGTAACGGTCGGGGACTGGCGCGTTATATCAACAATAACGCGTCCGCCCCTACCTGTTACATCCACCGAAGCTCCAGCTCAAAGCAACCAAACGAAGAGTGACGGCCTACGACCTCACTGTCACTCGACCCCAACGGTCGGGGCACAGCGCATTACATCGACTATAATGCGCTGGGTCCTAGCCGTTACATTCACCCGAGGCCAAAAACAATACGCAACGTTCTAAAACCGTTCGCAGGCGATGTGACGTGCTCGCCTAGGCGCGTCGGGGCGCCCTGACGGCCGACCGACTGGCCGTCAGGTTAACCGCCTCACCCGGTCAACGCAAAATGACAAACGAGTAACGGATGGGAGCCCCACCGTTACTCTCAACGTAACGCCCTGCCAACGGGCCGTTACATTGATGTAACGCGTCCTTCAAGGACCGTTAGGCATGTGACGGCTCCTGGAAGGACCGTCACACCACCTGGGTCACATACGGGTTAGGTTTGAAAACCGGTTCCCTCCCGGACGATAGAAATCATCGGGTAACAACGTAAAAACCTGTTTCCTGTCAAACCATGCATCCCAAACAACAATATAACAGCTAAAAACATCACATGCAAAGCCCACAATGCATTAATCTCAAAGATTTAAGCTAAAACCCCACAAATGGAAAAATGAATATTATGCATGCTATGGGGTTCTAATCAAACGAACTAGCTACAGGAATTAATCCTAGCAAGTTCAGGAGTCCATCCCCCTACCTCTTGCAAGCCGAAACGGCCGGAAACGCCGCATGCACGGAGGAGGGTTCACGGAGCCTTCACACACCGTCCCGCTCCCACGATCACCGAACCGCGCTGAAATGGGTACCCACGCGTTCCTCTCTACGCGAGGAATCCACCGGCACCAACCACGCTTCAATCCGACGTCGTCTCGCCTGCTTTCCCTAGGAGAGGGGAGAGGGCGATCGAACGAGGAGACAGAGAGAGAGAGCGTGAGAGAAAGAGATCGACGGGGGAGAGAGAGGAGTGAGGGTGAGGGATTAAAAGAAAATAAAATTAAATTAAAATATATATAATATAATCATTATATATATTAAAATCTTATTAATTTCTAATAACCCTCAATGAACTCCGAATAAATTTGAAAAAATACCAGGAAAATTTCAAAAAAACACAGGAAAATAGCCAGAAATTCCAGAATAAATACTAGATCGAATCCACTAAGGATCCACTAAGGCACGGGCCTCACAGTCCCTCCCTCCTAATAAAAATTTCGCCCTCGAAATTTACAACAACGGAAAAGGAGGAAACTGAGAAAAGACTTTTACCTAACAGGAATAAGAAAGGAAAAAGCTGACGCATCTCATCTTCACGTTCCTAAGTGGACTCATTACCAGAGTGACGCTGTCAAGCAACTCTTACCAGAGGGATAACCTTATTTCTCAACCGCTGCTCACAACGGTCTTCAATTCTGATAGGAAACTCTGGCGTAGACAAATCAGCAGTCACCTCGGGCCAAACTGAATCATCGAGAACATGAGAAGCATCTGGCACATATTTCCTCAACTGAGACACGTGGAAGACATCATGAATAGCTTGCATAGCCGCTGGTAGTTGCAAACGATAAGCTACTGGACCCACAGCTTCAACAATAGGAAACGGGCCAACATATCGCGGACTAAGCTTTCTACGCTTCCCAAATCTAGAAACACCCTTCATCGGAGATACCTTAACAAACACCATATCTCCTGGCTCAAACTGTAGTGGACGTCTGTGCTGATCTGCATAGCTTTTCTGTCGACTCTGGGTTGTCAACAATCTCTGCCTGATCAGACGAACCACATCAGAACACTGCTGCACCATGTCCGATCCTGTCAACAATCTATCCCCAACATCAAACCAGTTCAGAGGAGTACGACAAGGACGACCATACAGCACTTCATAAGGAGCCATACCAATACTGGAGTGAAAACTGTAATTATAAGCAAATTCAACAAGTGGCAAATGTTGACTCCACGAACCCTGCCAGTCAAGGCAACACGATCTCAACATGTCTTCCAGAGTCTGAATAGTACTCTCTGACTGTCCATCTGACTGTGGGTGATACGCTGAAATAAAAGCTAACTCAGTGCCCAAAGCTTTCTGGAAACTACGCCAGAAGCGGGAGGTAAAACGTGGATCACGATCTGACACAAGTGAAATAGGAATTCCATGCAGTGGCACGATCTTCTGCACATAAAGCTCGGCCAACCTCTGCACACTCCAAGTAACTTTAATTGGCAACAATCTGGCAGTTTTAGTCAATATGTCGACAAGCAACCAGATACCATCAAAACCTTGAGAAGTCCGAGGCAAACCCACCACAAAATCTGTAGTAACATGGTCACATTTCCACATAGGAATCTCTAATGGCTGAAGCAATCCACCTGGCTTTTGATGTTCGGCTTTAACCTGTTGACAAGTCAAGCACCTAGAAACAAATATAGCCACGTCTTTCTTCATACCTGGCCACCAGAACTGCTTTTTCAAATTCTGATACATCTTGGTGACACCTGGGTGAATAGCAAAATGGGAGCCATGGGCTTCACTCAGAATCTCAAATCTCAATTCATCATCAGCAGGAACTGTTGACACCTGGAAAATGAGCAGGGGTGGAGACAGAATTGAAAAGAGGATCAGACCAGCAACGAAAGATTACTGATGAAACTCGTCAACCATCTACCCGGTCGAAGCCTTTTTCGGCCGAGCTGATGTTCGGTGTCGCCGTCAGCCAGACGGCAGCACTGATGAAATAGCAGTCAACTGACTGATGAGACCTTCTACCATACTTTGATTAAAGCTATATTACTGCCTCATCCGAAAGTCTACATATACCATGTCAGACTCAGTCAGATGTTGACTTGTTGACAGATGAGATATGAGCAAAGATAAAGATGAAGCCAGAACCAGCAAATGAAGATTATGAAAACTTCTACAAAGTCAGAACGGAAGAAGAACCATCTCCATGGACTATATACCTGGCTGAAGTCTTCTCAGGCTAAAGCTGATGTCCGGTTTTGTCATCATTCGGGTGGCAATGCTGATGAAATGATGTCCGGTTTTGTCATCGTTCAGGTGACAATGCTGATGAAATCCCAGTCCACTGACTGATGAAGATCTCCATGGTCCTATTAAGACCTGGGTCCACCAACAAAAGGCCTGCTGCGGTTCTAATATATTTAGGGAGCCAACAAGTCCATGTGAAGTCTTAAAAAGCCCTAAGTGGGCCCATGAAATGGGCTCACGAAAGCGGCGCCGAGATACTCTATGGATGCCACCTAGCATGCTGGGAGCTACTGCAATCGATTGATGCGCGCCGTGAAGATGAAAAGGCACGCCGACTTCCACCTGTCGAGAAGTTAGGAGGGGCTGGGTCTATATAAACCCACTCCTTCGAAGAAAGAAAAAAGGGAGGGAGGATAATAGAAGAGACCAACAACCTCATCTAGAGGGAAGAAAAAAGAAAGAGAGCCAGAGAAGAAAAGAGAGAAAAGAAAGAGCAGAGAGGAGAGCTCGAGGCTGATCGAAGGTGGGCAACGGGGAGGGAGAGGAGTCAATGCTCCGCCCTCCCCCCTTCTGTAGTTCATTTTTTATTTTGATTGCTTCTCCTTCTTCCTCCTCTGATGTGTTCTATAATACTGTAACCGGTTTTATGCCGATGGAATAATGTATCGCTTTTGCATTCTTTCCTATGTATCTCCTCCGATGTATGGGTCAGATGAAGTATCAGTGTTGAATGAATGAATGGTACGGGCCGTAGTTGTTGCCTGCTATTACCTCTTCGAAGCTTTGTCCCTATCCCCTTATATTTCCTTCTAGATTCATCAGCATATTATTCCTCTCCCCAGCTTGATTATTAGTCTGCTGCTTCGCTTAGTTTTCAGATGTTTTCTGTGCTTATTCCGGAGCCAGGGACAGACCATCCCTTGGCCTCCGGAACAAAGCAAAGCTATACAATGACCGCTATTCATGAGACTCCGGAGTTTTAGATGCTTACGTTCTGCCTACTGGCACTGTCGAAGTCATTCCCGGGGCCAGAGACAACCATCTCTTGGCTCCCAGGATGATGAAAGACGACATCAAGCTGTCCCCGGGATTCTGCAAAATAATGGTGGCAGGGATTCTCTAGACCCTGATTTTCCCCCAATTCCTCCCCGATCCTGGCCTTCCCTTGGAACCTAAACCCAATCCAGTTGAAATCTGATGAACTGATCCACTTTGATCTCAAAGAAACCCTTTGTCTTGGCCTGAATCATCAAAAAACCCAAGAACAGGGCTCCGGAAACCATTCAAAACCGTCTCGGCGCCGTCTCTTGCACATCCCGGCGCCACGCACAGTAGAATAGGTGAATAGTTCTCGGCGCAAGCCTCCTTGCGCCGAGAAACCCCCTTGTCCCCAGCGCGCCGAGAACCTCCCTTCCATATTGGTCGCACCGGGAACCCCCCTGGCCATTTCGCCTTCGCGCCAAGAAGCCCGCGTCGGCAATCACCTTGGCCCCCTTTTGTCGTCGCGCCGGGAACTCTCCGACCATCCTGCCTTCGCGCCGGGAGCCCGTCCACCTTGAGCTGCGCCGAGAGCCTATCCTGCCATCCAATTGAACTCCTGGCAGTTTGATCAAACCCACCCAGGGATACCTACGAGTCACCAGACCCATTCCGGGGATAAATTTAAGGGGAGTCAGACTCCCCTACATTCCGTCGTCCTGTATCGGATTCATGAATAACCCCTTTAGCTCGAGAGGGCTCAGCCACTGCATGAGTTCCGTCGGCTTCCCTAAGGGAAAATCAAACATTGTCCCATGGCAGATATATGTAATTCGGGAGGTTTGGCCTCTCTCTCTCTCTCGGCTTTCATCCCGGCACTCCGTGGATGATAGCCTATTTCCCCCTGGGCATGATCCAAATAAAGGGGAAATGCTGCCGAAATACCGATTGACGCTTTAACCCCGATAAGCCCCGGGAAGCATATATCATACACCTCACGTCTGGCTCGACCCTTCGTGGAATACAAGCACTGCGAGGCCCTTGGCCGGATGAGAAACGTGAACAGGGGACATGTCCCCGATGATTGTTCAGGCCCCATCCCGCCACTGCGTGGATGGTGTCCTATTCCTACCCGGCACGATCCACACTAAGGGGTCACGTTGACTTAACAATCTGTCATCTATTCAATTACGTTCCTAGAATAACAAGAATTTCAATATTACGCACCATCAATTTCAGCCGCCCCTAGTGGTCCCCTATTTTGGCGTTTAATCTAGGGTTGTCTTTCTTAGGAAAGGCGTAATTAACGTCATAGCCTTTATGGTATGGCAGACTTCTGGTCCCGACTCGGACTTCACAATCGACTGACCGAGTCAAGTCGAGCGCACAATGAAATCGTCACATATGTGACTGGCACGCCTAATAAATCTAAAATCCAAAATAAAAAAAATAAAAAAAAGATGAATAAAATCCATTCCCACAAGTCTGGCACGCCTGGTGGGACCTAGTCTCCCTTCATCTCTACGCCAAAATAGGAGGCCCGGCTGCCCCTCTTAAATTCTAACTGTGCACTAATCCTATTTCCAGGAACTAAGATGACGAGTTGATTCGCCTCCCTCCACTTCGGCCAGCAGGTCGTTGATGCTCATGTTTACGAAGGCTACCTGGCGGTGCCCACGATGTTTGGGTCTATGCCCCCTACTGTCGGGTTGCCCAACTGCTTGGGCCTCGTCTTCACCGACCTACTGGAAATTGCTGACAAAGAACAAGGCACTGCTGCAGGTGCCCCGATGAAGACTGTTGATGAGAAGGAAAGCTTACCAGAAAAGACGGCCCCGATAGTCGTCGCCTGCTTTGTCCACCATGTGGAGAGGAGGGACGCGGTCCCCGCTGCTGCCCAAAAAGGGAGAAGAGGTAACCGGAGGAGCCAGTATGCTACTACCAGTCGTCGTCTTTCAAATTCTGGAAAGACAATGATGATCGGAGATGTTAGGGTAAACCTCAACGGTCGCCCCAAAGACGTCCGGCCGAACAGGGTTGTCCCGACCGTCCAGACCAACGACAAGTTCCAAATTCTAGCCACTAGGAGGGCCAACTGGGAAACTGATGAGAGGAAGCCGCTGGCGCCCAAGCCAGCAAGATATAAATAGATATGGAGGCCGAAGAAGATACAGAGCTGGATTCCGGCTCAAGAACAAGGTGCCACTGCTATCCACCCTGAAGCCAGAGTCAGGAGAGATGAGAAAAGAAAAGAAGAGACTGCTATCATCCGCCCCAGAGCAGGGGGCAGAAGATGGGAAAGAAAAAAAGAAAATACCACTGTCATCCGCCCCAGAGCTGGGGGTAGAAGATGTCAGAAGAAAGGAGAATATGCCGCTATTATCCGCCCCAGGACTGGGAGAAGGAGATGGGAAGAAAGAAAAGAAGATGTTGCTATCATTCACCCCAGAACTGGGGACAAAGGAAAAGAAAATGCTACTGTTATTCACCCCAGGGCTGGGGGCAGAAGGAGAAAAGATGCCATTGCCACTCGCCACGAAGGGGGGGACAATATATACTGCCGAAGGGAAGAACAAAGAAGAATGGAAGATCCAGCCTATGCTGCTATTCCAAAGAGACCGAAGGCCTGTGCCAGACATGCTGATATCATCAAATATTCCAAGTCAGAGCATTTGACTGCCCAAATTTCAAGGCTGGCTTATCAGCCAAAGATCGAAGAGAGGCTGCTGCCCCAATCAGATCTACAAAGGCATAGCCAAGAAAAAATGAACTAGGTGGTTCAAGACTACTTCCACTGTCTAGGGAACTCCTCCCTAGGGCAGCAAAGATTGTCTCGTGCCTCGGGCACCCTACATGAAAAAGATGAAACCCCAGAAGATGTGGCGTCTGGAGTCTCATCCTCAGACTCCAATGACTATGAGGATGCCCGTAGGGTCAGACATCGAAAAGACAGCCCCAAGAGGGAAGAAGCAGAAGAAAGGACTTCAATCTTTGACCGCCTCACATATCCGAGTCGGGTCAGAAGGAAAGTCCACAGCCGGAAGGGAAAGATGCAGGTTGTTTCCTGCAATATGGCCGGTGTCACCGGGAAATATAACACACTGCCAGACCAGCCTGAAGAGCTGATTCAATTGGCACACAGGCCAAATGCCATCACAAGAAGAAGCCGATCAGCGAAAGAAAAGATAATGGCTGCCGATGAAGCTCAAGAAGTCACCATGATGACAGTCAATGTAGTGACTGCAGAAGAAGAAGACAACCCTCTGGGTGTTTCCACTGAAGAAATATCGGGAGAAATACAGATACCGACAACCCTGGATCCCATGATCCAGATGATGTTCAAGAGATATCAGCAGGAGATTATCTCCCTCAGAAGACAGCTCAATGAAAGAGGCGAGCATACACCTGTCTCCAAGCATACTGAGCCAACTGGACAGACTTCCAGCTCGATAGGGGTGGCCTCTCCAGTCCATCCTGCTCAAACTGACAAAGACAAGGTGTCGAGTCAACCTTCTCTACAACAAGCGGCAGCTCATCCCTCTGCGTCTCAAATGCAGCCTGCCGTGCCTGCTCTGCATACAACAATTATGACAACCCCCTTCAGCCGGTAGCGGGCACACTTCTTCCCGGAGCCCATAGATCCGAATGTGGCTGGCAAGCTGATGATAGAAAAAATTATTGAAATGAAGCTGTACAAAAGGACCGGGGATTCCAGTACCTACGATGTTTATAAGGTACCATATCCTGCGGATTATGCTGCTAAGAAACTACCACCAGGCGTCAGCAAGCCGCCGAAATTTGAAATTTTCAATGGCCAAGGCTCCCCAGGAACATATACCATATTACACAACAGTCATGGGGGACCTGGCTATTGATGAAGCATATCTGTTGAAGTTCTTTGGCTCATCCCTCACAGGGTTGGCCTTTGAATAGTACTCTAGCCTATCGGTCGGGTCCATAGCCGAAAAGACCCGATGATGCAGCCAAGAAAGATGATCCTCTATTTTGTCCTTATCACAGGGCACTAGGACATGCTATTGAAGACTGCTACGTCTTCAAGGATGTTATGGAAAGCATGATCAAGAAGGGTGAGCTACAAGTAGGGGAACACCTGGTGGATCCTCCACGACCCCATGAGCCCCGGTGCTGAGGCTGGCCACTAATATGATTTCTTTATACCAGTTGTCGTCTGAAGAAGCTGCTGAAGAATGGACTCGGCGTACATACGAGGCCTGCTTCCTTACCCCAATTAAGGAGCAGATAGGGTGATAAACATTGCCAGCTAAAACCAGAAGAAAGCCCTCGGCCTAGACAGCACAAGGGGCCTCCGTCCAGGGTGTTACTCTGAAGCAAACTCTGCCAGCAATAGAGCAGGTATGGCTAACCGCGGAGTCACCGCCAGTTATCTGGATCCCTACTCACAACCGGAGAAAGCAACCTCCGCCACCTGCCCATGAGAAAATAAGCCCCGAGGTGAGGCGCCTGCAGCAGTATATTGATCAGCTGGATGAGTGTGAACAGTCCGAGCCTAAGCCGATACTAGTGAGGGATCATGTCCTCTGGGAGCAGCTAGAAGGACTGACTGTCGAAGAAATAGCAGAAAAAGAACAAGAAAAAGCTGAAGCTGAACTCTTCTGGGGGCACCAGCCAGCCAAGAAAAGATCCTAAAGAAAGAAGAAGTCAAGGAACAAAAAGAAGGTGATGACAGTGCAATGCAACACTCTGTCTATACTGTTCGCCCTGCCAGGCGAGGATGACGAAGGGGAGTCTTCCACTCCGCTGCTGGAGGCCAATCAGGTTGAGGCTTCAGCTCCAGTGCATGCTGCCCGTTCTGGAAGAAAATGGGGACGCCAACCTCTGGCCAACCATAATATCATTTTTTGGGGAGAACAGCCTTACCAGCTACCAGAACCCGAAGTCCGAGGCACAGAAGTTTCTCCTCCAACAGGCCTCTATGCAAATACAAAGAAAACTAATGAAGCTCCATCATTTGTCGAGTTTCTGGCCATCCTGGAAGGCAAGAAACCTGCACAAGTTGATACCGATAAAGGCAGCAAGCACCATCAACCCCCTATCCTAGTGCTCAAAGAAAAAGGTAAAATGGGCACTGATCATTCCTCAGCACCAGAGGCTATTTCCCGGGTGAAAACCCCTCAGCTATCTCCTGAGAAAGAAGAAGCAAAAGATAGGCAGTCAATGCCACAAGCACTCCATGAAACTCCAAAGCCCCGCTGGGCGGAAGAAATGCGGCTATCTAATATCTATGTGGGCAGCCGAATTATGAAGATGTTGAGAAAGCTCCGTACAAGGTTCACCATATGGGAAATTCTCTCCTTGAGCGAGGAAGCTCGCCAAGCTATTATGGATGCTCTGCAATCGCCATCTCAATACGAGGCTCTCCTGACAGAGGTTAACTCGGGGCCAGCCATTACACTCACAAAGAAGATATGATGGTTCCTAACCTCAATCACAATAGGCCCCTATACATGAGGGGGTATCTCAACTGTCAGCCATTGAGTCAGATATTGATAGACCCAGGGGCTGCTGTAAACATTATGCCATATCGGATTTATCAAAAGTACAATTTCGATCTGCACCTCACCAAGGTGAAAGATATGAGGATAGCGGGTTTCAACCAGAAGTGCGAAACTCCGATCGGGGTGGCAGAATTCAACCTCACATTAGGGGACTTCACCACCACAGTGCAATCCTACGTAATAAATTCCATACCACATACAAGGCCTTGCCGGGGCGGCCCTGGCTGCATGAGTACCAGATAGTACCATCGACATTGCATCAGTGCATCAAGTACTGTCACAATGGTAAAGAAGAAAGGGCCTTTGCAGATTTGCACACTTTTGAAGTCTTCGAGTGTCTTATGCTCGATGCTCCGTGCTATACAGAGAATTCTCAATTAAGAAAAAAAAAGAAAGAGTCCGTTGCAGGCTAGAAAAAGACATTGTCAAAGGCAGACGACTGGCTTCCACCACCCCCTCCGGGTTATGTGAAAAAAAAAATGAAGTCTCCCACATTTCTCAGATCGGGGACTTTGCTCGGATTGCACCCCCAGACATCTACCCTGGGGAAGCCAATGAGAAGATGAAGGAAAAGCTCACACCAGATAATGCTGCCACTGAGGACCATGAAGGTTCCTCACTTCTGCGAACCCCCTATGATATTTTACACTGGGGAGCCTACCAGTGGGGATGATCAAGACTGTCGGATCCCTGAAGAATTGTCCAGCCAGATGGCACCAATTGCAGGCCTGGACTACACTACACAACGGGTCATGCAGGTGTTTTCCCAGATGCAGATGCCCCTGTTACAGTCAGCTGATCAAAAGAAAGCATTTCAAGAACTCTGGGATCCTCCCCGCAATAATAAAGAACTGAAGAAAATCACCTGTCACCCGGGGCTGGGCTATACTCTGCGAGAGTATTATGAAGCAGAGGTGGACGTCGTCTCCACCATCTTTTCACATGAAGACCCCTCTGAGGAAGAAGAAATCATATACCACTCTGTTACTGGTGGTGAAACCTCTGGCAGCCAGCAAGGCACTGAGGAGCAGAATGAAATGGCGGCCTGCAGATGCTTGGAAGAGCTGTCTTTTAAGGAGGACATTTTCCAAACTGAAGCCAAGTTTGATACGGGGACACCCGATGAAGACCAGACTTCCGATGAAACAAAGGAATGTCTCGAGTTCGAATGCATCTTGGAGGAAGTTCGAGCTATGCAACAACTGAAAAATTTGGCAAAAGAGTATGTATCAGCAAATTCCCTGCAACCCGAGGTCTGCACCTTGGAATCACAAGCAGAGCCAGTGACACTACAAGGCCAGGCTGAACAAAACCTGAGGGAAAACCCAGCAACTACCCCAGGACATGATGGTTCAACATCAACCAGCGTCCCACCTGAAGAATTGGAAGGATCTGAAACTGAAGAGGACTGCATCCCGGGGGGCTTTGTTGACTTACAAGAAGCTCCGCCTGAAGTCGAAGATGGCGGCCAGGCCACCGTCGATGAGTTGATAGAAATAAATCTGAGAACCAAAGAAGAGCCCATGCCTACCTTTCTCAGTGCCTTGCAGACGCCAGAGGCCGAGGATTACTACATACAGTTCTTGAGGGAATTCAGGGATTGCTTTGCGTGGACCTATGATGAAATGCCGGGATTAAGTCCCGATATGGCACAACACTTACTGACAGTTGATCCGAATGCAGAACCAGTAGAGCAGTCCTCTAGACGGATGCGGCCTGGGCTGATTAATCAAATTAACAAAGAGGTCGATAAACTCATTGATGTAGGGTTTGTTGAAGAAAATCAATACACTATCTGGTTGGCAAATATAGTGCCCGTGAAGAGGAAAAATGGCCAGATCAGAATTTGTGTTGACTTCCGGGACCTCAACAAGGCATGTCCGAAGGATGATTTTCCTGTACCCATCACCGAGGTGATGATTGACGCCACTGCAGGTCATGAATCTCTTTCGTTTATGGACTGCTCATCCGGATATAATCAGATTTGGATTGCTGGGCAAGACAGGGTCCACACTGCATTCCGCACCCCAAAGGGAATTTTCCACTACAAAAGAATGCCGTTCGGCCTTAAAAATGCCGGCGCTACCTACCAAAGACCTATGACAAAGATCTTTGATGATTTGCTCTTCAAGAAAGTAGAGTGCTACATTGATGATCTGGTAGTAAAAACTAGCAGAAGAGAAGACCATCTGCAAGACCTGAGGATAGTATTCGAGAGGCTGTGCAAATATGAACTCAAGATGAATCCTATGAAATGTGCCTTCGGCGTGTCCAGTGAAAATTCCTCGGGTTTATTGTCCGACATAGGGGCATTGAAATCGACCCATCCAAGATTAAGGCTATCCAGGAGCTCCCTCCACCAAGGAGTCTGCCCGAGCTAAGATCTCTGCAAGGGCGGTTGGCCTATATCCGACAATTTATATCGAATCTATCGGGAAGATGCCACCCCTTTCACAAGCTCATGATGAAAGATGTACCGTTCCTCTGGGACGATGGATGTTAGGAAGCCTTTGAGAAGCTGAAAGAATATCTCAAGACCCCTCCAGTGCTGGGGGCACCAATTAAGGGCAGGCCCTTGATACTGTATATCGCGGCCACACACTGTTCCCTGGGGGCAATGCTGGCACAAATAAATGAAGGAGGCAAAGAGCAAGCCTTGTACTACTTGAGTAGGAGGCTGATTAGAACTGAAGAAGGCTACAGTTACATAGAAAAGACATGCTTGGCACTAGTCTTTGCTGTCAAGAAGCTCCGACACTATATGTTGTCACATGAAGTCAGGTTGATATCTGCAGCAGATCCGCTCAAATACATATTGACTCAGCCAGTACTGAAGGGCCGGTTGGGCAAATGGGCAGTGATCCTGATGGAATTTGATATTACCTACACACCCCAGAGGGCGATAAAAGGACAGGCCGTGGCTGATTTCTTCGCAGAGCATCCTGTGCCAGAAAATGACATGCTAGGGACTGAGTTACCCGATGATGAGACACTCGAAGCTTGCCAAGCTCGGCCAGTTATGTGGCAGCTATTCTTTGACAGAGCGTCTAGAACAGAGATAGACTCCGATGGAAAGACCAGAATACGGGCCGGGGCCGGTATTGTGCTGAAGTCGCCAGAAGGGGAGGTCGTGCATACTTCCTGTTCTATAAACAAGCTCTACACCAATAATGAAGCTGAGTACGAAGCTCTGATAATCGGTCTGCATATCAGCCTCAACATGGGTATCCAAATGCTTCAGGTATTCGGGGATTCGATGTTGATAATAAAACAAATCCAAGGGGAGTTCGAAGTGCGGAAGCCAGAATTGAATCCCTACCACCAGAAAGCTGTGCGCCTTATTGCGAAATTCTATCATATTGAGCTCCAGCATGTGGGCCGGGGGCACAATGCCCAAGCTGATGCACTGGCAAAGCTAGCCAGCTCACTAGCAATCCCACCAAATGAGACACTGAACATTGTTGTTATGAACCGGCGGCAAGTCCCCAGTATGCTTGAAGGGTGCCCCGAAGAAGATGAAGTTGCTGCTATTAGCATGGTACAAGCGTCTGATTGGAGACAGCACCTGCTGCAGTGGTTTCTACACCAACAGCTGCCGCAGAAAAGAGAAGAAAAGATGAAATTTCTGAGAATCAAATATTCTTATGAATACAGGAATGGAACTTTGTTCCGAATAATGGCAGATGCACGCAAGAAGATTCTGCTCCGCTGCCTGTCCATTGAGGAAGCTTGGCAGGCGATGAAAGAAGTACATGCCGGAACAGCAGGTGCCCACCAGGCTGGTCCCAAGATGAAGATAGAAATCAAGAAGCTGGGCTACTATTGGCCCACCATGTTTGAAGACTACTGTAAATTCGTAAAGTCATGCCAAAAATGTCAAGAGCATGCTACTGTGCCTAGAAGGCCTCCTACGACTCTGCACCCTACAGTTCCCAGCTGGCCATTTGCACAATGAGGAACTGATGTAGTCGGGCCACTGCCGACTTCCTCGGCCGGACATAAGTACATACTGGCCATAACAGATTACTTCTCCCGATGGGCGGAGGCTGTAGCGTTAAGAGAAGTGACTGGTGAGCTGGTCGCTAGATTCATCAAGCAGAATATTATCTTCCGGTTCGGAATCCCCAGCCGAATAATATCTGATAACGGAAGCCATTTCAGAAATCAGAAGGTCTATCGGCTTGCCGAGAAATATAAAATCGAGTGGAGGACTTCCACCCCTTACAATCCACAGGCAAACGGGTTGTTGGAAGCTTTTAACAAGACTCTGTGCACCCTGCTGGCCAAGGTCGTCAGTTCCAATAAAAAGGACTGGGAAGAAAAAATGTATGAAGCTCTGTGGGCGTACCGCACCGTCTTCAAGACACCTACAGGGTGCTCACCATACTCACTGGTATACGGCTCAGAGGCAGTGGTTCCGCTAGAGCTGGAAATCCCGTCACTCAGAGTGGCAGTCCAATATGGCCTGGCCCGTGGCGAACAGACCAATGCAGAAAGAAGATTAGAAGAATTGGCTGAATTGGAAGAGAAACGCCTCCAAGCTCAGAAGAATATCCAAATGTATCAGGCCCGCATAGCTAATGCATTTAACAAACTCGTAAGAGGCCGAGAATTCAAGAAAGGTGACCTCGTCATGGTCAAGAAAAGAGAAGTCATGGCGTCCAACCCAAAAGGGAAGCTGAATGCTAATTGGGAAGGTCCTTATGTGATACAGAGGGTCTACGAAGGAGGAGCCTACGTGGTTGTCAACCATCGAGGGGAAATTCAATTCTCACCACTCAACGGAAGACATCTAAAGCTGTATCATGCAGCACAACCGACATTCCCCGAGTGATCAGGCAAAACTACCCTTTTCTTGGTCTAGCGGCACTCCGCCCTAGCCGAGCTACCCCTTTCTTGGTCTAGCGGCACTCCGCCCTAGCCGAGCTACCCCTTTCTTGGTCTAGCGGCACTCCGCCCTAGCCAAACTACCCCTTTCTTGGTCTAGCGGCACTCCGCCCTAGCCGAGCTACCCCTTTCTTGGTCTAGCGGCACTCCGCCCTAGACAAACAACCCCTTTCTTGGTCTAGCGGCACTCCGCCCTAGCCAAACAACCCCTTTCTTGGTCTAGTAGCACTTCGCCCTAGCCGAGCTACCCCTTTCTTGGTCTAGCGGCACTCTGCCCTAGCCGAGCTACCCCTTTCTTGGTCTAGCGACACTCCGCCCTAGCCGAGCTATCCCTTTCTTGGTCTAGCGGCACTCCGCCCAAGCCGAGCTACCCCTTTCTTGGTCTAGTGGCGCTCCGCCCTAGCCAAACTACCCCTTTCTTGGTCTAGCTGCACTCCGCCCTAGCCGAGCTACCCTTTTCTTGGTCTAGCGGCACTCCTCCCTAGCCGAGCTACCCCTTTCTTGGTCTGGCGGCACTCCGCCCCAGCCAAGCTACCCTTATCCTGATCTAGGGGCATTCCGACCTGTCACCCTCTAAAAAAAGAGAGGAAGGAAGAAGAAAGAATAAAAGAAAGTAAAAATAGGGTTAAAAATAGAGATACCCCGCCAGACTTGCTCCTATATTAGGGACAATGGTAAAAATGGCCCAAAACCCAACTGTGGTGAAAACCCGAAAGGGCACTGCAGGCAAAATCGGGTACCCCGCCACGTGAAAACCCGAAAGGGCGCGTGGGCAAAAGCAAGAGGGGGCTGGCTTCGGCGAAAACTCGAAAGGGCGCTTAAACCAGTAATGTGATAATTTAAAGTTCCCTTCTTCACCCTTCCTGATAAAACTCCGAGAAGGACAATCATCACAAAGTCCCGTCGGAAATCTTGTCTAAACAATTCCTCGGCCTTTGTCATCATCGACAAGATAGGCCGGTCTGTTTCTTTAACCTGGACTCTTCGTCCCTATTAAGCTAATCTACATTCCTGGCAACAGCTTCATGCCTAAGCCGCCATCCACCAGCTTCGGTTTAGACCTTCCGTTTGAATTGCATGATGAAGCCCTACTCTCCTTTGCATTGATGTTCACCCCACATCGATGAATGGCACCTGCTCAGAGAGCAACACGAAAAAAAAAGAGGGACCCACCTCGGAATAGACCTTTCGTCTGTTCTGATGAAACACTTCCACTTGTCTTTATCTAAGATCCACCACGATGAATCCCATCCAGTCTAGATCTTACATCTATTCTGATGAAACCTATCACACGTCCCGGTACCGATGGTGAAGCCTGATGTTGATCGATTGGCACCCTGCCCGATCAACGATAAAGCCTCTCCAGTTTAGACCTTACGTCTATCCCGATGAAACATATGAAATCCTTGCATTGGTATGAACCCGGTACCGATGATGAAACCTGCTATTGATCGATTGGCGCACTGCCCGATCAGCGATGAAACCTGTCCGGTTTAGACCTTACGTCTATCCCGATGAAACATATGAAACCTTTGCATTGGTATGAGCCCAATACCAATGATGAAATCTGCTATTGATTGGTTGGCAGACTGCCTGATCGATGCTAAAACCCATCCAGGGTAGACCTTCCGTCTGCTCTGACAAACACGACACAGCTGTTTGAATCAATTCAGACCCTTCATCTGGATAGATCATGAAACTCTATTCCTTTGCGTTAATGTCAAACCTTACATTAACGATGAAACTCACATTTCTAGCAAATGGCTTCGTGCCCGAGCTGCTATCTATATCCTCTAAATCAATTCGGACCTTTCGTCTGGATAGATCATGAAACCCTATTCCCCTTTGCATTGATGTTGACACCCACATCAATGATCATGTATCCACAATAAACACATGGTCCCATGGTCCATAGAATGAAAGTTCTAGTTCCAGGAAAGATGATGACAAAGGAAAAGAGAAAGAATATAATATATATATATATATATATATATATATATATATATATATATGAAAAGTGGGGTTAAAAATAGAGATACCCCGCCAGACTTGTTCAGGCATTCTGGACAAGGGCAAGAATCGCTAAAACCCAGCTGTGGTGAAAACCCAAAAGGGCACTGCAGGTAAAATCGGGTAACCCGCCACGTGAAAACCCGAAAGGGCGCGTGGGCAAAAGCAAGAGGGGGCTGGCTCCGGTGAAAACCCGAAAGGTCGCCTGGGCCAGTAATATGGTAGTTCTGAGAAATTCCATACTTCCTTCCCTTGATAAGGTCTTCCGTTAACCGTTTGGCTCCTTGCCCGGTCAACGATGAAACCTTTCCAGGGCAGACCTTACGTTTACCCTGATATAATTTGCATACCCTCTTTTAAAAGTCCCACCGACAATGAAACCCATCACCATTCTGATAAAGCCTGTCCAGCTCAGACCTTACGTCTGTCCTGATGAAACTCTTAAACCTTCCCTTGATCGATCGGCTCCTTGCCCGGTCAACGATGAAACCCTACCAGGATAGACCCTACGCCTATCCTGATGAAACCTACGTATTTCTTGGCAAAGTCCCACCCGCGATAAAACCTGCTGGAATAGACCTTACGTCTGTCCTGACGAGACCTACACCTCTACATACGTCCCACCGTTGATCGACCGGCACCTCGCCCGATCAATGATGAAATCCTCTGTCCGGTTTAGACCTTACGTCTATACTGATGAAACCTATGAAACTCCTTGCGTCGATATAAGCCCAATATCGACGATGAAACCAACCATTGATCGACTGGCACCTCGCCCGATCAGTGATGAAACCATGTCCAATTTAAACCATATCCGGTCTGGACCTTACGTCCATTCTGATGAAAACACAAACTCTCTTTGCGTCGATATAAACCCAATATCGATGATGAAACCAACTGTTGGTCGACTGGCACCTCGCCCGATCAATGATGAAACCCTGCCAGTTTAGACCTTTCGTCTATTCTGATGAAACTTATAAAACTCTCTTTGCGTCGATATAAACCCAATATCGATGATGAAACCAACTGTTGGTCGACTGGCACCTCGCCCGATCAATGATGAAACCCTGCCAGTTTAGACATTTCGTCTATTCTAATGAAACTTAAACTCTTCTTTGCATCGATATAAACCTAATATCGATGATGAAACTAACTGTTGATCGACCGGCACCTCGCCCGATCAATGATGAAACCCTGTCAGTTTAGACCTTTCGTCTATTCTGATGAAACACAAACTCTCCTTGCGTCGATATAAACCCAATATCGATAATGAAACCAGCTGTTGATCGACCGGCACCTCGCCCGATCAATGATGAAACCCTGTCAGTTTAGACCTTTCGTCTATTCTGATGAAACTTAAACTCTTTCTTTGCATCGATATAAACCCAATATCGATGATGAAACCAGCTGTTGATCGACCGGCACCTTGCCCGATCAATGATGAAACCCTACCCAGTTTAGACCTTACGTCTATTCTGATGAAACTTATAAAACTCTCTTTGCGTCGATATAAACCCAATATCGATGATGAAACCAGCTGTTGGTCGACCGGCACCTCGCCCGATCAATGATGAAACCCTGCCGGTTTAGACCTTTTGTCTATTCTGATG
The DNA here is from genome assembly GCA_022559845.1 of Amorphophallus konjac. Classification (NCBI taxonomy): domain Eukaryota; kingdom Viridiplantae; phylum Streptophyta; class Magnoliopsida; order Alismatales; family Araceae; genus Amorphophallus; species Amorphophallus konjac. Next base: position 124,461,980 of record CM040125.1, read on the forward strand.
AAACTTATAACACTTTCTTTGCATCAATATAAACCCAATATCGATGATGAAACCAGCTGTTGATCGACGGGCACCTTGCTCGATCAATGATGAAACCCTACCGGGATAGACCTTACGTCTGTTCTGATGAAACTACATATCCTTTCATGTCCCACCTACGATGAACCTACCCAGTTCAGACCGTACGTCTGTCCTAATGAAAACCACGCACCCTTCAATGTCCCACCTACGGTAACATCTGCCCAGTCTAGACCTTACGTCTATTCTGATGAAACCTATAAAACTTCTTCGCATCGATATGAGCCCAATATCGATGATGAAATCATGCGCTGGTCGATTGGCACGTTGCCCCGACTGGCTTTGAAACCTACCCGGGATGGACCATTAGCCCGTCCCGAATGATGCCCTAGGCCTCTTCATTCGCATTCTCGCAAACATTCTCCCTAACGGCACATATGGCCAAAGAAGACGTTTGCCACTACCAGCAGAGTTCGGTTTAAGCACACCCCCCGGATGTCGTCACGCGGTGGAGCAAGGTCCCTATCCTTTCTATGAAGGGGTGGATGCTCTCCTGCCAAGTACGGGCCATTCGCGTGAGGGACTGCTAAAACCACTATCCCACTTCCCGAAGTGATGAAACCACATGAAATGGATGACGGATGCACATGAAGCTGAAAATTCCTTTTCATTAAAAGAGAAGGGTACATAAAGAGCCCCGAGGGGACATGGCACTACAAAGGAGAAAGGGAAAAGAAGAGATAATTCAGGGCTACCAGAAGATATCTTCAAAAGCCAGAAGACCCATATAGGGAGCGGCTCCTAGCTCGTGAAGGCGTGCCTCTTCCTCCTGAAGCCTCATGGACGTATCTTGGAGAGACATCACCCGTCCCTCCAAACGAGGCCACCTCCTCGGTGGACTACGGCCGAATAAAGGATAATTGTTGCAGCTCGGCTCGAAGTCCGACGAGTTCTGCTTCCAAAATGGCTACCCGATCCCGGACAGCTTCCTCCCGCTGAACAACACTCTGCAGCTCAGCCCGACATTCATCAAGTGCGAGCGTCAGCTTCTCCAGCTCAGATTTACACTCTGACCTCTGCAACTTCAGTGCCGTCAGCTTATCGACCATGGTCCGTGCTAGGAAGTCTCTTCGATGCACGAATTTCAGCAAAAGCAAGACCCGCTGAGCCCATATGTCCAAAGGGCAGCCCATGGCTTGCAGGCCAGTGGTGAAGCGATTGGCAATTTCCTTCAGTGGCGGATATGTCAAGCCAGGCTGGGATTCTACTAGCTGGCGTAGCATGTCCAAGTGTTGCCAGATGAAGCTTTCAGAGGAAGCAAAGCCAAAGGAGGTAGATGAGACAACCCCAAAGGTCCCTTGCTTCTACAAGCCTCCTATCATATTCTATACCGAGAACCAGTTCCGATGCTCTAAAAAGTCCTATAAGCTGTTGAAGATTCCTGAAGTCAATGATGAAGCCATCAGAATGAAGACCTAAGAGGTCAGAAGTGAAACACTGAGAACGATGCCGCGGACGCTGGATGAGACACCTGCGGATGCCGTTCTGTTTATTCTGCACTCGCGCCACCCGCAGGTGGGGGGCATTTGTTGACACCTGGAAAATGAGCAAGGGCGGAGACAGAATTGAAAAGAGGATCAGACCAGCAACTAAAGATTATTGATGAAACTCGTCAACCATCTACCCGGTTGAAGCCTTTTTCGGCCGAGCTGATGTCCGGTGTCGCCGTCAGCCAGACGGCAGCACTGATGAAATAGCAGTCAACTAACTGATGAGACCTTCTACCATACTTTGATTAAAGCTATATTACTGCCTCATCCGAAAGTCTACATATACCATGTCAGACTCAGTCAGATGTTGACTTGTTGACAGATGAGATATGAGCAAAGATAAAGATGAAGCCAGAACCAGCAAATGAAGATTATGAAAACTTCTGCAAAGTCAGAACGGAAGAAGAACCGTCTCCATGGACTATATACCTGGCTAAAGTCTTCTCAGGCTAAAGCTGATGTCTGGTTTTGTCATCATTCGGGTGGCAATGCTGATGAAATGATGTCCGGTTTTGTCATTGTTCAGGTGACAATGCTGATGAAATCCCAGTCCACTGACTGATGAAGATCTCCATGGTCCTATTAAGACCTGGGTCCACCAAAAAAAGGCCTGATGCGGTTCTAATATATTTAGGGAGCCAACAAGTCCATGTGAAGCCTTAAAAAGCCCTAAGTGGGCCCATGAAATGGGCTCACGAAAGCGGCGCCGAGATACTCTACGGATGCCACCTAGCGCGTCGGGAGCTACTGCAATCGATTGATGCACGCCGTGAAGATGAAAAGGCACGCCGACTTCACCTACCGAGAAGTTAGGAGGGGCTGGGTCTATATAAACCCACTCCTTCGAAGAAAGAAAAAAGGGAGGGAGGATAATAGAAGAGACCAACAACCTCATCCAAAGGGAAGAAAAAAGAAAGATAGCCAGAGAAGAAAAGAGAGAAAAGAAAGAGCAGAGAGGAGAGCTCGAGGCTGATCGAAGGTGGGCAACGGGGAGGAAGAGGAGTCAATGCTCCGCCCTCCCCCCTTCTGTAGTTCATTTTTTATTTCGATTGCTTCTCTTTCTTCCTCCTCTGATGTGTTCTATAATACTATAACCGGTTTTATGCCGATGGAATAATGTATCGCTTTTGCATTCTTTCCTATGTATCTCCTCCGATGTATGGGTCAGATGAAGTATCAGTGTTGAATGAATGAATGGTACGGGCCGCAGTTGTTGCCTGCTATTACCTCTTCGAAGCTTTGTCCCTATCCCCTTATATTTCCTTCTAGATTCATCAACATATTATTCCTCTCCCCAGCTTGATTATTAGTCTGCTGCTTCACTTAGTTTTCAGATGTTTTCTATGCATATTCCGGAGCCAGGGACATACCATCCCTTGGCCTCCGGAACAAAGCAAAGCTATACAATGACCGCTATTCATGAGACTCTGGAGTTTTAGATGCTTACGTTCTGCCTACTGGCACTGTCGAAGTCATTCCCGGGGCCAGAGACAGCCATCTCTTGGCTCCCAGGATGATGAAAGATGACATCAAGCTGTCCCCGGGATTCTACAAAATAATGGTGGCAGGGATTCTCTAGACCCTGATTTTCCCCCAATTCCTCCCCGATCCTGGCCTTCCCTTGGAACCTAAACCCAATCCAGTTGAAATCTGATGAACTGATCCACTTTGATCTCAAAGAAACCCTTTGTCTTGGCCTGAATCATCAAAAAACCCAAAAACAGGGCTCCGGAAACCATTCAAAACCGTCTCGGTGCCGTCTCTTGCACATCCCGGCGCCACGCACAGTAGAATAGGTGAATAGTTCTCGGCGCAAGCCTCCTTGCGCCGAGAAACCCCCTTGTCCCCAGCGCGCCGAGAACCTCCCTTCCATATTGGGCACGCCGGGAACCCCCCTGGCCATTTCGCCTTCGCGCCGAGAAGCCCGCGTCAGGAATCACCCTGGCCCCCTTTTATCGTCGCGCCGGGAACTCTCCGACCATCCTGCCTTCGCGCCGGGAGCCCATCCACCTTGAGCTGCGCCGAGAGCCTATCCTGCCATCCAATTGAACTCCTGGCAGTTTGATCAAACCCACCCAGGGATACCTACGAGTCACCAGACCCGTTCCGGGGATAAATTTAAGGGGAGTCAGACTCCCCTACGTTCCGTCGTCCTGTATCGGATTCATGAATAACCCCTTTAGCTCGAGAGGGCTCAGCCACTGCATGAGTTCCGTCGGCTTCCCTAAGGGAAAATCAAACATTGTCCCATGGCAGATATATGTAATTCGGGAGGTTTGGCCTCTCTCTCTCTCTCTCGGCTTTCATCCCGGCACTCCGTGGATGATAGCCTATTTCCCCCTGGGCATGATCCAAATAAAGGGGAAATGCTGCCAAAATACCTATTGACGCTTTAACCCCGATAAGCCCCGGGAAGCATATATCATACACCTCACGTCTGGCTCGACCCTTCGGGGAATACAAGCACTGCGAGGCCCTTGGCCGGATGAGAAACGTGAACGGGGGACATGTCCTCGATGATTGTTCAGGCCCCATCTCGCCACTGCGTGGACGGTGTCCTATTCCTACCCGGCACGATCCACACTAAGGGGTCACGTTGACTTAACAATCTGTCATCTATTCAATTACGTTCCTAGAATAACAAGAATTTCAATATTACGCACCATCAATTTCAGCCGCCCCTAGTGGTCCCCTATTTTGGCGTTTAATCAAGGGTTGTCTTTCTTAGGAAAGGCGTAATTAACGTCATAGCCTTTATGGTATGGCGGACTTCTGGTCCCGACCCGAACTTCACAATCGACTGACCGAGTCAAGTCGAGCGCACAATGAAATCGTCACATATGTGACTGGCACGCCTAATAAATCTAAAATCCAAAATAAAAAAAATAAATAAAAGATGAATACAATCCATTCCCACAGGAACATATAATCTGCCCTAGAAACTGACAATCAGCTCACCATCAAATTCCACATCATATCTTGATATAACATGAGCCAAATCAGAATCGGCTTGTTGGGGCTCTTGAATCTGCTGATACAAAGCTGAACCCAAAACCAAGCTCGCACAAACTGCCATCCTCGGATCGGTAGGAATCTCTGCACTGAATGCCTCACTCGGAAGCCGTTCCCACAATTTCCATTCATGCAACAACAGATGACTGACCTGCACTTTCCTGCTCAGAGCATCAGCCACAACATTCATTTTACCCGGCTGATAGGAGAGTGTAAAGTCATAATCTTTCATGAATTTGATCCATCGACGCTGCCTGAGATTCAGATCTTTCTGGGAGAAAATATACTGTAAACTCTGATGATCAGTAAGAATCTGAAATTTCTCACCATACAGATAATGTCTCTAGATATTCAAGGCAAAAATAACTGCAGCTAGCTCCAGATCATGCGTGGGATAATGTTCTTCATGGTGTTTTAGTTGCCGAGATGCATATGCTATAACCTTACCATGTTGCATCAACACTGCACCCAAGCCCACTCGAGAGGCATCTGTACAAACAAGAAAACCACCTGAGCCTGAAGGCAAAACCAACACTAGAGAAGAAGTCAATAGCCTTTTCAATTCAATAAAGCTAGCCTTACACTGATCCGACCAGACAAAAGGTACATCTTTACGAGTCAGTCTAGTCATCGGTGCTGCAATCTTCGTAAAATCCTGGATGAACCTGCGATAATACCCAGCCAAACCTAAAAAGCTTCTAATCTCAGTGATCGTTCTCGGTTTCTGCCAACTCAAAACAGCTTTAATCTTTGCAGGGTCCACTGCCACTCTGTCACCAGAAATCACGTGGCCAAGAAAATGAATTTCCCGAAGCCAGAATTCACACTTACTGAACTTCGCATAGAGCTCGTGATCTCTCAGAGTCTGCAGGACGATCCTCAAATGCTGCACATGATCTTCATCGGAGGCAGAATAGATCAAAATATTATCAACAAAGATCACCACGAACTGATCAAGAAATGGACAAAAAATACGCTGCATTAAATCCATAAAGGCTGCTGGAGCATTCGTCAATCCAAACGGCATTACCAGAAATTCAAAGTGACCATACCGAGTACTGAAAGCTGTCTTCTCCACATCAGATTCCTGGATCCGCAATTGAAAGTAGCCAGACCGGAGATCAATTCGTGAAAAGACAGTAGCAGACTGTAACTGGTCAAACAAATCATCAATCCTGGGAAGCGGATATTTATTCTTGATAGTCACCTGATTCACTTGCCTGTAATCAATACAAAGCCTCAGGCTTCCATCTTTATTTTTCACAAACAACACTGGAGCACTCCACGGGGAAAAATTGGGGCGAATATAGCCTTTTTCCAGCAATTCAAGTAGTTGTGCTCGCAGTTCTTTCAATTCAGCTGGAGCCATTCGGTACGGTGACTTTGCCAGCGGGCTAGTACCTGGAATCAGTTCAATCACCATTTCTATCTCTCGCTCTGGAGGTAAGCCTGGCAACTCGTCAGGAAACACATCAGGGTACTCACAAACAACAGGAATATCACAGACATCCCGTCGTGGTTTTTCAACAGCAACCACAGAAGCTAAGAATCCCTGGCAACCTGCGCTAAGTAACCTATAGGCTCGAATAGCAGAAATAATCATACGAGAAGAACGGGATCGAATACCTTGGAAATAAAAGGTTGATTTTCCTTGGGGCTGAAAATAGACTTTCTTCGATCTGCAGTCAACCACAGCTCCATACTGCTCCAACCAAACCATTCCCAAAATAACATCATAATCTGCTAGCTGCAACGAATACAATCTTGCCGGCAACTGGTGATTATCAATCATCACAGGAGACTCTCCCAAACACAAAGGTGTAATCATGAAATCTCCAGAAGGCAATTCAACAAACATCTCACAAGACATCTCTGATGTCGGCTCCTCAATACATGCCAAGAAAGCCTCAGAAATAAAAGAGTGAGAAGCACCAGAATCAAATAAGACACGAGCTGAATGACCATAAAGCATAATCGTACCTTCCACCAGATGGGACGCAACAGCTTCAGCTCTAGTCATATGTGAAACCTTGCCTTTCTATTTCTTCGATCCAGCTGAGGATTGCTGAGAAGACGCCGATGCTTGAGAATAGAATTGTTGTTGAATTACAGGAATAGGAGGAGGTCTGAATTGCGGCTGCTGGGGTTGAGAAAACTGAGGAGCTTGCAACTGCTTCGGCCTCAACGGGCAATCTCGAACCACGTGACCAGGCTGGTCATAGCGAAAACAGACCACAGGAAGAGAACACGGTTGACCCTTATGGTGACCACCGCATCTCCGACACGTCCACGGCTGACTGACAGCAGAACTCTGACGAGTCTGAGAAGAAGGCACTATCGGCTGCTGAACAGTATATGTACCGGTCAGTTGCTGGAAAAACTTCTTTTTCTTCTTGAACCTCTTGAACTTGGTCTTAGAAGGAGAAGAAGCACTGCTAACCTCTGGCGCAACTGAGGGAACTCCTAACATGGGCGGTCGGTGAGCCTGCTGAGACTGAACTGCCGGTTGAACTAACCCCGCCTGCGGATATCCACCTGGTCTCGCCATCTCCTGCTCTAGTGCCACCACTGCTTGGCACGCACCATCCAGATCTGCAACGTGACTTACAATCAACGACAATTTTAATTCTGGCCTCAGACCTCGCAAGAATTGTTGTGTCTTCAATGCTTCATTAGCCAGCACATGGGGCGCATATTGACCCAATTCCGTAAACTTATTCCGATACTGAAGCACAGTCATACTACCTTGAATCAGTTCCATAAATTGATACATTTTAGCCATCTGCAAGCAGGCAAGAGTGTAGGCACGCTCAAAAGCAGCAACAAACTCTGCCCAAGTGATCTGCCGAAGAGGTCTGGCATGAAAAGCAATCTGCCACTCGGCTTTCCACCACGTAATGGCTGTACCTTAGAGTTGAAACGCAGCAAGCATAACTTTCTCATCTTCAGCACACTCCATAGATAGGAACACGTGCTCAATTGCATCTAACCATTGCCTCGCAACATCTGAATCAGCTTGACCATCGAAAGCAGGCGGATTGAATAGCAGAAATTCTTTTAAAGCCTTGCCTCGACTACCAGGCACTTCAACCTGAGGAGCAATAATCGGTGCTGGAGGAGGTACAACAGGGACATCAGGAACTGCAGGAGGAGGTGTAGAACCACTTTCTTCACTGGGAGCATCCCTAGGAGCTCGAGGAGGTCTTCTCGACGAGGCGGCATATTTCAACTGCCAAAAACATAATACAACAGCAATACATCAATCACGCAGAAAACATCCTATGCCAGCAATAGACAAGACGAAGGACTAGCTCTGGACAAGTTGCAAATTCCAATTCCTTATACAAATCCTCAACTCCGCTCTGATACCAACTGTGACGACCCAGAGTTCAAGATACCGATACCAATAACATTGATGCACCGATACCAAGAACTGGGGAAGCCACCCAAGAGACTGATGAGGCCCCTGAAGGGTTAGTGAAGTTTGTCGAGGGGATGCATAACGAATTGTAATTTGGAACGCACATATTACAATTAAGCAATAAAATTAACACAAGTACGGAAGCAATTCAAAAATAACCAGAGTGATATTTATATAACTAGTCCAGAAGCACAAGAGTACTAATCCAAAAAGTACAACTATGCGGGGCATACCCCGGCAAAAGTATAACAGAGCCTCACAAAGGTGACCCGTCAACTGCTGGCAACTAAGCATGGTCTCCGAGCAACCTCACAAAACACCGCGAGACGGCGGGCGCGGCTCACCTGAAAGGAGAAGGGTGAGTCACAGCCAGACTCAGTAGGGGTCACGCGGATCCCTACCTCGCACTAAACAAGCATACATGCGAAAATAAAGACAATTAGAGCATGCATTTAAATAAATAACAGGCATTGGCATGAATAACTAATCACAGTAAAGCTGTAAACTCTAACTAAACAGATATAACAGCTAGCACATGCCAATAACGAGTAAGTCCAAGCGACTGAAACTAAATCTACCAGTAGAATATGCCTCAACTAATCCAAGCAGTAAGGAAGGACAACCATCGGGAGCAGAAGCCAGATGCGTCCACTGACGGCTTACACTGCGTCTCAAGCACTCGCAGTCGGCAACACGACAAGCTGAGCGCACAAACAGTACCAAACCAAGTGACCAGTCAGAGTGACACCCGTCAGTGTCAGTCCACAGCCTCTGACCACGTGTGCACACACTGACTCTCACCTGAGCCAGGCCCTCTAGCTAGTTTTCTCCCTCGGTAGGATGCTACCGTTGGTGGGGAGCCCACGGCACTAGCTTAAAAACCGTGTACGGGAACAATCCCCTCCGCCATCCTTAAGCGGGTCGGCACTCAACAGACCTTAGGGCAACAACAGTGGTTCCATTGCAATGAAAGTAAAGCTACTCTATTGGGATCTAAAAACATGCCATCATATAATAGAACGACATAAACATGGCATATATACATAATGGAATGCGTAAGGAATAGGCCGGTGCTTTTTGAAACCAACAGGCAAGTGGCGGTCTGCTGCCACCGCGCTACATGGAAGTAACGGTCGGGGACTGGCGCGTTATATCAACAATAATGCGTCCGCCCCTACCCGTTACATCAACCGAAGCTCCAGCTCAAAGCAACCAAACGAAAAGTGACGGCCTACGGCCTCACCGTCACTCGGCCCCAACGGTCGGGGCACAGCGCGTTACATCGACTATAACGCGCTGGGTCCTAGCCGTTACATTCACCCGAGGCCAAAAATAATACGCAGCGTTCTAAAACCGTTCACAGGCGATGTGACGCGCTTGCCCAGGCGCGTCGGGGCGCCTTGACGACCGGCCGACTGGCCGTCAGGTTAACCGCCTCACCCGGTCAACGCAAAACGACAAACGAGTAACGGATGGGAGCCTGATAAGTGTACATTTATATGAGTTAATTGATGATATTCACACTTTCTATGAGCCTTAATGTTAGTAATTATACACTTATCACGCTTAATTTTAATTTAAGATCAAAATGTCTAATTGTCTGATTTAATTAAATTTTAATTCTATTTTATAGGCACACCGAAATTCACAACTAGGAGAATAAAAAGAAAATAAATAAGAAGACAAATGAGTCAGAGCCCATTCATATAGTCGAACAAGCCTAATCTTAGTTTAAATAAAGAAAATAAACAAAAAGAGAAAAAAAGAAACAAATGAATTTTAGTAGATATTTATACGTATATATACATAAGTGTAATATATTTACATAGTTAACACACTTTTATGTATAGATAATATATTTACTTGTATTATATATATATGAAATATATATATATATATGAACTATATATACCCACGTTATATATAATTAAGGCATTCATATATAATATATGTAAACACGTTATATATATATAGTTCATATAACATTAACACCTCTATATATACATGTTATATAGCAAACACATGGTGAATATAACTCATTCACTTTGGGCAATGCAGCTGCATGGGTTACACGTGAAGCTCTTATAAGGTCTACATGCGGCTGATGGTTAAAGGCTTCAATGTCTTCATGCATGGCTTCACGGGTGGATGAAAGTCAACGCGGCTAAGCCGCTTTTGCAACGCACAGGCACACACGTGAGGGAAGTTGCCAAACACATCTTCACGGGTTTTGGGAATTGCAGCTCGAACACGCGAAGTGGCTTCATGCGAGCGGGCACACGAGGTGTCTTCGACAGCTGGTTGGCAGGTTCTTCGGATGGGCGAGGTCGGTTCACGCGCAGGACGTCGGCATGCCACATGCGGCTGCAGCCTTCACGCATCTTCACGTCGGCAGCAGCGGTCAAAACCGCAAAGCAAGTGACCTTCACACACACCGATGTGAAAATATAGAGAAAGAGAAAAAGAATTCAAATGGTGGTTTGGGATGTTCTCACTTGGGGAAATAGTATTATTTGAAGCCTATAAAAGGAGGGTTGGGCTGTGATTTTAAGTAAGAAGCTTTAATGTATTTTAGTTCTTTTGTTCTTGTGAGAGTTTTCAAGTGATGTTTTTAGTGTTTTGAAGAAGTAAGGAGAGAGAGAGGGGCAGGAGGTCCCTTCAGGTTTTAATTTCTTGCAATCTTATTATTCATTTAAATTATTAGAAAATTTGAAATTTTGAGTGGTGGTTATTACAAGTTCTTAAGATTTTAACCATTTCATAGCCATTTACATATTTTTTTAATCATTATTTTAATTTCTTATTTTCTTCAAAGTTGTTCATATTTCAGTTCTACACATTTTCTATTTTTACTATTTTCTTTAATTCCTCTTCATTTTTAAGTTATTGCATACTTTTCTAAGTTCTATCCTGGTCGGTTACTATTCATCCGAGTTGATATCTTCTGCCATTTTTCTATTTTGAAGTCCTTCCAGTTCTCTTTTCTTTCTGAGTTCTTCATAAAAGTTGTTCCTCGCTTGTAGATCTAACTTTTCTTCTTCTACTACTTCTTCTAATGCTTCACTATTTTTGAGTTATTTTAATTTTCCCACAGTGCTATCTTTAACGTTGTTACTGTTCATCCGCGCGCATAGGTTCCGTGTTTTCCCAATTTTCACCTCCTTCCTCTCATTTTCTATCTCTACACTCTTCATAAAAGTTATTCCTAACTCTCTGATCTTTAACTTTTCTCTTCTGTCACTTCTTCTAATTCTCTTCAGTTTAAAAGTTATTTTCATTCTAATGTCATCCTAGTTTCATTATAATTTTCTTTTCGTAGTTCTTTCATCCACTTCCCTTTCTTTACATCCTTTACACACCCTAAGGCGGTTTAAATTCAATTCTCTTGATTTTTAAATCTTAACAACTCAAGGTTTTCAACTTTCAAATCTACTTCTCCCTGTGGATTCGACTCGGTCTCACCACTTAACTATTCCATTTATTTAATTTGTGGGCCGGATATTTTAATTTGGTAGAGGGACGTATTAACGATGTGCGTTTCCACGCATCAAATTTTGGCGCCGTTGCCGGGGAGGTTTGAATTAATCCTATCAAGTTCAGGAGTCCATCCCCCTACCTCTTGCAAGCCGAAACGGCCGGAAACGCCGCATGCACGGAGGAGGGTTCACGGAGCCTTCACACATCGTCCCGGTCCTACGATCACCGAACCGCGCCGAAATGGGTACCCACGCGTTCCTCTCAACGCGAGGAATCCACCGGCACCAACCACGCTTCAATCCGACGTCGTCTCGCCTGCTTTCCCTAGGAGAGGGGAGAGGGCGATCGAACGAGGAGAGAGAGAGAGCGTGAGAGAAAGAGATCGACGGGGGAGAGAGAGGAGTGAGGGTGAGGGATTAAAAGAAAATAAAATAAAAATAAAATATATATAATATAATCATTATATATATTAAAATCTTATTAATTTCTAATAACCCTCAATTAACTCTGAATAAATTCAAAAAAATACCAGGAAAATTCCAAAAAAACACAGGAAAATAGCCAGAAATTCCAGAATAAATACTAGATCGAATCCACTAAGGATCCACTAAGGCACGGGCCTCACAGCCACCCTAATTTTTTTTTGAAATCCAAAGCCTTAGGCTAATCTGACGCACTAAATAGCACGCCGTATTAGCCCCTTTTCATTCAAAGGGCGCACACCATATTAACAAGCCCCTATACTTGCCACGCCGATTTAAGCCATCGCGCCGATTTAAGAGCCATTCTGGGTCTTTGCCAGCCAGATGAATAATCTGCTCAGTCGGAGTTCATCCGCCGGTCCTACATCACTCTTGCCTTGCTCACAACACCCGCGGCTGGCGGGCATTTGTTGGCACTCAAAATATGCTCAATGGCAACCAAGCCTAAATGACAGAAATGATGCGGCCCGCTGAAGTGGAAAAGTTGATGGAAACCAATGCACTGAAGCCTTCTCAAGCTGCCGGAGCCTCAGGTCACCCGTTATGAACACCGGGGACTTCACCTCAGGAGGATTTAGAAGAATCCACAACAAATCGGCAGTGTCGACAAGCCTACCCAATGAACCGGCATTGACTCGGTCGTGCCGCATGAACAACATCCATTGTCCGACCAAGGACAAGGGTATACCTGGTGGCTCACCACCTGAAAGAAAAGTCCTCCCGAGGTAATGAAACATCCTTGCCCCTTTCAGAACAAGAGACTGAAGGCCCCGATGGTAGAGGACCCGGATAACCCGGTATGGGTACATCTCCTCAGTAAATTGGGTCCGTTAGTGACCAAATGATAGCTTAGTCAAGGCAAAAATACCCTCGTGTGGTATTTCACTTCTCGAGAAATCTATGAAGGCAAGCTAAGATGAGCAGGCAGCACAAGCCACAGTACCGAGGCCCGTATCAGCGAAAAACCCACGTGTCTGAGCCGAAGATATACGAGATTCCGCAGGCGGTCGGTCAGCGGCCTGAAAGCCTTATCGATGCCCCCCACTGTGGTTTGGCAAGACCACGATGAGATGAAGGATCACAGTAACTCTCGGGGCCAGTTCGGGGCCCGTTGTCAGGCTCGTGTCGAGTGAACACGATGGAACGGGCTTAATCTGGCACGCCCTCTAATCTGGCGCGCCCCCTTTCCGGTGCCCTCTTCCCGACGCGCAAAAGCAGCTTGGCCCTCTTCTATGGCGCGCTTACCTTGCGCCGGGGAGGAATCACGCATGAGGCATGCTATATATAAGCCAATAGAAGTGGAAAAAGAGGAGACGGTGAAAAGGGGGATCGAATAGAGTCGAAGAAAAGGAGAGGAGTAGATTGGGAAAGAATAAAGAAGATATACTTTAGAGAGCAGGCCAGAGAGCGACGACCTCTCCTGTCCTTCCACCTGAAGTAGCCCGGTGCTGGGTAAGAAGCATCCATCTACGGTACTCTGTTTCTGCAGGCGGGTTCCGGTAGTTCCTCTCACGGTGATTCCCACTGCTGCTTCCCTTTTAAGCCCCCGCGAATGTATGAGGTTTGGGGGGGGGCGATGATATAAGCCTCCCCCCTTTTTTTCTTTCTTTCCTTATTATTTTTGGGGTTCCTCCTATCTCCCCCCTTCTCTGTGACCAGGGACTCATCCTTGTCCATGTAATCATTGGCCGATCTTGAGCGACAACGCCATGCCGTCCCAAATCTGTGTGATAATGGTCCCTTTTGATAACAATGTTTTGATGTTAAGTAGAGTAATATCTCTTGCGCCCTTCTTCCCCCATTTCTTCCCGTGGTTGTATTCGACTCCTAATACTCTATATGTCTTCATGCGGATGTCTTATTCGCGGTGTTGAACACGCCCTAGGTTGTCCCAAAGGGGCTATAGCAATGATCCCCTCCCCGGGGTCCTTTTATTGCGTATACCGCATTCCGTATTCTGTATGCCTACCTATTTTCTCCGGGCCAGACGCGTGTGTATAAGTGCACTCCCCTTCGGCCCCGGAAATGGCTCCTCGGTACTTCCCTATTCATGGCTACGGGCTAGGGGAAGGGGGCCATCTCCAAAATTCATGAATATCATAATCGTTCATGTTACAGAAGCCACTGAACTGTTCGATTACTTGCTCACTTCAATGTCTCAGCCTCTTTGCTAATATGCTAACCTTCAGGCTAACTTGTCAACCCCTCTACTAACCAGCTAACTCTGATGCATACATATACACATAATTAGTTGTCGTCAACTCATCGATTGAGTGCATTCTGCATATATATCACATTTTACTGCTTGTTTCCTCGAGGAACTTATTGCTCGGGGAGGGGGACATTCCCCATCGAAGTTTCCACATCACTACGAGGTCTAAGGAGACATGTCCTGCAATGACATGTATCTCTGCAGACCGCCAGAGGGTAAATACTGAAAAGGCTCTTAGCCTAACATTAAATCCACATTCCCTCAGGAATGGTGGTGGCCGTGGGTGAGGCACCTCTCGTAGGCTAGCCCTCGAGCTCTCCTCCCTATTTCGGCCGTCCCTTTAACAATATCTTCGACTCGTGGAGTGTTGGTGCCCCTCGTAGGCTAGCCCTCGAGGTTTCCCTCCATTGAAGTCCGTCGGTCACCATTTTGCACTCCCGGCTTTAAGGAGCGTACCCCAGATACTGTGGGACTGTCTCCTCTTTGCCCCTGCAACCCTCTGGGTATGGGGAGGTGCTGCCCAATTTTTGATTGAGCAATTAGTCAAAATTATGATGAGGTTTAGGCCATAAGTCTATATCGGATTATGCTTGAGTATGAACCTCGCATAAGTCTGGCCTGGCCATGTTTGCAAGATAATTGGGACATGAATAAATTCTTTAATCTTCTTCATTAACATCAAAGTTTTAAGAAAATCACCTGCCCCTTTCATTTTAACCCAAAACAACCCAAATCTGCACTAATCCGGCCCGGCCCTAAATCGGGGCGCCATTTTCCGGTGCCCCCCTGTGCCGCTTTAGCCCTACACTCATAACCATATCTAACTTCTTTGGCCTCTTTCCGGCACGGCCAGGGCGCGCCGTTTTAGCCTCAGCAACGCCCCCACGCCGTTTTTGTTGGGTTCGGTGCGTTCGATTCAGAGGGGGGGGTGAATGAATCTCCCCTTAAAAACTTTCGCCCAATTAAAAATTCTTCCTAATACAAACAGAATGCTAATAAGCAATTGTGGAATAACAATGTTAAAGGACACTCAATACCACTTTCAAATATATAGTGTGCACAGCAATGAAATGAACACATATAGAAAATCAACCCATATCGTCCCTATGCATTCATCTAGCGCCAAACACACAAAGAGATCAAACCACTGCACAAAGAGTTTTTAGGTGGTTCGGTCCTCCAGACCTACATCCACCCCACACTCAAACCTGAGTGTGGATTCCACTGACTCATAGCTTGAATAGCTGGGCATCACAGCTTGCCATACAAACTGCTGAGCCTCACAGCTTGCTGTCCGAGGTATCCACCTCGCCCGCTGAGCAACACAGCTTGCTGTCCAGTGGAATCCACCAATGTAACCGTTGGGGATTACAGCTTGACCCATCCAGAGGCAGCACCTCTGCAAACGCTGACTAACAGCTTGAAGAAAGGTATAAAATGGAAAATGAAAACATGAACCAAACAGCAACAGAAAGCTGTAAATAAAGCACAAGAAATATAGCTCTCGAAGGAACAGTTCTGGCTCAGATTTGATCCAAATGCCAGATACCCACTATCTCTCTCTCTTTCTCTGCTCGAGCTCTCTATCTCTCTCTTTCTCTTCTTTCTCTTCTACTCTTCTTCTCTTTCTCTTTTTCTTCTCTGCTCTTCTCTTCTTTCTTTTTTTTCTTCTTCTCTTCATGCTAGATCATGCGGGCTATCCTCTGCTTCAGTCGATCTCCTTCTTCTGATGGGAGAGGCTTCATATATATAGAGCAGCAGGAAGCAGATAGGGCGTGTGTCTTCCACATTTCCCGCCCAGAACTTTTGGCCACGTGTCATCTTCCTGTCAGCCCTTCCAGCCTCGGATCACGTGCCAATCATCAGTCTCTGCAAAGTGTCCCTGTCAGACATTCGAACAGAGTTATCAGTATAAGTTTAAAACCTTGTACAGACTTAATGAAGGCACTGCAGAAGCGATGTACATACTTCATGAATGCGAAGCAATGCAATGTTCAGACTTTATGAATGCGTGGCTATGGCATTGTATAGACTTGGTGAATGCAGAACAATGCCATGTAAAGACTACATATATGCAGTGCTTTGGCCTTGTACATACTTCACGCATGCAGGACTGTGGCATTGTAAGGCGTGTACAGACTTCGTGTATGCGAGACTGAAGCATGTACAGACTTAGTGAATGTGACACTGAAGCATGTACAGACTTCACGTATGCAGACTATGAGCATGTATAGACTCAGTGAATGCTAAGCAGCAGCATGAATAGACTTCATGTATGTGAATGCAAAGCAAAGTATGTACATCAAGAACGAATGCACAATGGCTGTATGAACGAATGCACAATGGCTGTATGGACTTGCGTTCTGAACAATGTACATACTTACCCCTTGAAGCGTGTACATACTTCATGTTCAGTGCTATGGCATGTGCAGACTTCGTGAACATGCAAGTGAGCGATGTACAGACTTGCTAAACAATGCATGCACAAGACGCTAAGGAATGTACAGACTTTACGAGCTCTGTACAGACTTAGTGTCTTGAGTATAGTGATGCACAGATCAATGTATAGACTTGACTGAAGTGCAGGCATGCAGCAAATGTATAGACTTGACGAAATGTCCATGCGATGCAACAGGACTCTATACAGACTTGGCCAATGTAACGTGCACAATGTACAGACTTAGTCTGATGCGTTGTATAGACTTGCATGAGACACTAAATTGCAACGAATGTACAGACTTGCTGGCGTGGAATGTGCAGACTCCATGCAATGCAAGGCAAACGAATGTATAGACTCTGCATCCACAATGTGTAGAATTTGAAAGCCAACAAGCGAACTCAATGTACAAACTTGCTGGATGTGTGAGCTGCAATGTATAGACTTGACTGCCTGCATGCATGTATAGACATTATCGTGCAGACAGGACCTCACATGCATTAGTGTATAGACTGTATGCCTGATGGATGCACTGATGCAGTATATGCACAGAGGAAGCAATGCACCGATGCAATGCATGCACATAGCAGGTATTGAACTGAAGCAATGGATGTAAAGACTTGTGTTGACGCTGCATGACAACTGCCAATGTATAGACTTCACAAGTGCAAGTAATGCAGCAATGTATGGACTATGCACATAGACGCTAAGAGAGACGGTCCAATGTATAGACTTCAAGTCCACTTGAGACGCTGCATGAGACGCAGATAGGCTGTACAGACTTCAACAACAGAGATGCAATGTATACACTTAGCATATGCCTGAGACGCTAAATGAGACGAACGATGTATAGACTTGAAGTTCATGCATGCTACAGTGCAATGTGTAGACTTAGTGTTCTGCAGCCAGACAAATGAATGCACAGTCAATGTATAGACTTGAACAGTGAGACACAAAGAGAGACACTGAATGAGACGCTGAAGTCTGTATAGACTTTAACAGTGAGACAGTGTACAGACTTTCAGCAACACACGATGTATAGACTTTAAGTGATAGCCCAATGTACAGACTTGCTGAACTGAACGTAGGTGAAGATAAGGAGTGTATAGAATTGCTCAGTTCAGAACGTAGGTAAAGATGCAATGTATAGACTTCACATAAGACGCTGCATGAATAGGCCGATGTACAGACTTACCAATGTATAGACTTTAAGTCCAATGTAAAATGCTGTACAGACTTTGAGACTTAATGCATGGTGGCGAATGTACAGACTTTGTCTGTGATGTGCAGACTTGCTAGTGCATGCTGTGCAAGACAATACAGTGTACAAACTTGCTAAGAAGCAATGTACAGACTTGCCATGTATGCATGAGCAACGTATGGACTTGCTAGCCAGACACTACAAAGACTCTATAGCGTGCAGGCATGCTATTTGAGTGTATAGACTGTGTGGACTTGAAAGCAAGCGGATGTATGGACTTGTGATGGCTTGATAGCATGCATGAAATACCCTGTACAGACTTAAGCAATGTATTGACTCTGAACGCATGCAGCAACTGGATGATGTACATACTTCCTATATGCTCAAGTCCAAT
Source organism: Amorphophallus konjac (assembly GCA_022559845.1). NCBI lineage: Eukaryota > Viridiplantae > Streptophyta > Magnoliopsida > Alismatales > Araceae > Amorphophallus > Amorphophallus konjac. The sequence continues at coordinate 124,480,184 of CM040125.1, forward strand.
GTATAGACTTGCTGAGATGATGTATCTGAAGAATGTACAGACTTCAAACAAATAATGCAGTGATGTATAGACTAGCCAGCAACAAGTGTATGGACTTAACAAAGGAGTGATGCAGACTATGCAGCAACGACTGTGATGTGCAGACTTTAAATGAACGAGCATGCATTATATAGACTTGAGTGTGCACAAACATATGCAATGTATAAACTTATGCATTCTCCACAGAACAGATCAGACATAGCACACTCATGCATTCTCCACAGAACAGATCAATCATATGCAATCATGTGAGCAAAATAATATGGTGACTCATTCATGTTACTATCATTAAAACACCACATAATCATCAAAGCACAAGGGGCACAATAATCTTTCCCTTTTTGATGATGGCAACATAATGAGTCACACTGACTCGTTAAACTATTCTCCCCCTTTGACATAAGCAAAAAGGAGATGGTTTGAGAGACAAAATTCAGCACACAACAATCTCCCCCACAAATTTAGAATACAGAGAATGAATCATTGAAATGGAGTTCCCCCTTATGACAATAAAACAGCTCTCCCCCTATCAACATGCATGATTGACTACTCTCCCCTTAAAAGCAGATAACCCATAACTCCCCCTGAAGCGCAGGAATGAACTCTGGTTATCCAATAAATCAATCTGAATTCTGGTTATGGCACCTCACATATGCATGAACAGAATAAAACAGGTGAAAAGACTACAGAACCAAAACTGGTTGCAAAACAAGATGGAAGATTCCAACAGTGTGGAGAGAAGTACATCTCAGGAATCAATCTGAAATCCACCACCATAAGGATTCTGAAGTTCAGAAGGCTGCAAGTGAACAAGGTAATAATGGGAGTGGCACCTCACATTTGTATAGTAAAAAAAATGCAGATGGAATCAGTCAACTGATAAGATAGGAGTTGACAATACAGTATCTGTTGATCATGAATGAATCTGATCATGAGGGATTTTAAAGCTTGCACCACTACAATAAGTCTTAAGAAGAATAGACTCTTCTATCATAAAGGGTTATGAAGTGGCAACTTAACCAATCTGATTTAATTATGATGTATACCAAATTTGTCAAATTAAACTCATTACTCATATTTTAATCCAAGTTTTAATAAAGGTGAACCAAATATTCAGATAACACTCAAAATCAATCATCTTTATCTTACACATATGATCTCAATAGCTCCTTTGAAAAATACACAGATTAGTACTGAGGTTAAACACTTTTCTAAGAACATGAGTTGACAGAATTTTCAAAATATTTTCATTTGAAGCACATTTTATTTTTCCTGAGCAATTTAGGTTAATCAACACCTTTTTACATGAGGCACAACACGTCTCAGGTGAAGTGACCCAGTTACTCAGTGTGATAACTGTCATTGCCTCTCAATTTGAGAACAGAGTTAGCAAAATAAGTGTCTTTTTACATGAAAAGACACCTTGATCAGAGGACAGACTCCTCAGTTACTCAACACAGAAATGCTATTGCTCTGTCAGGTTCTCAATGAATTTTCATTTTAAGTGACTATGACACTTCATGACTTGGGTTCACTCCATTTCTTTGATGGAAAATCCAGTTTCTCAGTGAACAAAGTCATTTCAATACTCACTGATTTTATTTCCTATAAAATTTTTCAAAGTTAATGTTTAACAACAATACCCACTCTATGCATCTTAACCAAAGAAACCCTGATTTCAAATTTTCAGATATTTGATGAGTGAGTCTAAGGTTTTTATGACACATGTGGTTAAAGTTTATTAAACCTTATCATTCAGATATTTTCAATTCATTTAATTACAAATCTGAGAATACATTAATCTTATATCAGTCTGATTCAGTGGCAATTCTTAAACCTATATGATAGGAATTTCTACAAAGTTCTCAGATTGAATTGCATGACATGCAGATTAAGTTCCTCAGATCAGATCAATAAGTTTAGCTGATCAACTAATCAATAGAAGAACCAAATCAGTCACACCAGCTAAGAGATATATGAAGGATGAGTATAAGCTGGTGGAAGAGTCAATCAGCAAGAGAGAATAAAAGTTTAAAGCCAATAGCAGAGATTGAATTTCAGACAGACAAAATGAAACTCTCCTTCAACAGATTGAGGATTAGCAGCCAAATTCTCAGATTCAAGAAAGTATGAATTCAGATGATGGATAGTTCAGAAAGTCAATTGATGATTTGAAAGAGTGTAGACAGTGAGAATTTCAACCAGTGTCAAAATAATTATAATGCTCCCCCTGTCTATATGCAGTGACACACTTAAGACTCAACAAACTCCCCCTGAATTTATGCAATTTATGCAAGATGATTATTCAAACATCAGAGCATTCTTTATTCAGAGAGCATCATGCGAGAGCAATCAACTTTTCAAGATAAATCAATTTAGCACAGATAGATTATTATGATATGCATTATACTGCTCTATATGAAGACTTGACCCTTGGTACTTGGAGGAGAACCTGGTCACAAGGACCATCTCACACATAGTAAGAACTTCCAGACAGATTTTCCTGTCTTTTAGTAGCTTACCATTTGATATACCAGGGTTATGCAAATGATATATGCAGTGCAAAGCAGTCCTATATGCATTGAAAGTCATGCAAATGATATATGCAGACATTAGACACATGCATTGACTATGTGCACTAGATGACCCATTCAAACTCAGTGCAAGGTATGCAAAAAAAAAATTGTGCAGTGCATCTGGCATCTTATGTTCACAGTGCAATAAATGCAAGAGAAGAGCATCAGATATATGCAGAGTAAATTCAGTAGTTGAGTCTGGAATGCAGACTGATCAGCTAGACAAGAAGAGAACATCAGAAATCAAACAAGCAAATCACCATGAAATTCACATCTTTCATACTCACAAATTCAGATGATGGAATTTAAATACAGAGTTTTAGAACTGACCTGAATGGTGCAATCATGGGGTTTTCATTCTTGAGTGCCTTGGTTAATTCAACCCCTTTTATTTCTCCCACCAAGGCACCCCTGCAAGTTATCAACTATTTTGTACAAATAGGCACCCAAGATGTCTTGGGTCCTGACATGACAGTCACATATCTAGCAGGTATGGTAGCCAATTTCTGTGCATGAAGGTCATCAATTCTCATCACATGACAATCATTCATTGAATGACCTATCTGACCACAATAGTGGCATGATGCAGCAGTTTTGAAATTTATTTTGTGCACATTCCTATGAGCAGGAGTTCTATGTGCATATGCATGAAGATTTTTGTTAACAGAATTAAAATTCTATTTACCAAAACCAGTCTGGTTTTGATATCCTGCCACCCAACATGTTGCAGCCCTGTGGCCAGATCTTCCACATTTGAAACATGCAAATGATTTTTCTTTAAAAACAGATTTGTTTCTATCAGCATCATAATGAGCAGAGAATTTTACAGATTTAGAATTCAATCTATTTCCCTCAGCATGCCAGCAAAAAGCAGCAATGTGACCAAAATTCCCACAGCAATAACATTGAGTTTTCTTTCTCTTATCAGTAGAAGGTTACCTAGGAAGATGATTTCTAGGATACTTTCTAACAACATTCCTTTCATCATTTATCAATGTAACACAGTCATGCATAATATGTCCAAGCTTCCCACAATAGTGACATGTTACCACCTTTTTATTTACATTCACTTGTTTGACAAAATTGACATTCGCATGAGAGTGTGAATATGTGTGGGAGCAGTTAGCAGCATGCACATGTGAATCAATGACAGATTTGGACTTCTTTAGATCAACACTTTTCTTTTATTTTTGAATCTTTTCCTGTTTCTTATCTGAATTTTCAGCCCTCTTAGCAGTGAATTGAAAAATAGAAGAACTAGATTGATTAGCCTGTTCAGAGCTTTTCATGAATACAGTTGACTTCTTCTTTTCATTCACTTTCTTATTAACAGGCACATACCCAAGTCCTTCTTTCTGGAAATTCACTTTAGAACTAAGCAGCTTATTCAGATTATCTCTTCCTTTAACAAATTTTGACAAAGAGTTTTTCAGATCTTCAATCTCAGAATTCAATGAAGCAATACTCACTTCATACATGGATAGCTCAGATTCACAAACAATCAGCTACTGTTGCAAAGCATCATTCAGGTTCTTCAGAGTTTCATTTTCTTGTTGAACTATTATTTCAATGTTGTTCTCATTTTCCTTCACAACCGTTTTTCCTTTTTCAAATGACAACCATCTTTCAGAGAAGACAGTATTAAGAACCAATAGCCTTTTATTTTGATCTTTCAAGTAACTATTTTCTTCAAACAATTTTTCTCCACCTTTTTCAACCTCAATTTTCTTGGCCAATAATAATTTGTTTTCTTCTTCCAGAGATTTGATTAATTCCTTTTGCGAATTATCATCATGGTCTATATCATTAATCAATTCTTGGAGAATGGCACAAGCTTTGCAAGTATTATTTTCACTGATGAGTTTGGTTCTAAGGTTCTCATTTTTAGATTTCAACTGGTTCAACTCATCTTTTTCTTTATTCATGTCAGATTTCAAATTTTCATTCTCTGCCTTCAAACGAGTGACTTCATGAGTCATTTCTTTTCTCATTTTTCTCTTTTTAGATTTGACTCTATCGTATTTAATCAATAAATGCTCATTCAACGTAATCATGCTTTCCAGAGAAAAATTATCAGTGTCAGAGTTTACCTGTGACGAAGTATCCTCCACATAATCTTCGTCTTCTTCTGTTGCCATGAGACATTTCACTTTACCCTGGCTTCTGCTGCTTGCTATTATCTCGATCACTTCGGAGGCACTGCAGCAATCAACTACACAAGGAAACTTGTCAATGTTTATCGCCCTTTTGATTAGATTCAGGGCCCTTTGATTTGCAGAGAATTTTCGTCTGTCTGAAGTTTTCCATAAGGATTCATCCTTTGGAACTTCATAAGGACTGTGTGCAATGACTATCCACAGATCTGGATTAGTCTGCATCACAAATTCCCTGAACTGATTAAGCCAATTGTAGAAGCTTTGACCCTCGTACTTCGGAAGATCAATCATGAATTCCATGCTCAAACAGGATCAGAATTCTAAATAAAAAGAGATTAAAACAGTGCAAGCGAACGAATCAACTCAAATAGCACCGAATCCAAATAAGGATCGGATCTGCAGGTCGCTGGACCCTTTGTGCAGACACTCGCTCTGATACCAAGTGTTGGGTTCGGTGCGTTCGATTCAGAGGGGGGGTGAATGAATCTCCCCTTAAAAACTTTCGCCCAATTAAAAATTCTTCCTAATACAAACAAAAGGCTAATAAGCAATTGCGGAATAACAATGTTGAAGGACACTCAATACCACTGTCAAACATATAGTGTGCGCAGCAATGAAATGAACACATATAGAAAATTAACCCATATCGTCCCTATGCATTCATCTAGCGCCAAACACACAAAGAGATCAAACCACTGCACAAAGAGTTTTTAGGTGGTTCGGTCCTCCAGACCTACGTCCACCCCACACTCAAACCTGAGTGTGGATTCCGCTGACTCACAGCTTGAACAGCTGGGCATCACAGCTTGCCATACAAACCGCTGAGCCTCACAGCTTGCTGTCCGAGGTATCCACCTCGCCCGCTGAGCAACACAGTTTGCTGTCCAGTGGAATCCACCACTGCAACCGCTGGGGATTACAGCTTGACCCATCCAGAGGCAGCACCTCTGCAAACGCCGACTAACAGCTTGAAGAAAGGTATAAAATGGAAAATGAAAACATGAACCAAATAGCAACAGAAAGCTGTAAATAAAGCACAAGAAATATAGCTCTCGAAGGAGCAGTTCTGGCTCGGATTTGATCCAAATGCCAGACACCCACTATATCATTCATGTTGCTATCATTAAAACACCACATAATCATCAAAGCACAAGGGGCACAATAGTTTTAGCCTCATCTAAACCCCCGCGTCGTTTTAGCCTCAACAACACCCCACAACGTTTTAACCTCAGCTTAACCCCCGCGCCGTTTTAGGCCAACCCCAACAACTTATGCATCGACCCAGCCCATTTATGCACTAACGACGACCTTAGTCCAAGGAGGGCAGTGATTTGATATATGAAATTGGCCAAAATAAAAATAATGCATTGACTTTATGCGCATATTGTTGACTCTATGTTTACTCTTGATGCATTGACTTTCATAAACAGTGGCACGGGAGCACCTACATAAATAATTGCTTTAACAATAGAGGGTTAATGCTAAAACCCTAATTGATTCAATAAATCTAGTCAAATAAATGAATAAATAGGGGTTCAATGTCTTCAATTATGCTGAGCATACATCTTGAAATCATGAACATACATTTGCATTAACATGCATTGCTACCCAAATGAGCATGACAGAACCCTTAGTTACACGAATCAACTAATTAATAAATTCGTTGCATTTTTGCATGAATGCTCAACTAAATGACTTCATTCTATAGCGTCCATTGGTGCATTTAACCTATATTCTTTATGCCTTCGTATCATCCCTCGAGGCATCCCCATCTTGGCAATTAATCAAGGGTTGTCCTCTTTCTTAGAGGACGTAATTAACATCATAGCCTTTATGGTATGACAGACTTTAGGTCCCGACACGAACCTCATAATCGACTGACCAAGTCAGATCGAGCGCATAATCAATTGTCACATATGTGACTGGCATGCCTACGCAAATAATAAACGAACAATCTAGTTCGAATAAATGATGTAACCAAAAACAACAAAAAAGAATCAGTCCCCCATAGTTACCCACTCTTGTTTTAGGTGTCTTGTATCTCCTTGAGCTGGATTGTGTTCCTCCCCTCAAGTCCCGTAGCGCTATGCTAGGGGGTCCCACTGGACTGTAGATACAAGCCCTCTTAGATTACTTTTTCTTCCTTCCTCCTCTTTTGAATGACCTCTCTTATCCCATTATGCTTGTCCGTTCTTATGTGAAGCTCAATCTCAACTCTAGAATCTCCTTGAGCGGGATATCCTTATTAGGCTTGTTTCTTTACCGAAACACCCATTTATCAGTCCGTCGGGCTCCCTTGCAAAACGGGCGTTCCGGAGGGGCATTTGTAGATGTCCAATTTCGGACATCCCGCGGACCCTTGTCTAGCCATCATAGAAGCAATACCCTTCCTTTTGGTTGATTGGTTATGTGTAGTCTCATCCTTGTTTAGGTAGGCTCCACCCTGTCCCTTCACGGATCCAACACAGTTGGCCGCCCAGAACCCAGGGCGGCTGATATGGATCTAGAGGGGGGGGTGAATAGATCTACCCCAAATCTTAAGCCACGATTAAGCAGATAAATGCGGAATTAAAAATTACTTAATCAGAACTGCCAATCTAGACACGGAGTCACTAGAGCCACTGAATTGACAAAAGACTTAGTCAAGTGATATTAACAGAGAGAATGAGTAAAGTCAAATTGACAGATGAAACACAGCAGCAGCTGAACTAAATTCCAGAGATATGGAGTGTGAAGAGGTACTTGGCGGAGGTTAAACTCAACGAGTGTCCTCACGCAAGAAAAACCACTTTTCAGATAAGCCTAACTTATCCTTCGAGCAGTACCTTTTGATATACCTTCTCCACTCTCTAGAATACCCAATATATCAATCAAACAAACCAAGATAGCAGCCATATATGTAAATTCAACAATCACAAACCATCAAGCATGGACACACAATTTTTAGGTGGTTCGATCTCCTACAGAGATCTACGTCCACCCCACACTTAATCCAAGTATGGCTTCACTACTGATTCACAGCTTCCAATCTGTTGATCCATAGCTTCGGGGAAAACTTCCCAACACACGCTGAGCCTTACAGCTTAAGCTACCATAGGAATCCTCCTCTACCGCTGGGGATTACAGCTTACCCACCGCTGACTCACAGCTTTCTATAACAAGAGTTTGAAATTGAAAAACAAAAGCAACATAAAAACATAAAATAGTAAAACAATATGTAGCTCTTACAAAGAGTAGATCGACTCTGGTATTGTACCAAGAAGCCTGAAATAACGACTTACAGAAGCTCTAACTCACACCCTTCAAACAACTCTAAGCTCTTCTCTCAAATCTCTCTCAAGGCTCCTCTTCTTCTCTAATTTCTCTCTCTCTCTCTCTCGATCTTGCTGGAATGTCCTCTTGACTTGGATGCTGCTATCCTCTCTGTATATGCTTCTGTGTATGCTCAGTGTCTTCTCTCTCTCTCACTACTCAAGAGATTGGGCGATCTGCCCCCTTTTACAATAGCAGCTGATGGGCGCATGGAAACCATGTTTCCCGCCCAAAAGTTCGTTCAGATCTGAGCTTGGAATGTCCACATGGCAGCATCGTGATTAGGTTACTTTCCACGTGTTAAACACAGAGCTTCACCTTTTTCTTTGGATCACGTGTCTTTTATCCTGGTACTTTAGTTGTTCGTGACTTGGAGTTCACAGGTAGTTGGGACACGCGTCAGGTGTTTGATCATAAGTCTCACCTATCATTTTAACGAACACAGTGCCAATCACGTGTTATGGACTTAGACAATTCACATGTCTATGTATGTGCACAGATGCAAGAAGGACTAGCACAGACTATGTCATACAACTAGCGCAGACCTGAAATACACATGCACCGACCCTAAGTGTACGTGAGGCTCTATGTGTTATGCTATAGCACAGAAAGTGCACTGACCATCTATACATTGTAAAGCAAGCAATGCACTGACTTTGGTTAGGCAGGATACAAGTGTGCACTGACCTTATTACGCATGTATGACAACAGGCACGGACTTTAGTATGCATGAAGCAGACAGTGCACCGACTCTTTGCATGCGAATGGCAAAACAATGCACCGACCTATTATATGTAAAGCACAATGTGCACAGACCTTAAATGCTCACATCAAAACTTGCACTGACCTTATGTGATCACAGCGAAACCTGCACCGACTTATATGCTCACAGTACAACCTGCACTGACTCTATATGCTCACAACAAAACTTGCACCGACCTTATGTGGTCATAGCGAAACCTGCACCGACTTATATGCTCACAACACAACCTGCACCGACTCTATATGTTCACAACAAAACTTGCACCGACCCTATATGCTCACAGCAAAGTCTGCACCGACTTATAAGTGTTTCTACAACGACATGCACCGACTGTATGCTCAATGCAGATGTTGCACCGACTATGTAGGCTCATGATAACTTGCATCGACCTCACTAAGTGAAGACGATGACTAGCACCGACCTGAGGTGTGCGAGAGACACTACTTGCACTGACCTTAGATTCAGAATAATAAAGTGTGCAGATTTTTTTTATGAAAAGGCCTGACATATAACCAATTCATCAAAATACATAGTATTACCATGATCAATATAAAGTCATCAAAGTAAACTCTACAATCAACAAAGTCAATTCTATTATTGCCAATCATTCAAAACACATCATCCAAAACACAATCAATGCATAGTAGTCTTCACATTTTTTTTAAACTAAAGTTGATACTTGCAAGGGGGGAGACGGGAGAGGGGGTTCATCTCTTCATTGCGGAAGAAGATGAAAACACTATCCCGGCCACCAGGCAAGCGATTTTCATATATGAATGCAGAAAAAGAAAGGGGTACAGGGGGGGAGGGGAAACGCCCAAGGAGGGGCAAGAAGCGTACAAGGCCAAAGGCCCAAGAAGGCAAAAAAAGGCCAAGAGGACCCAAACAAGGGCAGAAACAAAAGCCCAAGAACCCACAGAAGAAACATAGCCCCTACAAATAGAATCTTCGTCGAAGACCCCTTCAGAGTCGGACGAGAACACAGAACGGACACCGCGCTGATGACCCGGAGGGCAAGGCCAATCAAGAGGATCAACCTCCGAACCATCGGGATCGAGCACCTCCGTGTAGGAAGAGTCGGCCGGCGGCGGGGGCGCCATCGAAGAAGACTGGATCCGAAGAGAACGACGGGGAGGAAGAGCAGCGTCCTCAAACATGCACTGACGATCACGCGAGGAGGAAGTGGAGTTGGACCGCCAGAAGGAACGCCGAGGAGCTCCGCCATCCATCCTCAAGGGCGGCCGAGAGCGGTCCTGGCAAGAGGTGCCCACAAAGGCCGTATGAGCCGCCGTAAGATCACGGAATCCCGAAGCAGGCTCAAGCCCGGGGACATGGAGAGCCTGGACGAGCTGAGGGAACTTGAGAGGCATGCCAAGATCCGAGGGAGGCACAACACCCATGGGATACACCGGAGCAGGAGGCGGGGCCGAGTCGACGATCGGCCCGGGCGCGGCCCAGTTGATTTTCTTCTTCAAAGCTTGGGCGAAGGAGAGACGAGGGGCTGCCGTCGGAGAAGAGGAGGAAGCGAAGGACCCTTCAACGCTAGCCGCTTGGGAGGTGGGCTGCGCCCCTGGGGACCAGGCTACCGCCCCGGCATTAAGCCCAGAAGAAGGGCCGCCAAGGGGGTGAGCATCCGGCGCCGGAAGGCCGAGGGCCAAAGAAGAGGACACCCGGGCCGCAGGAGGGACAGCCGAGGGTGCATCTGAGCACAGAAGGGGGTCACCCTTCCCGGGAGGGTGAACAGCCGGTGGGGAAGTCACGAGGCCCACTGTCGAAGAAGACGGAGGGCAAACACCATGATGACCTGGGCCCGGAGGAGGGGCGAGGCCAACAAAGCTAGCATGTGCAGCAGGCAAGTCAGGAAAGTGAGAAATGTGCTCCAAACCTGGCACAGAGAGCACATGAATAATGGGGCGCACAGATAAAGGGAGCTCCACAGCTGGGCACTGATGAGGGCACTGAAGAGGAGCACACTCCCCAACTACAGATGCTGGGTGGTCCGCGGTCCACCTCCGCGCGGCCTGGAGAGAACCTGGAGATGGCCCAGCAGGAACGGAGCAGCTGCGGTCTTCCGCTGGGGCAAGAGCAGCAGAGACAACGTTGACCGAGGCAGAAGAGGGGAGTTCTGGCCCAAGAGGAGGAAAGCCTACAGCAACCGAGGTGGAAAGGGAATGGATGACACATTCCATTGGAGTGAGCCCGTCAGCCTGGAGGAGGGGCACTGTAGGGGGTAGCTCCAAGGTAGCCGCGCTCGGATGGGGAACAGCAGGTGAGGAGTCAACTCATTGAAGATGGGAGTCAGCCTCCACATAGGCACCAAACAGCTCCGGAGCCGCAGCAACAATAGGCAAGGGGAGAACCCTTGAAGTGGCTACCAAGGGGGGCGGTGCAGTCAAGGTCACCGTAGGCATGGAGGCGATCGCACCTTGCATGCAAACTCCCCCCTCCCCCTGTACAAAAGAAGCATGGGGCAGGGGAACTTCAGCTCTAGGGGGTTGGCGGGCAGGAGATGAACCAAGCTCCACCGCCGGCAGCCGCGACGGGGCGTCCACAGTAGGAATGGGAGCATCCGCAAGCGACGGGTGGAGTGCACTGTAGTCCGCGAGGGGACGAGGGATGACATCGGCAGGTGGGAGGCTGCTGGGCTTCAGAGGCGATGACAACGGGCAGTAAGGGCCCAACGGGGGGCTGAAGATGCTTCAACGCAGGCTTGGGAGGCAGCCCCATCGGTGAGTGAGCAGGAGGCTTGTTACACTTGGAGGAGACATGGCCAAGACGCCTACAGGAGCTGCAGAAGCTAGGCATGTTGCTGTAGACCAAAGGTTGCCAGAAGCCACTCCCGCCATATCCAATCCAGGCCCGTGGGGGTAGTTTCTTGGAGAGATCGGCGAGGACGCAAATTCTGGCAGCATGAGAACGGGTGCGACACAAGGTGTTGCGATCCACCTTGAGTGGAGAGCCAATCCCCCCTGCAATGGAGTTCAGCATGGCTTCATTGAAGAAGTTAGCAGGGAGGCCAGGCATCTCTACCCAGACGAGGACCAGGGGTGAATCTTCGTCAATGGAGAAGTTGAGCGACCACTTGAAGAAGGTTAAAGGCTTGCCCTTAACGAGGAGGGAGTCCTTAAGGAGGACCTGAAGGTAGTCATCCCTGTGGTTGAAGCAGAGGAGGAGGTGCCTCCGGTCCATAGAACTAATGAGAAAGTCCTCCTTGAAATGAAAACGACGGGCAAGATGCGCTCTGACCTCTTGGAAAGGAGGGCGGCCTTGTGGCATTCTAGCAATGAGGGCGAGTTCGAGGGGACGGCAGGATATAAGAATCTCATCCATGTTGAAGAACGCGGCCGGTTCTCCACCATCAGTGAAGGCAGGTGCATGCATGGACAAAGGAAGAAGCGGAGAGGCAAGCGACTGGAGCAGAACTTGCGCAAAGGATGGGCCCTTCGCGGCCGTAGGAGAGGAGGCGGAGGGGGCCGCAGCAGGAGGCGCGAACCCCACTCCTCCAGGAACCGCCGGACGAGCAGTACCAGACCATGGGGAGATGGCCGGAAGCGCGTCGAGGTGAGGCCGTCCGTCGGAGGGGAAGGCAGGAAGGCTACTGCTGGGCTTGCCCAGGACAGGGCCCGCAGCCTGCACAGCAGACTGAGGGAAACCGGTGGAGCTCCGGGTGGCATCGTCCGATGGCGCAGTGATCCGCGGATGAGGATGGAAAGTGCTAGGAGGTGCCTGAGACGAAGTAGGGGCCACCGGCGAACATCCGGCGAACGGCGGTGCACCTGAAGAAGGTGGGGAGGCTGTCGAAGGAGAAAACAGGGGATCGTTTTTCCCCACGGTCCCATCAGAAATAGTGGAAGGGTGGTCAAAAGTCAAAGGAAGTAGGTGGGGTTTGGCGGCAACGTGGCCAAGCAAGGGAGCTTGCATGGGGATAGGCAGGGAAGTGGACGGTGGATATGGAAGATCGCTAGAGGAGACCGAACAGGGGCCAGACTGTTGGCCGCCTAGCCCATTCCAGGGCGGCCACACAGTTGGCCGCCCACATCCCTAGGTGGCCACATAGCTGGCCGCCCAGCTCTTCTTGGAAGGCCAAACTGTTGGCTACCCTCACCCTCAAGAAGGCCATCAATTTGGCCGCCCAGCTCCTTTGGACGGCTAGAACTTTGGCCGCCTCCGGTCAACTATCCGTCAACCCCACGATCCGCCCACTCCGGACACATCCTCCACAACTGCTCCCACTCGGGGGGGTACGAGACCCACGTAGGCTTACACGTACTCTATTTTCGAAGGGTTTTCATGGATGGAAATCCCCCACATACAAAAAGCTTCGTTCGAAACCATCTCGGGGGTAGGGGGGACATTTTTCGGGGGGGTTGGACATTTTTGGAGGAGGAGAGGCTAGTAGTTCGAGGCTAGGAGAGAGATGTGAGCATGAGAGCACCTTCCCGACCTTCCCCTAGCAGCAGAACCTGCCGTTGAAGAGCTCTGCGACCGAATAGTCCAGGTTATAGGGGGCAGCCATCGACATGGTCGCCCACCTCTTTTGAACGGCCAAATAGCTGGCCGCCTCTGTTGGTTGACGGGCAAACCCCACCCATCTTTCCCTTGTTCCATATATTGATGTGTTCCTTCTTGTTTCACTGCATTCATACATGCTAGATGTTCCTAGTTTCCTATTTTAAAGAGGTTTTTCAACCAAAACATAGGGAAGGTGGATGGTCGAAAGTCTCGGCCATCCCCCTTTCCGCCCCCCTTCTCGGTACGATAGACCCCATTTGCATGCTTTCTTTACTTCTTTGAGCATATTTTGCACTTCCACAGTCTAATGGTTTCTTTGTTTGCTGGTGAATTTGCAGGGACTTCGTCATCGACTCGCAGGGCTCCTTGCTCTTGGCCGGTCGAGAGCGAGGATAGGAAGAACCCATATTCTCCCATTCCTAAGGCATTCACGATCATTCTACCCCTGTGAAGTTCAGGTAAACACCTCTAGCGATCACTCTATCTCTTTCTTTCTAACCTGTGCACTGTAGGTAGCAGCAGCACAAGTTCGGGAGGACACACGCGCATGCCGTTCGCAGACCAATACCTTCCGGAACCTACATGCATGACTTTGCATAACTACAAAACTACATGGCATGCATGACTCTAGTCTACAAACTCCTATGATTGGTCTTCTCTGACTCTGCCTCTTTGACTGTTTCAGCTCTGATAGTTTTGACTTTTTCTTTGACTTCCTCTTTGACTCTGTATGACTCTGACTCATTTTCTTCTCTCCCTTTGCCATCAACAAAAAAAATGAGGGGTTCTGTGATAGCATCCCTGATTATCACTCTCCAAGTGTGTCATCAGTCTGAGTGGACGCATCTTGTGTAGGTGGACTATGAGGAGGGAGTGTAGCATACTGAAGTGAGGCCAGTAGTTCTTTTGCATTCTGATTGACCCTTTGAGCAACTCTTCTGATGTTTCTGTCAGTGGAGAAATGCCTTTCAAGTGGAGCTTCATGAAACAACTCCATTTTAGCGTTGAGCACAGTTGTTTTATGACGGAACATATCAGCAATATGGGTTAACTGTGCATCAGATTGAGTAGCCTCGATAGGAAGTTGAGAGGATGACTCTGGAGCCATACCAGGCGACCATCTGTCTCCTTTGTCTTCAAAAGCTGGCTGAGGGTAATGATCCTTGAATACTTCAGCCATGTATTTAATGTCATTTGTAATCATCTGTAATTTGTCTGTCATATGATCATAATTCCTGACAAGATGATTATGTTGTTCTCTGGTTTCATGAAAATATTCTACAGCGGTGAATAACTTGTCATCGTGACGGTTGAATCTGTCAGTCAACCTGCCAATTTGATTTCCAGCAACTCCAAGGACTCCTTGAATATCTTGGACTAGTTTGTGAAAATTCTTGTTGGCACGTGTCCTATCTTTGTTGATTTCAGCAATTCTGCTGTTCACTTCCATCCTAAGATGAATCAATTTCTGATCAAATTTTTTTGACATTTCTCTCATTCCAGAGTTTACTTCTCCTCTGAACTGAATCATCTGATGCTCAAAGTAGTTTGACTGTTCTTTCAATGCAGAATGTAGCATCCCAAAATGTGTAGATATGAAATGAAAGAGAGTGCCTATCTTTTGAACAGATAATGTAGAAGCTCGAGAGGTTTGAGGATCTGCAGCTATAGCTTGTCTCGCAGGAGGGATGTTCTGCGGTTGGTCTTCTGGTGATGCTTGAGGTTCTTGATGATCCAATTAAACCTCAGCCATTTCTTGTTGAATTTCTCATTGCTGTTCCTATTTTGGCTGCTGCTGCTCTAGCTGCTGCTGTTGCTGTTACATCGCTTACTGCTGTAGTGGAAACTCTAATTGATGCTATTGTTCTACTTGTTGTTCCTATTCTTGTTCTTGCTGCTGCTGTTACATTTGCTCAACCTGCGGCTCCATCTGTTGACCTTGTTCTTTAGGTTGATCAAGTTGTTGTTCTGGCAGCTCAGGCTGATGTTGAGACTGCTCAACCAATTGTGGTGGATTATCCCTATGTAATTGCCTTAAAATCTTACCTCCGACATTTTTAAATTTCATATACTTTTCAACAAAATCCATTGTATAGATATTTGACGTGGGGATTTCCTTGGATTTTTCATTTTTTAATAGAATATTTATTCTCTTGAATACTGCAGTCAACTGCACTGCATATGGTAAATGTCTTCCAGCATTCTTATAGAAACCCATTATCTGAATCATCAGGTCTGGCAAACAGACCTTGATGTTCTTGAACATGCAGTATAATAGGAATCTTTGGGTCACAGTTAGCCGGCCCCGAACACCACCTTGAGGTGTTATGATTGTAGTAAAAATGTAGTGTAGCAGCCTTTGTAGGGGAGGAAACCGATTGGTGTTGAAGCTGGTGATGTAGGTCTGATTTTCATCCCGTGGATTACTGGGTAAACTAGTCATAATTGAATATGCTTCAAATTTATCATAGATAAAACCAACTTCTTCAGCTCCACCCTCTGGAATTGTAAGAGCTTCATGCAATAGACGCTTGGTGATCTCAATTTCAACTCCTCTAACATGAGTCCAAAACTTCGGAATGCTAGCATCATATTTCAAGTTTCCATAGAATTCAGTCACCAACTTGGGATAATAAATCTTATGCTTACTGAAAAACTTCTTCCATCCTTGAAATTCAATCATCTCCATTAATTCAGGAAAATATTCAAGCAGTTGGTGGTCATGTATATCAATATACCTTGGAAACAAAATTCTCACTGCTTCACTTGGTTCGTCACCTTCATCTCTGAGCTCTATCCTTATTAAACTCTTCTTAACTCTTTTTTGAGTTGCCCCTCTTTTTTTGACAGGTGAATCTGACTCTCGATCCTCCCTTTTTGTTGCCTTTCTTGACTTCGGCTGATGAGATCCACTGGCAGATGCATCTCGGTCATGTGATCGCTTGGACTGAGGTTCCTTTCGTCCGGATACATCAGCCGCAGGCTGTTTCTCTGAGACTGTCTGCTTTCCTCTGCTTCTTGTAGTTGGCGAAGACATTGAAGTAGACGAGAGGCCAGAGAGAGATACTGTAGGAGATAGGGTAATAGCAAAACAAGGAGAGGTGGGTTTTTGACTTTAACAGGATGATGGAGAGATGGAGGGAAACCTGTGGTGCATCGAGGTATGAAGGTGATGCTCAGACTTAGCATTTTCAGGGAGTTATGGAGAAGGACGATGATGCACCGAGGTAGAGAGAGCTTGGCCGAGGTTGAAATAAGTAGATGATAATAAAACCTTAGAAGTGAGAGATAGTTGAGAAATTAGGGTCTGCTTTATTTACCAATTTAATAGGGTAAATTACCAAAATATCCTTTCTTAAGAGTTAACCTTCGAAACTCTTATAAAATATGCTTCATGAGATATTGAAATGAGTACTCAAAGAATGCAGACTCATGCATATTCATGAGGACAAGCAAAAAGGTGTGAATGAATACATTAAACTATTCAGATGTGTCGATGCATTATGTAGGAGCATCGACCTATCTATCCAATCATGATGAACAGCTGCAACAAAACAACACAATTAGCGGCATAAGGGTGACAAATGTGGAAACAATGGTGAAAATTTTCAAGGCAGCAGCGACAAATAGAGCGGTAAGTGTGAAAAATGAGTTAGCGGGACGGCTTCAGTGTAATAGGTAAAATGCTAAGGTGACGGCTATTAGCCGTCAGGATGACAAATAGCCGTTCAGGGTATAAAATGGGTTCGCAAGGGGGACAAATAAAAAATTACGGAAACCTTACGCTGAAGCTAAGATTCGAAGGTGGAGAAACTCGTTGAAACGGAAGAAGACTTAACCAAATGAGATAACATATGATTTGAATTAGTTTATTCCATTATATATATATATTATAGTTTTCGGTATCGGTATGCAACAGTACCATCCCGTCCCGAGCCATGGCCAGGACGGCCGGTTCGGCCGGGACGACCACACTTGCGCCGAATGATGTGCACGGGACTCAAGGAGGTTGGCACAAGATCGGAGATCTTCCACGTGGCATTCCCCGTGAGGAGCCTTAGCTCCCGAAAAATCATTATAGACGTGTCTGTAAAATCACAACACGAGTTTGAGGGGGCACAAAACAATAAGGAAATGGTCAATATGTGACCGATACGGCTCTGAATAACTTTTCGCACCCAGATGTGGGGCTTTTAAGGCTTTCCAACACGCTCTCTCTTCTTTTTATAGGAATCAACTTATCGGCCATGCAGCCCCATTGCTTGGTGATTAATCAAATGTTTTTCCCTCTTATCGCCGTGATCGACCTTTATGGCACAACAGGTCTCCAGTCCCAACCCTATGTCTACCATCATCTGCTTAGTGATCAGAAGGAGCACATGTAATGTCTCGAGTTTTTCAGACATTTTTTGGATCAGAATCCGTGGGTTTCGGATTACTTTCGGGGGTCCCGGAGCGTGTTTTGTGGTTTACGCGTGTTTTTCCCTATCGAGCCTTCGGAACCACGTGTTGGAACCTTGGTTTTGATAAAGACAGTCTATGAATCATGTTGAAACTGAAATGCATAAACACCATCATTTTGAACAAGTCAGAATTTTGTCTAATTGTCAAAACAAAGGTCGATGCATATTCAGGATGCAAACCACTAAGGTCGATGCACATTCACTATGTCTTCTCATCAAGTCCGTGCAGGTTTTAGACTGAAGTGTCAAAGGTCGATGTGTGTCTATACATGGTTTAAAAAAGGTCAACGCATGTTTCATGTACTACATATAAAGGTCAATGCATGTTCACTGTGTTGCATATAAAGGTCGACGCATGTTTAGTGTAGTGTAAATAAAGGTCGACGCATGTTTCCAGTAGTGCATATAAAGGTCAATGCATGTTCACTGTGTTGCATATAAAGGTCGACGCATGTTTAGTGTAGTGTAAATAAAGGTCGATGTATGTTTTACCTTAGCCATACTAAGGTTGATGCATGTTTTGTCTTATCCATACTAAGGTCGATGCATGTTTTGCCTTAGTCATACTAAGGTCAAAGCACATTTCTGCATCCTGTCTTTTAAGGTCTGTACACATCTGCATTGAGCATATAGAATGTATGTGCACATTTTGTTAGTCAGCATACTAGGGTAGGTGCACATGCATTAGGCAAGTCTGAGCACATGCATAGATTTCTATTTACGCAGGTCGGTGCACATGTACAAAATTGCATGGTCAGGTCAATGCTTGTGTTCATCAAGTTCATTATAAGGTATGTGCATTGTCTCACTGTTTAGCACAATAAGTCTACCTGTGTGCTTCACTAGTCTGAGCATATTCATACTTTCTTTTCTCTAAGGTCTACTTGTGTTCTACATAAGTCAGTGCAACTGCAATAAAAAGACTGCATATACTCTTTCAAATGCTATGACTATAAGGTGTTTGATGAAATGCCCTGCCTTCTTGTTGACAGGATTAAGTCACTGTGGGACCCAGAATCAAACACATAAATGCTGGAAGGTTTATACTCGGCATGATCACATGGCTTGAGTTCTTAACTTACATACACATGATCCAAGGCTAGTCTGGACTGAAGTTTTAGCCACGTGGAGAGCACACTTTCAGCATCTGACACGTGGAATCTAGCAACGCTTTCCTGAGTTATCTTTTTTGAAAGGAATGGGTGGGAATGTTCCCTCCACGCGCCAAACTGACAACTCTGTGGGGACCACGGAATCTCAGAAGCTCTATAAATAGAAGACCTCTATTGTTCGAGAGAAGTGATCAGATCCTTGAATTGAGCAAGATTGAGCGAGAGCATACGGAGTGATCAAAAGAGTTTGAAAAAGGGAGACAATGCGAAAAGAGAAGTAGAAGAGGGAGTTGCAGAGAGAACTCCAGAAAAGAGAGAAAAAATAGAGTATCATTTCTAAAAAAGAATTTGAGAGTTGAAGAGCTGGTTAGTGGTCACGACCCCTAGATCAGATCTAGGATCGTTTGCTCCTTAGTGAGCTACATTGCATTTTGAGTCAGATCTGGTTTCCATCTTTCATTTCCTTTCTTATTTTTCTATATCATCCTCTTTCAAGCTGTGTGACAGCAGAGCTAAGCTGTAATGCTAAATGGGCGAGGTGGATACCTCGAACAGCAAGCTGTGATGCTCAATGGTCTGTAAGCAAGCTGTGATGCTCAACGGTCGAAGCTGTGAATCAGCGGTCTATAAGCAAGTTGTGATGCTCCGCGGTTCAAGCTGTTAGGCAGTAGTAAGCCACACTCAGATCTGAGTGTGGGGTGGACGTAGGTCTCTGGTAGAGTCTGAACCACCTAAAAATCTCTGCTCTTTGTGTGTTTGTTTCATTGAATTTCTGCTTCGATAGATGAATGCCTAGGAACGTTTCCAGTTGATTTTTATTGTGAATGCAAGATCACCATATGATCTAAGTATGTCATCGATCAAAGAAGTATATAGAAAGGCTTGTCAGAAAAGTTAGGTCACGCCTATCTAGACTGACATCTCTTGCATGAGGAAATCCTCCACCTAGTATGGTATTTGATTGACTGACCACTTTGATCAATTGAGTAATACTTGTAGGCATCTTTCTCCTCTGGCCAAAACCTTAACTGTGTTCAAATCTATTTAGCACAAGGTCTATTTTTAAATTCCGTAATAGTGTCTCTGGGATCCATTCACCCCCCCTCTGGATCTCATTCTTACACATCAGTTGGTATCTGAGTGGATCACCAATCATAACAATTAGTATCAGAGCAGGTTTTTGTGTTCTTAGATACAACGATCTACAGATCAGATCCTGTATCTTTGGTGCATCCTTTGTGTCCTTGTCTCTGATTTAAATCTATCTTTATGGCCAATCCACCGAAATTTGACGGGTCTAGTTTTTATGATTGGCTAGGGAAGTTCAGAGATTATGTAATCTCTATAGACTCAAACTTATGGGTTTTGATAGCACATAGTCCATACGATGTTCCAGAGGATCAATCCACATGGACTATCATTGAGAGACTTAAGAATGTAGAAAACATGAAAGCCCTGGAGATGGTAAAGAGGGCGATAGACATTAACATGTTTCCTAGTGTGACTGTGTGCAGGACTGCTAAGGAAATCTTGGAGAAGATCAATCCAGTCCGAGAATAGAAGGAAGTCCACAAATGCTTTGTGGCAAGTGATGAAACTATTGATGAAGAGGTAAGCTCCCCTTTCAAAGATTACAAAGTGGATCAATGGGAGGAAGTTTATACTGATTTGTTTGTAATGTATGAGAAAATAAGAAAAGAAAATAAATCATTAAAAAGGAAACTGAAATCTTTTGAATCTGATCATGTTGAAGATGAAGAACAAAGAGCTGAAATTGACAAACTGAAAATGAAATTACAGGAGTTTAACAAGGAGAAATCTGAATTGAATAGATTGAAATCTCAGAATGATAGTCTTAGAAATAAACTCCTTGAAGCAGAAAACACATGTTCAAAAGAATAAAATGATGAATGTGTTTTTCTAAAAGAAGTGACCGAGGATCTTAATTCTGATGTTGAGATACCGAAAAACCTGATTATGTCTTTAAAAGAAGAAAATGAGATGTAGCTTGAAAAGAAAAAAGTGGTTGAACCATCTGAAGAAACATTGATGGAAGAAAATGGCAATTTGGAAGAGTAGAATAAAAAAATGATGGTCTTAATTATTGTCATGTCAGAAAATTGGTTAACAATTGAAAATGAAAAATCTATTTTGAAAGAAGATGAAACTGACTGTGAAATAAAGTTAAACCAGGAAATAAATAATCTCCAAAGTTTGAATGATGCATTGCATCAACAAATAATTTCCTGTGAAGAGGATATTGCCAGCTATGAGATGAGCATTGCTTCCTTACAATCTTAAATCCATGATCTGAATAATTCCATGTCTAAATTTGTTAAAGGGAAAAACAATTTAGATAAAATTCTTGGAACTAAAGTGAACTTTCAGAGAGAAGAACTGGATTATAATCCAATCAAGAAGAAGAAGTTTGAAAATAAACTATCAACTTCATTCGTGAGCAGTTCTGAGAAGCCCAAAACATCTTGCTCATCTGTTTTCCAATGCAATGCTCAGAAAATTGAAAATTTATATAAAAATTTGAAAAAGATTGAAAAGAAGAAAAAGAATTTGAATCTGAATAAAGCAAAAGTTGTTTCTGCCAGTTTCATGAATTTTGTCCATGCTGTGAATTCTTCTATTTCTGAGAAGTCTGATAGTTCAGTGCATGTTATTAAAAATTCTCCTTACAAGATTTGATCTTCATAGGCAACCGAGCATTGGGCTATCCCATGAAATTCAGATTCTGCAAACCCAATTTCAAAAATCTGAACAGCTTCTCAAATTTTCAAGAATCCTGCTTAGGATTACTATATGGAGACTCTGTTATGTCTCCTGTGGTTCTGGGGTTTTGATGATGACAAATATTATGGCTCATTATGTTTACATGTACATCCTTGATGAAATAATCCTGATGTACTATGAGAAACTGTCAGAACAGGTTTAAGGATGACTCATAAGTCATGAAGTCAACCCAAGTCAAAGTCAAATCTCAGACAGGTACGGTCAATTCACAGTCAGATCAGGTAATGTTCTGCCTAATCTCAGATATGTGCAAATGTTAATTTTTATACAGAAATGTTGGTGCATGTGTTAAGTCCATGCACATGGTAGGTCAATGCTAGTCTTCATATGTGCATCATTTCACAAGTCCATACATCCGCATGCTATCAAGTCCACACTGTCTATATATTGCATGAAGAGTCTGCATCACTCCTTTGGCAAGTCTATACAATGCATCATCTCATGCATAGTCTTTCAAGTCTATGCATTGTAAGACCAAGTCTATACATTGCATCGTCTCATGCATCGTCTCATGCATCATCTTTCAAGTCTATGCATTGTAAGGCCAAGTCTATACATTGCATCGTCTCGTGCATCGTCTCATGTAGCGTCTCTATGTGCAAGTCTATACATTATCTGGGTGCATAACACAAGTCTACACATTGTAGCATGCTCGCACACACAAGTCTACACATTGCATTTTAGCATGCTAGCACACACAAAGTCTGCACATTGCTATAGCACGCATGTAGAGTCTAGACAGTCATGAGCCAGTCTATACATCATGTTGCATGCACGCATTCAAGTCTATACATTCTTTAGCTCAGTTCGCAGCTGAGTCTAAAGTCTGTACATCGATGCTTGCATTACTTAAAGTCTGAACAACATGTGTCTGCAAGGTCAAGTCTGTACATTAGATCAAGTCTGTACAGCCTATACATTGTTCAGAACACAAGTCTATACAGCGTGTACTGGCAAGTCTATACATCGCATTGTTTGTTCGTGCATTATCTCTAAAGTCTATACACTGCTTAGTGAATTGCATGTGCACTCAGAGTCTATACATTGACTGTGCATTCATTTGTCTGGCTGCAGAAAACTAAGTCTATACATTGCACTGTAGCATGCACGAACTCTAAGTCTGTACATTCGTTGCGTCTTGTGCATGCATCATTCAAAGTCTGTACAGCCCGTGTTCACAACACAAAGTCTGTACATCATTCTGCTTGCACAAACACCAAGTCTATACATTGACTTTGCTTGCACGAGCTGAAGTCTATACATTGTCCACTTGCAGCATTAGCATAAGTCTGTACAGTGTCTAGCGTCTCATGCAAAGTCTGTACATTGTGCATCCTTTGATTTGAAGTCTGTACATCGTGCATCTATTGATTCGAAGTCTGTACAACATATGTTTTTCATATATTGTCAAGTCTGAACATTACACATCATCATGGTTGCCTTGATGCAGTAGAAAGTCTATACATTCCATTATGCTTGAAATTTGACGCCCATCAATAGGGGCGTCCTTTCTTAATCTGACGCCTAGGAAAGAGTCATCTTTTTGTTGAGCATCAATTTAAAAAAGTCTAGACATCGTCTGGTTGCATATCGCATAGCCTGTACATGATGCATTGTGTTCCCATGCTTAACACTAGGCATTGCAAAGTATGTACATTAGTTGTAAATTGCACTCCATGTCTATACATTGCTTCATGCATTGGACGTTGAGTCTGCACATTCATTTGGCATGTCATTCCATCCATTTGTAAATGTTCATAGCTTTACATATGTGAAGTCTGTACATCATTGTCGCATACATACTAAGTCCATACACTGCTTGGTGACTTGCATGTGTATTCATCTTTCAATGTGCATACTTGACCATATGCATACTGCATCATATGCCCTCAAGTCTATACATTGTCTCGCACACACCCACTAGCAAGTCTGCACATTGGTTGCACATTGCACACAGAGTTTGTACACTCGATTGGCAGCATGCCTGAGCATTCATAGTCTAAGTACATACTCTCTTATGTGCATGTGTGCATGTCTCTCAACAAGTCTGTACATTCGTCCATTGCTTCACTCGACAAACTCTGTACAACCATACATTGTCTTGCTTGCATGAATGAAGTCTGTACAGAGTTTACTGTCTTAAACTGATATTCCCTTCGACTGAATGTCTAACAGGACTGCTATTTCATGGAGGCCAATGAGGGCATGTGATCCGAGGCTGAAAGGACAGACAGGATGATGACATGTGTACTGAAGCAGGCTGGATGCTGCCACGTGGTCCAAGTAATTGGGCGGGAACTGTGGAGAGCTCACGCCCTTCCTGCTGCCTTATATATATGCAGACCTCTTCATCTGGACAGATTGATCGAAGTAGAAGAGCAGAAGCATTGAGGAGCCTGCACGATCCAGAGAGTAGAGAAGAGAAAGATAGAGAGTGAGTTAAGAAGAAGAAAAAGAGAAAGAGAGATTGAGAGATTAGCAGAAGAAGATAGAGAGCTCGTGAAGAAGAGGAAGAGGAGATTACTTGAAGATCATTCCTACTGGATGTTGGATCAGATCCACACCAGTCAGCTCCTTTGAGAACCACATTGTGCTTTATTATTTACAGCTTTCAGTCGATGTTACTACCTATTTTTGTTTTCTTTTCAAACTGTTCTTCAAGATGTTCGTCAGCAGTGCAAGCTGTGATGCACAGCGGCGAGGTGGATACCTCGGACGGCTAAGCTGTATTGCCCAGCGGAGCAAGCTGTGATGCTCAGCGTTGCAGAGGTGGACTCCTCTGGACAGCAAGCTGTGATGCTCAGCGGGATGGCAAGCTGTGAGGCCCAGCGGTTCAAGCTATGAGTCAGCAGAATCCACACTCTGGTTTGAGTGTGGGGTAGACGTAGGTCTGCAGGACCGAACCACCTAAAAACCCTCTTGTCCACTGTGGTTTGAATTTCATATCTGACTGGTGCTAGATGCATGCATAGGCACGAGGATTGTATTCATCTCAATGCTGTGCACATTAGATGTTTGCTTAGGATAGCTCTACATATCTACAATAGTTTTTAATTCCGCATCTCTGATTGCATTAGATTTAATTTGAGCGAAGTTTTTTAAAGGGGAGATTCATTCACCCCCCCTTTGAATCCATAGCACCGAACCCAACAATTGGTATCAGAGCGGGTCTCTGACTTAACAGATCTAACAATCTGCAGAGGATCTTGCTAATTTTTTTTGGTGCATTGCAGAGTGAGTTTCCTGTGTTCTGTGTTTTGTTTCACCAGTTTAGTGTCTTGATTTGCTCATCTGATTTCAGTGCATTCATCATATCTCGATGGCTAATCCTCCGATATTCAGAGGTAATAATTTTGATTCTTGGTTAGAAAATTTTCATCGGTATGTAAAATCTACTGACCCTAATCTTTGGAAGGTAATAACTCATGGTCCACACAAATTATCAAAACATAAATCTAGATGGACTGAGAAGGATAAATTGAAAGACACTGTCAACACTAGAGCATTAGTTTTAATGAAAGAATCAATTGATAGAGCTCTAATCGAATGTGTTTCCTCTTGCAGGTCTGCCAAATAAATTTTGGAAAAAACTAAAGCTTATCAGGAATCACAACAAATGCTTGATGGTTGATCGGATAAAGGATGATGAAGAATCATCATCTTAGGTAAGCTCTGGATCCGAAGAACTTTCGATTGATGATCTATGGAATATAAATGAGGAACTTAATGATAGATGTGAAAAATTAAAATCTGAGAATAAAAGATTGAAAAAGAAATGTGATCAGATAAATTTGAAAGCTCCTTGTGAAAACTATCCAAATTTGAAACAATCTTATGATAGATGTATGCTAGATGTTCAGAACTTTAAGGAGCAAAATGGTTCTCTAAAAATTGAAAATCAAACATGCTTGGACAAGATATCAGAACTTGAGAATCAGCTGAATGAGAAGAAAAATGAGCATCTAAAAAGCATGCAAGAGCTGACTGAAATTAATTCTGTAATGGACAAACTAAAGCTTGAACATGCTGAAGTTCAAAAAGATAATGAAGATCTCAAGGCTAGTATGAATAAAATCAACAAGGAAGTAATGCATATCTCTTCTGTAGAGTCAAGCTGTAATATGTGCTCGGCTCTAAGAGAACGAAATGAAGATCTCTATAATGAAAATGAATGGATGAAGAAACAAATTGCGTGTTTAAAGAGGATCATAGAAATCTGTTTGTTGAGAAGATTAAAGTGGAAGAAAGGGAAGAGGAGCTAATTGAAAAACTGGAGCTGATGTCTGGAAGAGAAAGATGTGCTGGTAATGAAATTCAGGCTAAAAATTTTGAGAAAGAAAACATTGAACTGAAGGCTGAAGTTGAAAAACTAAAGCTGTTAAACACTGGCTTGTCTGAAAGACTTCTCACCACAGAAAAAGGAAAAGATGTCTGTGATGAAGAATCATAAAAGTTGAGCAACTTGGAATAAGAAATTGAGAAGTATAAAATTACAAACAAAGTTCTAAGCGAATGTGTTAATTGCAGTGAACAGGAGATAGCCAGTTATGAACTTCACATTGCTAGCTTGGAAAATAAAATTCACGATCTAGAAAACTCAGCATCCAAGTTTGCAAAAAATAGAAGAAAAATAAAAGCTGTTGTGAAAAGAGAGGATGATAATTCAAAAGGGGGAACAAATTGCACCTTTGATGTTAAGGAAATCACTAAAAACCAGCTATACACCACTTTTGTGCAAAGCTCTGATGTAGCTGGTACCTCAAATCAATCCCCAAAATAAAAGGAAAATCAGAAATCACCTTCAACATCTGTATTTCAGATCAAAGCCCAGAAAAATGAAAAGCAAACAAAAATTGTTGAGAATAATCAGAAATTGAAAAGGAAGGGTCAAACAAAGAAGGTAAAGAATATTTCTGGTTACACCCTAAGATATGCCAACTCGGTTGAATTTGATGGGTCAATGCACAATGCTCATGCCTCATGTACTCATTCGCATGCATCTAGTCAGTCAGTTAGTAATCATGTTGCGAGGAAATCACAAGTGTCATGTCATTATTGTGACAAGATAGGGCATGTAATGGTTGATTGCAGACTGTTGCTTGAAGATGAGCATGCTAGTGAAGCAATGTATTCTAGGAATTCATCTGATAGAAACCATGCCACTAAGAAATCTGATGCATCTTGTTATTACTGTGGTAGGCGTGGTCATCTAATGAATGCATGTTTTACAATGAAAGAAGACAACAATGTGAATTCTAGATTTTTCACACATGCTCATGACCCACATAGATATAGATCTACTTCAGGCCAGCATATTATTTGTTTCACTTGCAACAAGCCTGGGCATAAGGCAAATGAGTGCTGGTCAGGAAATCATTGGGGAAACAATGACTCAAGAGGTAAGCACCTAAGGTGCTATGAGTGTGGGAAGTATGGCCATACAGTCAAGGACTGTTGGCATGCCCAAGGAAGCCATGTTAATGACAAATTTTTTAAATTCTGTGCCAAAAGTCCTGTGAATTTTTCATGTTATAACTGTGGCAAGTCAGGTCACAAGTATGCTGAATGTTGGTCATCTAGTAATAAGAAACAAAATGTTCATGTAAACAACAGAACATTTAATGCTCAGTTTCATAGGTCTCATGCTGCTGTTGATATGCACCATAGGACCAGAAAATCTGCTGTTTCATGTAGATATTGTGGAAAGTTTGGTCATCTCATGAATAATTGTTACCTGATGAAGTATGATAATGATGTTGCTAAAAAATTATTCAGAACACCTGTAAGAGTTAACTCGGGACCCAAGGTTGTTTGGGTCCCTACAGGATCAAATTGATTAACATGTTACAGGTGTGCCTTGGAATGAAAAAGAGGGGTAAATAAACCAAGGCACTCAACAGGAAGACCCCAGGGTTCTGCTTTTCAGGTTTGTTCTGAATACTCATCTTAAATTCCATCATATGAAATTGTGAACTTGAAATAGTTGCATATCATGTTGATTTGTTGATGTTAAACTGAAACTTTCTGAAATGTGAAATGCAAAATCATGCTTATGGTAATTCTCTTCTGTCTAATTTGCATGAATCATATCTGAATGTAAAATTTGATATCATGTGATGTGCTTTCAATACATTTCATGCATATAGTCAGGGAGAGTCCAACTGTTTTTGATCAATCATATTGCTGCTTATGTTTTATCCTTCACATCATGCATCTAGACAGGGGGAGCATTTAAATTGGGGTTTAGTTTGTCACACTCTGAACACCTCTTGTCTAGTAATTGAATAACTCTCATCTGATTTCATACTCTCTCTTGATAATGGATTCTGCCTTCTACTCATTGTTGTCAAAGAAGAGCTTCTTTCAACCTTCTTCATGTTACTACCTGTCAGCTGATCTGTCTGAATTCCAGACTCAGCTACTGTTTGTTGATATACACTCTTCTGATATCTGTTCCTTCATGTGTTGACTCTTACACCAGCTGACACTCATCTTTCACATACTTCTTAGCTGGTGTGACTGACTTAATTCTATTGTTGACTAGTTGGTCAGTTATTTTTTTTTTACTTGTTCTGAAGAACACAAGTTGCATGTCATACAATCTAGTCTGAATCATGTAGAAATTCCTATCATATAGGTTTAAGAATAACCACTGAATCAGACTGATATAAGAACTATGTATTCTCAGATTTGCATTTAAATATCTTGAAAATATCTGAATGATAAGATTTAATGAACTTTAACCACATGTGTCATGAGTACCTTAGACTCTCTCATCTGATATCTGAAAATTTTAAATCAAGGCTACTTTGGTAGAGATACATAGAGTGAGTACTGTGGTTAAACATTAACTTGAGAAATGTTGACTGAATGAAAAACTGTGAATTCAGAGCAATGACTTGGTCACTGAGAAACTGGGTTCTTCATCAATGAAATGAAGTAACTTATGTCATGAAGTGCCATAGTTATCTCTGGTGAAAATTTATTGAAAATCCTGACAGAGCAATGGCATATTTGTGTCAAGTAACTGGGGAGTCTGGCCTCTAATCAAGGTGTCTCCTCACGTAAAAAGACATTTCTATTGCTAACTCTGGTCTCAATGTTGAGAGGCAATGATAGTTATCACACTGAGTAACTGGGTCACTTCACCTGAGACGTGTTGTGCCTCATGTAAAAAGGTGTTGATCAACCTAAATTGCTCAGGTAATGTATAATATGCTTCAAATGAAAATATTTTGCAAACTCTGTCAACTCATGCTCCTGTAAAAAGTGTTTAATCTCAATACCAATATGTGTAACTCTCAAAGCAGTCATTGAGATCTTGTGTGTAAGATGAACATGAGTAGTCATGAGTATTATCTGGTTATTTGGTTCACCTTTATTAAAACTTGATTTCAGATATGAGTATTGAATTTAATTGATAAATCTGGTATCCTTCATAATTAAATCAGGTTGGTCAAGTTGCTAATTCATAACCCTCTATGATAAGAGAGTCTTTTCATGTTAAGACTTATTGTAGTTGTACATGCCCTGCAATCCCTCATGATCTGTTTCATCTCTGACAACTTGTTCAACAGAAACTATATTGACAAATCCTCTCTTATCAGTTTTCTGACCATACAAATGTGAGATGCTACTCCCATTATTATCTTGTTCACTTGCAGTCTTCTGAACTTCAGAATCCTTATGGTGGTGGACTTCAGATTTATTCATTGGCTAACCAGAGTTCATTCCTGCTCTTCAAGGGAAATTCTGGGTCATCTGTAGTTAAGGGGAGAGTTGTCAAATGTTGAGCTATGGTTTTGATGATAACTAAACTTCATGTGTGATGGAGATTGTTGAGCTATGACCTTGATGATAACTAAACATCATGTGTGATGATAGTGGTTTTGATAATCACACCTCATATGTGATGATAGTGGTTTTGATAATCACAACATATTGTGTGCTTGATTAGTGGAAAACATCTTCATGATAAATGAACTCACATGTGGCTATCTCATCTTGCAGGTTGCTTTACTAAGTAGGTTGATGATTGAATCAAGCATGCTGAACATTAGTCTTTGGAGGTTTCATGTGAAGACTATGCTTCTCAGTGAAATGGTTGAGTCCTTATGGATATGAAATTGATTGCATGGCCTTGTGTTGTGTAAATGCATAGCCATTTCATTACATGCTCTGTTGAGGATTTCCTCTGGTTATTGTATATCATGAATGCATGAGTGATGGCTCCTAGTCATTCTAATCATATGGCTTAAATGGCTATGCATGAGGATTTCACAACATCTTCAGATTCACAACATCTTCAGATTCATTGGTTTAATATTAACTCGCCTCATGCTAATGCTTTCGTAATCATATTTCATGTCATTTGGGTCTTGGTCTCAAAACTAGCTTCATATGTTAATACATGACCCATATATTTTGATCTTGATCTAACCTCTTGGTTTATCATGTTTTTCAGGATGCAAAATCATTGTTGATCTTCATGGGATTATGGTAACATTTAATCAATTAATTCCATTTGGTTTGATGGAGGTTTTAGTTGTTTTTCAAACTTAAACTCCCTTACAGTCTTCACCATTTTCAATCCAGCCATTGGATCTCCCCTCTATAAATTTTATGTTGTAGCTCTGGGAGTCCTCTTTCCAACGCCTCTAGTCTTGCTTCGATCGGAGTTCGGAGCTAGGAGTATTAATTCCCGTCGCCGAAGCGCGCAGAGCTGATTTTTGTGAAGCTGCCTGAAAGGGTCGACCCTTAGGGTCGACCCCTCAAGAAAGGGTCGACCCTTGGGGTCGACCCCTGTGAACCAAAATCTAAAATGTGTCCTGTTTGGGTTCTGGAAACCCAAGGGTCGACCCTTGGGGTCGACCCATTGAATCTGGAAACCCGAGGGTCGACCCTAAGGGTCGACCCCTGTAAAACAGAACATAAAATCCATTCTGTTTGGCTTCTGTATGCCCAAGGGTCGACCCCAAGGGTCGACCCATGCCCCGAGGGTCGACCCCTACAGATCATTTTGCCGTTTTTGTTGAACCAGAACATGGTTCTGAGAGGGTCGACCCATGGGGTCGACCCATGACTTCTGGAGCTCTTGCACAGCACGAGGGTCGACCCCAAGGGTCGACCCTTTCTGGTCTGGGCGGCGCCGTGAATGTAGACTTTTGGCGTTTCGACCCAATGGTCCAAATACACTTGTTTGGCTGTCCGTAATCCACTCCTAAATAAGTGGATCTTGTCCCTTGGTCGACCATTGACCACCCTTGGCTTATATAAACACTTGTAGAGATTGGAAAACCTAAGGGATTTTCGTATACACTGTTTTCAGGTTTCTTTCTAACCCTTCTTTGTGCAGGTCGCAGCAGCCACCTCCAGCCCTTGTTCCTCTTGTGTTTATGCGTGAATATGAAGGGAAGAAGGAGGATTCAAAGTTCCAATCAACCCTCTACTGCTGGCTGCGAGTGAAATCAAGATTCAAGCTCATCCGATTCAAGATTGTCAAGAACATCTTCCTGCTGCACAAGTGTTCGATTAAATTCCGAGAAGAGAAAGGGGGAGCTTCTACAAGGATAAACCATTCTCTCTTCACATCTTTCATTCTGATTCTTTGAGTTTAAACTTCAGCATATGTTGTAATCTTTATCTCAGATATTTGTGTGTGTGTGGATCATTGTTGGATCCGTGGTTGTGTGTGTGTCGTGATTTATTCATGTGTGTACGTAGGTCCTCCTAGATCTACGTTTGTGTGTGTGGATGTCTAGTTAGATCCGTGCTGTGTCTTGTGTGTGGTTTGCTGCACTTGTGGCAGCGTGTGTTCATGTTGGTGATCCGGCCATCGGATCGTGTGTGTGTTGTCATTCCGGTCGTTGGACCGTGTGGGAGACTACGTCTCCGTGTGTGTGTGTGTGCTTTGGGGTGCGTCCCCGTGTGTGTGTGCAGGCGTCATCCTGCGTGTGTGTTTGGAGCATCGTCTCCGGTTGGGAATTTATTCCCGAGTGAAGCTTCACCTAGTTTGGTGAGGGGTGGACGTAGGGAGCCCGTCGTGGTCCCGAACCACCTTAAAACCCCTGTGTATTGTGGTTTGCTTTGCGCACTAGTTTGGCTTATTTTGTGTATCCATCTATATGATCGTGTGGGATCGGTGAACTTGAGAGAATCGGTTTAATGGCTAAATCAACTTCATTAATTCTGTTATATGTCATTAACTCCACCGTGTCATAGTGTTTGTTGTTATCGAGCTTGCCAAATCAACAGTTTTGGGTGTTTTAATTGTTGTCTCATTGCCTTTGATAAAATGTCAAGAGTTTTGAATTAAAATTGTAGTCACCCAATTCACCCCCTCTTGGGTGTCAGTGACTGAGGGACCCAACATCAAACATCCATGTTGATAGGGGGAGTTTTAGATGACAGTAACTCAGCATTGCATAATAGCTCCTATATCATCTCCTTCAACAGTCAATGATCACTCTATTCTTTTTGATGTTGTCAAAGGGGGAGAAACGTTTGTGAGTCAGCATTTGCATACATGGTGCATTACATGCTTAATTCTGAAAGAGCTATTCTATTGTGAATGTTCATGAACTGTCATATGGTATTTTCAGAATCATCATGATGAATCTATTGCAATGACTCATAATATTGCCATCATCAAAAAGGGGGAGATTGTTGTGTCTCCTGTGGTTCTGGGGTTTTGATGATGACAAATATTATGGCTCATTATGTTTACATGTACATCCTTGATGAAATAATCCTGATGTACTATGAGAAACTGTCAGAACAGGTTTAAGGATGACTCACAGGTCATGAAGTCAACCCAAGTCAAAGTCAAATCTCAGATAGGTATGGTCAATTCATAGTCAGATCAGGTAATGTTCTACCTAATCTCAGATCTGTGCAAATGTTAATTTTTATACAGAAATGTTGGTGCATGTGTTAAGTCCATGCACATGGTAGGTCAATGCTAGTCTTCATATGTGCATCATTTCACAAGTCCATACATCCGCATGCTATCAAGTCCACACTATCTATACATTGCATGAAGAGTCTGCATCACTCCTTTGGCAAGTCTATACAATGCATCGTCTCATGCATCATCTTTCAAGTCTATGCATTGTAAGACCAAGTCTATACATTGCATCGTCTCATGCATCGTCTTTCAAGTCTATGCATTGTAAGACCAAGTCTATACATTGCATCGTCTCGTGCATCGTCTCATGCAGCGTCTCTATGTGCAAGTCTATACATTATCTGGGTGCATAACACAAGTCTACACATTGCAGCATGCTCGCACACACAAGTCTACACATTACATTTTAGCATGCTAGCACACACAAAGTCTGCACATTGCTATAGCACGCATGCAGAGTCTAGACAGTCATGAGCAAGTCTATACATCGTGTTGCATGCACGCATTCAAGTCTATACATTCTTTAGCTCAATTCGCAGCTGAGTCTGAAGTCTGTACATCGATGCTTGCATTACTTAAAGTCTGAACAGCATGTGTCTGCAAGGTCAAGTCTGTACATCAGATCAAGTCTGTACAGCCTATACATTGTTCAGAACACAAGTCTACACAGCGTGTGCTGGCAAGTCTGTACATCGCATCGTTTGTTCGTGCATTATCTCTAAAGTCTATACACTACTTAGTGAATTGCATGTGCACTCAGAGTCTATACATTGACTGTGCATTCATTTGTCTGACTGCAGAACACTAGGTCTATACATTGCACTGTAGCATGCACGAACTCTAAGTCTGTACATTCGTTGCGTCTTGTGCATGCATCATTCAAAGTTTGTACAACCTGTGTTCACAACACAAAGCCTGTACATTGTTCTGCTTGCACAAACGCCAAGTCTATACATTGGCTTTGCTTGCATGAGCTGAAGTCTATACATTGTCCACTTGCAGTATTAGCACAAGTCTGTACAGTGTCTAGCATCTCATGCAAAGTCTGTATATTGTGCATCCTTTGATTTGAAGTCTATACATCGTGCATCTATTGATTCGAAGTATGTACAGTATATGTTCTTCATATATTGTCAAGTCTAAACATTGCACATCATCATGGTTGCCTTGATGCCATAGAAAGTCTATACATTCTATTATGCTTGAAATTTGACGCCCATCAATAGGGGCGTCCGTTCTGAATCTGACGCCTCGGAAAGAGTCATCTTTTTGTTGAGCATCAATTTAACAAAGTCTAGACATCGTCTGGTTGCATATCGCATAGTCTGTACATGATGCATTGTGTTCCCATGCTTAACACTAGGCATTGAAAAGTATGTACATTAGTTGCAAATTGCACTCCATGTCTATACATTGCTTCATGCATTGCACATTGAGTCTGCACATTCATTTGGCATGTCATTCCATCCATTTGTAAATGTTCATAGCTTTACATACGTGAAGTATGTACATCATTGTCACATACATACTAAGTCCATACACTGCTTGGTGACTTGCATGTGTATTCATCATTCAATGTGCATACTTCACCATATGCATACTGCATCATATGCCCTCAAGTCTATACATTGTCTCGCACACACCCACTAGCAAGTCTGCACATTGGTTGCACATTGCACACAGAGTTTGTACACTCGATTGGGAGCATGCCTGAGCATTCATAGTTTAAATACATACCCTCTTATGTGCATGTGTGCATGTCTCTCAATAGGTCTGTACATTCATCCATTGCTTCACTCGACCAACTCTGTACAGCCATACATTGTCTTGCTTGCATGAATGAAGTCTGTACAGAGTTTACTGTCTTAAACTGATATTCCCTTCAACTGAATGTCTAACATGACTGCTATTTCATGGAGGCCAATGAGGGCACGTGATCCGAGGCTGAAAGGACTGACAGGATGATGACACGTGTACTAAAGTAGGCTGGATGCTGCCACGTGGTCCAAGCAATTGGGCGGGAACTGTGGAGAGCACACGCCCTTCCTGCTGCTCTATATATATGCAGACCTCTTCATCTGGACAAATTGATCGAAGTAGAAGAGCAGAAGTATTGAGGAGGCTGCACGATCCAGAGAGCAGAGAAGAGAAAGATAGAGAGTGAGTTAAGAAGAAGAAAAAGAGAAAGAGAGATTGAGAGATTAGCAGAAGAAGATAGAGAGCTCATGAAGAAGAGGAAGAGGAGATTACCTGAAGATCATTCCTACTGGATGTTGGATCAGATCCACTCCAGTCAGCTCCTTTGAGAGCCACATTGTGCTTTATTATTTACAGCTTTTAGTCGCTGTTACTACCTATTTTTTTTTTCTTTTCAAACTGTTCTTCAAGATGTTCGTCAGTAGTGCAAGCTGTGATGCACAACGGCGAGGTGGATACCTCGGACGGCTAAGCTGTATTGCCCAGCGGAGCAAGCTGTGATGCTCAGCGTTGCAGAGGTGTACTCCTCTAGACAGTAAGCTGTGATGCTCAGCGGGATGGCAAGCTGTGAGGCCCAGCGGTTGTAGGCAAGCTGTGAGGCCCAGCGGTTCAAGCTGTGAGTCAGCAGAATCCACACTCTGGTTTGAGTGTGGGGTGGACGTAGGTCTGCAGGACCGAACCACCTAAAAACCCTGTTGTCCACTATGGTTTGAATTTCATATCTGACTGGCGCTAGATGCATGCATAGGCACGAGGATTGTATTCATCTCATTGCTGTGTACATTAGATGTTTTCTTAGGATAGCTCTACATATCTGCAGTAGTTTTTAATTCCGCATCTCTGATTACATTAGATTTAATTTAGCGAAGTTTTTTAAAGGGGAGATTCATTCACTCCCCCTCTGAATCCATAGCACCGAACCCAACAGACTCTGGAAAGAAAGATGTGTTAGAATTTTTGAAGATACATCTACCTCAAAAGCAAATGTTCTAATTAAAATTCTTAAAGATGCAAGAAGCTGCATGGAATTCTTTGGTCATAAGGGACTTAACAGAAGAGAAGCATACATTTTCAATAGATTCTTTTTATTCTCATAACAAGCTCTGAGTCCACAACCTGTGTGGTCGTGAGTTATGTAGTTCTGCTAGGCAGACTTATGATGTACAGGTTTCTCCTATTTTAATATATATACCTTATCTTTACTTACCAAAAAAAAATTCTCCTATTCATTCACATCCACACACAAAGAGAGTTTCATGTCACTATTGTGGTAAGGCAGATCATGTTATGGATGACTGCCAAGCTATGATATCTGATGACATGAAGGCACTGAAAAAGATGAATGCTTTTCAGAGTGGCGAGAAGAATAAGCAGAAAGCATCAAGGAACATTACTGGTAGATATGTCAATGTGCATGCTAAGTCAAATGTCATTTCACATAAGCATGGAAACAAAAACAAAAATGGAACCTCATGTTTCAATTTTGGTAAATATGGTCACCACATGCATGATTGTAATGATTATAAATTGGTTCACAAGTTTCATGTTAAAAACAATCATACACAGAATTATCATGCTAAGAAACATGTTGTTTTGAATTTGGAGTGTTTTAATTGTGGGAAGGTTGGGCATGTGGCATCACAATGCCGGTCAGTAAAGAAATATTTTCATGTTAAACATGCTGAGTTGCCTATATTTAGAAACACACATATCTGGAATAATTTTATTCCAATTCATAGATATCCAAAATGCAATCACGGTGGAAAACTTGGTCATACCATGTTTGAATGCTATTGGATAAAATCTGATTTGAATGCTTGGAATAATTGGAGTACACCTGCTAGAGGTGTTACTCATCTAACAGGACCCAAGGGTTCTTGGGTTCCTAGATATGCGAGATAATCTTCTCTTGCAGGTGTGCCGTGGTGAAAAGAATAAAAGGGGTTGAATAAAAAATAAGGCACACGAAGGTCAGTTGAACCCCATTCTTATTCATTCTTGTATTGCTTATTTTATGGCTTGAGTAATTCTTCTTTGAGTTTCTGCATGATTGGTCAGAATGATTCTTCTATTGCTGATGAATGCTATCTCATCAATTAATGTCATTGATTGATACTTGGAGACGCCTAATTTCGGACATCCCGCGGATCTCC
This sequence comes from Amorphophallus konjac, assembly GCA_022559845.1. NCBI lineage: Eukaryota > Viridiplantae > Streptophyta > Magnoliopsida > Alismatales > Araceae > Amorphophallus > Amorphophallus konjac. Next base: position 124,516,955 of record CM040125.1, read on the forward strand.
AATGGGCCCTCGTGTGAATGACGCTTGATTATTGTACTCATTTTTACCCGTGTTTAAGTTTTAAGCCCAGCCCATAGCCTTTTGGCTATTGGGCCTCCTCCATGTAAGGGGCCCAACACCATAGGTCTGGGCGGCCAAAGCCCTGGCCACCCCCAGTCTTGGGTGACCAGGGCGATGGTCGCCCTCCCCAGGAATGTGGCCAGAGTGCTGGCCGCCCTCCTCCTCAAGGTGGCCAACGATTTGGCCACCTTCCCCCTGTTTACTTGGACAGAGAACATGGCGCAACTCGTGGCCACATCCTCTCCCTCGTTCCGCACGATCTCCACCCACGTTTTGTAACTCCCGGCTTGTCGAACCAAAACTCCACCACCTCCAGTACGAAGGGGGGGAGGAAGAGAGATTTTGGGGAGGGAGAAAGAGGGGAGAAGAGTGGGAGATTGGGAGAGGAGGTCCGGAGTTGGCACACGGAGGAAGAACGGAGGAGAACACACGGAACTTCATCTCGGAGGTTGCTCCCTCTTCCTTCGACCTGGTTGGAACTTCTCTACTTCTGATTCTCTGCTTCCCACTTGCATCTCGACTTCTAGGTGAGTACAGCATTGCATGTACTATTCTCCTAGGCCCCTACGTAAGAGGTTTTTTCCCTAAAAACAAAGGGGATGTGGATGGTCGAAAGTCTCGGCCATCCTTCCTTCCCACCCCCCCAAGTACTTTGCCACCATTTTCTTGCGTCTTCCATTTGCTAGATCATATACTACACTATTAGTTTCACTAATGGCTTTCTTCTTTGTGTTTCTTTGAGCTACATTGCAGGACTTCAGCACAAGGGACGAGCAGGGCTCCTTGCCCTTGGCCGGCCGAGGACGAGGAAGAGGAAACCCACGTCTCTTCATCTTGAATATCTCCCCGCGATCAACACCCAGCGAGGTTCAAGTAAAATGACCTCTAGCGATCACGTTCGGACTCTTTTTGTTCTTATGTAGGTACCCTCGCACGGAGACATCTTATCTACGACGAATCCTAACACACCCACCATGAGGCACGTCATACCTCACATTCCCGACATTTTTGGGTGCCTACATCTCTAGGCTCTTTTGGTAGACACCTAATTTCAGACATCCCGCGGATCTCCAATGGGCCCTTGTGTGAATGACGCTTGATTGTTGTACTCATTTTTACCGGTGTTTAGGTTTTAAGACCAGCCCATAGCCTTTTGGCTATTGGGCCTCCTCCATGTAAGGGGCCCAACACCATAGGTCTGGGCGGCCAAAGCCCTGGCCACCCCCAGTCTTGGGTGACCAGGGCGATGGTCGCCCTCCCCAGGAATGTGGCCAGAGTGCTGGCCGCCCTCCTCCTCAAGGTGGCCAACGATTTGGCCACCTTCCCCCTATTTACTTGGTCAGAGAACATGGCCTAGCTCGTGGCCACATCCTCTCCGTCGTTCCGCACGATCTCCACCCACGTTTTGTAACTCCCGACTTGTCGAACCAAAACTCTACCACCTCCAGTATGAAGGGGGGGAGGAAGAGAGATTTTGGGGGAGAGGAAAAGAGGGGAGAAGAGTGGGAGATTTGGAGGGGAAGTCCGGAGTTGGCACACGGAGGAAGAACGGAGGAGAACACATGAAACTTCATCCCGGAACCTGCTCCCTCTTCCTTCGACCTGGTTGGAACTTCTCTACTTCTGATTCTCTGCTTCCCACTTGCATCTCGACTTCCAGGTGAGTATAGCATTGCAAGTAGTATTCTCCTAGGCCCCTACGTAAGAGGTATTCTTCCTAAAAACAAAGGGGAGGTGGATGGTAGAATGTCTCGGCCATCCTTCCTTCCCACCCCCCAGGTACTTTGCTACCATTTTCTTGCGTCTTCCATTTGCTAGATCATATACTACACTATTAGTTTCACTAATGGCTTTCTTCTTTATGTTTCTTTGAGCTACGTTGTAGGACTCTAGCACAAGGGACGAGTAGGCCTCCTTGCCCTTGGCCGGCCGAGGACGAGGAAGAGGAAACCCACGTCTCTTCATCTTGAATATCTCCCCGCGATCAACACCCTGCGAGGTTCAGGTAAAACGACCTCTGGCGATCACGTTCTGACTCTTTTTGTTCCTCTGTAGGTACCCTCACACGGAGACATCTTATCTACGACCAATCCTAACACACCCACCATGAGGCACGTCATTCCTCACATTCCTGACATCTCCGAGCGCCTACAAGCGAAGTGGTGATCACGGTGGGACTCTCTAGTGCCTACTGTAAGTCCCTCGTGCTTGAAGTCGAAGATTAGTGCAATCATGTTTGTACATTAGCTCTACTACCGTAGCTCTATTTTTTAGTTTTCTGAAACTCAAACAGAAGGAGGCTAGACTCCTCGCCACCTAGCTCCCAGGTCGACCAACCCGGTGGCCGCCCAGGCCCCCATCTGGACGACCAGTACTCTGGCAGCCCAAGGCTCCAGGCGACCATTGCCCTGGCCACCCTCATCCCTGGTAGGAGGCCAACACCCGGGCCGCCCTCTCCACTGGGTGATAGTCGATTTGGCCGCCCAGTTCTGTAGGTGACCATCAGTTTGGCCGCCTTCTGCCTTCTCCATACTCCTTCCACGTAGTAGTGATATGTATGCTCCAGATCTGTTCTTCCTCTCTTAACTCTACTTGTTTGTGCATTGCATGACTAATTTCTGCAGGTTACTCTACGGGTTTGGGTTTAGGAAGAGCTGACACCACCCCTTTTAGGAAACCCTCTCGTTGGTATTGAACCCTTCACCTGGGGATTCTCACTCGGGTGCAATCGGTTCAGTCCAATCGGGAACCTCCGTGAGTCCTCGCGAACCATGGATTCCCACACGGTCGTCAGGCGGGTTGTACCATGGAAGTCCTACTAGTCACCTTGGGTTGAGTGAAGTTTCTGCTAGCCTCCCGGAGCACATTTCCCAACACCCTTAGTTTTCCTCCACTTCTCCGAGTGAATCAAAGAAAAAGAAAAAAAGTAGAAAGTGGAAATTAGGAAATCTAAAAAAATTGTTGGGCATTGTTTGTGCCTATACTTGGTTGTGTTCGGAAAGTATTAATTCCCTTTCCCCCTCCTCCAAAATCTTTCATTTCTTCATTCTAAACCAACTAACAATTGGTTTAGGATGGAGAGAGTTTATTCAAACCCGTGCTATGAGGAGGAATTTTCGCCTCAATTTGATTCTGGAATTAGGGGCAATCCTCTATTTCAGATAGAGGATAATGGTTTGGATGCCTTCATAGGCATGTTTTCGGCCACACCAAATGAGGCCGCCCACGTCGATTCGGCTTCTTCTTCCCCGAGCGACCATGGCCGTGGTAGCCCGCTGGCTCCTACATTATCTCTGCATGACGATCAGGAGCTGATTAGCGTGTTGTCCTGTTATTCCCCTGTGGATTTAGCCACGATGGCCTCCCGTGGGAAGGCTCCGGCCGTCCCACACCTATCTCTACATGTTACACCATCCCGCGCTCAAGTTCCTTTCCAAGGGTCCACGAGCCGGCCCATTCCTGAAACTCCAATCCAATTCAGCTATCCAACACCTCCACAAAAGGTTCCTTCACCCCCAACTCCACCAATCATGGATCCCCCTCTGAAAGGGATGGACCCCTCACTCTGGCAGGAGATCCAAAGCTATATTCGGCAAGCGGTGGCCGAAAGTATGCCCAATTCTCGTCCCCACTCGCTAGCCCAATATTGCAAGCTTCCTAATGCTTATTTCCCACCCGGATTTAAGCCTCCCAAGTATAGGAGGTATGATGGCACCACTGACCATCATCATCATCTTTCGGGTTTTCTTATGGACTCCCACCAATGGCTACACGATAGGGTCTTGTTGGTCCATCTGTTTCAAAAATCCCTCGAGGGCGACTGACGTGACAGCAACGTGGGAATGGATCGACGGCACTCCGGTATGCGAACAGGATAGGAACGGATAACTGCTATCTCACACAGCTCGGCCTCACGCCGGACGGTCTCACACCTGGCGACACACTCAAATCTCACAAATGGAGAGAAGAGGGAAGGAAGAAAACACAATGGCAAAACACTTCATTCATTCATTCATAACATGTTTTGTAACAAGCATTGGCCTCCTATTTATAGGAAAGGCCTATTACATCCATACCTTCCTTATTTCCTTTATTTGCATATCTATCCTAGCCTAATAAAACAAAGGCCACCAACCCACTATTGACTTATGGGTTTAACAAAATTTAAAATACAAATAACTTTTGACCAACCTTGCCTAATAAAACAAAACTAAATACATGTAGTAAAACATGTATTTTACACACGTACAAATACTCAATACTGACACACGTACAAATACTCAATACTCAAAGATATAAATACACACAAGTATAACTACTCAGTATGCCGGGTCTTCAATCGAGTCTCCGAGCCATAAGCTCGGTGCAGTCGGTGCGGTGCGGCGTCGGCTCTGAGTAGTGGGCCCGGTAGTGGAACCGGTGGTGTCCCCACCAACCCTCCCGGGGCGGCTGGAACGCGACTCCGTCGAGTAAGGGGGGACACTGCTGTGGTAGTGCTCCAGCAGATCTGGATCGAGGCGCTGGAGATCTTCCCGGCTGCTCCAAGATTCATCAGAAGGTGGACGGTCCCGCCAGCGGACAAGGTAGCGCTGGTACACCCTGCCCCGTGTGGTGGTCACCTGCTCATCTAGTATCCTCTCAATGTGCTCGCGCGGTACTCTCGAGGCTGTGGGATGCACAGGGGTGGGCTCACTCTCAATGGGGGGAGAAGGCTCGAAAGGGTCACTAGGAATCGCTGTGGGTTCCTTGTAGGCCACTAGATCTGCCACATTAAAAGTCGAGCTAATCCCATATTCGGGAGGTAAGTCCACAACATAAGCATTGGAGCCAATCTTCCGCCGAATTGGGAAGGGTCCATCACTACGGGCCTGTAACTTTTTAAAGGCTCCCGAGGGGAGTCGTTCGGGTCGGACCCGTACCATAACCAAGTCACCTTCTTGAAATTCATGGTGACGCCTATGCGAATCAGCCAATTTTTTATAAGTCTCATTACTGAGGTTGACTTGCTTGCTAATTGATTCATGCAGACTCGTGACATGCTGTGCAAACTCCTCAGCTGACTTGGATATCCTAGACTCGATGGGAAGGGGAATGAGATCCACAGGTTTCCTAGGTTTGTATCCATGCGCGACCTCAAGTGGACTCATACCTATGGACCGATTGACCGAACTGTTGTATGCAAAGTCGGCTCTGGGCAAAAGAAGATCCCAAGTGCCATAATGTTCCCCTACAAGACACCTCAACAGATTCCCTAAACTCCTATTGACGACCTCAGTCTGCCCATCAGTTTGTGGGTGATAGGTAGTGGAAAACTTCAGTTTGGTGCCAACTAGGTGCCAAAGTGTCTTCCAAAAATAGCTAGTGAATCGGACATCTCGGTCAGACACGATGGTTTGGGGGAGACCATGCAGACGCACGACTTCATCAAAGAACAAATGGGCTACTCTAGATGCATCAGATGTTTTAGAACATGCAATGAAGTGGGCCATCTTAGAGAACCTATCAACGATAACAAAGATGGAATCATGCTTGTGAGCAGTGTGTGGTAACCCAAGGATAAAATCCATACTCACATTAACCCATGATCGACCAGGAACGGGGAGAGGAGTGTAGAGACCAGTGTTCTGTTTGACCTGTTTGGCCATCGTGCACGTCCTACACTGGGCTACAGTCTTGGCCACATCTCTCTTCAGGCCAGGCCAATAGAAGTGCTCCTCCACAGAATGGATGGTCTTGTTGCGGCCAAAGTGACCAGCAAGACCTCCAGCATGCATTTCCCATATCAGGAAGTCCCGAACAGAAGTCCTCGGGACACAGAGTTGCTGCCCTCGAAATAGAAAACCATCCTGGAGTAGATAGTCAGAAAAGACTGTCGAGGGTCCAGCGGACAGAGCAGAGTAGGCAGGGCCAAAATCAGGACACTCTCCATAGAGTTCCTTCATGCGGTCAAATCTGATGACCTCTACCCGAACAGTGGAAAGAAGGGAGACCCTTCGACTCAAGGCGTCGGCCACCTTATTGTCCTTTCCAGCCTTACGTTTTAGGACAAAGGTGAAGGACTGGAGGAATTCTACCCACCGACCATGCCTTGGGTTTAAGCCCTTCTGAGAGCTAAGGAATTTCAAAGCCTCGTGGTCCGAGTATAAGATAAACTCTTGTGGTAAGAGATAGTGTCTCCAGTGTTTGAGGGCTTGGACCACGGCATAAAACTCCTTATCATATGTGGAGTATCGAAGCTTTGCATCAGAAAGCTTCTCACTGAAATAAGCCACAGGGTGGCTCTCCTGGCTAAGCACTCCACCTATTCCTACGCCAGATGCATCACATGAAACCTCAAAGACTTTGGAAAAGTCTGGTAGGCGGAGGACAGGGGATTTGGTCATAAGCTCCTTTATGGCAAGAAAAGCCTGGGAGGCGGATTTGGTCCACTCAAAATTCCCCTTACAGATGCAATCCGTAATGGGTGTCATAATAGTGCTAAATCCCTGGATGAAGCGTCTATAGAAGGTGGCTAGCCCGTGGAAACTTTGAATGTCATGGACATTCTGGGGCTCTGGCCAGTCTACTATGGCTCGGACCTTGGATTGGTCCACAGACGCTCCATGACTTGAAACCACAAATCCGAGAAAAGTGACTTGGTCTGTCATGAATTCACATTTAGCAAGGTTGACATACATGGTTTCTCTCCTCAAAGTCTCGCAAACTTCCCTCAAATGGTGGATGTGATCCTGAGGGTTGTGGCTATGATGAGAATGTCGTCAAAGTAGACGACAACAAAGCGACCAATGAGAGGACGAAGGGTTTCTGTCATAAGCCTCATGAAAGTGCTGGGGGCATTGGATAGCCCAAATGGCATGACAAGCCACTCATACAGACCTTCTTTGGTTTTGAAGGCTGTCTTCCACTCGTCCCCTGGTCGGATTCGGACTTGGTGGTAGCCACTTTTCAAGTCAATCTTGGAAAATATGGTGGCTCCACTCATCATCTCAAGCATGTCATCAAGACGGGGAATGGGAAACCTATACTTGACAGTGATCTTATTGATGGCGCGGCTGTCAACACACATCCGCCAGGTGCCATCCTTCTTGGGTGTGAGCAAGGTAGGGACAGCACATGGGCTCTTGCTCTCCCTGAGGAAACCTTTTTGGATAAGGTCCTCGACAATCCTTTGGAGCTCAGCATGCTCCTTCGGGTTCAATCGGTAATGGGGAAGGTTGGGTAGGGTGGACCCAGGGACAAGATCAATAGCATGTTGAATGTCACGCATGGGAGGGAGTCTAGAGGGCAAATCCTCTGGGAAAATGTCTGGGAAGTCCTGTAGAATTGCCTGGACCTCGGGTGGGACTGAGACTTGAGACTCCTCGGGGGTGATGGTGACAATAATAGCCCAGACAGGGGCACCTTCGGCAGCCTCCCTATTCAGCTCACGGACACCTATGAAGTTAAGGCGCCTAATTGGGTCATGGTTAACCTTAGGGGCCTTAGGGATGAGAGTGACAGGTGTAGGAGAAGATGGAATAGAAGGTTTCCCTGTAGCAGGGGTTGGGGAGTTTTCCTGACTCTTGGGGGATGTAGTGGGTGTGGAGGTAGGACTCTTTCCCGTGGCCACCTTTGGGGGTGTTGGGAGCAACTGAATCCTCTTCCCATTATGGGAGAAGGAACACTGGTTGGACCGACCGAATGTAGTAAGGTCTACATCGTAGATCCATGGTCGTCCTAGGATGATGCTCCCGACCTTCATAGGCACTACATCGCATAGGATTTGTCCTTGGTAGGACTGGAACTGGATGGGAATGACACATGTAGTGGTGACTGGGATAGACGTGTCGTCAACCCAAGCCACGTTGTATGGCCTCGGATGAGGATGGGTAGGTAGACCTAGATGGGATACAAAGTCTGAAGAGACTGCATTGATACAGCTCCCGTTGTCAAAGATCACCTTGCAGGGTTGAGTTTTGACCATGATGTAGGTTTGGAAGATGGAGGTTCGACGCCAGTCGTCCTCCTGTGGGTGTGCGAGGATGCAGCGAACTACACCTAATCTTCCCTGGTTTGAACTTTTAGCAATTTCTCCCACTTGCATGTACTCGGCATGCGTTCCATCATATCCTGCATCTAATTCCTCAAACTGGGCAATGAGATCAGGGTCAGGTTCATATCTCTCAAGGGTTTCTCCTTCCTGAGATGGAAGCTCCATAGACTGGGGGTCGGTGATGACCAAGGCTCGGGTGGGGCAATTGGTGGCAATATGTCCTAGGTTATGACACCTAAAACAGCGGACTCCCGAGACAGGGGCTGGTTGGGAGGTGCTAGGGACGACTCCCTTTCCCTTGTCATCTCTCCTCTCAACTGGTGGAGTATACTCCAGCCTAGGCACATCAGCGGGTGCAGGTAAAGGGTTCCTTGGGAAAGGAGCAGTAGGGGCAACGGCCCTAAGCAGGGGTAGCAGTAGAGATGTTGGAGGTGGAGGGGCCAGCTCTCTCAGTATAGCGGACCATGGGGTTTCGGGGTTTGGGTTGGCGGTAGATGGGAACCCGAGGTGGGACCACCCTTTGAAACCGCTCAACATCTCGTGCAACCTGGTAGGCGTGCTCGAGGGTGTTAACCTCCCGCAAGAATAATTCCCGCTGAATACTCTCGTGTAGGCCAGCCCTAAACCGTGAGAGGGTGACGGAGGCATCCTCCATGACTCGGCTCCGAAGGAAGAAGTCATCAAATTTGGCGATGTACTCGTCCACAGACTTTCCATCTTGGGTGAGTTTCTGCCATTCGTCTAAAAGACGCTGATGGTAGGAAGGTGGCAGATACTTCTCCCTCAATTTCTCCTTCATTTCTTCCCACGTGCTAATAGGCTCCTCTCGTCTCCGTGCTAGGATATTCTCAACATCACACCAGTAGGTCTTGGCTTGACCCAAGAGTTTCATTTTGGCAAACCTCACCCTGGTAGCAGGGGTCATGCGACGATGCCAATCAAAATATTGGTCCATCCCGGTCTCCCAGTCAAGGTATGTGGTGGGATTTAGGGACCCATCAAAACTTGGAGCGTCAATCTTGACGTTCCGTAGGATAATATCCTTATCATCGTGCTCCCTCTCTCGAGGCGTACGGGCCTCTTGCTCTCTACCTTGGGAGGCCTGATTCGGGCAGGCTTGCTCTCTCTCCTCCCTAGGTTTGGCTACGGGATCGCCATGGCCATTCACTCATCCTTCCTCTCCCTTCAGTCGATCCTCTAAGGCTCGGATCCTCTCATCTAGCTCGGCTCGAAGTTGGCCTATGGATTCTTCAAAATGGGTTAGAAGATTATGCTCGAGCTGAGCCAACATAGCACTCACGCTCTTCTGATCCATGTGGGATTATAGAGTTGAAGGGGGCTCTAGACGGCCGGATGAATTCCTAGACCAACGTGGCATGCACTACTTCGGACCTAAATGATGCAGTCTTGAGACCGATAATTAGCAAGCTATAGACCCAAATTTTGTTGGCTAAATAGGCAAAGGGCCAAGTTGAAGGGACCGGTCAGGGAGAGTTGCTCGCCCGTAGGCAAAGTAGTTGTGGAACTACCTCCTGACAATTAGGGTGCCCTAATGCGACAGTCTAGGGCCTAAGGATGGACACATACAAGCTCTCGCTTTCCGTCCACAGCGATGCACTTAGGAGACTGGCTGCATGGATCGGGCACTCGCTCACCCCGTCGCGCGGCAAAAGATAAAGATACTAAATGAGCAAGTGATCTGGAGCACGTACCTAGCTGACTGAGAAGTCAAGCTCCGACCGAAGACGAAGGCAAGCGGGGACGTGCGTGCCCGCACGGTGTCGAAGAAGCTTCATTGGTTACAAAGAATTCACTCCTCGCAGGGAGGTTGCAATTATTACAAAACCACGTGACTTAAAATTTTCCCACGCAGGGCAACAAATTAGTCCAATTTCTCCGCGCATGGAGACTTACGGATACTCACACTCCGTGAATTACGGACTGTGTGTCGGTGACCAGGTGACTCGGGCACCTGGCAAGCCGTCGATTGTGGACTTGGGTGTCACAATTGATAAATTATAAGATATATATATATAGATATATAGATATATATATATATATCTCAAAAATATATATATATATAGTATATTTAACTCCTCTTTTTTTAAACTTTTTTTTCACACTCTCTTTCAAATCCCCCCTTTTTTTTTCTCCTTTTGATTTTTTCACTATTTTTTTTGTCACACGTTTTGTTTTTTTCTGCTACGCAAATCACGCGGGCGGGTGGTCAACACTCGCAGGCGGCCGACACGGGAAGAGGCCGCCGTGAGGCGGTCAACGCGACGGGGGGCGGGCGTGGAGCGCTTGGCTGGTGCGCAGGCGCGCGGGCCTGCAGGCGCTCGGGCCTGCAGGCGCTCTGGGCAGGCAAAGGGCGCGGGGCGGGGCGCTCGCGCTGGGCGTGGGCGGACGGGCGCAGGCGGACGCGCACGGCCGCGGGTGGACGCGGGCGCAAGCGCCGGGACGGCGCGGGCCGGGATCACGGGCGCGACAGCTGGCGGGCGCGCGCGGTGCGCTCGGGCGAGCGCTGGACACGCGCTGCGGGGCGCTCGCGCTGGGCGGGTGCGGCAGCCGGGGTGAGCATGGCGGCGGCAGGCGGTGGGTGGGGGGAGCCGTTGCTGCCGCGGAAGAGTTCAAAGGGGGCACGGGTGACGAGGCCGGCCCCCTGCGAAATCTTTTTTTTTCTCTCACCTGAGAGACTCCGAGAGACAGAGAGAGAGAAGTAGAGAGAGTGAGAGAGAACGGGAGGGGGGGTTTGATAAAAAAATATTTTTTTTCTATTTTTTTTCTTCTTCCGCTTTGCGCTGAGCTAGAGAGAGAGAACAGAGAGGTTAGAGAGGTTACAGAGAGAGAGAAAAAGAAACAGGGAGAGAAGGAAAGAAATAACGTAATAGGAGAAACAATTTCTTTTTTTCTATAATAATTTTTTTTCTTTTCTCTCGACCAACAGAGAACTCAACAATTCTTTCTCTCTTTTTTTCACTTTGAACGATCTAGAGAGAGAAAGAGAGACGACGTCGGGGACGCGGAGTCGTCGGAGACGCCGTTGTTGGGATCTGATACCAATTTGACGCGGCGGCGACGTGGGAATGGATCGACGGCACTCCGGGACGCGAACAGGATAGGAACGGATAACCGCTATCTCACACAGCTCAGCCCCACGCCGGACGGTCTCACACCGGGCGACACACTCAAATCTCACAAATGGAGAGAAGAGGGAAGGGAGAAAACACAATGGCAAAACACTTCTTTCATTCATTCATAACATGTCTCGTAACAAGCATTGGCCTCCTATTTATAGGAAAGGCCTATTACATCCATACCTTCCTTATTTCCTTTATTTGCATATCTATCCTACCCTAATAAAACAAAGGCCACCAACCCACTATTGACTTATGGGTTTAACAAAATTTAAAATACAAATAACTTTTGACCAACCTTGCCTAATAAAACAAAAGTAAATACATGTAGTAAAACATGTATTTTACACACGTACAAATACTCAATACTGACACACGTACAAATACTCAATACTCAAAGATATAAATACACACAAGTATAACTACTCAGTATGTCGGGTCTTCAATCAAGTCTCCGAGCCATAAGCTCGGTGCAGTCAGTGCGGTGCGGCGTCGGCTCCGAGTAGTGGGCCCGGTAGTGGAACCGGTGGTGTTCCCACCAGCGACGCCCTACGTTGGTTTGCATCCTTGCCAGCTATTGATCTCATCAACTTTGATATAGTCTCCGAGCGATTCCTCGCTCACTTTGGTCACATGTCATCCATTTCCCCCACATTATTTGACCTAGTCATGGAGAAGATGAAGCCAGACGAGGACTTCATTAGTTTTGCAAACTGATGGAGGATTATGGCTGCTAGGACGGAGGTTCCTATTCCCGAATCCCAGGCCGTCACCATGTTAGTGAACAACGCCACTCCATAACTTAGGGCCATCCTAATGCTTAGTGAGCTCCATACTTTTCACCAACTCTACAACTGAGCTCGGATAGTTCCAGCTCAAGTAAAGGACTCTACCTTACCTCCTTTCTTTGAGCCTCGCACCAAGGGTAGAAAGACGCCGACTGTCGCTACCACCGAGGGTGTCACCATAAATGAACAAGTCAATGCAGTTGGCCAGTCCTTCAAGACCAACAATCGCCAGGCCTCCCATCCCACTCAGGTTACTGCTAGCTAGGGGCAAGGTAATCCCAAGCCTTATTCCAATTTCCCTCCACCTCAAAGCTACGGCCCCCCTAGGCCCAAAAGGGCTACTTATCCTCCGTTGCCTGAAACTTTAGGTGACATCTTCTTTGCCCTTATGTCCTAAGATTCTATTCAACTTCCCCCTCAACGAGAGCGGGTCCCTCCCAACGCCGATACCTCCCGATATTGCCCATATCACCGAACTCCCGGCCATGATATATTCAACTGCTTCCAATTCCAAGATTGGGTATATGATATGAATGATGAGGGAAGAATCAATTGGGTAGATGTGAAGCTAGCTATTGCTAACCTCAAAAATCCTAATAGGGACCTCGGCATTGTGCATAACCCCTTGCCAACTCATCAACCAACAAATGATCCATCTACCTCAAAGCAGCACGAGCGGGTGAACACGGTGATCGGAATGGAACCACGAGTTCTCAGAAGGACTCAGATGTTGGGCATAGAAGGATTCCTGGGCTGGTATGGGAAGATAGAAGTAGAAGCTCACGAACCCAGGGCAATCATCAACATGTTCCCTTGATCCCGAAACTTGATCTCACCACCTAGCCAGTCACCGAGTACCACCCAAAACCCACTCACCCTAATCAACCCTCCTCAAATACCACATCAAGAGTGCTATGTTTCTCCACAAGCTCTGTTAGTGCAGGAGCGCCCTTTGGTCCTCCTAAAGCCACCTCAGCCAAAATCTGTCCCTCCTCCTTCTCCTGTACAATCTGGAGACGATTCGGCCTCCCTCTCATATATCTTTGGCTCTCTAGCTCCTTTACAGCTCATTCGCCCAAAACCGTTGGAATAGAATGACCCGAAGGAAGCTTCGATCAATGTCACTCTCTGGAATCACATCATTCCCCCATCCCAAAGGCAATCCCAGCCGGAGGAAGGGGTTAATTCTCAAAGCCCTCCCGTGGAGTATGACATTCTCCAGCATCTGGACAGGACCCCGGCTAAGGTTTCTATCCTAGAGCTCCTTAGGAAATCTCCCTCACACCAAGCCACTCTACTTCAATTCCTTCAGAAGATCATGGTCAATGAAGATCTCCCAGCAAGTGGTGTGACTAAGGCTATCATGGCCCTTACATGCGGACCATCTATCTCATTTTCTAATAAAGACCTTGCTCTGCCAGAAAGCAGGTCACTCTCGTTATACCTCACCGTTACTCTCAACGGAGTTAAAGTTGACTCCGCCCTCATAGACACGGGAGCATCAATCAATGTGTGTTTCATGAAGACCATCAAGAAGATTGGTCTCCCGGAAGAAAATCTAGAAGAGCTATGCACCACCATCTCAGCTTATGACAATTCCAAAAGGTGTGCAAAAGGGAAGTGAGCCTCCAACTTGGTTTAGGACCGATGGTTATGACATCAGATTTCTTTGCCCTCGATGTCGACCCTGCATATAAGGCTATCCTATGATGGCCTTGGATTTAGCAAACCCTTGGGATTCCATCAACAGACCACTAGTGCTTTAAATTTCCTTACAATGGTAGGGTAATCAAGATCATGAGTATCCCGCTAGTGGAAACACTTAATGCCATCACTTCCGAGCAGATTCCCTCAATGACTATTCCAGATAAGGGCAAGAAACATGTTCTCTCCATAGAGGGCGCAGTGGGGCCTTCTGCTTTAGGTCCACCCGATTCCCCATTCCTTCCTCGGCCAATCACACAGCACAACATCCCTCCGGGTAAAGGATGGGAGATCATGGCCAGGATGGGCTTCACCATGGGTAAAGGCCTAGGTCAGCTCGAACAAGGACCCACGCATAGAAGAAAACTCCGGGTTGCTAAAGGTCGCGTAGGTTTGGGCTATTCTCTAGGAGAGCCACCTAAGGCCACTCAGGACAGAGATTTGGCGTACGGTCGATTTGTCATAGGGCCAATTCAGCCTGTAACTTGGCAGGAGCTGAGTCAAAAAGTTGAAGTTCTACAAAGAAAAGAAACTCCCCCCGATTCATCACTTGAGGAAGATTTTGGTCTCCTCTCTCTCTTCCATCTGGATAAACCTCCCGACAAGGTTTCTTCCTCAGGCATCTTCCTTGCTAAAAATAGGCCTGTGCATGTCCTCTTTATTCCCTTTCTATTCCATCCACCATTTCCTCCGCTCCTCAGTTATCCGGTCATGGGGCAACATACACATCAGGTTTGCACTTTCACTCATGACTGCAAAAAAATGCCAATTCTCAAACGTGGGCCTGTGAGTTCACTATTGAGGAAACAGCCTCCTTGGAAAATGGCTCCCTCGGCCAAGGGCCTACTCTTTCCACCTTGAACTCCCTTCCACAAGATTCTCTTGTACATAGTATGGTAGAGTCTAAGTTAGCTTCAGATTTGTACATAGCATCTTTCCCTTCCAGAAAGTCTAGTGTCCGTCAGGTTCCCGCGTGCTATATCAGCCAGCTGGCTGGTAAATGTGCGCAGCTTTGTCAGGTCTCTGAAGTCACTTTCACTCCCATTTTCCTAGGGGTAGTCGAACTAGACGGATCTCCAACAGATGACGGTCTAGGGGTGTACGCTTTAGAAAAAGAGGATGACACAGAAAAAGAAGAAGAGCCATAAGAAGATGGTAGTGATCCGATAGCTTCCTTCATCGATGAAACCAAGAGATTTGATGAGCCTAACGTCTCCATTGATGAATCCACTAAGGAAATCAATCTCGACACCGAGGATGATCCAAAGATTATATTGATAAGTGCCAATTTAACTGATGAAGAGGAAGCTGCGCTTGTGGCGGTTCTCAGGGAATTCCCTGATGCTTTCGCTTGGTCCTACGAGGACATGCCGGGTCTGGACCCGTCCTTAGTTGAACATCGTCTGGTCTTGAAATCCGATGCTCGACCTGTCAAACAGAAGTTTAGGTGACTTCATTCGAAGCTCGCACTCAAGGTCAAAGAAGAAGTGGACAAGCTCCATAAGGCTAAGTTCATCAGGGTAGTTTTGTATCCGCAATGGGTAGCTAACATCGTCCCTGTTATGAAGAAGGACGGTAGGGTCCGCATCTGTATAGATTTCTGTGACCTTAATCATGCTTTCCCAAAGGATGATTTTCCCCTTCCACACATAGATGTCCTGGTGGACAACACCGCCGGCTATGAGATGCTCTCCTTCATGGATGGCTTCTCGGGGTATAACCAGATCCGCCTAGCGTAGGAAGACCAGGAGAAGATATCTTTTACCACTCAGTGGGGGACCTACTTCTACGTCATCATGCCCTTCGGTCTTAAGAATGCAGGAGCGACCTATCAAAGGGCGATGATGGCTATCTTCCATGACATGATGCATACTTATATGGAAGTTTATGTGGACGATATTCTGGTTAAGTCCAGAACCAGGAATGGCCACGCAGAAATCCCTCGTGCAGTTCTCCAATGGTCACGGGAGCACCAACTTAAAATAAACCCCAAGAAATGTGTGTTCGGGGTCTCTTCAGGCAAGCTTCTAGGGTTCATTGTCAGCAAGAGATGAATTGAGATCGACCGTAACAAAGCTAAGGCCATTGCCGAGATGCCTCCTCCCAAGAATATCAAAGAAGTCCACGGTTTGATCAGGCATTTGCAATTCATCAGGTGATTTATATCTCATCACTCTCAGTGATGCAAGCCCTTCTACGACATGCTAAAGGAGAGGCTAGATTTGATTGGAATGATAAATGTCAAAAGGCCTTCGATGACGTGAAGAGTTATCTGTTAAATCCTCCCGTCCTGGCACCCCCGATCCCGGGTCAGCCTTTATTGCTCTATGTTTCTACCACTAATGAATCTGTTGGAGCAGTATTGGCCCAATATGACGATGGTAAAAGAGAACGCGCAGTCTACTATTTGTCCAAACTGTTCAATGAAGCCGAGCAGAAATACACTCCCATGGAGAGGACTTGCGCAGCTGTCGTCTGGGTCGCCCAAAAGCTGAAACACTATTTCCTTGCATATGAAGTCAAGCTATTAGCGTGAATGGATCCTATCAAGTACTTGCTGGAAAAGCCTACCCGAACCGATCATCTGGTAAGATGGCAGAGTTTTCTCAATCAATTCGATATCACATACGTCAATCAAAAGGCGGTCAAGGGGCACGCCATTGCCGAGCACCTTGCCCATCATCCACTCCCTACATTCTCCCCTGTCGATGAGAGTTTCTCGGACGAAGAGTTAGGAGCCATTATAGATGGTGAGCCTTCGTGGATCCTCTACTTCGATGGTGCATTTAATTCCAAGGGCTGTGGAGTCAGAGCCGTACTCCAGTCCCCGGAATGTGTCATTATTCCTCGTGCTTGTCAGATGACCTTCCCTGCCACAAATAATGTGGCTGAATATGAGGCACTCCTCATAGGCTTAAAGGTGGCATTGGCACTTGGAGTTAAGGAGCTCTGGATCATCGGAGATTCTCAGCTCATACTCCGGCGATCCCTTAGCAAGTACCAAACTCGGGACCCGAAACTGAAACCCTACCAAGACTTGGTGGGCAGGGTAGTCTGGCGGTTTAGGAAGCTCACCCTGGTGCACACCCCTAGAGCTCAAAACACTCTAGCCGATGCTCTGGCGTCTCTGGCTTCTTCTCTTCCAATCCCTGGCGAAAAGCCGTCATCCTCGGTCATCGTGTAAAGAATGCACACTCCTTCACATTCTGATCCCTGGTTCCGGCAATTCTCTGAGCCCTCTTCTCAGGTCCATGTCATTTCCCATGAGCCTGAGATCGATCTAGAAGATGGCAACCCTTGGTTCTTTGATGTTGAAAACTATCTCACGGATCGCTCCTTCCCCGATTATGCCACTACTTCCGATCGGCGTGCCATTCGCCGAGCCGCGGTGCATTTTGCCATTATAGGTGGTCTCTTGTATCGCAAATCTCTCAATGGAGTTTATCTCCGCTGTCTCGATGAGACCGAATCTCGAGCTGTTGTCGAAGCTGCACATTCCAGCGAATGCGGTGGCCATGTGAATGGTCGCATGCTTGCTCAGAAACTTCTTCGTCAATACTATTGGCCTACCAAGAATGAGGATTGTGCCCATTTTGTCCGCCATTGTGCTAAATGTCAACACCATGTGGACAAGGTCCACGCTCATTCATCCTCAGTTCATCCCCTCATAGCTCCTTGGCCTTTCGCCATGTGGGCATATGACGTAGTTGGTCCCCTGGAGGATAGAGCCGGAGAAATCCGAAGAAAGTCCTTCATTCTCACCGCTATGGAATATTTCATGAAATGGGCGGAAGTTGAGGCATTCATGGAAGTCAAAGCAGCAACGGTGGTCAAGTTTATCAAACGCAACATCCTTGCAACGTTCGGCGTTCCCAGTGACATCGTCACCGACAACGGACCGCAATTCACATCCCAGGAGCTCCGCGATATGTGTGGTAAATATGGCATCAATTTGCATCATTCGTCACCATACTTGTAATACCCCATTTCTTTAGAAATTAATTAGAAATTCAAAATTTATTTGAAATTAATTAGAAATTAATTAGAAACTTCTTAATTAGAGTAATTCTTTAATAAATAGAATAAGCTAGATTTTGACCATTTTCTAAAAATCCAAAAAATATATATTCTTGTAGAGAATAACACGTTTAACAAACTTGTCTTCTGTGGCCAACCCAAATAAAATCTATAAGTAGGCCGAATTAGTGGATTAAGCCCAAATTGAACACTTAGTTAACTATACCTTGAAACGCCAAATTCGAGCCCAATACTCCATCAAATGAGCCTAAATCGGTGGTAAATGAAAGGCCAAACTGATAGGATCATTTACCCTCTCTTAATCTCTCGAAACCCTAACCCTAGGAGATGCATTCGGTGGAGTTTGGATCAAGTCAACACTTGCGGTGGCGTTCACATTGACTCGACTTGCGTGGACGAATACTCCGCTCATAGAACCCTCCAGAAGGTGTGTGACCTATTAAAATGAAGCTCTCTAACCCTAGAATCGTTTAGAACCAGTGGCGGCTGCAGAGGAGTTGGATCGAGGGAGATCTCCAGCGATTAGTGGTTGCGTGTACCGGCGTCTTTGGTTTTCTTTCTCGTTCCTTCTTCATCCGATTCAGGTAGGTGATAGCAAGCCAAACCCTACAAATAATATATGGTTAGAAGTAGCATCGTGTTAGCTTTTCATTGATGTAGAAAGCCCTAAAGTTTTATCAAGTGTGCTACGAGAATTTTTGGTTTTGGTAGAAGCATATCAGAACTAGGGTTGGTTTAGGGTTTAGGGTTTAGGGTTTAGGGTTTAGGGTTTAGGGTTTAGGGTTTAGGGTTTAGGGTAAGTAGCAATTTCAGGCTGTAAACATAAAATTGATTCATGCATCTTGTATAGTTTTCTGTGCTCTTTCTTTGGTAGTAAAAGCCCCAAATTCCATGCTTTATATCATGCGAATTTCATATTTTAGTTTTGACCCTAGAAACCTCGCCGGAGTCGGGCAAGGCGAAGGGGCAGCGACCTGTCTCGACTTGTGCGGCCACACGATAGACCGCACAACCAAGACATGCGGCACTATGTTGACCGTTTATAGCTTTCGAACCCTGATCGTGTCCCTGGAACGTGCGACCGAGCCCTAACCGCATGTCTTTCTTGCGGCCAGTTCCAGACCGCACATCCCTTTAGGCGGCACACTACCGACTGTCCATATCCAGCAGGTCTTCGGATCTGAGGAGATGTGTGCGGCCAGTCTGTGACCGTTCATGGGGTAAGGTCCAGAACCGGTCGCACATCTGTAACAGAATAGATTAATTGTCATTTCAGCATGTTAGGTTAATAGATTAGTGGTTATTTGCATGTTAGCAACGCACCTAATAAACTGTAATTCATGACAATAAATAACTCTTGCTGATTTATTTAATTTGAGCTTGATCTTGATCCATCTTTCCAATTAATGTCAATTTTAATTGTGAATTTTTTATAATTGAAATGGCTATTAGGTTTACATTGTTAACCTTAGACCTGAACCGTTAATCTTGAACCTTTATTATTTCCTAGAATTGATTTAGACTCAATCGAACCGCTGTGATTTGAGTTAGTCCGAATTGGACTAACAGGGACTTGTGCTGCCATTTGTGGACCGCATATATCCCTGAACGGCCCAATAGAGACGGTTTATCCCTGGCTTATGCCAATTAGTTTGGCCGATTATCCTTGATCCATCTTCGGCCAATTCCTGATTTGATCAGCCCAGTAGACCCTAGGCCGACCAGCAGACAGTGGGCTGGACTCTGGTTCAGTTTCACCCTGCCTATGGCAGCCTGGGAGCCCACTTTGGTGAATTTCTAGATTTTGGTTAGGCCATGTGTTGTGCGGCCAGTAACGGCCCGTACATCTGACAGGCAGCCCACAATGGACCGTTCAACTAATGAGCGGCTATGTTAGGACCGCATATTCTGACCTCGATTTTGTAAACTTCGGCCTTGTACGGCCTAATCCCTACCCTTCATATAGAAGAGTGGTTGTTTATCAGCCTTTCAACCTTGACCCCCGAGGGCTAAACCTCAGCCCAGTTGCTGTTAGTGGGGCCCAGTGTCGACCGCACAAGTCTTGAGCGGTCCAGTAGGAACCGCATATCATCCAGAGACTAGTTTCTCGGTGTTTTATGGTTTTGAATCCAAGAACATGTTGGTTCTTGATAATTTGAACTCCGGGATAGAAATTCTGCACAGTCTCTCTTCAATTTAGCCTTGGGATGTTCCGAGGTAAGTTTGTACTTGATTATAATTGGCCATTTTAACTTGATTAAAGTCTAGATGGAACTTGGGATCTTGGATCCAATAAATCAATGCCAACGCATCGTAGGGGCCCGATCTAGTCCTGGGGAGAGTGCCCGAAAAGTACTTGTGCCCATGGGAGTTTGTAATGACATGGTGAGGCATTGCACCGAGTGCATGAGTAGCGTGATGTCTATGACAATGATCTCTTATCTCTTACTTGAATCGTGTTCTACTTGGTTATATTCTTGCTTGTCGGCCAATTTCTTACAATTTCCTGTTATATATATTATTCTTAACTTGCAATTCTTGTAGTTATATCATTCTGCTATATTGTTATACCATTTCATTCTTTAGCACTTTCTTTTATTATGTTGTTTCATTCGATCGTTATTTCTTTTCTTCCGTTTCATACATGTAATTAATTGGTTAATCACTTACACTTGCCTGATGTTACCTACTGAGCGTTCGCTCATATAGTTGTTTTCCCCCCTTTCCAGGCAGCTCAGGTGAAGATTCACAGATGGATGGGAATGGGCAAGAGTCATGACTTGGAGTGTATCAGCTAGTCGTTATGTTGAGATTGTTATAGTTGTTTTACATCTAGCTATGCCTTAGAACTTGTGTTAGTTATTGTAATGGAGTCGAGTAGAGGTTATGTTTGATTATGTTTAAGTCAGTTTGATGGTATTTGAAATAGAATTGGAGTTATGTCTGTTTTTGGCATTATGTTAATTCTTAGCTTAGCATGTTATCTTTACTAGCGTTTCTACTACTGGTCCCGATATTCCGCATCGGGGCGTGACAGTTTGGTGGTATCAGAGCCTAGGCTTTCTAATATCCCTAGGTTCTCTAAGTTATAGGATCCTAAGTGATACTGTAGGATCTATACCCTTGTTATAAATCTAAGGACCCAACCTAGTGAGATTTGGGTAGAAGACTGGGGTTGAGTTAATAATCTAATTGCATGATTATCCATTCTTCATTGAACCTAACTTAACCTATTCCACGTGTAGGCTTTTGCAATGGCAGGGGAACGTGCGGAATGGAGGAACTTGCAGCGTACGGTTCAATGACTTACTCAGGCTTTACAATAAGTGGCCCAAGGAGGAGCTGCAAACCAAGGCAGTGGCGATCTTTATCGGAACTTTCGGGGGATGAATCCCCCGCGATTTGGAGGCTCGACTGACCCTGATGAAGCCGAGCACTAGCTTGAAGAGATAGGGAGGATTTTCGAAGTGATGCAATGCAGCGATCAAGAATGTGTCCTCTTGTCGACCTTTCAACTTGAACGTGATGCGAGGACATGGTGGGACGTAGTGAAGGCTACCCTTGGTGATAGACAAGTCACATTGAAAGAGTTCAAAGAATTCTTCAATGGTAAATATTTCTCTGATAGAGTACAAGAGAAGAAGGCGGCTGAGTTTGCTACTTTGAAGCAATGAAATCTTTCCCTAGCTGAATATGAAGCTCAGTTCTCTCGACTATCTCATTATGCTACTCACTTGATATCTATCGAGAAGATGAAGGCTAAGAGCTTTCTTAATGGGCTGAAGCTACAGTATATCAACCAGTTGGCACCGATAGAAATTCAAACTTATTCCGAGATGGTGAGAAAGGCTCAAGTATTGGAAGATACTTTGAAAATGACGGAGAGATTCTGTGGGAAGAGTGTTAAGATTGAACAACAACATACTGGTTCTGGGAGTATCAGGCCTGGCCATGGCAGGAAGAGGCCCATTAGCGGGTCTGGTTCATGGAAAGGCAAGATGCCGAAGATTGAAGACAAGAAGCCTAGCCAATTGTTCCATTCAAGGGTGTATGCAAGTACTGTGACCGTCCAGGTCATAAGATGGAGGAGTGCTGGCGCAAGCTGGGTGCCTGTTTACGTTGTGGTAGTAGGGACCATCGTATTCCTGAGTGTCCCTTTTTATCTGAGCGAGCTATCCCGGTGAAACCGCAAGGAATCAAGAAGCAGCAAGGCAAGCTCCAGGCTCTACAAGAAGACGAGACAAGACCCGCCGAGGAGGGTGGACTTGTCGAAGGTACTCTTACTATACATGATAAATCAACTTTTGTTCTTTTTGATACTAGTGCCACACATTCTTTTATTTCTCAAAGATTTGCGAAGTCTTTAGCTGTGAAGCCAGTTTTGATGAATTCTCCATTAGATATTTCAACTCCTATTGGTTCTGGATCAGCAATTAAGTATTTCTATCCTTCTAGTAAGGTCATGATCAATGAACAAAACCTGGCAGCTGATTTAGTTTGTATGGATATGAAGGATTATGACGTAATCCTAGGAGCAGATTGGTTGGCTAAGTATGAGGCCAATGTTCAGTGCAGATCTAGTTCTGTGTCTTTTACTAGACACCCTGGACTTTCTTTTATAGCAACTAGACACCATAAGTCTGTTCCACTTATTTCGGCTCTTCGAGCTGATAAGCTGATGAGGAGAGGATGTAAGGCTTTTCTAGCCTTTGTTTCTGTGACCCCTGAGCAGAAGATTGAGAATGAGGACTTTTATGTCATCCGAGATTTTCCAGATGTCTTTCCTGAGGAACTACCAGGACTTCCTCCTGAAAGGGGAGTTATCTTTTCTGTTGATCTAATTCCTAGTGCGACCCCTATTTCCAAAGCTCCTTATCGTATGTCTCCTGTGGAGCTAAGGGAACTAAAGCAGCAGTTGATGGAATTGCTTGAGAAAGGGTTCATTCGTCCTAGTACTTCCCCGTGGGGAGCCCCTGCATTATTCGTCCGGAAGAAGGATAGTTCGATGAGTTTGTGCATCGATTATCGGCAATTGAACCAGTTGACTATGAAGAACAGATATCCATTGCCAAGGATTGATGAGTTATTTCATCAGATAACCGGAGCTCAGTATTTTTCTAAGATCGACCTTCGATCTGGATATCATCAGTTATGAATTAAGGAGGAGGATATCTATAAAACAACATTCCGCAGCAGGTATGGGCATTTCAAATTTTTCGTAATGCCTTTTGGGCTAACGAATGCACCTGTAGCTTTCATGCAGCTGATGAACGATGTGTTTCGGCCCTATGTTGATCAATGGGTCGTGGTGTTCATTGATGACATCTTGATTTATTCTAGGAGTGAGGAGGAGCATGCTGAACA
Source organism: Amorphophallus konjac (assembly GCA_022559845.1). Classification (NCBI taxonomy): domain Eukaryota; kingdom Viridiplantae; phylum Streptophyta; class Magnoliopsida; order Alismatales; family Araceae; genus Amorphophallus; species Amorphophallus konjac. Next base: position 124,540,078 of record CM040125.1, read on the forward strand.
TTTGAGGATGGCATTGTAACTATTGAGAGATCATCAGTTATATGCCAAGTTTAGTAAGTGTGATTTCTGGCCGCAAGAGGTGTCCTTTCTAGGGCATAACATCACAAAAGAAGGTATTTCTGTTGATCCTTAAAAGGTAGAGGCGGTAAAGAATTGGGATAAGCCTACTAATGTGACTGAAGTGAGAAGTTTCCTAGGCCTAGCAGGTTACTACCGAAGGTTTATTCAAGATTTCTTCAAGATTGCGGTACCTCTGACAAGATTAACCCGCAAGGAGATCAAATTTGATTGGTCAGAAGATTACGAGCGAAGCTTTCAGACATTGAAGGAATGTTTGACTACTGCACCTGTTTTGGCTTTACCTTCTGGTGAAGGAGGTTTTGTTGTATACACTGATGCTTCAGGTATTGGTTTAGGGTGTGTACTCATGCAGCACGGGAAAGTGATAGCCTATTCTTCTAGGCAGTTGAGGAAGCATGAAGAGAATTATCCTGTTCATGATTTGGAGCTAGCAGCAGTGGTGTTCGCCTTGAAGATATGGAGGCACTGCTTGTATGGAGAAGCATTTACAATGTTTTCAGATCACAAGAGTTTGAAATACTTATTTTCTCAGAAGGAACTCAATATGAGGCAGCGAAGATGGCTGGAGTATTTGAAGGATTTTTATTTCTCCATTGAGTATCATCCTGGAAAACATAAAGTTGTGGCAGATGCCTTAAGCCGCAAGCCTATAGCTAAGTTGTCAAGTCTCATGTTACAAGAGTGAAAATTGTTGGAGCAGTTAGCTAGTTTGGATCTTAATGTTGACAAGGATCGGATTATGATTGCTCAGATTCAACTTAAGCCCGAATTATTGATGGAAATCAAGTCTCTGCAAGATGATGACCTAGAGTTGGTAGAGATCAAGGGAAGCTTGAGTAACAGACCTGACATCATGATGGCTGATGATGGAAGATTGTTATTTGAAGGAAGAACTTGTGTACCTGATGTAGCTAAGATAAAGAGTAAGATCCTCGAGGAAGCTCATAGATCCAGATACACCATTCATCTTGGAGGTACTAAAATGTTCAAGGATTTGAAAAGATCTTTTTGGTGGCCGAATATGAAAAGAGAAGTGGCGGACTTTGTAAGTAGATGCTTGGTTTGTCATCAAGTCAAGGCGGAGCATTTCAGACCAGTAGGGAAATTGAAACCCCTTGATATTTCCCCAATGGAAGTGGGAGAGCATTGGCATGGATTTCATTATGGGTCTACCTAGGACTCGTAGTGGGTTTGACGCAATATGGGTGATTGTCGATAGATTGACAAAATCGGCTCATTTCTTATCTATTAAGTCTAAATGGACAGTTGATGTTTTGGCTGCTTTGTATATGAAAAAAGTGTTTAGACTACATGGTATACCAATCATCATTGTGTCTGATAGAGACCCCAGGTTCACTTCTCATTTTTGGAACGGATTTCAAGAGTCCTTGGGATCTCGTCTGAATTTCAGTACTACTTTCCATCCACAAACAGACGGACAGACTGAAAGAACCAACCAAATAGCTGAAGATATGCTTAAGGCCTACATGATTGACTTTGGAGGTAGTTGGAGTGGTCATTTGGCATTGGTTGAATTCGCTTACAATGACAGTTACCAGTCCAGCATTCATATGGCTCCATTTGAAGCTTTGTATGGTAGAAGCTGTCGATCCCCGTTATGTTGGGACGAGGCAGGTGAGAAGTAATGGCTTGGACCAGATCTCATTTTTGAATCATCCAAGAACATCCGTATTATCAGAGATCGATTGCAAGTAGCACAATCAAGACAAAAGAGTTATGCCGACACCAGGATGAGAGTTTTGGAATTTCAGGTTGGTGAGCATGTGTTTTTGAAGGTTTCTCCTATGAGAGGAATTCAAAGGTTTGGTATTCAGGGTAAATTGAGTCCAAGATATATTGGTCCATTCGAGATTCTGGAAAGAGTGGGGGAGGTTGCTTACCGTTTGGCACTACCACCTCAGTTATCTAGAGTACATAATATTTTCCATGTGTCTATGTTACATAAATATGTGTATGATCCCACTCACATTATTCAGTATATGGACTTCGAATAGAAGGAAGATCTGACTTATGAAGAAAGACCGATCAAGATTTTGGATTGGAAGCAACAGCAACTCAGGAATCGTTCTATACCGATGGTTAAAGTGCAGTGGAGTCGACGTGGAACTGAAGAAGCTACTTGGGAGTCCGAAGATACTATGCGGAGACAGTACCCTAACTTATTCTAGGTGAGCTGTCTCACTCCCTCTTTTTATTATTAAGTGCATTGAATTTGGAGGACCAAATTCCTTAAGTGGGGGAGAGTGTAATACCCCGATTTTTTGAGAAATTAAGTAGAAATTCTAAATTTATTTGAAATTAATAAGAAATTAATTAGAAACTTCTTAATTAGAGTAATTCTTTAATAAATAGAATAAGCTAGATTTCGACCATTTTATAAAAATCCAGAAAAACTATATTCTTGTAGAGAATAACACGTTTAACAAACTTGTCTTCTGTGGCAAACCCAAATAAAATTTGTAAGTAGGCCTAATTAGTGGATTAAGCCCAAATTGAACACTTAGTTAACTATACCTTGAAACGCCATATTCGAGCCCAATACTCCATCAAATGAGCCCAAATCGGTGGCAAATGAAAGGTCAGGATGAGAGGATCATTTATCCTCTCTTAATCTCTCGAAACCCTAACCCTAGGAGATGCATTGGGTGGAGTTTGGATCGAGTCAATAATTGCGGCGGCATTCACATTGACTCGACTTGCGTGGACGAATACTCCACGCATAGAACCCTCCAGAAGGTGTGTGACCAATTAAAATGAAGCTCTCTAACCCTAGAATTGTTTAGAACCAGTGGCGGCTGCAGAGGAGTTGGATCGAGGGAGATCTCCCGTGATTAGTGGCTGCGTGTACCGGCGTCTTTGGTTTTCTTTCTCCTTCCTTCTTCATCCGATTCAGGTAGGTGATAGCAAGCCAAACCCTACAAATAATATATGGTTAGAAGTAGCATCGTGTTAGCTTTTCATTGATGTAGAAAGTCATAAATTTTATCAAGTGTGCTCCGAGAATTTTGGGTTTTGGTAGAAGCATGTCAGAACTAGGGTTATAATTGTTCCCTTTCGATTAAGTAGCAATTTTAGACTATAAACAAAAAATTGATTTGTGCATCTTGTATAGTTTTTTGTGCTCTTTCTTTTGGTAGTAAAAGCCCCAAATTCCATGCTTTATATCGTGCGAATTTCATGTTTTAGTTCTGACCCTAGAAACCTCACCGGAGTCGGGCAAGGCGAAGGGGCAACGACCTGTCTGGACTTGTGCGGCCACACGATAGACCGCACAACCAAGACAAGCGGCACTCTGTTGACCGTTTATAGCTTTCGAACCCTGATTGTAGTGCCCCAAAATTTATATAATAATCTCTAGATTACTTATAGAATTTTTTGAAATTTATTGGGAATTTATAAGAGCTAAATAGATTAATAAATGGATTATTGAAATAATATTATATGGCCCAATTATGATAAATAACAAATAGAGCTATGATAATTGAAACCCAATGGGTTTAAGTACCAAGCCCATTAACTTTGGCCCATATTCTATAAGGTTATTTACCATATTCACGGATTTTTAGAGGATAAATACCCTTATTTAGATAATTATATAGATAATTGTAGGATAAAATGAATAAGAGAGTTATATTGAAGTGAAACTCTATACACGTTGGATGTAACGGTCCATCGGGTGACAGCGATAGCCATGTAACGCACCTAGACACGACCACTACGCCCTATTGATTCCGTGAGTTGAAGAACTTGCAAACAGATTGGAACTTTGGAATCTTATCTGCAGGAGACCAACTTGGGAGGACTCATGACATTGCTAAGGACTCTTAAGGCTCAGGATCTGGTGAACTAAGGACTCTAGAATCGATCTAATCCTCAAATCCTAGCCAAAACCCTATAAATAGAACTCAGTTATGAACCTGCGCGACCCCTACTTTGGCTGATGAAAATCAAGGTAAGGAGTTACAATTTCGGGTGAGTTCTTTAGAAGATTTTGTTTATAATACTTTAGACTAATAGCTCTCCAAATTTCATGCTAGGAGATCAATCAATCAAGGAGATTGAAGTTTCCAAAGTTGCTGGTCGGACCTTAGCAACCTAGGAAACTAAACGCAAGACCCCTGAAGATCGGGAGATTAGGACATCTAAACGAGGTAATTAGAGTTCAGTTATTAAGAACTTTTTGTTCCTCGTAGTTTCATCTTCTCAGCCTCAAAATTTCACGTTCTTAGGTCAGAGGCCGAGGAGTTAGAGCAGCGTGAAGTTGCTGGAAACTCACTAGAAAAGGAGAACTATGGCACGTCTTTCAGACTCAAATTAGAAGTTTAAAGCCTAGTTAAGCGGTAGGTCATCTCATGATTGGCAAAAATATCTTGTTAGGGATAAAAGCCCTCTGATTGTATTTGATTTCATGCACTATAGATCATTGATTTCATGTTTTAGTAGAGTCATGCATACATGAGTATTCCTAGCCCTAACTAAGTTAAAAGGAACCTTCTTGTCCAAATTCACAAAAACCCATGCATACTAGTAGCATAGCCTTCATTCTATCATGTGGAAGTTTATACATGATTCCCAGACATGATGTAAGTTGAAACCTTAAATCTTTTTATCAATTACTGTCAACAGAAGCTCTAACGGATTAGCCTAGGACCGTCAGACAACTGTAACGGTCTTACGATAAGCCGTCACATCCTCTATTGTATTTAAAGTTTCTCTGTTGTCTCTGACGCACCATAACAGGAGCGTTACAATATTATAACGGTCCTACGATAAACCATCATAGCCCTGTGACGCGCCCATACTAGACCGTCAGAGTGCGGTTTACTGTCAACCCGAGACAGGACTGAGGATAGCCAAACTTACTTATAAATAAGCCTAGTTATCTAAGTTTTAACCTTATTTCATGACTTTGAGTTTATTAATTGATTCATGATAGGAAATTGCATGATTAAAGCATCTTGAGTTATTTTAAGTTATGCTAATTTCATTGGCTAAACTCTATAGTTTTGTATTCTAAATCATGATTTTCCAATGTTGAATTGACGGGATTTTATCTTGATTTCACATTGCTACACATTCTGTTCTATCTATAGAGTCATTCCCTTAAGTACATGGCATATATTCCGGTATATGGCCATTAGTTAACACATTGCACTATAAGAACATTATTCTTGAACATGAGGACCTCTCTATTGGATATTCCTTCCATTGGATTAGGAAATCTTGTTTCAAGGCCTCCGTAATTCTCCGCAAGCCTTGGATTCCCACTAGGACGTCGAGTTGGTTGTACCATGAAAGCCCATTTATTAGATTGCACTATCGATGTTTTCTGGTTCTAGCTATGTAACGGATCTTTATTGGACCGTCAGGCCCATATAACGGCCCAATATACGACCGTCACATTTAATTGAGTCTAATTTTCTGGTTATGGATTCAGCCCATTGTAACGGATCTAGACTTGATCGTTACATGAACGTAACGGCTCAATACAAGACCGTTACAGTGGTTGAGTGTTTTAACCCGAGGTTTGACCAAAGGGTTGATATTCTAAAGTTCCTAGATGAATCGATAATGGTCTAGGACTTGTCATATTGGTTCAAGATACTTAATTTAATTATGGAAATTAAAGAAATATACCATTATGCTGCCAATTTATTTCCATGAGCATAACATAGTATAAGTCATTCTTGACCTCTCATATTCTAAATTGAAGCGTTCACTCATCGAATTATTGTTATCATGAACTTATTGAATTGTACATTCTTGACCATACTTTATTGTTGTATGCGTGGAAGTAACTTGATTTATACTCGAAGATGTGATCGAGCACTAATTGTGTTCAAGGGCTCTATGCTAGTCCGCTCAGCTGATTGTCGGAAATATACTATTATAAATCATGGGATATGATGCTACTGGCGTCGCATTGCGCTGGGAGTACTTTCTTTATAAATAAGTGAAAATCCACGGAATCATGAAAATGCTTGTACATGACTTTCTTGCTTGATATTCCCCAGAAATTCACCAAATACTTGCTCATAAGCAAAAGATGTTTGGATGATGACTACGTGGTATTGCTAGTACATTCTCGATACATTCTTGTTCATGAAATGCCATATCATGTTCTTGATACATTCTTACTAGTTCATACTTGCTCATTCTATCTTGCTTGATCATTTTGTTACCTTAGTTTAATCGCGTGTTTAATCACATTCGCATGATTTTACCTTATTCTCTAGAGCTAAAATGTTAATTACTTTAATAATGCTAATCAGGTTGATGCGATGATACCTACTGGGCAAGTGTACTCATTACCTATTTCCAATCTTTTTCAGGAAATGAAAGTGATTCGAATTCGGATTCGGGCTATACAAGTAGCGAGTCCGAGAGTGAATGAAAGTGTTGTCAATATGAGAGTGAACACTTAGGAAAGTCTATATTGTTTAGATCGAGTCTTTGTAATTTTTCCTTTTCTTGAGTCTGATGGATTAGAGATGGTTGAAGAGTTATTGTAAAAGAATATTTTGATCATTAATGAAATAAAGTTGGAGTTTGGCTAAATTAATGTGGAATTGCATGTAAGTATGTGATTGTCTTGCGCTCTGATACCAACTTAACTGTCACGCCCTGAGCCTTTATGACAGCGGAAGACTCGCTCGAGGAACGTGAACAGGCGGCATGGTCAGCCTATGCAAAAAAGATTCCCGAAACTATTCAACTATAAGTGCACTCTCCATGCATGTATTGAATTTGGGGATCAAATTCTTCTAAGTGGGGGAGGGTGTAGTGCCCCAAAATTTATATAATAATTTTTGGATTATTTATAGAATTTTCTGAAATTTATTGGGAATTTATAAGAGCTAAATAGATTAATAAATGGATTATTGAAATAATATTATATGGCCCAATTATGATAAATAACTAATCCAGCTATGATAATTGGAACCCAATGGGTTTAAGTACCAAGCCCATTAACTTTGGCCCATATTCTAGAAGATTATTTACCCTATTCACGGAATTTTAGAGGATAAATACCCTTCTTTAGATAATTATATAGATAATTATAGGATAAAATGAATAAAAGAGTTATATTGAAGTGAAACTCTATACACGTTGGATGTAACGGTCTATCGGGTGACCGCTATAGCCATGTAACGCACCTAGACACGACTGCTACGCCTTGTTGATTCCGTGAGTTGAAGAACTTGCAAAAAGATTGAAACTGTGGAATCTTATCTGCAAGAGATCAACTTGGGAGGACTCATGACGTTGCTAAGGACTCTTAGGGCTCAGGATCTGGTGAACTAAGGACTCTAGAATCGATCTAATCCTCAAATCCTAGCCAAAACCCTATAAATAGAACTCAGTTCTGAACCTGCACGACCCCTACTTTGGCTCGTGAAAATCCAGGTAAGGAGTCACAATTTCGGGTAAGCTCTTTAGAAGATTTTGTTTATAATACTTTAGACTAATAGCTCTCCAAATTTCGTGCCAGGAGATCAACCAATCAAGGAGATTGAAGTTTCCAAAGTTGCTGGTCGGACCTTAGCAACTCAGAAAACCAAACGCAAGACCCCTGAAGATCAGGAGATTAGGACATCTAAACGTAGTAATTAGAGTTCGATTATTAAGAACTTTTTGTTCCTCGTAGTTTCATCTTCTTACCCTCAAAATTTCACGTTCTTAGGTCAAGAGGCTGGGGAGCTAGAGCAGCATGAAGTTGCTGGAAACTCACTAAAAAGGAGAACTAGGGCACATCTTTCAGACTCAAGTTAGAAGTTTAAAGCCCAGTTAAGCGGTAGGCCATCTCATGATTGGCAAAAATATCTTATTAGGGATAAAAGCTCTCTTATTGTGTTTGATTTCATGCACTATAGATCATTGATTTAATGTTTTAGTAGAGTCATGCATACATGAGTATTCCTAGCCCTAACTAAGTTAAAAGGAACCTTCTTGTCAAAATTCACAGAAACCCATGCATACTAGTCGCTTAGCCTTCATTCTATCATGCGAAAGTTTATACATGATTTCCAGACATGATGTAAGTTGAAACCTTAGATCTTTTTATCTATTATTGTCAGCAGAAGCTCTGACGGATTAACCTAGGACCGTCAGACAACTGTAACGGTCATACGATAAACCGTCACAACCTTTGTTGTATTTAAAGTTTCTCTATTGTCTCTGACGCACCATAACAGGAGCGTTACAATACTGTAACGGCCCTACAATAAACCGTCATAGGCCTGTGACGTGCCTATACTAGACCGTCAGAGTGGGGTTTACAGTCAACCCGAGACAAGACTGAGGACAGCCAAACTTACTTATAAATAAGCCTAGTTATCTAAGTTTTAACCTTATTTCATGACTTTGAGTTTATTAATTGATTCATCATAGGAAATTGCATGATTAAAGTATCTTGAGTTATTTTAAGTTATGCTAATTTCATTGGCTAAACTCTATAGTTTTGTATTCTAAATCATGATTTTCCAATGTTGAATTGATGGGATTTTATCTTGATTTCACATTGCTACACATTCTTTCATATCTATAGAGTCATTTCCTTAAGTACATGGCATATATTTCGGTATATGGCCATTAGTTCACACATTGCACTATAAGAACATTATTCTTGAACATGAGGACCTCTCTATTGGATATTCCTTCCAATGGATTAGGAAATCTTATTTTAAGACCTCCGTAATTCTCCGCGAGACTAGGATTCCCACTAGGACGCCGAGTTGGTTGTACCATGAAAGCCCATTTATTAGATTGCACTATCGATGTTTTCTGGTTCTAGCTATGTAACGGATCTATATTGGACCGTCAGGCCCATATAACGGCCCAATATACGACCGTCACATTTAACTGAGTCTAATTTTCTGGTTATGGATTCAGCCCATTATAACGGATCTAGACTTGACCGTTACGTGAACGTAACGGCCCAATACAAGACCGTTACAGTGCTTGAGTGTTTTAACCCGAGGTTTGACCAAGGGGTTGATATTCTAAAGTTCCTAGATGGATCGATAATGGTCTAAGACTTGTCGTATTGGTTCAAGATACTTAATTTAATTATGAAAATTAAAGAAATGTACCGTTATGCTGCCGATTTATTTCCATGAGCATAACATAGTATAAGTCATTCTTGACCTCTCATATTCTAAATTGAAGCGTTCACTCATCGAATTATTGTTATCATGAACTTATTGAATTGTACATTCTTGGCCATACTTTATTGTTGTATGCGTGGAAGTAACTTGATTTATACTTGAAGATGCGATCGAGCACTGATTGTGTTCAAGGGCTCTATGCTAGTCCCCTCGGCTGATTGCCGAAAACATACTATTATAAACCATGGGGTATGATGCTACTGGCGTCGCATTATACTGGGAGTACTTTCTTTATAAATAAGTGAAAATCCACGGAATCATGAAAATGCTTGTACATGACTTTCTTGCTTGATATTCCCCAGAAATTCACCAAATACTTGCTCATAAGCAAAAGATGTTTGGATGATGACTACGTGGTATTGCTAGTACATTCTCGATACATTCTTGTTCATGAAATGCCATATCATGTTCTTGATACATTCTTACTAGTTCATACTTGCTCATTCTATCTTGCTTGATCATTTTGTTACCTTGGTTTAATCGCGTGTTTAATCGCATTCGCATGATTTTACCTTATTCTCTAGAGCTAAAATGTTAATTACTTTAATAGTGCTAATCATGTTGATGCGAAGATACCTACTGGGCAAGTGTGTTCATTACCTATTTCCAATCTTTTTCAGGAAAAGAAAGTAATTCGAATTCGGATTCGGGCTATACAAGTAGCTGGTCCGAGAGTGAATGAAAGTGTTGTCAAGATGAGAGTGAAGACTTAGGAAAGTCTATATTGTTTAGATCGAGTCTTTGTAATTTTTCCTTTTCTTGAGTCTGATGGATTAGAGATGGTTGAAGAGTTATTGTAAAAGAATATTTTGATCATTAATGAAATAAAGTTGGAGTTTGGCTAAATTATTGTGCAATTGCATGTAAGTATGTGATTGTCTTGCGCTCTAATACCAACTTAACTGTCACGCCCCGAGCCTTTATGGTAGCGGAAGACTCGCTCGAGGAACGTGAACAGCCGGCATGGTCAGCCTATGCGAAAAATATTCCCGAAACTATTCAACTGTAAGTGCACTCTCCATCCATGTATTGAATTTGGGGATCAAATTCTTCTAAGTGGGGGAGGGTGTAGTGCCCCAAAATTTATATAATAATTTCTTGATTATTTATAGAATTTTTTGAAATTTATTGGGAATTTATAAGAGCTAAATAGATTAATAAATGGATTATTGAAATAAAATTATATGGCCCAATTATGATAAATAACTATAATTGAAACCCAATGGGTTTAAGTACCAAGCCCATTAACTTTTCCCCTTTTTGTAGAAGGTTATTTACCCTATTCACGGATTTTTAGAGGATAAATACCCTTATTTAGATTATTATATAGATAATTATAGGACAAAATGAATAAAAGAGTTATATTGAAGTGAAACACTGTACACGTTGGATGTCACGGTCTATCGGGTGACCGCTATAGCCATGTAACGCACCTAGACACGACCGCTACGCCATGTTGATTCCGTGAGTTGAAGAACTTGCAAAAGGATTAGAACTTTAGAATCTTATCTGCAAGAGACCAACTTGGGAGGACTCATGACGTTGCTAAGGACTCTTAGGGCTCATGATCTGGTGAACTAAGGACTCTAGAATCGATCTAATCCTCAAATCCTAGCCAAAACCCTATAAATAGAACTCAGTTCTGAACCTGCGCGACCCCTACTTTGGCTCATGAAAATCAAGGTAAGGAGTCACAATTTTGGGTAAGCTCTTTAGAAGATTTTGTTTATAATACTTAAGAATAATAGCTCTCCAAATTTCGTGCTAAGAGATCAACCAATCAAGGAGATTGAAGTTTCCAAAGTTGCTAGTCGGACCTTAGCAACGCAGGAAACTAAACGCAAGACCCCTGAAGATCAGGAGATTAGGACATCTAAACGAGGTAATTAGAGTTCGGTTATTAAGAACTTTTTGTTCCTCGTAGTTTCATCTTCTTACCCTCAAAATTTCACGTTCTTAGGTCAAGAGGCTGGGGAGCTAGAGCAGCGTGAAGTTACTGGAAACTCACTGAAAAAGGAGAACTAGGGCACGTCTTTCAGACTCAAATTAGAAGTTTAAAGCCCAGTTAAGCGGTAGGCCATCTCATGATTGGTAAAAACATCTTGTTAGGGATAAAAGCCCTCTGATTGTGTTTGATTTCATGCACTATAGATCATGGATTTCATGTTTTAGTAGAGTCATGCATACATGAGTATTCCTAGCCCTAACTAAGTTAAAAGGAACCTTCTTGTCAAAATTCACAGAAACCCATGCATACTAGTAGCTTAGCCTTCATTCTATCGTGTGAAAGTTTATACATGATTTCCAGACATGATATAAGTTGAAACCCTAGATCTTTTTATCTATTATTGTCAACAGAAGCTCTGACGGATTAACCTAGGACCGTCAGACAACTGTAACGGTCATACGATAAACCGTCACAACCTTTGTTGTATTTAAAGTTTCGCTATTGTCTCTGACGCACCATAACAGGAGCGTTACAATACTGTAACGGCCCTACGATAAACCGTCATAGCCCTGTGACGCGCCCATACTAGACCGTCAGAGTGCGGTTTACTGTCAACCCGAGACAGGACTGAGGACATCCAAACTTACTTATAAATAAGCCTAGTTATCTAAGTTTTACCTTATTTCATGACTTTGAGTTTATTAATTGATTCATGATAGGAAATTGCAAGATTAAAACATCTTGATTTATTTTAAGTTATGCTAATTTCATTGGCAAAACTCTATAGTTTTGTATTCTAAATCATGATTTTCCAATGTTGAATTGATGGGATTTTATCTTGATTTCACATTGCTACACATTCTTTCATATCTATAGAGTCATTTCCTTAAGTACATGGCATATATTTCGGTATATGGCCATTAGTTCACACATTGCACTATAAGAACATTATTCTTGAACATGAGGACCTCTCTATTGATATTCCTTCCAATGGATTATGAAATCTTATTTTAAGACCTCCGTAATTCTCCGCGAGCCTAGGATTCCCACTAGGACGCCGAGTTGGTTGTACTATGAAAGCCCATTTATTAGATTGCACTATCGATGTTTTCTGGTTCTAGCTATGTAATGGATCTATATTGGACCGTCAGGCCCATATAACGGCCCAATATACGACCGTCACATTTAACTTAGTCTAATTTTCTGGTTATGGATTCAGCCCATTATAATGGATCTAGACTTGACCGTTACGTGAACGTAACGGCCCAGTACAAGGCCGTTACAGTGCTTGAGTGTTTTAACCCGAGGTTTGACCAAAGGGTTGATATTCTAAAGTTCCTAGATGGATCGATAATGGTTTAGGACTTGTCATATTGGTTCAAGATACTTAATTTAATTATGAAAATTAAAGAAATGTACCGTTATGCTGCCGATTTATTTCCATGAGCATAACATAGTATGAGTCATTCTTGACCTCTCATATTCTAAATTGAAGCGTTCACTCATCGAATTATTGTTATCATGAACTTCTTGAATTGTACATTCTTGGCCATAATTTATTGTTGTATGTGTGGAAGTAACTTGATTTATACTTGAAGATGCGATCGAGCACTGATTGTGTTCAAGGGCTCTATGCTAGTCCCCTCGGCTGATTGCCGAAAACATACTATTATAAACCATGGGGTATGATGCTACTGGCGTCGCATTACGCTGGGAGTACTTTCTTTATAAATAAGTGAAAATCCATAGAATCATGAAAATGCTTGAACATGACTTTCTTGCTTGATATTCCCCAGAAATTCACCAAATACTTGCTCATAAGCAAAAGATGTTTGGATGATGACTACGTGATATTGCTAGTACATTCTCGATACATTCTTGTTCATGAAATGCCATATCATGTTCTTGATACATTCTTACTAGTTCATACTTGCTCATTCTATCTTGCTTGATCATTTTGTTACCTTGGTTTAATCGCGTGTTTAATCGCATTCGCATGATTTTACCTTATTCTCTAGAGCTAAAATGTTAATTACTTTAATAGTGCTAATCATGTTGATGCGAAGATACCTACTGGGCAAGTGTGTTCATTACCTATTTCCAATCTTTTTCAGGAAAAGAAAGTAATTCGAATTCGGATTCGGGCTATACAAGTAGCTGGTCCGAGAGTGAATGAAAGTGTTGTCAAGATGAGAGTGAAGACTTAGGAAAGTCTATATTGTTTAGATCGAGTCTTTGTAATTTTTCCTTTTCTTGAGTCTGATGGATTAGAGATGGTTGAAGAGTTATTGTAAAAGAATATTTTGATCATTAATGAAAAAAAGTTGGAGTTTGGCTAAATTATTGTGCAATTGCATGTAGGGTATGTGATTGTCTTGCGCCCTGATACCAACTTAACTGTCACGCCCCGAGCCTTTATGATAGCAGAAGACTCACTCGAGGAGCGTGAACAGCCGACATGGTCAGCCTATGCGAAAAAGATTCCTGAAACTATTCAACTGCAAGTGCACTCTCCATCCATGTATTGAATTTGGGGACCAAATTCTTCTAAGTGGGGGAGGGTGTAGTGCCCCAAAATTTATATAATAATTTCTAGATTTTTTATAGAATTTTTTGAAATTTATTGGGAATTTATAAGAGCTAAATAGATTAATAAATGGATTATTGAAATAAAATTATATGGCCCAATTATGATAAATAACTAATCCAGCTATGATAATTGAAACCCAATGGGTTTAAGTACCAAGCCCATTAACTTTGGCCCATATTCTAGAAGGTTATTTACCCTATTCACGAATTTTTAGAGGATAAATACCCTTATTTAGATTATTATAGGACAAAATGAATAAAAGAGTTATATTGAAGTGAAACTCTGTACACGTTGGATGTCACGGTCTATCGGGTGACCGCTATAGCCATGTAACGCACCTAGACACGACCGCTACGCCATGTTGATTCCGTGAGTTGAAGAACTTGCAAAAAGATTAGAACTTTGAAATCTTATCTACAAGAGACCAACCTGGGAGGACTCATGACGTTGCTAAGGACTCTTAGGGCTCAGGATCTGGTGAACTAAGGACTCTAGAATCGATCTAATTCTCAAATCCTAGCCAAAACCCTATAAATAGAACTCAGTTCTGAACCTGCGCGACCCCTACTTTGGCTCGTGAAAATAGAGGTAAGGAGTCACAATTTCGGGTAAGCTCTTTAGAAGATTTTGTTTATAATACTTTAGACTAATAGCTCTCCAAATTTCGTGCTAAGAGATCAACCAATCAAGGAGATTGAAGTTTCCAAAGTTGCTGGTCGGACCATAGCAACCCAAGAAACTAAACGCAAGACCCCTAAAGATCAGGAGATTAGGACATCTAAACGAGGTAATTAGAGTTCGGTTATTAAGAACTTTTTGTTCCTCGTAGTTTCATCTTCTTACCCTCAAAATTTCAAGTTCTTAGGTCAAGAGGCTGAGGAGCTAGAGTAGCGTGAAGTTGCTGGAAACTCACTGGAAAAGGAGAACTATGGCACATCTTTCAGACTCAAATTAGAAGTTTAAAGCCCAGTTAAGTGGTAGGTCATCTCATGATTGCCAAAAACATCTTGTTAGGGTTAAAAGCCCTCTGATTGTGTTTGATTTCATGCACTATAGATCATGGATTTCATGTTTTAGTAGAGTCATGCATACATGAGTATTCTTAGCCCTAACTAAGTTAAAAGGAACCTTCTTGTCAAAATTCACAGAAACCCTTGCATACTAGTAGCTTAGCCTTCATTCTATCATGTGGAAGTTTATACATGATTTCCAGACATGATGTAAGTTGAAACCATAGATCTTTTTATCTATTACTGTCAGCAGAAGCTCTGACGGATTAACCTAGGACCGTCAAACAACTGTAACGGTCATAGGATAAGCCGTCACAACCTCTATTGTATTTAAAGTTTCTCTGTTGTCTCTGACGCACCATAACAGGAGCGTTACAATACTGTAACGGCCCTACGATAAACCGACATAGCCCTGTGATGCGCCCATACTAGACCGTCAGAGTGTGGTTTACTGTCAACCTGAGACAGGACTGAGAACAGCCAAACTTACTTATAAATAAGCCTAGTTATCTAAGTTATAACCTTATTTCATGACTTTGAGTTTATTAATTGATTCATGATAGGAAATTGCATGATTAAAGCATCTTGAGTTATTTTAAGTTATGCTAATTTCATTGGCTAAACTCTATACTTTTGTATTCTAAATCATGATTTTCCAATGTTGAATTGATGGGATTTTATCTTGACTTCACATTGCTACACATTCTTTTCTATCTATAGAGTCATTTCCTTAAGTACATGGCATATATTTCGGTATATGGCCATTAGTTCACATATTGCACTATAAGAACATTATTCTTGAACATGAGGACCTCTCTATTGGATATTCCTTCCAATAGATTAGGAAATCTTGTTTCAAGACCTCCATAATTCTCCGCGAGCCTGGGATTCCCACTAGGATGCCGAGTTGGTTGTACCATGAAAGCCCATTTATTAGATTGCACTATCGATGTTTTCTAGTTCTAGCTATGTAACGGATCTATATTGGACCGGCAGGCCCATATAACGGCCCAATATACAACCGTCACATTTAACTGAGTCTAATTTTCTGGTTATGGATTCAGCCCATTGTAACGGATCTAGACTTGACCGTTACGTGAACGTAACGGCCCAGTACAAAACCGTTACAGTGCTTGAGTGTTTTAACCCGAGGTTTGACAAAAAGGTTGATATTCTAAAGTTCCTAGATGGATCGATAATGGTCTAGGACGTGTCATATTGGTTCAAGATACTTAATTTAATTATGGAAATTAAAGAAATGTACCGTTATGCTGCCGATTTATTTCCATGAGCATAACATAGTATAAGTCATTCTTGACCTCTCATATTCTAAATTAAGCATTCACTCATCAAATTATTGTTATCATGAACTTATTGAATTGTACATTCTTGGCCGTACTGTATTTTTGTATGCGTGGAAGTAACTTGATTTATACTTGAAGATGCGATCGAGCACTGATTGTGTTCAAGGGCTCTACGCTAATCCCCTCGGCTGATTGCCGGAAAGATACTATTATAAACCATGGGGTATGATGCTATTGGCGTCGCATTACACTGGGAGTACTTTCTTTATAAATAAGTGAAAATCCACGGAATCATGAAAATGCTTGTACATGACTTTCTTGTTTGATATTCCACAGAAATTCACCAAATACTTGCTAATAAGCAAAAGATGTTTGAATGATGACTACGTGGTATTGCTAGTACATTCTCGATATATTCTTGTTCATGAAATGCCATATCATGTTCTTGATACATTCTTACTAATTCATACTTGCTCATTCTATCTTGCTTGATCATTTTGTTACCTTGGTTTAATCGCGTGTTTAATCGCATTCGCATGATTTTACCTTATTCTCTAGAGCTAAATTATTAATTACTTTAATAGTGCTAATCATGTTGATGCGAAGATACCTACTGGGCAAGTGTGCTCATTGCCTACTTCCAATCTTTTTCAGGAAAGGAAAGTGATTCGAATTCGGATTCGGGCTATACAAGTAGCGGGTCCGAGAGTGAATGAAAGTGTTGTCAACATGAGAGTGAAGACTTAGGAAAGTTTATATTGTTTAGATTGAGTCTTTGTAATTTTTCCTTTTCTTGAGTCTGATGGATTAGAGATGGTTGAAGAGTTATTGTAAAAGAATATTTTGATCATTAATAAAATAAAGTTGGAGTTTGGCGAAATTATTGTGCGATTGCATGTAGGTATGTGATTGTCTTGCGCCCTGATCATTCTTGCTTGCAAGAGGCTTACCATGTCGGCTGATCACGTTCCTCGAGTGAGTCTTCTGCTGTCATAAAGGCTCGGGGCGTGACACTGATCGTGTCCCTGGAACATGCGGCTGAGCCCTAACCGCATGTCTTTCTTGCGGCCAATTCTAGACCGCACATCCCTCTAGGCGGCACACTACCGACCGTCCATATCCAGAAGGTCTTCGGATCTGAGGAGATGTGTGCGGCCAGTCTGTGACCGTTCATGGGGGTGTAAGGTCTAGAACCGATCGCACATCTGTAACAGAACAGATTAATTGTCAGTTTAGCATGTTAGGTTAATAGATTAGTGGTTATTTGTATGTTAGCAACGCACCTAATAAACTGTAATTCATGACAGTAAATAACTCTTGCTGATTTATTTAATTTGAGCTTGATCTTGATCCATCTTTCCAATGAATGTCAATTTTAATTGTGAATTCTTGATAATTGAAATGGCTATTAGGTTTACATTGTTAACCTTAGACCTGAACCGTTAATCTTGAACCTTTATTATTTCCTAGAATTGATTTAGACTCAATCGAACCATTGTGATTTGAGTTAGTCCGAATTGGACTAACAGGGACTTGCGCGGCCATTTGTGGACCGCATATATCCCTGAACGGCCCAATAGACATCATTTATCCCTGGCTTATGCTAATTAGTTTGGCCGATTATCCTTGATCCATCTTCGGCCAATTCCTGAGTTGATCAACCCAGTAGACCCTAGGCCGACCAGCAGACAGTGGGCTGGACTCTAGTTCAGTTCCCCCTTGCCTATGGCAGCCCGGGAGACCACTTTGGCGAATTTCTAGATTTTGGTTAGGCCCTGTGTTGTGCGGCCAATAACGGCCCATACATCTGACAAGCGGCCCACAATGAACCGTTCAACTAATGAGCGGCTCTGTCAGGACCACATATCCTGACCTCGATTTTGTAAACTTCTGGCGTTGTACGGCCTAATCCCTACCATTCATATAGAAGAGCAGCCCTTT
This sequence comes from Amorphophallus konjac, assembly GCA_022559845.1. Lineage (NCBI taxonomy): Eukaryota > Viridiplantae > Streptophyta > Magnoliopsida > Alismatales > Araceae > Amorphophallus > Amorphophallus konjac. The sequence continues at coordinate 124,558,140 of CM040125.1, forward strand.
ATCAGCCGTTGAACCTTGAGCCCCGAGGGCTAAACCTCAGCCCAGTTGCTGTTAGTGCGGCCCAGTGTCGACCGCACAAGTCTTGAGCGGTCCAGTAGGAACCGCATAACATCCAGAGACTAGTTTCTCCGTGTTTTATGGTTTTGAATCCAAGAACATGTTGGTTCTGGATAATTTGAACTCCTGGACAGAAATTCTGCACAGTATCTCTTCAACTTAGCATTGGGATGTTTCGAGGTAAGTTTGTACTTGATTATAATTGGCCATTTTAACTTGATTAAAGTCTAGATGGAACTTGGGATCTTGGATCCAATAAATCAATGCCAACGTATCGTAGGGGCCCGGTTTGGTCCTAGGGAGAGCGCCCGAAAAGTACTTGTGCCCATGGGAGTTTGTAATGACATGGTGAGGCATTGCACCGAGTGCATGACTAGCGTGATGTCTATGACAATGATATATTATCTCTTACTTGAATCATGTTCTACTTGGTTATATTCTTGCTTGTCGGCCAATTTCCTACAATTTCCTGTTATATATAATGTTCTTAACTTGCAATTCTTGTAGTTATATCATTCTGCCATATTGTTATTCCATTCCATTCTTTAGCACTTTCTTTTATTATGTTGTTTCATTCGATCGTTATTTCTTTTCTTCCGTTTCATACATGTAATTAATTGGTTTATCACTTACACTTGCCTGATGTTACCTACTGAGCGTTCGCTCATATAGTTATTTTCCCCCCTTTCCAGGCAGCTCAGGTGAAGATTCACAGATGGATGGGAATGGGCAAGAGTCATGACTTGGAGTGTATCAGCTAGTCGTTATGTTGAGATTGTTATAGTTGCTTTACATCTAGCTATGCCTTAGAACTTGTGTTAGTTATTGTAATGGAGTCGAGTAGAGGTTATGTTTGATTATGTTTAAGTCAGTTTGATGGTATTTGAAATAGAATTGGAGTTATGTCTGTTTTTGGCATTATGTTAATTCTTAGCTTAGCATGTTATCTTTACTAGCGTTTTCTACTACTGGTCCCGATATTCCGCGTCGGGGCGTGATAATACTACCTACAAGGAAACGGACAAGCTGAACCTACAAATAAAACTCTCATTAGAATCATCAAGAAAACTTGGAAGTCTCACCACTATTAAGACTGGCCAGATCGCCTCATTGAGGCCCTCTGGGCTTACCGCACTTCCGTCCGAACTCCCACGGGTAAAACCCCGTACGCACTTACTTTTGGGATAGATGCGGTACTCCCATATGAAATATTCGTTCCTTCACTAAGAGTGCAGCTGGACTCTGAGCTCGATCCCGAGCAACGTCGAGAAAACCTATTTGCCCAGCTGAAACTATTAGATGAGAAACGGATGATCGCGGCCGATCATGCACAAGTATATCGCAAGAGAATTGCACGTTATTATGCCAAAAAAGTTCTAGAGAGAAAATTCAGGGCAGGTGAATTGGTTTTGAAAAGGAAAATCACTAAAACCACTGGTTTAACGGCAAAATTTCAAGAAAATTGGGAAGGTCATTTGGTCATCAAAGAAGTCTACTCAGGTAACGCCTACAAATTGGTAGACTCCAAGGGCATGGAGCTAACATATCCATGGAATGGGGTATATCTCAAGAAATTTTATTCATGAGACCTTGTACATAACTATTCCAAAACACAAAAATTTCAAAATTTCAAAACAAACAAAAAAAGAAGAAAATCAAAATTGATGCCTGGTGATCGCCACGCAGTCCAAAATCAGTTGCATCAACCCTTCGTTCTAGATAGGGACTCTTTTGTGACAAAGTGGGTAGCATCACCTTTGATGGGGCCTCATCCGAAGGTCTCCAGCTAAGCGGCACTCTTTTGTTCCTCTTCTCTTCGACCAAATGAGACACCCGGCGCCCTTAAAACGCTGAGCATGTGAAAGCTAAAGTACAAGATTCTTAAGGCGAGAGTAGGATCCTTCCCCTCGAGCCCAGGTCAGAGCACGAGAAGAGGGCAGTGTCCCCGCAGGCATAAAAAGGGGAATTCCAAAGCAAAATGACAATAGTTTCCTCCCCGAAAAGAAAGGAAAAATTATGTATATGTGACAAAGTCACATGAAAATCCTGATCGTGGCCGTGCCTGACCCTAGTAGATGAAACCCCTCCTATTCAAAGAATCAAATTAAAAGTTTCACACAGCAGCGGCATCAAACGTCATAATACTCGGGGTATGGTCCGAAGTTGCCAAAAGGAGAAAGTCGAGTAGGACCACACTTAACTCGCCGGGTTAACGGCTTTGCCAGGTCCTCTCAGGAGGTTTACCCCCTACATTCTTCCTTCTCCCTTCAAAAGACGTAAAGCTTGATGGAGGTCCTGAAGGATGAACCCCGTCTGGGTGCAACCTTATTTAACCAAATACACTTATGGTTGTTCACTTCTAAACAACAGAAGCCATCGCTGCGAAGGGATCTCTATGTTTTTGGCTGGTCAAGACCCTTATTTACCACCTTTAATGCTTTCTTATGCTACCTCGGGCTTAGGTCAATGCAAGCGCGTCACCTATAGGTGCGACGGCGTCTGATTCCGGGTCAGCGTCGCGCGGTTGGCCGTTCGGGTTTCAAGGTGTTCCATCATATACCATCTAGAGTTGGGAAGAAATAGACCCAGGTCGGGCAAATCATTTACCTCGAACGCTTTTTGTGTGTATCCCTGTGGTCGGAAGCAACCGAGAGCCTAAGCTTGGCATGACGGCATTGTTACCAGGATAAGACTTAAATGGCGGGACCATCATCCGAGGAGTCTAGAGGCCCAAATCAACCAAGATGTGTGCGCAGGATACCTGGGAAGTAATTTAGAAAACCCCCATCTCCATGTAGGTCAGGTGCCATATGGGTGGTCACCAGGCGTACCAAAAATATATATAACGTCAGAACAAAACACAAAAAATCAATACATTCAAATCCCAAAAAAAAATTCTGAAAATTCATAACTCCAACAAAATACATATAAGTACAAACATAAAAAATTCCAAAATCCAAAAAAAATGTTTTACATCTGCATGAGCATTGCATGAGCATTGCATGATCATATTTCCTTTTTTGCTTACATTTTGCCTGCTTGCATGCGCATATCACGTTTCCCTCTTTTTTTCTAAATCTTCTTAATAGGATTTAGCCCTCTGACCTTGCATCGAGAAAGGTACTATCTGCTTTTGGCAGGGGGCTAAAAACATACTACACTAACCTTTTCCCTTTAGTGTGGTTGAAACAGGTAGAAGGGAAGACGACATCAAGCTAAAACAAGACAAGTACACTAAAGAAAGCTCATTTCACTGCCAAACATGCCCATCACATTCCATTGAAACAACATCCTAGGGGCATACCCCCAGTATACAAAAGGGGAAGTTGCTATCTAGCTGCATAGATCTCTCTCTCTATCTCCTCCTAATCTATGCCAGTGCGAGGTCGACTCCGCCGGCTGTCGGCCTCGTCTCCGTCTCTGCCTCCTGTGTCTCACAGTCGTGAGGGCCGTGAAGCCCTCAGACCCGACGCGGCTGGCTGGACTGTTCCCTGTCCTGTAGGAGACCGCATCATACCCATAAGATCGTCCATGGTGAAATGGACATCACCCAAAGACTGCAGTGACTCGGAAGGAGTCTCAGGCCTAATTCCCTCTCCTGGGGCACCCCTGCCCTGGTACCTCCGTAGCACCCGTCGTCGCAAGGCCTCTAGCTGATCGAGAGCCCGCTGCTCCCGAACTGCCATCGCCATCTCTCGAGCACGCGCCTTGGCTTCTCTTTCCTTCGCCTCGGCAAGGCGACCCTCGATCCTCTCGACGGAACTCAGCTCTCCTAGACGTCGAGTCAACTCCTCTATCCGTGCACCTTGCTCTTGCCGGATGGCCCGGTCGATCACCAGCACCTTCCTCTGCAGAAAATGAACAGTCATGTAAGAACAGGCAAAGATGATAAAGAAGAGAACTACTTTCAACTTGAGTGCTAGGTTCTTACCAGCTCAGCCTCTCGCTCCTCGGCTCGCTCAATAGCCCCAGCTAGGTGATCCTCCAGCTCCTCTAGGGCACCGGCTCGAAATGAAGGGCCATCCTCCCCTCCTGCTCTCACCTGCACGTAGGCCAATTCTCCTCGCTGGCACGGCAAGGGGAAAGTGGTCAGGCAAGCTCAATCAATTCCAAATTCCAAATCAATCAATTTGTTTTGACTTACCATCTCTCGGATCTCATGTCGTAAGTTCACTATCGTCTGATTAAGGACAATTATCTGATCCTTGAGTATCTTCACAGCCTGAGTCTCTGACATCTGCACACCACAGCCGCAAGCTCGCTTAGCACTTTGCTTAAAACAAGAAACATCACAATTGAAAGCTAAATGAGCTACTCACCTCTCGAGTGTCGAGACGAAGCCGTCTGGCATACCGGTCCTGATAATCTGCCAAGTAAATCTCGCTACTCCTCACGGTCCGGTCATGCTCCAGTGAGGGGCCGTCCTGTAGTGCCTCTGCCTCTCTGCGGTAGTGGGAGGCCCAGTCTTGATTGCTCGTCGAAGTCCGGCAACGTCCCCGGTCAGATTCATGCTCAGCTAGAATCGCCACTAGCAGCTGATCCCATCCTAGTGTCCGCTCCACTAAGCGAAGGAAGAGCGGCTCCCTCAGGTTGACGCAGAGCAGCACTGTATCCCTGTGGAACCAAGATCGCCCCTCCCTCACCCAAGGCTGAGTAGTGATGTTCTCTGTCGTGTAAGGGGTCCAAATCACCTACCACACATCAAAGAAGAAAAAATGATTGTTTTGCCAATTGAATACACAACAAATGCTAAAACAAATCACACCACTATTTTTCAAAACACTCACCTGGTGGGGAGGGTACTCATCTAGTGCTGTCCTAAGGTTGGAGAGTCTAGTGGCCACTAAGCGCCGATCCCGGACCATCTTCCATCTGGCCATTAAGGGAACCACCTGCATCAGGGCTCGCGGGATCTTACCGCAATCTAGAGGGAACCGTGTGTACCCCCAAATCTGAAACCACAAAAGAATAATTAATCAATCAATCAAACTTTTGAATCAACATGCCTAGAAAGGGGTAGACTTGTACCTGTAAGGAGGGCGTAAAACCTCCCAGGTTCCCTGAACCTGGGCGTACTGGATCCAAGTGGGCGAAGAGGTGCGCCAGCATCGCTCTCCCCCACACAAGATGAGGTCCCTGTTCTAGATCCCGCACCAGTAAGAGATACTTCAGATTCACCTTGTTTGAAGCAGTAGCAAACAGCAGTCTCCCAAAGAAGTACAAGAAGAAAAGTCGCAACTCCTGTTGCTCGCTCCTCCCCTAGGATCTGAGTCTCTGTCTCAATCGCCCTAAGTACGCATCTAAGTCCTCTAGCGGCCCGCGTGTCATCTTCGCGAGCCCCATCACAACACTGATCTTCCCAGGCATAAGACTAGTCATCGGCCTCCTGGATCGAACAAGCTGAGGCCCGAGCAAGTCTTCTATCTCCTCACGATAATCTCTCAACTCGCGACAGAGCACCGGGGACCCCGCCACTGGAAACCCCATCAAGAAAGCCACATCCTCCAGCGTGGGGATCATGTGACCCCAAGGCATCACAAATGCTCTGCAGCTGTCCATCCATCTCTCCCATATCGGTGTCAGGAAGGTGGCATCCACATGGAAGGGTCGGATCATGAAGAATGGGCCAAAACCCATTCTATCCACCCTCTCTCATTGGCCAAGAGGAAGGGCATGGTACCAAGCCCATATCAAGTCCCATGTGACTCGGGCTCGTATCCTCCTTGGACCCTGCGCACATTAGAAGAAGAATACAAACAAATCATCAGATCTTCCAAGTCATTTCACCCTTTTCTCACATCTTTTTTCCACTTCCACAAGCCCTGGGAGCAAGGCGACCAAAGTGTTGGTCGCCTATGTCCCTGGGCGGCCAAACCCCTGGCCGCCCTCGCCCCAGCAGTGGGCGACTAGCGACTTGGCCACCCAGGCTTGTGGGCGACCAGGACCCTGGCCGCCCACTGATTCATCCCCCTCCAAACCTTCCTCCGACATCCATCTCCCCATTAAACACATAAACACAATAAGATCTAATGAATGCCAAGCAGAGGTAGGAAGCTTACCTTCCCGGGCTGCTCTCCCTTCTCTTGATCGGGCTCGCCATCATCCAAACCCTCGCCATCATCATCATCTTCATTGTCCCCTTCGGCTGGCCCCTCATCAGGGGTAGCTCCTTCTCCATCACTCTCATCACCTCTGTTCTCCTCCAAGTCTGCAGAGACTGTGGCCGAAGATGATGAGCTCCCCGTAGCTTCAATTTCCTCTTCCTCCTCACTCGAAGAAGTGGGACCGGGCACAATATCAAGCTGAGCTCTTCTACTTCTCCCCATCGCTTAGATTAGAAGATCTAAGTGGCTAGAATCTCACTCAAGCAAGGATCTTACACTCCAAGTTCTCTAGCTCTCAAGACATCCACAACAAGGGTCGCCCAAATGAAGGGGGCGGCCAACCCTTTTTAACCAACCCTTAAAGCAGAGGGCGGCCAAGGTCCTGGCCGCCCAACCTTTAGTGAAGGCGACCAAGACCCTGGCCGCTCTCCTCCCTGTTCAGCCAAAAATAATATAAAAAATGGAAAACCAACAAAAATTCATGCAAATCCAATCCCAAATTCATCCACACAACTTTATTTCATCCATCCAGTTCCATAACCATTCATTCAATCATTTTCCCTAAAGAAAAGAGCAAAAATACAAAATACAACAAAAAGTTCATTTGTTTTAACATAATCCTAAGGAAGAAAAATGTTGAACAAGATCTAATCAGGCACGCTTCCTCATGTAAAACTCATTCACCATTGGCCTGAAGCTTTGAAGGTAGCTCACGTAAAGCCTCAAGTCATCTTTGTCCTCTTCCACGTCCACTTTAGCCTTCACCGTGGTGGCATGGCGCCTCCACGCCTTCCCGATCTTGCTTAGTCGCCGTGGATCCACATCAGTTCCCAGAAGGCACTTAGCAATCAATCCTCCTCTTGAAGCTGCCCATGGGATCCATCTGGGTAATCCCACCTGGCGATGGCAGCGATGCCCTTGGTACAACACCAGATCCTCGACCCCCACAAGCCATAACTCCTACTCGGATGATCCACGAATTTTGAACTCCTCATGTCGATACATCGTCGACACGAACATAAAATCATCCTCATATAGGAAATTCAGGTAGTCGTGACTGTCATCTCTGGTCTGCAGTAGTGACGTCCTGCATATCACTTGATCCTCAGGACCAAAGATGGCCCTCGCAGGGTAGATGGCGCTCTTCTAAAAGATCCTGGAGGTAGTGGTCGCCTCGCTATCAAAATTGAAACTCAAGTGGACTATCATCCATAGCTGCAGAAGGTATAAACTCCCCATGGCGCTGCCACCTAGACTCATCTGAGTCATCCCGCAATACATGTGAGCTAGCACGGCTCGAGAAAGAGAGTGTCCTGTCCACAAGAGAGTCAGGGGCCCCACATACTCTCGCCTCAGCACGTCGCTAGACATAGGAAAGAGTAATGCCCCACCTAAGCACAACGTCACGCCTCGCATCAGTCGATCGGCATCCACTTCTTTATTCTTGACATGGCTCACAAGCCATCCGGCTAAGCAGTCAACTAAGATCCCTCGTTGGTCCATCATCCGAAGAACCTCGCGCTTATCTCTCACAATTTCTGCCAGGATCTCATCCCAGGGGGGAAGGTCAATCAGCTCGCCCGCCTCCAGTCTCCCCACTGGAAGATGAAATCCAGTTCTTCTACCAACACCGAGGCTTCGAACTTAGGGAAGACAAAGGTGTACGTATCTGGATGCCACAGCTCGATCAATGCCGCCAATGACTCCCAGTTCCACCGCATGTTGTTGAAGCGCTTCGCCATGATGACCAACCGGATCAGACGCCACTGATGCATGAATACCCTCATGGCGGGAGTAATCATATCCATCAAGACTTGAAGCCAGCGATAGCGATGGGCATGTCTTGCCCCAGGAAAAGCTGGCACATGCTACATCATTTAGAAAGAAGAGAAGAGAGATCGATCAATAAACATGCCAAACCCTATCAAAGAAAGAACCCAAAACAATAAAAATAATTTTGCTCACAAGGCATACCTTGCCCTGCTTCACAAGATTGTTTAACTGGCCGGGCACGTCAGAGAGAACGCCAAGTTCGTGATCTCCTGACGGGCTGGAAGAAGACGCCATTTGTAGACGCCTAATTTCAGACATCACGCAGATCTCCAATGGGCCCTCATGTGAATGACGCTTGATTGTTGTACTCATTTTTACCAGTGTTTAAGTTTTAATCCCAGCCCATAGCCTTTTGGCTATTAGGCCTCATCCATATAAGGAGCCCAACACCATGGGTCTGGGCGGCCAAAGGCCTGGCCGCCCCCAGTCCTGGGCGATCAGGGTGATGGTCGCCCTCCCCAGGAAGGTGGCCAGAGTGCTGGCCGCCCGCCTCCTCAAGCTGGCCAACAATTTGGCCACCTTCCCCCTGTTTACTTGGTCAGAGAATGTGGCCCAGCTCGTGGCCACATCCTCTCCCTCGTTCTGCACGATCTCCACCCACGTTTTGTAACTCCCGACTTGTCAAACGAAAACTCCACCACCTCCAGTACGAAGGGGGGGGGGGAGGAAGTGAGATTTTGGGGAGACGAAAAGAGGGGAGAACAGTGGCAGATTTAGAGGCGAAGTCCGGAGTTGGCACACGGAGGAAGAACGGAGGAGAACACATGGAACTTCATCCCGGAGGCTGCTCCCTCTTCCTTTGACCTGGTTAGAACTTCTATACTTCTGATTCTCTGCTTCCCACATGCATCTTGACTTCTAGGTGAGTATAGCATTGCATGTAGTATTCTCCTAGGCCCCTACGTAAGAGGTTTTCTTCCTAAAAACAAAGGGGAGGTGGATGGTCGAAAGTCTCGGCCATCCTTCCTTCCCACCCCCCAGGTACTTTGCCACCATTTTCTTGCGTCTTCCATTTGCTAGATCATATACTACACTATTAGTTTCACTAATGGCTTTCTTCTTTGTGTTTATTTGAGCTACGTTGTAGGACATCAGCACAAGGGACGAGCAGGGCTACTTGCCCTTGGCCGGCCGAGGATGAGGAAGAAGAAACCCACGTCTCTTCATCTTGAATATCTCCCCGCGATCAACACCCTACGAGGTTCAGGTAAAACGACCTCTGGCGATCACGTTCTGACTCTTTTTGTTTCTCTATAGGTACCCTCGCACGGAGACATCTTATCTATGACCAATCCTAACACACCCACCACGAGGCACGTCATTCCTCACATTCTCGACATCTCTGGGCGCCTACAAGCGAAGTGGCGATCACGGTGTGACCCTCTAGTGCCTACTGTAAGACCTTCACGCTTGATGTCAAAGATTAGGGCAATCATGTTTGTACATTATCTCTACTTATGTAGCTCTATTTTTTACTTTTCTGAAACTCGAACAGAAGGAGGCTAGACTCCTCGCCGCCTAGCTCCCTGGGCGACCAACCTGGTGGCCGCCCAGGCCCCCATCTGGACGACCAGTACTCTGGCCGCCCTGGGCTCCAGGCGACCATCACCCTGGCCGCCCTCATCCCTGGTAGGAGGCCAGCACCCTAGCCGCCCTCTCCACTGGGTGACTGTCGATCTGGACGCCCAGTTCTGTAGGCGACCATCACTTTGGCCGCCTTCTGCCTTCTCCATACTCCTTCCCCGTAGTAGTGATATGTATGCCCCAGATCTCTTCTTCCTCTCTTAACTCTGCTTGTTTGCGCATTGCGTGATTAATTTCTACAGGTTAATCTACGAGTTTTGGTTTAGGAAGAGCCGGCACCACCCCTTTTAGGAAACCCTCTCGTTGGTATTGAACCCTTCACCTGGGGATTCCCACTCGGGTGCAATCGGTTCAGTCCAAGCGGGAACCTCCGTGAGTCCTCGCGAACCGTGGATTCCCACACGGTCGCCAGGCGAGTTGTACCATGGAAGTCCTACTAGTCACCTTGGGTTGAGTGAAGTTTCTGCTAGGCTCCCGGAGCTCATTTCCCAACACCCTTAGTTTTCCTCCTCTTCTCCGAGTGAATTAAAGAAAAAGAAAAAAAAGTAGAAAGTGGAAATTAGGAAATCTAAAAAAATTGTTGGGCATTGTTTGTGCCTATACTTGGCTATGTTTGGAAAGCATTAATTCCCTTTCCCCCTCCTCCAAAATCTTTCATGTTCTTCATTCTAAACCAACTAACAATTGGTTTAGGATGGAGAGAGTTTATTCAAACCCGGGCTATGAGAAGGAATTTCTGCCTCAATTTGATTCTGGAATTAGGGGCAATCCTCTATTTCAGATAGAGGATAATGGTTGGGATGCCTTCATAGGCATGTTTTCGGCCACACCAAATGAGGCCGCCCGCGCCGATTCGGCTTCTTCTTCCCCGAGCGACCATGGCCGTGGTAGCCCGCGGGCTCCTACATTATCTCTGCACGACAATCAGGAGCTGAATAGCATGCTGTCCCATTATTCCCCTGCAGATTTAGCCACGATGGCCTCCCGTGGGAAGGCTCCGACCATCCCACACCTATCTCCACATGTTACACCTTCCCGCGCTCAAGTTCCTTTCCAAGGGTCCACGAGCCGGCCCATTCCCAAAACTCCAATCCAATTCAGCTATCCAACACCTCTACAAAGGGTTCCTTCACCCCCAACTCCACCAATCATGGGTCCCCCTCTGAAAGGGATGGACCCCTCACACCGGCAGGAGATCCAAAGCTAAATTTGGCAAGCGGTGGCCGAAAGTATGCCCAATTCGCGTCCCCACTCGCTAGCCCAATATTGCAAGCTTCCTAATGCTTATTTCCCACCCGGATTTAAGCCTCCCAAGTATAGAAGGTATGATGGCACCATTGACCCTCATCATCATCTTTCGGGTTTCCTTATGGACTCCCACCAATGGCTACATGATAGGGTCTTGTTGGTCCATCTCTTTCAAAAATCCCTCGAGGGCAAGGCCCTACATTGGTTTGCATCCTTGCCAGCTATTGATCTCATCAACTTTGATATAGTCTCCGAGTGATTCCTCGCTCCCTTTGGTCACATGTCATCCATTTCCCCCACATTATTTGACCTAGTCACGGAGAAAATGAATCCCGATGAAGACTTCATTAGTTTTGCAAACCGATGGAGGATTCTGGCTACTAGGACGGAGGTTCCTATTCCCAAATCCCATGCCATCACCATGTTAGTGAACAACGCCACTCCCCAGCTTAGGGCCATCCTAATGCTTAGTGAGCTCCTTACTTTTCACCAACTCTACAACCGAGCTCGGATAGTTAAAGCTCAGGTAAGGGACTCTACCTTACCTCCTTTCTTTGAGCCTCGCACCAAGGGTAGAAGGACCCCAGCGGTCCCTACCACCGAGGGTGTCACCATAAATGAACAAGTCAATGCAGTTGGCCAGTCCTTCAAGACCAACAATCGCCAGGCCTCCCATCCCACTCAGGCTACTGCTAGCCAGGGGAACGTAATCCCAAGCCCTATTCCAATGTCCCTCCACCTTAAAGCTACGGCCCCCCTAGGCCAAAAAGAGCTACTTATCCTCCGTTGTTTGAAACTTTAGGTGACATCTTCTTTGCCCTTATGTCCTCAGATTTTATTCAGCTTCCCCCTCAATGAGAGGGGGTCCCTCCCAACGCTGATACCTCCCGATATTGCACATATCACCGAACTACCGGCCATGATATATTCAACTGCTTCCAATTCTGGGATTGGGCATATGATATGAATGATGAGGGAAGAATCAATTGGGCAGATGTGAAGCTAGCTATTGCCAACCTCAAAAAGCCTAACAGGGACCTAGGCATTGTGCATAACCCCTTGCCAACTCATCAACCAACAAAAGATCCATCTACCTCAAAGCAACATGAGCAGGAGGACACGGTGATCGGAATGGAACCACGAGTTCTCAGAAGGACTCAGATGTGGGGCATAAAAGGATTCCCGGGTTGGTACGGGAAGATAGAAGTAGAAGCTCACGAACCCTGGGCAAACATCAACACGTTCTCTCGATCCCGAGACTTGATCTCACCACCTAGCCAGTCACCGAGTACCACCCAAAGCTCACTCACCCTAATCAACCCTCCTCGAATACCACATCAAGAGCCATATGTTTCTCCACAAGCCCTGTTAGTGCAGAAGCACCCGTTGGTCCTCCAAAAGCCACCTCAGCCAAAATCGGTCCCTCCTCCTTCTCCAGTAAAATTCGAAGACGATTTGGCCTCCCTCTCATATATCATTGGCTCTCAAGCTCCTTTACAACTCATTCGCCCAAAACCTTTGGAACAAAATGACCCGAAGGAAGCTTCGATCAATGTCACTCTCCGGCATCGCATCATTCCCCCATCCCAAAGGCAATCCCAGCCGGAGGAAGGGGTTAATTCTCAAAGCCCTCCCTTGGAGTATGACATTCTCCAGCATCTGGACAGGACCCCGGCTAAGGTTTCTATCCTAGAGCTCCTTAGGAAATCTCTGTCACACCAAGCCACTCTACTTCAATTCCTTCATAAGATCATGGTCAATGAAGATCTCCTAGCAAGTGGTGTGACTGAGGCTATCATGGCCCTTACATGCGAACCATCTATCTCATTTTCTGATAAAGACCTTGCTCTGCTAGAAAGTAGGCCACTCCCGTTGTGCCTCACCGTTACTCTCAACGGAGTTAAAGTTGACTCCGCCCTCATAGACACGGGAGCATCAATCAATGTGTGTCCATGAAGACCATCAAGAAGATTGGCCTCCAGGAAGAAAATCTAGAAGAGGTATGCACCACCATCTCAGCTTACGACAATTCCAAAATGTGCGTAAAAAGGAAGGTGAGCCTCCAACTTTGTTTTGGACCGATGGTTATGATATCGGATTTCTTTGTCCTCGATGTCGACCCTGCATATAAGGCCATCCTAGGACGGCCTTGGATTGAGCAAACCCTTGGGATTCCATCAACAGACCACTAGTGCTTTAAATTTCCTTACAATGGTAGGGTAATCAAGATCATGAGTATCCCGCTAGTGGAAACACTTAATGCCATCACTTCCGAGCAGATTCCCTCAATGACTATTCCAGATAAGGGCAAGAAACATGTTCTCTCCATAGAGGGCGCAGTGGGGCCTTCTGCTTTAGGTCCACCCGATTCCCCATTCCTTCCTCGGCCAATCACACAACACAACATCCCTCCGGGTAAAGGATGGGAGATCATGTCCAGGATGGGCTTCACCATGGGTAAAGGCCTAGGTCAACTCAAACAAGGACCCACGCATAGAAGAAAACTTCGGGTTGCTAAAGGTCACATAGGTTTGGGCAATTCTCCAGGAGAGCCATCTAAGGCCACTCAGGATAGAGATTTGGTGTACGGTCGATTTGTCATAGGGCCGATTCAGCATGGAACTTGGCAGGAGTCGAGTCAAAAGGTTGAAGTTCTACAAAGAAAAGAAACCCCACCCGATTCATCACTTGAGGAAGATTTTGGTCACCTCTCTCTCTTCCATCTGGATAAACCTCCCGACAAGGTTTCTTCCTCGGGCATCTTCCTTGCTAAAAATAGGCCCGTGCATGTCCTCTTTATTCCCTTTCTATTCCATCCACCATTTCCTCCGCTCCTCAGTTATCCGGTCATGGGGCAACATACACATCAGGTTTGCACTTTCACTCATGACTACAAAAAAATGCCAATTCTCAAACGTGGGCCTGTGAGTTCACTATTGAGGAAACGGCCTCCTTGGAAAATGGCTCCCTCGGCCAAGGGCCGACTCTTTCCACCTTGAACTCCCTTCCACAAGATTCTCTTGTACATAGTATGGTAGAGTCTAAGTTAGCTTCAGATTTGTACATAGCATCTTTCCCTTCCAGAAAGTCTAGTGTCCGTCAGGTTCCCGCGTGCTATATCAGCCAGCTGGCTGGTAAATGTGCGCAGCTTTGTCAGGTCTCTGAATTCACTTTCACTCCCATTTTCCTAGGGGCAGTCGAACTAGACGGATCTCCAGCAGATGACGGTCTAGGGGTGTACGCTTTAGAAAAAGAGGATGACACAGAAGAAGAAGAAGAGCCATAAGAAGATGGTAGTGATCCGATAGCTTCCTTCATCGATGAAACCAAGAGATTTGATGAGCCTAACGTCTCCATTGATGAATCCACTAAGGAAATCAATCTCGGCACCGAGGATGATCCAAAGATTATATTGATAAGTGCCAATTTAACTGATGAAGAGGAAGCTACACTTGTGGCGGTTCTTAGGGAATTCCCCGATGCTTTCGCTTGGTCCTACGAGGACATGTCGGGTCTAGACCCGTCCTTAGTTGAACATCGTCTGGTCTTGAAATCCGATGCTCGAGTTGTCAAACAGAAGTTAAGGCGACTTCATCCGAAGCTCACACTCAAGGTCAAAGAAGAAGTGGACAAGCTCCATGAGGCCAAGTTCATCAGGGTAGTTTTGTATCCGCAATGGGTAGCTAACATCGTCATTGTTATGAAGAAGGATGGTAGGGTCCGCATCTGTATAGATTTCTGTGACTTTAATCGTGCTTGCCCAAAGGATGATTTTCCCTTTCCACACATAGATATCCTGGTGGACAACACCGTCGGCTATGAGATGCTCTCCTTCATGGATGGCTTCTCGGGGGTATAACCAGATCCGCATAGCGGAGGAAGACCAGGAGAAGACATCTTTTACCACTCAGTGGGGCACCTACTGCTACGTTGTCATGCCCTTCGATCTTAAGAACGCAGGAGCAACCTATCAAAGGGCAATGATGGCTATCTTCCATGACATGATGCGTACTTGTATGGAAGTTTATGTGGACAACATTCTGGTCAAGTCCATAACCAGGAGTGGCCACGCAGAAATCCTCCGAGCAGTTCTCCAACGATCACGGGAGCACCAACTTAAAATGAACCCCAAGAAATGTGTGTTCGGGGTCTCTTCAGGCAAGCTTCTAGGGTTCATTGTCAGCAAGAGAGGAATTGAGATCGACCCTAACAAAGCTAAGGCCATTGCCGAGATGCTCCCAAGAACATCAAAGAAGTCCGCGGTTTGATCGGGCGTTTGCAATTCATCAGGAGATTTATATCTTATCACTCTCAGCGATGCAAGCCCTTCTACGACATGCTAAAAGGAGAGGCTAGATTTGATTGGAATGATAAATTTCAAAAGACCTTCAATGACGTGAAGAGTCCCGTCCTGGCACCCCCGGTCCCGGGTCAGCCTTTATTGCTCTATGTTTCTACCACTAATGAATCTGTTGGAGCAGTATTGGCCCAATATGACGATGGTAAAATAGAACGCGCAGTCTACTATTTGTCCAAACTGTTCAATGAAGCCGAGCAGAAATACACTCCCATGGAGAGGACATGTGCGGCTGTCGTCTTGGTCGCCCAAAAGCTGAAACACTATTTCCTTGCACATGAAGTCAAGCTATTAGCGCGAATGGATCCTATCAAGTACTTGCTGGAAAAGCCAGCCCTAATCGATCATCTGGTAAGATGGCAGAGTTTTCTCAATCAAATTGATATCACATACGTCGATCAGAAGGTGGTCATGGGGCAAGCCTTTGCCGAGCACCTTGCCCATCATCCACTCCCTACATTCTTCCCTATCGATGAGAGTTTCCCGGACGAAGAGTTAGGAGCCATTATAGATGGTGAGCCTTCGTGGATCCTCTACTTCGATGGTGCATTTAATTCAAGGGCTGTGGAGTCGGAGCCGTACTCCAGTCCCCGGAAGGTGTCATTATTCCTCGTGCTTGTCACTTGACCTTCCCTGCCACAAATAATGTGGCTGAATATGAGGCACTACTCATAGGCTTAAAGGTGCCACTGGCACTCGGAGTTAAGGAGCTCCGGATCATCGGAGATTCTCAGCTCATACTCCGGCAATCCCTCAGCAAGTACCAAACCTATGACCCGAAACTGAAACCCTACCAAGACTTGGTTGGCAGGGTAGTCCGGTGGTTTAGGAAGCTCACCCTGGTGCACACCCCTAGAGCTCAAAACACTCTAGCTAATGCTCTACCGTCTCTGGCTTCTTCTCTTCCAATCCCTGGTGAAAAGTCATC
Organism: Amorphophallus konjac; assembly: GCA_022559845.1. Taxonomy (NCBI): domain Eukaryota; kingdom Viridiplantae; phylum Streptophyta; class Magnoliopsida; order Alismatales; family Araceae; genus Amorphophallus; species Amorphophallus konjac. The sequence goes on from CM040125.1 coordinate 124,574,251, forward strand.
ATCCTCGATCATCGTGCAAAGAATGCACACTCCTTCACATTCTGATCCCTAGTTCCAGCAATTCTCTGAGCCCTCTTCTCAGGTCCAAGTCATTTCCCATGAGCCTGAGATCAATCTAGAAGACGGCAACCCTTGGTTCTTTGATGTTGAAAACTATCTCAGAGATCGCTCCTTCCCCGATTATGCCACTGCTTCCGATCGGCGTGCCATTCGCCAAGCCGCGAAGCATTTTGCCATTATAGGTGGTCACTTGTATCGCAAATCTCTCAATGGAGTTTATCTCCGCTGCCTCGATGAGACCGTATCTCGAGCTGTTGTCGAAGCTGCACATTCCAGCGAATGCGGTGGCCATGTGAATGGTCGCATGCTTGCTTAGAAACTTCTTCGTCAATACTATTGGCCTACCATGAATGAGGATTGTGCCCATTTTGTCCGCCATTGTGCTAAATGTCAACTCCATGCGGACAAGGTCCACGCTCCTTCATCCTCACTTCATCCCCTCATAGCTCCTTGGCCTTTCGCCATGTGGGCATTTGGCGTAGTTGGTCCGCTGGAGGATAGAACAGGAGAAATCCGAAGAAAGTCCTTCATTCTCACCACTACGGAATATTTCACGAAATGGGCGGAAGCTGAGGCATTCACGGAAGTCAAAGCAACAACGGTGGTCAAGTTTATCAAACGTAATATCCTTGCAAGGTTCGGCGTTCCCCGTGACATTGTCACCGACAACGGACCGTAATTCACATCCTAGGAGCGATATGTGTGGTAAATATGGCATCAATTTGCATCATTCGTCTCCATACTACCCACAAGGAAACGGACAAGCTGAAGCTACAAATAAAACTCTCATTAGAATCATCAAGAAAACTTGCAAGTCTCACCACTATTCAGACTGGCCAGATCACCTCATTGAGGCCCTTTGGGCTTACCGCACTTTCGTCCGAACACCCACGGGTCAAACCTCGTACGCACTTACTTTTGGGACAGATGCGGAACTCCCATATGAAATATTCGTTCCTTCACTAAGAGTGCAGCCGGACTCCGAGCTCGATCCCGAGCAACGTTAAGAAAACCTATTAGCCCAGCTGGAACTATTAGATGAGAAACGGATGATCGCGGCCGATCATGCACAAGTATATCACAAGAGAATTGCATGTTACTTTGCCAAAAAAGTTCTAGAGAGAACATTCAGGGTAGGTGAATTGGTTTTGAAAAGGAAAATCACCAAAACCACCGGTTTAAAGGCAAAATTTCAAGAAAATTGGGAAGGTCCTTTTGTTATCAAAGAAGTCTACTCGGGTAACTCCTACAAATTGGTACACTCCGAGGGCGTGGAGCTAACATATCCATGGAATGGGGTATATCTCAAAAAAGTTTATTCATGAGACCTTGTACATAACTATTCCAAAACATAAAATTTTCAAAATTTCAAAACAAACAGAAAAAAAGAAAATCAAAATCGACGCCTGGTGATCACCACGCAGTCCAAAATCAGTTGCATCAACTCTTCGTGCTAGACAGGGACCGTCAAGATGTGGTAAGTATCGGGTCTTGGTCTACTAGAACCGTGGAGATTCTTGTCCAGCCACGTCGGCCTATGTTTATTAGAAGAGAAAAAAAACAACTTGCACACACTCACATGTTTATCCAAAATGGGTAGCATCATTTTTGATGGGGCCTCATCCGAAGGTCTCCAGCTAAGCGGCACTCTTTTGTTCCTCTTCTCTTCGACCAAATGAGACAGTCGGTGCCCTTAAAACGCTGAGCATGTGAAAGCTGAAGTACAAGATCCTTAAGGCGAGAGTAGGATCCATCCCCTCGAGCCCGGGTCGGAGCACGAGAAGAGGGCAGTGTCCCCGCGGCATAAAAAGGGGAATTCCAAAGTAAAATGACAATATTTTCCTCCCCAAAAAGAAAAGAAAGAAAGGAAAAATTATGTATATGTGACAAAGTCACATGAAAAGCCTGGTCGTGGCTGTGCCTGACCCTAGTAGATGAAACCCCTCCTATTCAAAGAATCAAATTAAAAGTTTCACACAGCAGGGGCATCTAACGTCATAATGCTCGGGGTATGGTCCAAAGTTGCCAAAAGGAGAAAGTCGAGTAGGCCCACACTTAGCTCGCCGGGTTAACGGCTTTGCTAGGTCCTCTCAGGAGGTTTACCCCCTACATTTTTCCTTCTCCCTTCAAAAGACGTAAAGCTTGATGGAGGTCCTAAAGAATGAACCCCGTCTAGGTGCAACCTTATTTAACAAAATACACTTATGGTTGTTCACTTCTAAACAACAGAAGCCATCACTGCGAAGGGATCTCTGTGTTTCTGGTTGGTCAAGACCCCTATTTACCACCCATAACGCTTTCTTATGTTACCTTGGGCTTAGGTCAATGCAAGCACGTCACCTATAGGTGCGACGACGTCTGATTCTGGGTCAGCGTCGCGTGGTTGGCCGTCAGGGTTCCAAGGTGTTCCATCATATACCATCTAGAGTTGGGAGGAAATAAATTCGGGTCGGGTAAATCATTTACCTCGAACGCTTTTTGGGTGTATCCCTATGCTCGGAAGCAACTGGGAGCTTAAGCTTGACATGACGGCATTGTCATCAGGATAAGACTTAATCGGCGGGACCATCATCCGAGGAGTCTAGAGGCCCAAATCAAGCTAGATGTGTGCTCAGGATACCTGGGAGGTAATTTGGAAAACCCCCATCTCCATGTAGGTCAGGTGCTATATGGGTGGTCACCAGGCGTCCCAAAAATATATATAACGTCAGAACAAAACACAAAAAATCAATACAGTCAAATCCCAAAAAAAAATCTAAAAATTCATAACTCCAAAAAAACACATATAAGTACAAAACACAAAAAAATTCCAAAAGTTCCAAAATCCAAAAAAAATGGTTTGCATCTGCATGAGCATTGCATGATAATATTTCATTTTTTGCTTACATTTTGCCTGCTTGCATGCGCATATCACGTTTCCCTCTTTTTTCCTAAATCTTGTTAATAAGATTTAGCCCTCTCACCCTGCATCGAGAAAGGTACTAACTGCTTTTGGTAGGGGGCTAAAAACATACTACACTAACATTTTCCCTTTAGTGTGGTTGAAACAGGTAGAAGGGAAGACGACACCAAGCTAAATCAAGACAAGTACACTAAAGAAAGCTCATTTCACTGCCTAACATGTCCATCACATTCTATTAAAACAACATCCTAAGGGCATACCCCCAGTGTACAAAAGGGACAGCTGCTATCCAGCTGCAGAGATCTCCCTCTCTATCTCCTCCTAATCTGTGCCAGTGCGAGGTCGACTCCGCCGACTGTCAGCCTCGTCTCCGTCTCCGCCTCCAGTGTCTCGCAGCCGTGAGGGCCGCGAAGCTCTCAGACCCAACGCAGCTGGCTGGACCGTTTCCTATCCTGCAAGAGACTGCATCATACCCATAAGATCGTCCATGGTGAAATGGGCATCTTACAAAGACTATAGTGACTCGGAAGGAGTCGCAGGCCTAACTCCCTCTCCTGGGGCACCCCTGCCCTGGTACCTCCGCAGCACCCGTCATCGCAAGGCCTCTAGCTGATCGAGAGCCCGCTGCTCCCGAACTGCCATCGCCATCTCTCGAGCACGTGCCTTGGCTTCACTTTCCTTCACCTGGCAAGGCGACCCTCGATCCTCTCGATGGAACTCAGCTCTCCTAGATGTCGAGTCAACTCCGCTATCCGTGCACCTTGCTCTTGCAGGATGGCCCGGTCGACCGCCAGCACCTTCCTCTGCAGAAAATGAACAGTCATGTAAGAACATGCAAAGATGATAAAGAAGAGAACTACTTTCAACTTGAGTGATAGGTTCTTACCGCCTCGGCCAGCTCGGCCTCTCGCTCCTCGGCTCGCTCAATAGCCCCAGCTAGGCGATCCTCCAGCTCCTCCAGGGCACCGGCTCGAAATGAAGGGCCAGCCGCCCCTCCTGCTCTCACCCGCACGTAGGCCAATTCTCCTCGCTGGCACGGCAAGGGGCAAGTGGTTAGGCAAGCTCAATCAATTCCAAATCAATCAATTTATTTTGACTTACCATCTCTCGGATCTCGTGTAGCAAGTTCACTATCGTCTGATTAAGGCCACTTATCCGATCCTTGAGTATCTTCACAACCTTACTCTCTGACATGTGCACACCACAGCCTCAAGCTCGCTTAGCACTTTGCTTAAAATAAGAAACATCACAATTGAAAGCTAAAAGAGCTACTCACCTCTCGGGTGTCAAGACGAAGCCGTCTAGTATACGGGTCCGGATAATATGCCAAGTAAATCTCACTACTCCTCACGGTCCGGTCATGCTCCTGTGAGGGGCCGTCCTGTAGTGCCCTGTCTCTCTGCGGTAGCGGGAGGCCCAGTCCTGATCGCTCGCCGAAGTCCGGCGACGTCCCCGTTCCGATTCATGCTCAGCTGGAATCGCCACTAGCGGCTGATCCCATCCCAGTGTCCACTGCACTAAGCGATGGAAGAGCGGCTCCCTCAGGTTCACGTAGAACAACATTGTATCCCTGCAGAACCAATATCACCCCTCCCTCACCCAAGGCTGAGTAGTGATGTTCTCTGTCGTGTAAGGGGTCCAAATCACCTACCACACATCAAAGAAGAAAAAATGAATGTTTTTCCAATTGAATACACAACAAATTCTAAAACAAATCACACCACCCTTTTCCAAAACACTCACCTGGTGGGGAGGGTGTAGACACGCCATTCTTGACGTCTCCTGAGAAAGTCTCATATTACTATACAACGCCCCGCAACGGCTTACGCATTTTGAATCACTCGAGTGCTTCCTTTTCTCGGGTCTTCTTCTGCCTTTTTCGGCATCCGGAATCGTCTCGTCACGGCATTCGGACGGCATCAACACCAGTCAGACGTATCAAGAGGTTCCGGAACTAAGATGTTGACTGCCGGGCGGCCGCCGATTGAGGACCCGGGTGGGTCTTAATGGTAGCATCACCTACGGCATCAACACCAGTCAGACGTATCAACATGTGCTCACTTATGTATTCAAAAAAGTCGGTAGCATCACCTACGGTGGGGCCCCACCCAGAAGATCTCCGGAAGCTGTAATCTTTATTCTTTTCTCTTCGACCCAATGAGACAGTCGGCGCCCTTAAAACGCTGAGCATGAGAAACCAAAACTCAAACCCCAAAGGCAAAAGTAGGATCCATTTCCTCGAGCATCGATCAGAGCACGAGAAGAGGGCAGTGTCCCCGCAGGCATACGAAAAGGGAGCCCACAAACGTCAAACGACTATATCTCCCTTACAAAAAGAAATATGAAATCAAAATCAAGAGAAAAGCCTGGTCGTGACCGTGCCTGTTACGATAAACGGAACCCCTCAAAGCAAAATTCTGAATCCACAAAAGGGGCCGTGGAATGTAAATGCTCGAGATTTGGTCCGAAGTTGTCCGAAGGGAAAGAGTTAATGGGCCCTTATTCGCTCGCCGGGTTAACGGCTTTGCCGGTCCTCTTAGGAGGTTTATCCCCTACACTCTTCCTTCTCCCTCTAAAGATGAAGGTTCGATGGAATTTCTGAAAGGTGAAAACTGCCCAGGGTCTGCGACCTTATTTTAATATACACGTTTGGTTGCCCACTTTGAAAAGTAAAAGCTATCGCTGCGAAGGAGTCTCCGTGTTTCTGGCTAGTCAAGACCCCTGTTTACCACCTTGATGTCTTCTTGTTTAACCTCGGGCTTAGGCCAATGCAAGCACGTCACCTATGGGTGCGACGGCGTCTGATTCTGGGTCAGCGTCGTGCGGTTGGTCGTTAGGGTTCCAGGGTGTTCCATCTTATACCATCTAGAGTTGTGAGAAAACAGACCAGGGTCGGGCAAATCATTTACCTCAAACACCTTTTGGGTGAATCCCTGTGGTCGGAAGCGACTGGGAGCCTAAGCATGGCATGACGGTATTGTCATCAGGGTAAGTCTTAGCCGGCGGGATCATCATTCGAGGGGTCTAGAGGCCCAAATCAACCTAGATATGCACTTAGGATACCTGGGAGGTTAGTAAGAAACCCCTGTTCTCACGAAGGTCAGGTGCCATTTGGGTGCTTGCCGGGCGTTAGCAATAAAAAAAAAATTGAAATGATAAAAGTAAAAAAAATGGAAAAAAGAAAATGCACATATTTGCAAACAAAAAAAATCTTTTTATGATAAAACAAAAAAATATCAAATATAAAAAAGAAAACAAATCAATTTTGCATGATTACATTTGCGTGCAGCATCTCACTTTTAATACCGCTTGCATTCGTGTGCTTGCCTGTCGCATTTATCATCACCGCATCTTTCCCTTGCCTTCATTAAATAAAGGCTTGGCCCCTTGACCAGTAATCAAGGACAGTCACAGTGACCATTTACTTATTGAGCAAGGGGCCAAGTCAGAACAGAAATTCTGATTTGTTTGTTTCAGTGATGTGTGCAGGGATTCAGGCAACAGAAGTAAAGGTGAAAACCAAACAAACCGAACCTTGTATTTTATTCCAAAAACAAAAAAAAAAATAAAAATTACATCAAGTTCCGCCCTCTCTCTCTGCGTTACTCGTCCCACTACTCTCCGGACAAAACACTCTCAAAGGTGCTACCCAACTACGAAAAGTGGTACTTCTACCGCTCTGTACTCCCCTTCCTATTCCCACATCCCGGCGTTGATCCACGGAAGCAGCAGAGAAGCTACCAATACGAAAGCCACGCTCTCGTGTTTTTCGGTAGCGCTCCTCACCATCTCTCAGCCACTGTTCAGCAAGACCAAGGCTTATTCGGAGTTCGAATAGTTGGGCCTCCATGGCCCTTCGTTCCTCCCTTTCAGCCAAACTGTTGGCTCTTTCTCTCTCTACGTCTCTTTCTCTCTCTGCCCGTTCTCTCTCACGGTCTTCCCTCTCCAACTGGAGAGTGATCCTCAGTTCCATAGCATCCCTGGAAGAGTCGTCATCAGGATGACGCCGCAGTTCCCTCTCCAGTTCTGCTATCCTAGCCTCCTTCTGCGCAGCTTGGGCAAGCGCTTCTTCCGTCTCCTTTTCCTGCCGAGTGTACCATCTCAGATACGCGATAAGGCGTAAACAAAGAGAACTCAACGCTGAAACTTTTACCTGTATACGGAGCATCCCTTCTGCCTCCGCAGCACGCTGCGTGGCGTGAGCAAGTTGCTCATGAAGCAAGTTAAGTTCGGAGGTAGGAATCCACAAGCTGGAGGAGGTACCACCTACTCCCGTCGCTGGGGAAGCCGCGCCAATCTGGGCATGCTACGACCGCGTGAATTAGTAGCCAACATCTGGAATCTGGGGTTTTAATTAAAGAACGCAGTGCACACCTACCGAGGCGCTCATAGCTCCGCGGGCATCGCCCAATTGTTGCTCCATCTCTACCAAGCGAGTTCGTAAATTCGCTATCATGGTATCACGGATATCCTGCAGCCATGCAAGTCAGCATTTCCACCAGAAAACCAAAAGGGGAAAAAGAAGAAAAGAAAAAAGGGGGGAAACCTACCTCCACAAGTCCCCGGGGTTGGAGCCGCTCTGCGTACTTTGTCCTATATAGACGCAAGTAGTCCTCGCTATCCCGCGCCTGTGATTCTACAATCGTGCCACCCCGTTGCCAGTCTTCACACTGTTCAGGGAACCGCACGCGCTAGTCAATGCAGGTCGCCGGTCCTCGCGTCTTTCTCCTGAAACGAGGTGGCGCAGCCGTATCCACCCATTCCTGAGCCAGTCCTAAATTCCTCATAACCAATCATAGCCGAAGTGGCTCGATTTCGATCAGGCATTGCATCCACAGTTCCCGTCCGAATCGGGCACGACTTGCTAGAACCCACGGCTGGTCGTCATCGACCATGTCTGAGTAGGGTCTCCAGTTTACCATCGCTGCAGGGAACTCCTGTAGCTCCCGCGTTAGCACCATCAGTTGGTAGGTTAGGGGTGCCGCACTCATGATGGGTTCCCACCGCCTGGCTAGCGGCACCATCGCAGGTCGCCAATGCCGAGCTCTCCCCATAGGGAGGTAATAATAGCTCCATAGCTGCTCGACGCAGGCCATCAGAACTTTGCAAAAACACAAAAAAAATACAAAACAAGCAAAACCAAAAATACATGGATGAATGGCGTGAAACCACTCACAGTTATCTCACGATCCGTTTCTTGGAATAGGCCTGCAAACAAGTGTGCCAGCATGGCGGCTCCCCAGGCATAATACCCTACTCTTTCAAGGTCTGACAGCAGCTCCAGGAAGTAACATTGGATACCATCCCCTTTCGAGCTCAGTACCAATCTCCCCAAAAGGAAGAGGAGAAATCTCCTCAAATCTATGTTGCATCTTTCTCAGTCGCCGAAATCTGTGCAGTACACGGCGCGACATCCTATTTCTATCCTTTCCATGAACTCTTCTGAGGATTCATCGTCCCGCCGACGAGTGTCGGTGAGCCCTAATGCATCCATCAGGGACGCCCTAGCTACCGACCTGTTTTTCCGACCATCCAGGTCCAAACCCAGTAACTTCTGGGCACCTTCTCTGTAGTCCGCGTAAGTGACTCCGGTCACTGCCTCGCCCTCTACCTTCAGGCTTGTAATCCGGACCACATCCTCTAAGCTGGGCACCATGTGCCCCCAGGGCATCAGGAATGCCCAGCTCACTGGGTCCCATCTCTCACACAAGGCTTGGATCAGGACTAGGTCAAGCTGGATCGGCTCGATCCGAAGGAAGGTACCAAATCCCATCACGTCTAGCCTCGCCTTCTGAAAATCTGGGAGGCCCCTGTACGCTGCTACTACCAACTCCCATAAGATTTGTGATTTCATCACAACCTACACATACAAGGAATGGGGGTGAGGTTTGGTCAGAAGAAAGGAAGAAAGAATGAGAAAAGGGCAAGAAAACTTGGCTTACGAGTTGTGATTAGGCCCTTTCGCTGAAGTGCCCTTCAAGGTCTGAAAGCCTCCTGGAACTACTACCACTGGACCTGCTTCTCTTCGAGGAATGGGAAGATTCGCCCTCCATCCAACTCTCAGAATTTTGAACTCCTCCTCTCCCGTAAGAAATTGTGCTCCTCGAGTTAGCTCTCGATATACCTGGGAGGATAAAAGGGACAAGAATTTATAGAAATGGAAGGAGTGCGGGCCAAGATTGCCTCCATCACCTGTCAATAATAGCCCTCGCAATGAGGCACCACCCAAGCGGTCCCATGTGTCGCTTCACCGCTCGCATAGGGTGATTGACTGGACGAAGAATAGGACGAATAGCCCCTATGTTGTCTAGGGATACCCTATCATAATTTGGAGGACATCTGCAAAATTTGACATAACATCCGGGAAAAGAAACTAGGGCCGTCAGTATGGACTTCGACGGTAGATTCCCGTGGAAAATGGTCACAACAAGACGCGATTCTCCGCTTGGAGCGGAGTCTCGGCAGACCCATCACATGGGAACAGTGCAAAGGAGGAGAAGCGTAGGGAAGAAGGAACGCACAAGAGAACAAACAAGCAGCAGAAAATCAAATCACTCCATTCATAATTCTACACAAGTTGTCATAAACACTACAATCATAGAGAGGTGGCGGGTCCACTAGCTCGCCAACTCTTGACATTATTTTCATGCTCGTCCCTCTAGGCGTCCCTCTCCTCTCCCCTGAGGTGCGGGTCCCTCAGAAGCCTCTGGGATCCTCGTGCAGCAGCACCTGCCTCGCCTCTTGGCGCCTGCTCCGCAGCAGTGACTCGCTGCTCCTCCCCTGGCGTGGCGAAGAAGTCACTAGCGGCAAAGTGACCAGACTGTCGGAGTCGCTCCCCGAACTCTCGCGCTCTCGCGTAGCGCGTCTCCATCCCTCCTAGCCTCTGCACGACGGCCTGAAGGCCCAGCTGGAGCTCCCTCACTTGGGCCTCCAAGGCCCTCCTCTCGGTCTGATCCCGCTGTCGCTCGGACCTTCTCTCGGTTTTCTCTCTCTCTGCCTCTCTCCTCATCATTAGCAGAAGAACCCTTAGCTCCAGGATGTCTGGAGAAGGCCTCTCCTCACCGCGATGTCGCAGCTCCGTTATAGTCGCCACCCAGGCATCACGCTCCTCTTCCGCCCGGGTCGCGCGGGCCACCCCACCGGCAAGTTGCTCCCAGAGGGAGGCAATCTCGAGAAAAGGGGCCGAGGAACTGGAAGATCCGCCAGCCACTCCCACCGTCGCTGTCTGCTGGGCACGCTGGAACAAAATAAACAACGGCCGTCAGTGAAACTCCAAAATCTGAAGTTAAAAGTGCGGCACATAACTTACCAGGAGCGACAACTCATGTTGATCGACGGCCAGCTGGGGATCCCCTACACGACGGCCAGTTGTAGGTTTATCCCCTACACGGGTGTCCCCAGCTTGGGGAAGCCCCGCGTAGCTCTCTCTCTGCCGCCGCAGGAAGTCGGCACTGTCCTGCACCAGTATACCCCCTTGCTGTCCAGGGAGACGTACGGGCCACTCCTCGAGCCTCGCCTTGCTTCGACTCTCCCTCCTGACGCGGCTCGGCTCGTCCGCACTCGCCCACTCATCGGCCAGACCCAAGGTCCTTGCCATGTCCTGCACTAAGAAAGGGGTCCCACATCAGTCAAAAGGAACGCGTCCCCTGTCTAGGACGCGTCCATCATTTGAGTACAACACTCGCCGAACCCTTTCCCCCTCGCGCGGCTCGCTTCATAACCCAAAATGAATTAAAAGACGAAGAGATCGGAGGACCTACCGGACCGTGTTCACCTCCTCCCACGCCATCGGGCCCCTCGGGTCCCTCGGGGGCCCGAAGCGGCCCTTCCTCCTCCATAGACGTCGTTCCATGCTCGGGCGCGTCCCTCCTTGGGCGAGGGGTCCCGCGTCCCTCTCCACCTTCACCGTGGTCAGGCCCACCGAACTCCATCGATCAAAAGAGGAGGAAGACGAGAAAGGGGGCAAGCGAGTTTCGGCAGAAGGCGGGCTCGTTTGCGGGTAAGGCACGGGAGAAGAAAGGCCACCCGACGCTTTAAATTTGAATTCAAGGATTAAGACGCGTCCTCGCACCTGGACGCGCCCAAAAGGGGAAGAAAGGAAATAGAATCCCCCCATGCAAAGCGTAGTTCCCCGCTGTTCAGGGCAAGGTCTCGTGGAGCGTGTCTCGAAGGACAACTCAGTGCAAAGAAGAAAGTGTGGGAGAGAGAAAAGTACACACAACACAAAAAAGCCATTTCCATTTCATATAATAGCCGAAAGTACATCATACAGTGAGAAGGGTGACGTACAAGCAACTCTCTAACTCTCACCGTCACCCTCCTTGTCATCTCCTTCCTCCCTCGTCTGACGGGGATCCCTAGGGGGCCTCTGCGACCTCTGTGAACCCTGAGAAGCCGTGCTCGCCTCTCCAGGTGGCACCATGCCAGCCTCCAAGGTACGGCGACGTTGCTCGGCCGAGAAACTAGAAAACTACCCACAGAAAAGGAACCGGACTGACGAAGTCGCGCACCGCGCTCCTTCGCCCTCTGATACCACTCCTCACTCTCCCGAAGTCTCCCCTCCGCCGTGCCAAGACTCAGCCAGAGCTCCGACACCTGGGCCACCAGAGCTCTCCTCTCGTCCCAATCTCGATATCGCTCTGCCATCCTGTACTCCCTCTCTTTCTCTAGGGTCTCCCTATCCCACTCCCTCTCTCTCTCTAGGGTCTCCCTATCCCACTCCCTCTCTCTCTCCATGGTCTCCCTATCCCTCTCCCTCTCCTCTCTCTCTCTCACCGCCTCCCTCCTCGACAGCTTGAGGGCGATCCGCAGATCCAGCACGTCACGAGGGAGCTCCTCAGCCTCCCGTCGACGCTCCTCCTCCAGCTCTGCAATCCGGGCGTCACGCTCTGCCACCCAGGCATCGCGCTCCTGCTCAGCACGAACAGCATGGACCAGGGCCTCCCGAATCTCGGCCACCTGTCAAAGCACGCATGCACCGTAAGAGAACAGTGATAGAAGGAAAGCAGCTAGAAAAGGGTCGGGGCCAAGCAAACACTCACTCGAGCCTCGCGGTCACGCTCGGCCTCCTCAGCCCGAGCCACCGCGTGCGCCAGCTGCTCCTGGAGGGCAAAAACCTCCGGAGGAGGGCCCCGCGAACTGGAACCCGCTCCACCAGCCATCCCAGCTGCCGCTGTCTGGTGGGCCCGCTGAAACACGGGGCAAACGTCAGTCAAAGGCTAAGCATCAAAAATCCAGGTCACAAAAAAATGCATTGCATAGACTCACCAGGATCTCCAACTCCTGTCGGATGGCCACCAACTGCCGCCTGGCGTCCGCCAGCTGGGCCCGCAGGTCGGCGATCATGTTGTCACGAGCATCCTGCATTGCACATAAGTCAGTACCACATGCATATACATATAGAAGGGTGAAGCATTTTCGTTTCACACTTACCCCTGCCATACCACCGAGGGAGAGGCGGTCCCCGTACGTAGCTCGATATCGTCTCATGTAATCTGTGCTGTCCTGTACATGGGACACCACTGGGACCCCGCCCTGCTACCAGTCCTGGTACTGTGCTGGGAAGCGCGTACGCCAGTCCACAATCTTCGCCTTCCCCTTGGTCTTCCGCCCAATGCGGGCCGGCGCATCTACATCAACCCACTCCTGGACTAGCCCCAACGTCCTCATGACCAGTCTAAGCCGCAGCGGCTCGATCTCGTTCAGACAATGGACCCACACGTCCCGCCTGAAACGAGGAAGACCCGCTACAACCCAAGGCTGGCCAGCGTCGCCCATGCCCAGGTAGGGCCTCCACACCACCTGCATCACCATACATACATCATATTAGTTACCATTCAGTCACACGCATAAACACAAAAAAAATCATACGCATCATACCATGGCCTCGGGATACTCGCTCAGCTCTCGACGAAGTGACGCCAGCTGGTAGCCGTGGGGTGCTGCAACCACGACCGGCCTCCACTGCCGCGCCAGAGGCACGGCCCTCCTGTTCCCATGCCTAGCCCTCCCCATCGGGAAATAGTAATATCTTCACACCTGCATCCATCATACATCATTAGTACAATAATTGCATATTTAACTGTGGGAATGCATAAATAAAATGTTTACCTGGAGGAAAGGTGCGAAGCCGCTGACTGTCGTCTCCTTCTCCGAAGTCTGGGAGAGATCAGCAATCAAATGGGCAAGCAGAGCCGCTCTCCACGCGTAGTGTCCCACTCTGTCCAGATCCGTCAAGATCCCGAGGAAACGGCAGTGGATGCCATCCCCCTTCATCCCCAGCAGAAGGCGGCCCAGGAAGAAGAAAAGAAACCTCCGAAGATCTAGGTCCACCAGCTCCCTCTCGCTCGGATCCTGGGTGAAAGCTACACGAGCATCCCCTTCCAGTCGAGCCAAGAACTCCGCTCCAGTCTGGCTAACCCGCTGGTGCGGGTCGACGAATCCGAGCGCCTCCATGATCTCCACTCGGCCGACTACCCTGCTTTCTCTATCAGTCACGCTCGTCTCTAACCACAGCAGGTCCAGGGCACTCTCTCTGTAGTCGGGGTAGGTGACCCCGCTGACTGCCTCTCCGTCAACCCGTAGCCCGGTAATCCGAGCCACGACCTCTAGTGTCGGCACCATGTGCCCCCAGGGCATCAAAAACGCCCGGCTCGGTGCGTGCCACCGCTCCCTCAATGCCTGGATAAGAGGAAGGTCAAGCCGGAAGGGCTCGATCCTAAGGAAAGCTCCAAAGCCCATGACGTCCACACGTGCCCTCTGAAAATCCGGCAGCCCACGGTATGCTGCCACCACCAGGGACCAGCTAATCCGGCCCTTCATCACGCCCTGCAAACCACAAAACCAACAAAGAACACATCAGCATCATGAACAGTAATAAACAATAACACTGTATATATACTACTTATTCTTTTTATTTTATTTTTACTTTTTAAAAAAAATATTTATATTTTCTTGTGGAGACGTCCAATTCTCTGGACGCCTCCTTCCAATTTACATTTTTCCTTCTTTAGAAAAAACCCAACACAAAATTTATTAATAATATGTATATTTTTATGGAGGCGTCCAGGGCTTAGGATGCCTCCTTATTTTTTAATTTAATTTTATTATTTACGTAAATAAATAAATAAACAAAAATAAAAATAAAAAGTGGAGGCGTCCAGGCCCCTGGACGCCTCCTTCTCTCACTACCCGGCCTTCTCTCACAGCCTCTCGCACGCCCGTTTTAGCCTATTGAACCACAGAGTGAGAATTCCGAAGTACTTACCGGGTCGTGATCGTCCTCTCCCGCGTCACCAGCATCCACAGCGGCCTCCGCGGCCAGAAGCGGCACCTCCATCTCCTCCTCCGCAGCAATCTCCTCTGCTACGGCCTCCTCGGCATCATCCCTCAACCTCCTCGCACGACGAGCCAGTCGTTTCCGCTTCTCTGGACCCTGGCTCGATCCTCCTCGCTCCATTGGGACTAAGAATGGGTCGTTTGGAGTGGCTGGATGGTCAAAATGAACAGTATAAGTGAGTAGGGGGGAGCCCTCCCCCCTATATATAGATTGACCTTTTATCGGGGCGTCCAGGCACCTGGACGCCCCCACACTCTTTTATTTTTTTCAAAATTCAAAAAAATAGGGGCGTCCAGGCGCCTGGACGCTCCCATAAATAAAACAAATAAAAAAATAAAAAAAATCAAAATAGGGGCGTCCAGGACCCTGGACTCCCCCAAAAATAAATTGTCAAAAAAAATAAAATAATAAAAATAAAACTTAGGGGCGTCCAGGCCCCTGGACGCCCCCATAATAAATATATATATATATATATAATAAAAGGAAAAAAGATAAGAATATAATCCAAACAAAAGAAAAAAATAAAAAGAAAGAAAAAGAAAAACCACAAAAAAAGATAGTAATTAAGGGGACGGGGGTCCGAAACATCCAAATGCCAGATTTTATTCCATCAGAAAGCAGAATGAGCTACATCAGGGGTTTAGGCGCCTTAGGTCTTAACTTCCCCAGTTCGGTTACATAAGCCCTCCACGGCTCGCATTCTTCCACCACGTGCGCTAATGTCTTTCCCGCAGCACTTGTCTTCCAGGGAGCTTTAATGGCCTTCGCTTCCTTCGCGTCCGCTTCAGTGCCCAACTCCCTCTTCTTCAAAGGAACGATGTCAGTCGGTGGCGGGAACGAATGGCGTGGGATGCCAATCTAGAGGCAGCACCGATGCGCGTTGTAAAGAACAAACTCGGTCGCGCCGATCAGTTGAAGATCAACTTTGGGGGAAGGCCTCATGAGGAGATCAAGCGAAAGTAAACATGCCGGTGCGCAAGTAAAGAAGCCTTGTGTCACGGTGCGGAAGTGAGACCGCCAGTCTTCACGTTTCTTCAGCCACGGAACGCGGTTCACTACAGTACCACCGAAGCCTAACACGTCGGCTATGTGATGAAGAGGGCTTTGTTGAAAGAGTTTCGAAGCAGTTGGCATTCCCTCACGGTGGTCGAATTTGAAGTGCAAATCAAGCTAGCAATTCAAGACAAGTGCGCAACCAAAAGGAGGCTTACCCATACTCGAGGCGGTAAGGCCGCTGTAAAGATAAGCAAGGACGGCGGGTCCCACCCTCTTTCCACTCCAGATTCCGCGAATGGCACTTAGTTGATCCTCCTCCACTATGTTGTCGGTATGAGGAAACAAGAGAGCACCCGCCAGACAGATAGTGAACCCCTTCATGATTCCCTCCAAATAGTCATCATCTGGTGACCCTCTCAGGGCGTCCATGACCCACTCCGCGAGCTTTCGGAGATCGATCCCCTTTTGAGTACGGACCTTTCGGGCTGCGTCGGGCGGCATGAAGCTTCCAAGGACACTTTCAGAAGTCCCCCGTGTCAGCATCCGCATAGCCTTCACCTTCCCGTCACTCTTAAATTTCTTCAATCCAAGCAGAAGCTCCACCTCCTCAAGGAGGATGGTCACCTCGAAGGTCGGGAAGATAAAAGTGTGGGTCTGGGGATGCCAGATCTCCACTAGTGCGCCCATAGCCGCCTAGTCCATACGAATCTTCTCGTAATGTTTGGCATGAATAAGGAGCCCCTGCAAATGCCACTTCGAGAGTATGGCCCTCATGCCAATGGAGATATTGGAAGTTAGCTTTGAAAGCCATGGCAGTTTGGAAAACTTCCTCGGGCCTGGGAAGAGTGGATATGGCTGGAAGAAGAAAGAAATAAGAAATGAAGGAAGTAAAAAGAAGGTTCACATGGAAAATTTGAAATGAATCAGCTTACCATATGCGACAAGATCGTCCCACTCAGATGACCCTCGAGGTCGGAGAGTCGCCTGATCTCGCTGCTAGGCCTGCTCCTCTTCATAACGCTGGAAGACTCTCCTTCCATCCTGAAATCTCTAGATTCTCCTCTCTTTCCTCTCCTGAGCTTCCAAAACCCACCTTGGTACATTTGAATGAACTAGCCTAAGGGGAGTTCTTATAGGAAGGGAAGGGTGCTACAGGACAGAACATGTCACATCAGTGGTCATTGTCAAGATTTTGGTCTGGATCTCCTTTATACTGTGGTGTGATTCTGCTGTGATTCTGCTACTTTCCGATGTTGCTAACCTTTGCTAGTCTGTGCAGGTTTTACTAACGGACGTCTTTGTCCTATCTCCTGTCCCACCTTTCATTGGTTGGTCCCACCTTGTCATGCATCGTAGTATATGATACTTACGCTACTAGAACATGTCAAGGACCTTGTGGCTCGAACGAATCTGGGATCTGAGTTCCCCTTCAACAAAAATGGTGATGATCCCAGAGAAATTTGGGTTGTACGGATAGGCCGTCAACTTGTGATAGAATGGGGACGACGGTTCCATTCAGTAAGTTGGTACGCGGATAAACGGGCCCCAGCCCAGTATCAGCTCACCGGGTCGGTATCCTGACCCGTTCTTCACAAGTTGACAATATTATCCTTGGCTATTTTCTATTTTAGTTTGTTTTAAATTTTTCTTTGAACCCAGCATGCATTCATATAGGACTTTGATTTATTGCGGAAGATCATTCAAGTGATTCGATTGTGAAAGCCGTTGTGCTCCAATTCTCACAAATATGAGATATTCCACTCCGAATGAAATACTGAGTTTCCTTGAGACAGCCCTACGCTGCTCTTCCAAAGGAGACCCTTGTTTGGACAGACCCTCAGATATTCCTTTACCTTTTTTGACCCACCTTGGCCGTGGCACTTCCACATTGGCTGGTAACTGCTCCCCAAAGGTGAAATCTCCGGTTTATGACCTAGGTACTTCCACACCGAGAAGTTGGTCTCCTTTTGTTTCGTGCCTGAGCGCACATCTCACCCTCCCTTATTTGATCTCCGTCCAAGCAATCGTCAATATTTGAAAGACCTTCTTCAAGGTCGCCTCATTGAAACTCCAGGAAAGATTCCAAACAGTAACGTCAAAAGCGTGTCTCATCACACCTTGACATCAACTTATCAGTCCGCTCCCACTTCACTCCACTCCACTTCGATACCATTCCACTACGTGTCGCTCCCTTGCAAAGCAGACGCCAAGGCGGGGCAGCTGTAGACACGCCATTCCTAACGTCTCCTGAGAAAGTCTCATATTACTATACAACGCCCCGCAACGGCTTACGCATTTTGAATCACTCGAGTGCTTCCTTTTCTCGAGTCTTCTTCGGCCTTTTTCGGCATCCGGAATCGTCTCGTCACGGCATTCGGACGACATCAACACCAGTCAGACGTATCAAGAGGTTCCGGAACCAAGATGTTGACTGCCGGGCGGCCGCCGATTGAGGACCCGGGTGGGTCTTAATGGGGGCGTCCAGGCCTCTGGACGCCCCCATATTTCTAATTTATTTTATTTCTTTTCTCAGGGCCCAAAACTATTAAATATATATATATATATATATATATATATATATATATATATATATATATATATATATATATATTAATGGAGGCGTCCAGGCCCCTGGATGCCTCCATAAAAACAATAATAAAAAAATGTTTGTAAAATGCCAGTTGGCATAAAATAAATAAATAAAAAAATATATATATATTAATGGAGGCGTCCAGACCCCTGGACGCCTCCATAAAAACAAATAAAAAAATCAAAATGCCAGCCCTGGTATAAAAGACAAAAGAAAAATAAAAAATAATAATATAATTTTGGAGGCGTCCAGGCCCCTGGACGCCTCCATCACATCCATCACGGGCGCCGGCCACCGAACGACGGTTTGTCGTGTGTGAAAAAATCCAAATTTTAGAGACGTCCAGTCAGCTGGACGCGCCCATTTCTGAATCACGGGGCGCCGCTCATAAAACCACGCATTGTGCCAAACCGCGTGCGGCCGTCGTCGGTTTTCGGTGGACCTGTTTGAGGCGTCCGGGACCCTGGACGCCTCCACAAAAATATTCCAAAAAAATAAATAAAAATAGAATAAAATATTATTTCGGCCCTGATGGAGGTGTCCAGGGTCCTGGACGCCTCCACCCTCCGGAGCCCTATAAATAGAGGCCCACCCCCTCAGTTCTGGAAGAGCTAGGAAGTGATCCGATAGGCTGTCGGAGCCCAGAGGCTACGGAGTCATTTTCTAACCCGTGGGTTCTTTTGTAGGTGGAGGTTCTGCCGGCTTCTCGGGTGCTCACGCTCGTGAGAGGAAGGTCATCTTCATCCACCGCGCTTCCACGTCGTCCCCACGCTGCCGGAGCTCCGCCGGATTTCACCCTCGGCTCATCCAATAAGCCTTTTCTTCCCCTTTTTTCTTCGTAGTTCTTTTGCATTCATCATCTCGCATCCTCTATCCCCCTTCATAAGGGCGCCTCTTCTTTTATACTTCTTGCATCCATCATCTCATTTTCCTCCTACTCGAGTCCGAGAGGGGTTTAAAAGATAACACCAACCAGGTGTGTGTCTTGCCATCATTTCGTTATTTTTATCGCAAGGATTTGAATACTACACCTCCATCCTTCTAATCCACTTGTCATTTGTTTGTCGTTGTTTTGCAAGGGTAGCCGAGGAAAGCCCTCTCCGTCGGCCAGCCGGAGCGAGAGGAAGAAGCAACCCGCCATCTCCCGCTCTTGAGGTAGGCGCGATCACTTTCTTATTTTGGGGTCTTTCGGCCCCTGGTGATCACATCTTATTTTCGAGGCCGCGGCGAGTCACTTCTCCAATGGCCGTTTAAATTTCCGTTCTTATATTCTCTTTATACTCTGTTATATTCTGCTCATATTCTCGAGGCCGCGGCGAGTCACTTCCCCAATGGCCGTTTAAATTTCCATTTTTATATGTTATATTCTTATCTATTCGTGTTCTCGAGGCCGCGGCGAGTCACTTCCTCAATGGCCGTTTAAATTCACGTTCTTATACGTTATATTCTTATCTGTTTGTGTTCTCGAGGCCGCGGCGAGTCACTTCCCCAATGGCCGTTTAAATTCCCGCTCTTTGTATTCTCTCTATATTCTATCATTTTATTATCTGCCCATATTCTCGAGGCCGCGGCGAGTCACTTCCCCAATGGCCGTTTCAATTCTTGTTATTTAATTTTTGCACCATTCCCGTCCCCCCGAGGCCGCGGCGAGTCACTTCCCGCTATGGCCGTTTAAACCCCATATTTTGCTATATCACACTTGTCCCGCTCGCCCCGCTGGAGTAATCTCCCGTGGTGGCCCCTTCTCTCTCTTCTCTTATTTCTGTGTTGCAGCAAACAAACACCAAAAGAAAGAAAAGAGGAGCCCGCGCGCGCTCCGCGTCCTCTCCGCTCTTCCCCGAACCGCGTGACGTCGCTCACAGAGGGTACTCATCTAGTGCTATCCTGAGGTCGGAGAGTCTAGTGGCCACTAAGCATCGATCCCGGACCATCTCCCATCTAGCCATTAAGGGAACCACCTACATTAGAGGTCACGGGATCTTGCCGCGACCTAGAGGGAACCGTGTGTACCCCCAAATCTAAAACCACAAAAGAACAATTAATCAATCAATCAAACTTTTGAATCAACATGCCTAGAAAGGGGTAGACTTGTACCTGTAAGAAGGGTATGAAACCTCCCAAGTTCCCTGAACAAGGGCGTACTGGATCCAAGTGGGCGAAGAGGTGCGCCAGCATCGCTCTCCCCCAAGCAAGCTGAGGTCCCTATTCTAGATCCTACACCAGTAAGAGATACTTCAGATTCACCTTGTTTGAAGCGGTAGCAAACAATAGTCTCCCAAAGAAGTACAAGAAGAAAAGTCACAACTCCTGCTGCTCGCTCCTCCCCTGGGATGTGAGTCTCTGTCACACTCGCCCTAAGTATGCATCTAAGTCCTCTAGCGGCCTGCGTGTCATCTTCGTGAGCCCCATCACAGTGCTGATCTTCCCAGGTGGAAGACTAGTCATCGGCCTCCTGGATGGAACAAGCTGAGGCCCGAGCAAGTCTTCTATCTCATCATGATATTCTCTCAGCTCGCGGCCGAGCACCGGGGCCCCCGCCACTAGCAACCCCGTCAAGAAAGCCACATCCTCAAGCGTGTGGATCATGTGACCCCATGGCATCACAAATGCTCTGCAGCTGTCCATCCATCTCTCCCGTATCGCCGTCAAGAAGGTGGCGTCCACCTGGAAGGGTCGGATCCTGAAGAACGAGCCAAAACCCATTCTATCCACCCTCTCTCGTGGCCCAAGAGGAAGGGCATGGTACCAAGCCCATACCAAGTCCCATGTGACTCGGTCTCGTATCCTCCTTGGACCCTGCGCGCATTAGAAAGAAGAATACAAACAAATCATCAGATCTTCCAAGTCATTTCGCCCTTTTCTCACATCTTTTTTCCACTTCCACAAGCTCTGGGAGCAGGGCGACCAAAGTGTTGGTCGCCTATGTCCCTGGGCGGCCAAACCCATGGCCGCCCTCACCCCAACAGTGGGCGACCACCGACCTGGCCGCCCAGGCTTGTGGGCGACCAGGACCCTGGGCGCCCACTGATTCATCCCCCTTCAAACCTCCCTCCGACCTCCATCTCCCCATTAAACACATAAACACAAGAAGATCTAATGAATGCCAAGCAGAGGTACGAAGCTTACCTTCCCGGGCTGCCCTCCCTTCTCTTGATCGGGCTCGCCATCATCCAAACCCTCGCCATCATCATCATCTTCATTGTCACCTTCGGCTGGCCCCTCATCAGGGGTACCCCCTTCTCCATCACTCTGATCACCTCTATTCTCCTCCAAGTTTGCAAAGACTGTGGCCGAAGAAGATGAGCTCCCTGTAGCTTCAATTTCCTCTTCCTCCTCACTCGAAGAAGAGGGATCGGGCACAATATCAAGCCGAGCTCTTCTACTTCTCCCCATCGCTCAGATTAGAAGATCTAAGTGGCTAGAATCTCACTCAAGCAAGGATCTTACACTCCAAGTTCACTAGCTCTCAAGACGTCCCCAACAAGGGTCGCCCAAATGAAGGGGGCGGCCAACCCTTTTTAACCAACCCTCAAAGCAGAGGGCGACCAAGGTCCTGGCCGCCCAGCCTTTAGTGAAGGCGACCAAGACCCTGGCCGCCCAGCCTCCCTTTTCAGCCAAAAAAAATATAAAAAAATGGGAAACCAATAAAAATTCATGCAAATCCAATCCCAAATTCATCCACACAACTTTATTTCATCTATCCAGTTCCATAATCATTCATTCAATCATTTTCCCTAAAGAAAAGACCAAAATACAACAAAAAAGTTCATTTGTTTTAACATAATCCTAAGGAAGAAAAATGCTGAACAAGATCTAATCAGACCCACTTCCTCATGTAAAACTCATTCACCGTTGGCCTGAAGCTTTGAAGGTAGCTCACGTAGCGCCTCAAGTCATCTTTGTCCTCTTCCACGTCCACTTTGGCCTTCACCGTGGTGGCATGGCGCCTCTACGCCTTCCCTATCTCGCTTAGTCACCGTCGATCCGCATCAGTCCCCAGAAGGCTCTTGGCAATCAATCCTCCTCTTGAAGCCATCCATGGGATCCGTCTCAGTAATCCCACCTGGCGATGGCAGCGGTGCCCTTGGTACAACACCAAGCCCTCGGCCCCCACAATCCATAACTCCTGCTCGGATGATCCACAAATTTTGAACTCCTCATGTCGATACATCATCGACACGAACACAAAATCATCCTCAGATAGAAAATTCAGGTAGTCGTGCCAGTCATCTCTGGTCTTCAGTAGTGACGTCCTGCATATCAGTTGATCCTCAGGACCAAAGATGGCCCTCACAGGGTAGATGGCGCTCTTCTCAAAGATCCTGGAGGTAGTGGTCGCCTCGTTGTCAAAATCGAAACTCAAGTGGACTTCCATCCATAGCTGCAGAAGGTATAAACTCCCCATGGCATTGCCACCTAGACTCATCTGAGTCAACCCGCAATACATGTGAGCCAGCAGGGCTCGAGAAAGAGAGTGTCCTGTCCACAAGAGAGTCAGGGGCCCCACATACTCTCGCCTTAGCACGTTGCTAGACATAGAAAAGAGTAACGCCCCGCCTAAGCACAACGTCATGCCTCGCATCAGTCGATCGGAATCTACTTATTTATCCTTCACATGGGTCACAAGCCATCTGGCTAAGCGGTCAACTAAGATCTCTCGTTGGTCCATCATCTGACAAACCTCGTGCTTATCTCTCACAATTTCTGCCAGGATCTCATCCCATGGAGGAAGGTCAATTAGCTCTCCCACCTCCAAGTCTCCCACCTGGAACATGAAATCTAGTTCTTCTACCAACACCGAGACTTCGAACTCAGGGAAGACAAAGGTGTGCGTATCTGGATGCCACAGCTCGATCAATGCCGCCAATGACTCCCAGTTCCACCGCATGTTGTTGAAGCGCTTCGCCATGATGACCAAACGGATCAGATGGCACTGATGCATGAATACCCTCATGGCAGGAGTCATCATATCTGGAGAGGGGGATTTCTGTAGCCCATCTAAGAGCGGCCGAACCAGGTCCAGGAAGACCAAACGAGGCCCAGCTCATCCCCGCAGGGCCCACTTAGCATAAAAGCCCAATAAATTCACTCGGGATCAAGCACTTCCTCGGTGGCCATTAGGCTCGGAAGGCCCGAGCGTCGGTCCGATCGAAGGAAGACCCACGCCCGACTCATCCCCCTCATCGGGATAAGGGCTGGCGCCGTGCGCCCACTCCGACTAAGCCTCACCCAAGCTATACCCCTCGCCCGGATAGGGCTGGCACTCTTTATGCTTGGGTCGACCGACGATTGTTTATCCACGCTACCGTTGAGAGCCCTTTATGAGCAGGAGTTTACAAGGCTATAAATATCCCACGATGAGGATGTAAAGAGCCCACGACGAGGACGTAACTCCCGCCTGAAACTCCTTAGCTTACGGGACTCATGAGGCCGGCGCACTATTTAAACCTGGGACTCCCTCCAATGAAAGGTAAGGCCAACACACGCCTAAAAACTCCCTGAGCAGGAACCACTTCACCACCTTGGTAGAGAGGGATCTCGTGCATCTCCTTCCTCCTCTCTTCATAGCTTCCACCACTGCTCTACTGACTTAGGCATCGAGGGTTTTCCCCAGGGAACCATCCCTGGGCCCCCTGATTTGTTTCCCTTCCTTATAGTTCACTATTCGGTGATCATCTTCTCCAGCTCAGGACCAGCGCGAGATCGCCCCTCTTCATTTGGCGCCGTCTGTGAGAAACGATCAAAGAGCCAGTATGGTGCGAAGGAGTTCAGGGAGGAGGTCCGCCGGTGATAAGGGAAAGGCCATGGCAGCGGCGGGGGAGGGCCCCTCTCAGGCCACACAGAACCACCCCCCTCCAACGCCAACACCCCAGCCGACGATCCGCCTCCTCCCGCGGAAGTGGAGCTACCGTCCAACGGGGGCCCTGACGCTTTCCAAGCCCTCAACGCAAAATTGGACATGCTTGTGGAACTCATGAGGACCCAGGCGGCCAGGGAAAGAAGGTCACGCGCCCCTCTGGAAAGCCCCCCGTGAGAACGCATCCCAACACACTATCGGAGGCCGCTTCACCATCTGAGGACGACGGCTCATTTGCAACAGGTCAGGAGGACCTTCACAAGCCCCTCCTCCGGAGCAAGAGACCTCCTCTATGCCAAAAAGGGGAAAACCTGGGGCACGCCGTCCGCACCCAGAGACCAAAGTCCCCGGGGAGCACCAGGACAGTCCCCCCAGCCCCACGCCTCAGCAACAGCCGGAGCTATCTCTCCGGCTACCAGAGTTCGAGAGGCGCTTGGCAGAGCAGGAGCGCGCCTTACGCGCCTTGTAGAAGACCTCCCCGGCGGAGGATGAGGATAAATTCCCGTTTGTTGCATCCCTATGGTTTTGATGATGTCTCACACTATAAATCAATCTTCTATCTCTAGATTTATGCTGTTTCATCATGTGAGTGAGTACAGTTCATATGGTTGTCAGATAAGCATGCTATCTTGATTCTGTCTACACTCTGCTTAGTTAGTATGGACAGTAGTGGGTCGACCCACCCTTGCTGATGCGTCGACCCATCTGAACATTGTCTGTCTGGGTACCAAAGTCTATACATTGAACTGATCTTCAAAGTCTATACAGTGGCTTCTAATCGGCAAGTCTGTACATCGGCTTCATTCGCTCAAGTCCATACATCCACAATGGATCATCAAATCTATACATCCACAGTGGTACTTCCTTGTCTGTACAACGCTGAAGCCTTCACAAGTCTGTACACTGCTTGAGCCTCACCAAGTCTGTACATCGCTTCAAGCGATTCAAGTCTATACAGCCTGCCTTCACATTCAGAGTCTGTACATCGGTCCTACAGCCGATCGTCTCATTCAGAACTTTGCAAGTCTGTACAGCCGAGCATTTCATGCATCGTCTCACTCTAGCTGAGAGTCTATACATTGGGCTTGAAGTGTATACATTGAGCGTCTCAATGAGCATCTCATGTGAGTCCATACAATCATAGTGCATTGCATTGACTAAGTATATACAACGTCAGTTCATGCATGACTTACGCAAAGTCTGTACAGAGTCCAGCGTCTCAGTTAGCGTCTCATGCATTCGAGCAAAGTCTGTACATCGGTCTGTCAGCAAGTCTGAACATCGTCCGTCTTTGTTAGCGTCTCATGCATTGGGCTAAGTCTGTACAGCATTCAATGTCTAGAGCTTCATGAAGTCTGTACATCAGACTGTTACAGCAAGTCTGTACATTGTCTGTCTTCCTTAGCGTCTTGATATTTGAAGTCTATACATCCATCGTGGAGCTTCATGTCTACACATCGCTTCGCTCCATCAAGTCAATACACTGTTCACCGTCTTATTAAGAGTCTTACACTATCAAGTTTGTACATTGCGAACAGTGCATCTCTTCCTCAAAGTCTGAACACTGGCCTCTTGCTTCAAGTCTATACATTGGGTTGTCCGGCCACAACTCTATACATTCGGTTGTTATAACTTGAGTCTATACAGTGCTCACAGCACACTCGTTCCAAGTCTGTACACTGGTTAGGCTTCGTGAAGTCTATACAGTGGCTGAGCATTGTAAAGTCTACACATTGGTAAGGCTAGTTCATGCAGTGTTCATCACATGTCTATACACTGCCATTCACATGCGCTTATTCATTAAGTCTATACACTCTCTCACGTTGTACACACTTACTCAATTGCTATTTCTGAAGTATATACACTCGTGTTTAAAAGCCTGAACTAACTAAGTATATACATTCATTTTGTCTCTGTCTGCAGGCGATTCAGGCTGATGATTGGGCACGTGATCCGAGGTTGGCACCTGGCACGTGATCCAAGAAACCAGGAACATGACACGTGGATGGCAACCCAGTCAGGATGCTGCCATGTGGTCGAAATTCAAATGATCTGGAAAAAAGTTCTTGGGCGGGAACCTGGAAGCCACACGCCTAATATCTGCTATAAATATGGAGTTTCGTCCTTTAGTAGAAGCTTGATCGTGAAAAGAAAAAGCAAAAGGCATTTGTGTGAGGCTGCACGATCCAGAAAGGAGAAAGAGCAGAGAGTCCCACATTGTCCAGATCCGAGAGGAGTATGTTCGAGAGAGAGAGAGAGCAGTGTCTGTGGTTTGATGAATTGCTTCCTTTGAAGCTACATTTGTATTGGTTTTCAGAACCGACTGCTTCTTCGTTGGTCTTTGTTTCTATTTTGTTTTCTTTTTATTTTGTTCATTCTTCTGATTCGAATTGGTTCCCCTCCGGTGTATGGAGGAAGGGAGTGTTACTCCAGTTTCCCTCTGGGTTGCAGAGGAAGAGAGATCGGTGATCTCTGGTGGTGCTAGTGACAGGTTGTCATTAGCAGGTTCCCTCCGGTGTGTGGAGGAAGGGAGAGGTGTCTCCGGATCTGTTCTAGCTGGTAGCTGGAACAGGTTTCAAGCTTTGTGGGTAGCAGAGCTTGGTTGAGGGATTTGTTTCCCTTGGTTGTTCAAGCTGTATGGCAGCATGTTGTTCGCAGACTGAGTCTGCAGTGTTCTAGCATTGTCTAGTGGAATCCTCATTCTAGTTGGAGTGAGGGGTGGATGTAGATTGCGGACTGCAATCGAACCAGCTAAAAACCGAGTGCCTCCTCTATGGTTTGCTGTTATTATCTACGTTCTCCATCTACTTGTCTCTTTGCTTCCATGTGATCAGTTCTTCTTTCTCATTTACTTATACTGTCCTGTTTGGTGACTGCGTTTGCATTTCTCTGTGTGCGGGTTCAGGAGGGGCGTAAGCAGTAGAATTAATTTTCCGCCTAAGTTTTTACAAACTGGGAGTGATCTATTCATCCCCCCCTTCTATATCACTCTTGCTGTGCTAACATTTGGTATCAGAGCAGGTTTACGCCATGTGGACGAACGGTCAAGGAAATGCCAGTGGTCCTAGAACCTTCATGGCCGAAGGTCAATCCATTAGTCGCCCTCCATATTTTGACGGTAGTAACTATCTGTTTTGGAAGAACAGGATGGAAGTGTTTATCAGGGCTCAGAGCCATAAACTGTGGAGAGTAATTACTGTGGGGCCATATGATCTGCCACCAAACGAGGACGCTTGGACAGATGACCATGTCAAGCTCTCTTCACTCAACTGGACGGCGCTGAACATCATCTAGTGTGCTGTTCATCCAGAGGAATATGCCCGTATATCTACCTACAAGACTGCCAAGCGAATGTGGGATGAGCTGCAATGGATCTATGAAGGTACAGCTCAAGTGAAAGCCTCGAAGGTAAACCTCTACACTTCTAAGTATGAAATGTTTAGGATGAATGCAGAGGAGAATATAACTGAAATGTATGCCAGGTTGTCCTTGATCACAAACACACTTAAAGGGCTAGGGAAGGATCTTGCTGAAGCAGATATAGTCAGGAAAATTCTTAGATCTTTATCCCCGGCATGGCACACTAAGGCCATTGTGATTGAGGAGTCAAAAGATCTGACTATCTTGACTGTGAATGAACTCATAGGATCCCTTATGACCTATGAGATGAATTTCCAAGGAGGTGGAGAAGGAAGTGATAGGAAGGCTAAGAATGTGGCTTTAAGGGCATCCCGCAACAAGGGTAGCAACAGTGGGAACAGTAGCAGTAGCCCCGAGTCCGAGTCTGAGCTTGAAGGTTTTTCAAATCTCGACCAGGAGGAGCAGGCAATGCTCACTAGACAGTTCAGAAAATTTTTGAAGAAAAAGGGAAAGACCTTTAGGAAGAAGAAGCCACACTCTTTCAACAAGAATGCTGAATTTACTAGTTACAGGGATAGAAATCCTAAGAGACTGACTTGTTTTAATTGTAACAAACAGGGACATATGAAAGGTGAATGCCCAGACCTCCAGAATAAGGGTCCCTATCTTCAGAAGAAGAACCCAAAGGTGCAGAAGAAGAAGAAGCCACAGGCGATGGTCTGCACATGGAGCGAGGAAGAAGAAGATCACGAAGACACTTCCTCAGAAGAATATGAAGATGGAATTTGCCTTATGGCAAACAGTGAAGAGGAGGTAATAAATGTTTTTGAAAATTTCTCAATTGATGACTGGGAGGATGCTTATGGTGAATTGTTAGATAAATTTAATTCTCTTAGTAAAGAGCACAGAGTTCTGAAAAGAAAATTTAACACAAATGTTGAAGAACAATCTCAGGTCTGTGAGGAAAATGAGAAGCTAAAAGAACAACTAGAAGAAATGACCTCACTAAGGAAAGAAAATGATAAGCTCAAGGGAGAAATTCAAGAAAGTCAAAATCAGCTCAATGAATTCAAAACTAAAATTGAAGAAAGCATGAATGAAATTAGAGTGAACTCAGAGAAATATGAAGCTGTGAAGAAAGTAAATGCTGAACTCCTAAAAAATTCTGAGTCCCTTCAAAAGGAGCTGGAAGACAAACAGAAAGTCTTAGAAAAGTTTGTCCAAGAAAAAACTAGTTTAGATGCTATACTAGGGACTAGGGTCAATTTCAATAAGGAGGGTCTAGGCTATGACCCAACCAACAAGAGACCCTTGCAATTCAAGACTATCACCTTCTGCCCAGAGAAGGGAAAAGAGAAGCTGGACACACCATCCAGCTCAAACAGCACTAAGGGAATTCAAAGACCTAAAGAAAACACAAAAACCAGTGCTGGACAACCATTTAAGATGGGAATGAATTTTATGAAGAATATCACTAAGCCCACTCACCAGAACATAAATGGTAGATGGACCAAGAAAGTGAATCAGAATAAGAGCTGGAATTACAACAATCAGATGAGTCCAAACAGGAACTACTGGAGAAATAATTTTCATGGTCAAAAATATGTTAATCAACAAGCTTACAGGAAATTTCCTAGGAATAGGAAGACTAATAATGGAATAGAACTCACTTCTCCAGTCCAGCTGGATTCAACTTTAATAAACCAGAAAGGAAGGTGCCAGAGAAAACCATGCTGAAGCAAATCTGGATACCTAAACACTTGATCAGAGATTTGAACAATGTCCTTGGACCCAATTCATCTTGGGTTCCAAATCACTCTGCTTGATGTATTTGTGTAGGTCGGCCTGGCAGCTGAAGACAACAAGTGGTACCTCGACAGTGGCTGCTCCAGGCATATGACAGGAGACCGATCCAAGTTTAGCAAGATAGAGATGAAGCCAGGGTCTGGTCAAGTTTGGAGGAAAGAACAAAGGTAAAATAATTGGAGTTGGTACAGTAGGTAAGTCTTCCACAAACTCCATTGAAAAAGTCTTACTTGTGGAAGGGCTTCAACACAACCTGATTAGCATTAGTCAGTTATGTGACAGGGGTCACAGGGTTGTATTTGATGATAGTTCATGTAAAATTCTTGAAATAAATTTTGATGTGGTTAAATTTGTAGCCAACAGGATTAATAATGTCTACATTGTAGACTTAGATGAGGAATCTGAATCTACTATTTACTTATCTGCCAACTCTAAAAATGATGCTTTTGAATGGCATAGACGTCTAGGTCATGCTAGCTTTACAACTTTAAATAAATTGGTCAAGCATGATTTAGTTAGAGGCATGCCTAGAATTAAATTCAACTCGATATCAAAAGCATGTGATGCCTGTGCTCTAGGCAAACAGATCAGAAATTCCTTTAAATTAAGATCTGAGCCATTGTCTTCTAGACCAATGGAACTTCTTCATATGGACCTTTTCGGTCCCACTAGAACTCAGAGTCTTAATGGAAACAGGTTTGGCTATGTCATCATAGATGACTTCTCTAGATATTCATGGATATTTTTCTTAGCAAATAAGAGTGATGCATTTCAAAAGTTTAATCTGTTTTTCAATAAGGTCAAACAAGAAGGGAAATACAAGGTCTGTTCTATTCAATCTGACCATGGAGGTGAGTTTGAAAACTCCATGTTTACTGATCTTTGTGAAAAAGAGGGACTAACTCACAGGTTTTCTTCTCCCAGGACACCTGAACAGAATGGGATTGTGGAGAGAAGAAATAGAACTATGGTGGAGATGGCCCGAACCATGTTGATTGAAAGTAGATTACCTAGAAGGTTTTGGGCAGAAGCGGCCAATACAGCAACTTACATAATCAACAGGGCCATGGTAAGACCCTTTCACAAGAAAATACCCTATGAACTTCTAAAAGGTAAGAAACCAAACTTGTTTCATTTCAGAATTTTTGGAGCAAAATATTTTATTCATAACAATGATAAGAAAGATTTAGACAAGTTTGAAGTTAAAAGGTCCCCAGGAATATTCTTGGGTTACTCTGAAGTGTCAAGGGCATATAGGGTATTTAACATATCAGATCAGAAAGTGGAAGAGTCTCCACACATCCTTTTTAGTGAAAAGAAAGATGTTTCTAATGTTGAAAATCTTGACAGGGATTCCAATCATGATGGGGATTTTCTAGAAGACCAACAAGAAGAAGAAAAGACTCAGCCGAGTGGAGAAACAAATTCCCCCAATCAGGAAGGGCCAAGAGAAACAGGTGAGTCTTCAACAAATGTTAGATTTCTTAAAGACCATCCATTAGATAATGTCATAGGCCATCCTGAAGATCCTCTTCGGACTAGGTCTCATTTTAGAAATGTGAATAATGATGACTTAATTGCATTAGTCTCACAAATTGAACCCAAAACAGTAGAAGAGGCCTTGGCTGATCAAGCTTGGGTCAATGCTATGTGTGAGGAATTAGGTCAGTTTGAAAGGAATAATGTCTGGGAGCTTGTCCCAAGACCAGATGGTATTAATATCATAGGAACCAAGTGGGTGTTCAAAAATAAGATGAATGAAGATGGAATCATCTCGAGGAATAAGGCCAGATTAGTAGCCAAAGGCTACTGTCAGGAATTCGGTGTAGACTTTGATGAATCCTATGCACCTGTTGCTAGGATGTAAGCTATAAGATTGTTGCTTGCCTTTGCTTGTTCAAAGAATATAAAACTCCAACAAATGGATGTTAAAAGTGCCTTTTTAAATGGAGTCATTAAAGAAGAAGTTTTTGTTGAACAACCTCCTGGATTTCAATACTCTCCTCAACCTAACCAAGTTTTCAAGTTAAACAAAGCCTTGTATGGTCTAAAGCAGGCTCCAAGAGCATGGTATGAAAGATTGACTGAATTTCTGATCAGCAAGGGCTACAAAAGAGGTAAAGTTGATCAAACTTTATTTACCAAGGGCTTAAATAGAGATCTCATCATAGTTCAGGTATATGTAGATGACATTGTATTTGGATCAACTAAGCATGAACTATGTGATGAATTTTCTACCATGATGTCTGCTGAATTTGAAATGAGCTTGGTTGGTGAACTAAAATATTTTCTTGGATTGCAGGTACAGCAGCTAGAGGATGGGTGCTTCATCAACAAAACCAAATATACAATAGAACTGTTCAAGAGGTTTGGTATGGAAAACTTAAAGCACATTACAACACCCATGGGCACCAATACCTCACTAGATGCAGATGAGACAGGTAAAGAAGTAAATGCCAAACTTTATCGAGGTATGATTGGATCACTTATTTACTTGACAGCCTCTAGACCAGATATACAATTCAGTGTAGGAATGTGTGCAAGGTATCAGTCTAGACCTACTGAATTACACTTAGCTGCAGTTAAAAGAGTTTTTGGATATTTGTTAGCTACTCATTCTCTTGGTTTATGGTTTCCTGCATCACACACATTTAACTTAGTTACATACACAGATGCTGATTATGCAGGCTGTAAACTAGATAGGAAAAGCACTAGTGGTCATTGTGAATTTTTGGGTGGGTGTTTAGTGTCTTGGGGCTCCAAGAAACAACATTCCGTGGCCCTCTCCACTGCAGAAGCTGAATATGTGGCTGTAGGGAGTTGTGGAACACAAGTCATATGGATTAAACACCAGCTTCAGGACTACCAAGTAGACCTGGGGTGCACACCAATCTACTGTGATAATACTAGTGCCATCAATATTGCTAAAAATCCTGTTTTGCATTCATGAATCAAACACATAGAGATAAGACATCATTTTATAAGAGATGAGGTGTCTAAGAATAATTTTGAACTGATTCATGTAGGCACAGATAATCAGATTGCTGACATATTCACAAAACCTCTAGATAATGAAAAATTCACCACATTGAGAAGAGAATTAGGCTTATACAAATTGTCTTAATTATGAAGCATGTTCTTGTTGAGAGGGGGAGTTGTGTTTGTCTGATGTTTAGCCTTACGTCATGCTAGTTTAAGTGGGAGTTCAGAATGTCTGCTGGTTAGCTTTCAGGAATGCTTTGAGTGAGGGGAAGCTTTGAGATTATGCTGGATTGTTTCATTGAGGAATGCTATGTCTTAGGGGGAGCTGAGTTGTTGTGTGAGAGGAGAAGTTCTTTGACAGATTCAAAAGGACTGTCCAGATGTGTAACTTTGCTGATCTTGCATGACTGATCTAGTGTGGTTCTCTCAGACAGTAGAGTGTCACTTATTTCTTAAGTCTATAAGTCAGTGACTCTAAAATCCAGTTAGAATCTTTCCTTTGGTACTCCTTCAGAGATCTAGACTAATTGCATAAAGTATATCTTCCTACATTATCATTGATTCTGGTTCAGGCCAAAACCTGTATGTCTTGATATCTGACCCAATCAGCTTGAAATCTAGACTTCAAGACTCAATTCAAGAAATAGTCCTTCTGGTATTGTTTTCAATCATTCTATCTCTTTAACTCAAGGGCTTAACTGAACAAACATGTTCTGTTTTGATCACTGAGAAACTGGGAGCTTCATCAATGAAATGAATATTTCTCCCATGTCATGAGGTGTCAAATGCTTACAATGAATGAAAAGACATGACAGAGCAATGGTGACTTGCTGGTGAGTAACTGGGGACTCTTGCCTCTAATCAAGGTATTTTCTCATGTCAAAAGCCACAGTTACTAACTCTGTTCCTTAAAAAAAAAAAGGACGGAAGTAATGAGGTACTCACTCTGAGTAACTGGGGATTCAGGCCTCTAATCAAGGTGTCTCCCTAATGTCAAAGGAGTGAACTACCAACTTACTCATTGATCTTCTTGAAAATCATCTCAAAAAGAAAAAAAAATCCTTGTTGTTATGTAACTAATGGATTGCTTGTCCTCAATACCTTGAGAACACCTCTCTGATTTCGTTTCTTGCTGTCTTGTGGGATAGTTGAATGATCAGCTATATCTAGCCATACTTGTTAACTCCTGCTCTAAATCATACACTATGTATGCTGATAAACTTTTCTATCATTCTACTTCTCTATTGTGTACTGGAGTTAAAGAATCTTCTCTTGAGATTAGAAACTCACTTATTCTCTTAAGACCTACTCGTGACTTTCTGCACTAAGAAGTTACTGCCCTTCTTCTTCATGTTTCCAGCACTGTCATACATTCTATATTTCTTTTTGCTGATGTCAAAGGGGGAGAGAAGTTCTGCAATATCAGTGAGTCTTGGATTTGTCTTGAGCTTTGGGAGAGTCATGTTGCTTCGGGGAAGATATGTTTATGAGTTGTGGGGGAGATGAGAGTGTGTGGTAGGGAATGTTTAATTTATTTGCATGAGCATGCCTTGAATTTACTCTATTTGTTGCAGCTGATATTAATTTCTTGTTGAACTTTGATATTACTTGATTCATAGTGTTGCCATCATCAAAAGGGGGGAGATTGTTGCATCCCTATGGTTTTGATGATGTCTCACACTATAAATCAATCTTCTATCTCTAGATTTATGTTGTTTCATCATGTGAGTGAGTACAGTTCATATGGTTGTCAGATAAGCATGCTATCTTGATTCTATCTACACTCTGCTTAGTTAGTATGGACAGTAGTGGGTCGACCCACCCTTGCTGATGCGTCGACCCATCTGAACATTGTCTGTCTGGGTACCAAAGTCTATACATTGAACTGATCTTCAAAGTCTGTACAGTGACTTCTAATCGGTAAGTCTGTACATCGGCTTCATTCGCTCAAGTCCGTACATCCACAGTGGATCATCAAGTCTATACATCCACAGTGGTACTTCCTTGTCTGTACAGCGCTGAAGCCTTCACAAGTCTGTACACTGCTTGAGCCTCACCAAGTCTGTACATCGCTTCAAGCGATTCAAGTCTATACAGCCTGCCTTCACATTAAGAGTCTGTACATCGGTCCTACAGCCGATCGTCTCATTCAGAACTTTGCAAGTCTGTACAGCCGAGCGTCTCATGCATCGTCTCACTCTGGCTGAGAGTCTATACACTGGGCTTGAAGTGTATACATTGAGCATCTCAATGAGCATCCCATGTAAGTCCATACATTCATAGTGCATTGCATTGACTAAGTATATACAACGTCAGTTCATGCATGACTTAGGCAAAGTCTATACAGAGTCCAGCGTCTCAGTTAGCGTCTCATGCATTCGAGCAAAGTCTGTACATCGGTCTGTCAGCAAGTTTGAACATCGTCCGTCTTCGTTAGCGTCTCATGCATTGGGCTAAGTCTGTACATCATTCAATGTCTAGAGCTTCATGAAGTCTATACATCAGACTGTTACAGCAAGTCTGTACATTGTCCATCTTCCTTAGCGTCTTGATATTTGAAGTCTATACATCCATCGTGGAGCTTCATGTCTACACATCGCTTCGGTCCATCAAGTCAATACACTGTTCACCGTCTTATTAAGAGTCTTACACTATCAAGTCTGTACATTACGAACAGTGCATCTCTTCCTCAAAGTCTGAACACTGGCCTCTTGCTTCAAGTCTATACATTGGGTTGTTCGACCACAACTCTATACATTCGGTTGTTATAACTTGAGTCTATACAGTGCTCACAGCACACTCGTTCCAAGTCTGTACACTGGTTAGGCTTCGTGAAGTCTATACAGTGGCTGAGCATTGTAAAGTCTACACATTGGTAAGGCTAGTTCATGCATTGTTCATCACATGTCTATACAATGCCATTCACATGCACTTATTCATTAAGTCTATACACTCTCTCACGTTGTACACACTTACTCAATTGCTATTTCTGAAGTAAATACACTCGTGTTTAAAAGCCTGAACTAACTAAGTATATACATTCATTTTGTCTCTGTCTGCAGGCGATTCAGGCTGATGATTGGGCACGTGATCCGAGGTTGGCACCTGGCACGTGATCCAAAAAACCAGGAACATGACACGTGGATGGCAACCCAGTCAGGATGCTGCCATGTGGTCGAAATTCAAATGATCTGGAAAAAAGTTCTTGGGCGGGAACCTGGAAGCCACACGCCTAATATCTGCTATAAATATGGAGTTTCGTCCTTTAGTAGAAGCTTGATCGTGAAAAGAAAAAGCAGAAGGCATTTGTGTGAGGCTGCACGATCCAGAAAGGAGAAAGAGCAGAGAGTCCCACATTGTCCAGATCCGAGGGGAGTATGTTCGAGAGAGAGAGAGCAGTGTCTGTGGTTTGATGAATTGCTTCCTTTGAAGCTACATTTGTATTGGTTTTCAGAACTGACTGCTTCTTTGTTGGTCTTTGTTTCTATTTTGTTTTCTTTTTATTTTGTTCATTCTTCTGATTCGAATTGGTTCCCCTCCGGTGTGTGGAGGAAGGGAGTGTTACTCCGGTTTCCCTCTGGGTTATAGAGGAAGAGAGATCGGTGATCTCTGGTGGTGCTAGTGACAGGTTGTCATTAGCAGGTTCCCTCCGGTGTGTGGAGGAAGGGAGAGGTGTCTCCGGATCTGTTCTAGCTGGTAGCTGGAACAGGTTTCAAGCTTTGTGGGTAGCAGAGCTTGGTTGAGGGATTTGTTTCCCTTGGTTGTTCAAGCTGTGTGGCAGCATGTTGTTCGCAGACTGAGTCTGCAGTGTTCTAGCATTGTCTAGTGGAATCCTCATTCTAGTTGGAGTGAGGGGTGGATGTAGATTGCGGACTGCAACCGAACCACCTAAAAACCGAGTGCCTCCTCTGTGGTTTGATGTTATTATCTGTGCTCTCCATCTGCTTGTCTCTTTGCTTCCATGTGATCAGTTCTTCATTCTCATTTACTTATACTGTCCTGTTTGGTGACTACGTTTGCATTTCTCTGTGTGCGGGTTCAGGAGGGGCGTAAGCAGTAGAATTAATTTTCCGCCTAAGTTTTTACAAATTGGGAGTGATCTATTCATCCCCCCCTTCTATATCACTCTTGCTGCGCTAACACCGTTATCCGACTATATCTTGAAGGCGGAGATGTCTCCCATAATCTCCATCCGACCTTCAAGCCTTACGACGGCCAGGGTGACCCGGCCGACCACTTCGACGCTTTAATGACCCTCCACTGGGCGTCCGACGCCATCAAATGCCGAGCCTTCGTGACCACCTTGGTCCAAGGCACCCAAGCATGGTTCCGGGCCCAGGCCCCCAGATCCATCCGAAATTTCAAGCAATTTGGGTGAGTGTTCAAGGAGAGTTTCGCTGGCAGCGGCCCCACGAGGTCAGTAGCGAGGCTATTGGCTCTAAAACAGGCACAGAGGGAGAAACTCCGGGCTTATATCAACCGATTCAAGTCGGAAGCCCTGAGAATCCCCCGCCTGGATGTAGCTTCGGCCATAATCGCGCTGACCAGAGGCACCCGAGATTAGGACCTCCGCTGCGAACTTGTCCTCTACCCTCCCTCAACCCTTGCCGAGCTAGTGACTCTGGCTTTGCGCCATGCTGAGTACGAAGAAGTACTCAGTGCAAGCCGAGGCGCAACCGACTCGGGTCGGGAGGGGGACAAGAAGCGAGCACCCGAGTCAAGCTTGGGCCAAGGAAAAAGGCAGAACCGAGATGGGGAGCACAAAGAACTGTCTTGGAAGTACGAGCGGTACACTCCCTTAACTGCTCCGGTGTACGAGATCTATGAAGACATCAAAGGCTCGGGCCTTCTCCGCCAACCCGAGCCAATGAGGTCAAAGAGCTGCAATCGCAGTAAGCACTGCCTGTTTCACAGCGATCACGGGCATCATACTAGCGATTGCCACCAGCTCCAGGATGAGATCGAGCGCCTCGTCCGCCAGGGACACCTCTCCCGGTTTATGGATGGGCATAAGGAAGACCGAGGCCCCCTGGAGGAGATCGGCAACGCCCCTCGCGGGGTCCACATCAATGTCACCGCTGGAGGAGCTGCATCAGGAGGAGACAGTGGCCGAGGAAGGAAGCGTCATACTGAGCAGGAGAGCCGAGCCATCGAGCCTCCCAAGGCCCCGCCAAGTGAGCCCCAGGTCATAGTCTTCTCCGACCAAGACCTAGAAGGGCTGACCACCCCGCATGACGATGCCCTATTGATATCAGCTACGATAAACCATTGTAACGTAGATAGGATTCTAGTTGACAATGGAAGCGCCCCTGATGTATTGTCTTATGAGTGTTTTCTTAAGATGGGGGAGAATCTGTCTAAACTCCGCCCGATCCGAACCCCCCTTTGCGGGTTCAATGGCCAGGCCACTTATCCCGAGGGAGCCATAAGCCTGCCAGTTACTCTCGGCACCCCACCCAAAACCGTTACGGTTATGTTGGACTTCATAGTGATCAAGGGTATGATAGCATACAACGCAATCTTCGGCCAGGGGATCCTCAGCCGAACGAAAGTGGTGCCCTCTACCTATCACCAAAAGATGAAGTTCCCCACTAAACATGGGGTGGGGGAAGTCCGAGGCAACCAGGCGATGTCCAGAAGGTGCTAAAATATCTCGGTTGAAGCTACAAGGTCGGACGGGAAGAATAATGGCCCCCGAGAAGTCAAGGAAAAACTTGTAACATTCGAGCCTGGAGGCGAGTTGTTAACGGTTTTCCTAAACGATGACCCGACCCTAGGAGTAAGGATTGGAACCGACCTACCATCCGAGGTTCAGAAGCAATACAAAGAATTCCTTTTCGGGTACATCCAAGTCTTTGCATGGTCTGATGATCAACTCCCCGGAATACCGGGAGAGATAGTAGTGCATGAACTCAACCTTGACCTGACCGTGAAGCCCGTACAACAACGCAGAAGGAAGCACGTGCCAGAGAAGTAGATGGTCATCAAGGAGCAAGTCACCAAGGGGCAAAAGACTGGTCTTTTTAGATCAGTCATGTACCCGACGTGGCTGACTAACGTCGTCCTGGTGCCAAAAGCTTCGGGAAAGTGGCGAATGTGCGTGGACTTCACTAACTTGAACAAAGCGACACCGAAAGATTGCTATCCGTTGTCGAGCATCGACCAACTGGTTGACTCAACCTCGAGCAACAAGATACTCAGCTTTCTGGATGCCTACTCAGGTTACCACCAGATCAAGATGGATCCAGGAGATATCGAGAAGACCGCCTTCATCACCGACTTCGGCGTGCACTATAGCACCCGGATGCCTTTCGGGTTGAAGAATGCTGGAGCCACGTACCAGAGGCTGGTCAACCATATGTTCTAGGGACAGCTCGGCCGGAACGTCGAGGCCTACATTGACGACATGCTCGTCAAGACCCCCAAGGCAAGAGGACCACTTCGTCGACCTAGCCGAAACCTTCGACACTCTCCTGAGGTACAATATGAAGCTCAACCCCGCCAAGTGTGCCTTCGGAGTAAGGTCTGGGAAATTCCTGGGCTTCTTGGTCACCCAGCATGGGATCGAGGCCAACCCCGACAAGGTTCAGGCCATCCTGGACATGCGGCCCCCCACCTGCACCAAGGGCGTCCAACGCCTTACCGGGCGCATTGCTACGCTCAACCGGTTCCTGTCCCATGCGGCCGAACGTTGCCTGCCCTTCTTCAAGCTGTTGAGGAGGCCCAAAATGGCATCTACTACATTCACATGGGACGAGGAATACCAAAAGGCGTTCGCTGAACTTAAGGAGTTCCTGGCTTCACCTCCGGTGCTGTCCAAACCCGTTCCAGGTGAAGCCTTACATCTCTGCCTTTCGGCGACTCCATCCACAGTTAGCTCGGTCCTGGTCAGAAATGACTCGGGAGTTGAGAGACCGGTCTACTACACCAGCAAGGTGCTCAACGAGGCTGAAAGAAGGTACCCCACAACCGAGAAACTCGTGCTAGCGTTGGTTACCTCGACCAAGCGCTTTCGACCCTACTTCCAAGGGCACTCCATCATCGTGCTGACCGGCGAACCACTGAAGAGGATCCTCGCTCACCCTGAAGCCTCAGGATGCCTCGTCAAGTAGGCCATTATGCTCGGGGCCTACAATATATCATACCGGGATCGCTTTGCCATCAAAGGATAGGCGCTCGCCGACATCATCGCCGAGAGCACCATCCCGACCGAAGAAAAATCTCCGTCTACACCCGGGCCAACCTGGGAATTATTTGTCGATGGATCCTCCAACTCGGCCGGTAGCGGCGCCAGTATCCTCCTGAAGTCCCCCGAAGGAGCAGAACTGCAATACCCCTTGAAGTTTAACTTCCAGGCATTCAACAATGCCTCCGAGTACGAAGCCCTTATCTCGGGAGCCCACATGGCTCGACGGTTGGGGGCAGAGCGAGTCATAATCCACACTGACTCCCAATTAGTCGCTAGCCAGGTCAACGGCAATTACGAAGCTCGGGAAGAACCGATGGTCAAATACCTCCAACTGGTCAAGACCGTGGCACAATAGTTTGAGAGTTTTGAGGTAGTCCGAATAGCTCAGGAGGAAAACTCCCGGGCGGACGCCCTCTCTCGGCTGACCTACTCTTTTGACCCAGAAGGTACTCGATCGGTCTTCCTCGAAGAGCTAGAGCGATCGAGCATTGATTCAGAGCTCATGGCTGTTGACTCGCCCCCCCCCCCAAGCGACTGGCGTACCCCCTATCTGTCGTGGCTCCAAGACTCTCAGGAGTCTCCCGACCCTCGAGAAGCCCGGAGATTGAAATACCAAGCTCGGTGCTTCGTCATTCTGGACGGCACTTTGTACCACAGATCCTTCTCCGGTCCCCTCCTAAAGTGCATCAGTTCTGACGAAGCCAGCCGAGCGATTCAAGAGGTTCACAAAGGCCTGTGTGGAGCGCATCTGAGAGGAAGGTCGCTCGCCAAGATCTTGCTTCGGTAGGGTTATTGGTGGCCCACTCTGTATTGTGACTGCTCGACCTACGTGTAATAGTGTGACCGATGCCAGCGATTTGACCACTTGGTCCATCAGCCGGCAACGGAGCTCGTCACCCTAGCCGAGCCTTATCATTTCGCTCGGTGGGGGATCGACATCCTTGGGCCGTTCCCTACAGCTCAGGCCAAGAAGAAGTTCATCATCGTCGCCATCGACTACTTCACCAAGTGGATCGAGGCTGAGGCCACAGCTAGGATCACCGAGACAGTCGTCTCGAGTTTCGTCTGGAAATCGATCATCTATCGCTACGGCATCCCCCGGGTGATAGTGAGTGATAATGGCTGGCAATTTCATTCTCATTATTTTCGAGACAGATGTGCCGACATGCACATTCGCAATCACTTCACTTCGGTCGCCCACCCTCAGGCTAACGGGCTAGTCGAGAATGCCAATAAGACTATCTTAAAAGACATTAAGACTAGGCTTGGCAAAGCCAAGGAAAGCTGGCTCGAGGAATTGCCGAACATACTTTGGTCACGCAGAACGACTCCCAGAATGGTAACCGGTGAGAGTCCTTTTCAACTGGTGTACGGCACCGATGCCGTGATCCAGTTGGAGATTGTCTGTAACACCCGGTAATTTTGAAGGCTAAAAAGGAATAAATATATAAATATATATTTAGATTTGGAAAAAGAAAGATAACCTATACTTGATGATAATTACATATTCCTATAAATAGTTGATAATAATATTGAATAAGTAAGAAGTGGGGTATATCGTTCTTTGAATAAATAAATAGATGGCTAGTTAAAAATTCCTTTTAAATGAAAGTAAATGTTTTCCTAGGATCGAACCTGCCTCTGATACCTAAGATAATAATTAATGAGGTAAATAGAGTGAATAAAATTATAAGAAATGAAATTCCTACAGGAAATGCTACGTTAATTAAACTCTCAATCGATATCATGACCCACCTATAATATACCCTTAATATAACCCAATAGGAAATGGGCTTGACATTGAAGGCCAACTCACATACGCTAGCAGACCCCTAGCATGGTTAGTATTAGTACATAATGGACCTCGAGAGGCGTATCAACCGATATATGTATAATGGGCCTTATAAATATAAGCCCAACTAGTTAAATAAGCGAAAGAAAAAAACAGACCAATAGAAGGCTCAAATGCTAAGCGGGTTAGCAGGATTCTCCTTTAAACACGGAGTTGATAAGGGGTTTACTATATATGTTATACTGGTCTTTTCTTAAAAGCCAATACTTTACGCAGGATGCATGGAAGTATATATTAGGATACGTAGGGAAACTAAACATGATGTAGCACCCCGGATATGTAATAAAGAATAAGAGATATTCTAAATAAATTAAAGGGCAAATAAAAATATTTAAGTTGTATAGATATGCACTTAATGGGCTTTAACCCATAAATTGTCTTCTTCCATTAACATGATATATACAAAGCCTTAGAACAACCCATATATATATATACATATAAACTATATACTACAATATAGAACCACTTATATAAAAATATATAAAACCTTAGCCAAAATAATACAACCCATATATGTACATTAATGGGCCCTAAACCATGAAGTTTACATATATTAACCCACTTATATGCCACCCGCATACACCTAAACCCAACCCATGTTCACATATATATAGCCCATTAGCTAATTATAAAGCCTTGGCCCAAAATATAATACAACATATATGAATGGGCTTTTTACTAAAACTCAAAGCCCACATCTCCTTAAACCACGTGAGCCACTTTAACCCATACCTCCTTAACCCGTATTTATATATATATATATATATATATATATATATATATATATATATATATATATATATTGTACAATATATATTGTACAAGGTTAGCCCAAAACCCAAGTCCATGTGGCCATGCAAACTACAACTCATATGCACGTTCGACCCAGCAAGGTGTTAGCATTAGGGTTTCAGAATCAAAACATGGCTAGCGGCTGCTAACTGGGAAGGGAGAAAATAATACACAGTAGGTTTTAAAATCCTGCCATACCTAAGCTTAAACCTTCCGTTACCGAACATTAAAAATCTCTGCCTCTGTATAAAACACAACCCCGTCGAACGAAAACAATCTAATTGCTGATGTTGTCGTTCGAGGCCCTCTCCCTCCGCGTGCATCGTCCTCCTGCTAGTCCTACCGTGCTGAACGTGGAAGATCTTCTTCCACTTCTTCCTCCTACTGCGGTCCAAACCACAAGGAGCGGCCGCGACTCTTCTTCCTCTGCGTCCAATCTCCCTCCAACAAGAACCTACAAGGCTTGGGCGCCATCCATCTTCTTCCTTCTTTCTTCCTGTTGCTTCTACATCTACGTCTGGTACCTTGTTCTTCATCTTAAGGTAGGTTTTCTCAAGAATTGAAGCCCAAGATAATAGAAATTAAGTTGCATTACATGTTTGCGTTTTATAACTTACGGTTGCATGTTTATTTCAATTAATTAAATAATCAGAACATGTTTAAACATTTTATATCCATGTAATCGCTTATCTAAAAATCATCAAAAATACATGATTAGAATCCCTGTATTTTTCTTGAAATTTTCATGCCTTATATGATAATATTCGCTAGTTAATAAATTTGTTAACTAAATATTATGAATCAATTGTTTACACGGCGAATAAGGTTGGTTACTGTACACCGTAGTTATAAGTTTTTACTTCCATAATCTTTTTCATGGGCACCGGAGTATCCTTTGGTTATGAAATTTTATGGGAGTGTTATTGGGGTAGAGACCGAGGCAGTGAGAGTGGTTACATCATTTTTCGTGCCCCCTATCTCAAGATTCCCCATCTCTCAATGAAAAATTATTTTGAACATCCAGTTAGGTAGAATTTTTCGAGCCCGTCATTTCGATATATAGAACGCGTGATTCCGACGTGTGTACGTCGAGAACCGGAGGTTTGAAGATTGACACTTTATTGAAATGACGACAAGTTAAATGTCGTCAAATGCTTTTGACGCCACAGTGCAAAGGCGTCAATTCTTATATTATAATATACATATATATATTTATATTTATATATATATAACTTGTGACTATATCTTTAAAAATCCATATCTATTAAACTATGTAACATAAAATTATAAAAAATATATATTTGGAATCCTTGAATTTTTCTCCTAATTATCATGTATTCTATTTTTATAAATTATTTTATATAAATTAATGTCTCTTTGAATATATATTTTTGAAATTATTCAATTAAATAGATATTGACGTGAATTCTTGTTAAATAAATTAAGTTAAAAATCATAAAATTAACGTCTCTCTATGTGGACGCTAATTAATAAATGACGTCACCCACGGGCGTCAAATAATATAAGTTTATTTAATTATAGTTAATTATAGAATTGGATGGACATGAATTCTATAATTAACGCATTCATGCTCTCACCGTTTTCTCCCGATTTTGACCCATACCGCGGGTCTTCTGGCACTCTCATCTCACGTCCGTAGATGGAGTCCATGTTTCATGATTGGTTCACGTTATACACTTCAACTCTCGGCGACATACGAGCTCTCCGTTAGACATTCCGTTCCTTTGGACTAGCAAGTTAGTCATCGGGACCTCCGTAAGTCTCCTCGTAGCATTGGATTCTCTCAAGGCCGACTGAGCTGGTTGTACCTTAAACACCTTGTACCCATTTTAATGCCACGTCACTCTGGAGAAACGTGATAACCCGGCTCTTTCATGGTGCTATTCTTGGCCAATGAGAGAATTCTCTTAGCCAGTGGAATGAGTGATCATTCCACTAGGCGATATATTGAATTGGGTATCCTATGGTTAGGTGCCAATTCTTCAGCTTGTTTTCGTGTCCATTGAATTGGTGACTATCTTGTGAGTCATTTATTCAAGTTATTCATGGCAACCTATCTAGGTGCCAATTCCACCCAGTTTTTTGACATGTCATGATTTCTATGCTTCGCGTGGATTTTATCGCAAGTCTGTCCTTACTCAAGGGCCTTGCCCTTGAATTCCATGAAAATCTTACCTTATCATTCTATTAAAGCTTGTTCTTGAAACTCCTTATTGGCTATGAACTATCGTGGATATCTAGATCTATCTTTAATGCTACGCATATAGGGCCCGATCTGGTCCTGAGAGGAGCACCCGAAAGTACTTGTGCCCCTGGGAGTTATATTGATCACGGTGTCTGGCATTGCACCGAAGTGCATGACTAGTTTGATCTTTGGCATTCCACACACACTCTCTCTCTTTCGTGATATTACTTGCGTGCGTGACTTGACTTGCGTGACTCGACTAGCATGGCCCAGAATGGGCAAGTACTTGCGTGAAATAGCCAATATTCTATAAATCACTCTTGGATATCTCTTGCTTGAAAGTTTTTACATGAAATTGTCAAATTCTTGCTAGTTTTGTTTCACTTGCTCGGTTAATTCTACATGCATAGCCTTACTGCATTTACATGTGAAAGATGTAATTACTTAAACCAATTGCTTGTTCTTGAGATATAATTCCTACTAAGCATTCGCTCACCCAGTTTTATTCCAATATTTTTCAGGTAATCAGGTGGCTAGCGAGACCGAGACTCACATGGGAGGGACAAGTGTGCAAGCGAGCTTCGAAAACTAGTGAACCTGTGTCTTTTATCTTTCTTGAGTCTAGCATGGTGTCTCTTATTTAGTTATATTGTCTAAGTCTGTTAGAGCGTCATCTCCTTTTCTTTCATTGTGATGTAGTTGAGTCTTCTTCAAGTTTTTAAATTGAGATTGTAAGAGACTTATATTAGAAATAAACTTTTATTGTTGTTCCAAATTATTTGGACTTATGTGATTGCTCTTGATTATTCACGACTGTTTAACTGCCACGTTCCGAGCAAACGACACGTTCCGCTGCTATCGGTTCGGGGCGTGACAGAGGTGGTATCAGAGCTTCGGCTTTCACATCCTCAAATTGTTAGGTCCCAATGATAGGTCAAGTATCCTTGTCAGTCATATCAGAGCTTCTGCTTTCACATCCTCAAATTGT
This sequence comes from Amorphophallus konjac, assembly GCA_022559845.1. Taxonomy (NCBI): domain Eukaryota; kingdom Viridiplantae; phylum Streptophyta; class Magnoliopsida; order Alismatales; family Araceae; genus Amorphophallus; species Amorphophallus konjac. The sequence goes on from CM040125.1 coordinate 124,619,169, forward strand.
TAGGTCCCAATGATAGGTCAAGTATCCTTGTCAGTCATATCAGAGCTTTGGCTTTCAACTCCTTAGGGCATTAAGTCCAAGAGATAGGTTGAGTATCCTTGTCGGTCATCCTATAGGAATTCCGTGAGATTTGGGTAGAACTTGGGGTTAAAGTTATAAAAGAAAGATAAGATATTTACATTTCATTAACATTAATTCTTGAGTCGATAAATTATCTCCCCACTTATCCTTCTAGGAACCTTGATAAAATGGAAGCATCTAAGCCAAGCTTTGTTCATGAGATGATCTTAGTGGATGTCCAAGCTTATGCGGACCTTGTCAGGAGAGTGTAGGAGCTAGAGAAAGCGGTGGAAGAAAAAGAAAGAGTTGAAGGGAAAGCGCATGATTCGGGGATGTTCAACACTATCAAGAAAAGGTCAAACAAGGGTGGTAGTTCCCAAGGATGTAAGAAGTGCAAACTGTGTAAGAAGTGCAAGAATGGGAAGTTTAGGGTAGCACCTGTAAGCCAAACTCAAAGAAAGTACTGACATTATGGTAAAGGAAACCATCAATCGAAGGAGTGTTATCGGAAGTCGGGAGCTTGTCTTCGTTGCGGAAGCTTATACCATAAGATAGCTGAATGCCCTGTTCTGCCCCCGAAGCTCTCAGGAGGAATTCAAGCTGTAGCCAAACTTGCCAAAGGAAAAATGGTGGAAGGTACTATGATGAATTATAGCAAGTCCCCCTCTCGAGTAGAAGGTGATGTGAATTTGGAGACCAAATTCTTTTAAGTGGGGGAGGGTGTAACACCCGGTAATTTTGAAGGTTAAAAAGGAATAAATATATAAATATATATTTAGATTTGGAAAAAGAAAGATAACCTATACTTGATGATAATTACATATTCTTATAAATAGTTGATAATAATATTGAATAAGTAAGAAGTTGGGTATATCGTTCTTTGAATAAATAAATAGATGGCTAGTTGAAAATTCCTTTTAAATGAAAGTAAATGTTTTCCTAGGATCGAACCTGCCTCTGATACCTAAGATAATAATTAATGAGGTAAATAGAGTGAATAAAATTATAAGAAATGAAATTCCTACAGGAAATGCTACGTTAATTAAACTCTCAATCGATATCATGACCCACCTATAATATACCCTTAATATAACCCAATAGGAAATGGGCTTGACATTGAAGGCCAACTCACATACGCTAGCAGACCCCACGCATGGTTAGTATTAGTACATAAGGGACCTCGAGAAGCGTATCAACCGATACATGTATAATGGGCCTTATAAATATAAGCCCAACTAGTTAAATAAGCGAAAAAAAAAAGACCAATAGAAGGCTTAAATGCTAAGCGGGTTAGCAGGATTCTCCTTTAAACACGGAGTTGATAAGGGGTTTAGTATATATGTTATACTGGTCTTTTCTTAAAAGCCAATACTTTACGCAGGATGCATGGAAGTATATATTAGGATACGTAGGGAAACTAAATATGATGTAGCACCCCGGATAAATAATAAAGAATAAGAGATATTCTAAATAAATTAAAGGGCAAATAAAAATAATTAAGTTGTATAGATATGCACTTAATGGGCTTTAACCCACAAATTGTCTTTTTCCATTAACATGATATATACAAAGCCTTAGAACAACCCATATATATATATATATACATATAAACTATATACTACAATATAGAACCACTTAAATAAAAATATATAAAACCTTAGCCAAAATAATACAACCCATATATGTACATTAATGGGCCCTAAACCATGAAGTTTACATATATTAACCCACTTATATGCCACCCGCATACACCTAAACCCAACCCATGTTCACATATATATAGCCCATTAGCTAATTATAAAGCCTTGGCCCAAAATATAATACAACATATATGAATGGGTTTTTACTAAAACTCAAAGCCCACATCTCCTTAAACCACGTGAGCCACTTTAACCCATGCCTCCTTAACTTATATATATATATATATATATATATATAATGTACAAGGTTAGCCCAAAACCCAAGTCCATGTGGCCATGCAAACCACAACTCATATGCACGTTCGACCCAGCAAGGTGTTAGCATTAGGGTTTCAGAATCAAAACATGGCTAGCGGCTGCTAACCGGGAAGGGAGAAAATAATACATGGTAGGTTTTAAAATCCTGCCATACCTAAGCTTAAACCTTCTGTTACCGAACATTAAAAATCTCTTCCTCTCTATAAAACACAACCCCGTCGAACGAAAACAATCCAATTACTGATGCTGTCGTTCGAGGCCCCCTCTCTCCGCGTGCATCGTCCTCCTGCTGGTCCTAACGTGCTGAACGTGGAAGATCTTCTTCCACTTCTTCCTCCTACTGCGGTCCAAACCACAAGGAGCGGCCGCGACTCTTCTTCCTCTGCGTCCAATCTCCCTCCAACAAGAACCTACAAGGCTTAGGCGCCATCCATCTTCTTCCTTCTTTCTTCTTGTTGTTTCTACATCTACGTCGGGTACCTTGTTCTTCATCTTAAAGTAGGTTTTCACAAGAATTGAAGCCCAAGATAATAGAAATTAAGTTGCATTACATGTTTGCGTTTTATAGCTTACGGTTGCATGTTTATTTCAATTAACTAAATAATCAGAACATGTTTAAACATTTTATACCCATGTAATCGCTTATCTAAAAATCATCAAAAATACATGACTAGAATCCCTATATTTTTCTTAAAATTTTCATGCCTTATATGATAATATTCGCTAGTTAATAAATTTATTAACTAAATATTATGAATCAACTGTTTACACGGCGAATAAGGTTGGTTACTGTACACCGTAGTTATAAGTTTTTGCTTCCATAATCTTTTTCATGGGCACCGGAGTATCCTTTGGTTATGAAATTTTATGGGAGTGTTATTAGGGTAGAGATCGAGGTAGTGAGAGTGGTTACACCATTTTTCATGCCCCCTATCTCAAGATCCCCCATCTCTCAATGAAAAATTATTTTGAACATCCAATTAGGTAGAATTTTTCGAGCCCATCATTTCGATATATAGATCGCGTGATTCCGATGTGTGTACGTCGAGAACCGGAGGTTTGAAGATTGACACTTTATTGAAATGTCGTCAAATGCTTTTGACGCCACAGTGCAAAGGCGTCAATTCTTATATTATATAATATATATATATATATATATATATATATAACTTGTGACTATATCTTTAAAAATCCATATCTATTAAACTATGTAACATAAAATTATAAAAAATATATTTTCGGAATCCTTGAATTTTTCTCCTAATTATCATGTATTCTATTTTTATAAGTTATTTTATATAAATTAATCTCTCTTTGAATATATATATTTGAAATTATTCAATTAAATAGATATTGACGTGAATTCTTGTTAAATAATTTAAGTTAAAAATCATAAAATTAACGTCTCTCTATGTGGACGCTAATTAATAAATGACGTCACCCACGGGCGTCAAATAATATAAGTTTATTTAATTATAGTTAATTATAGAATTGGATGGACATGAATTCTATAATTAACGCATTCATGTTCTCACCGTTTTCTCCCGATTTTGACCCATACCGCGGGTCTTCTGGCACTCTCATCTCACGTCCGTAGATGGAGTCCATGTTTCATTATTGGTTCACGTTATACACTTCAACTCTCGGCGACATACGAGCTCTCCGTTGGACATTCCGTTCATTTGGACTAGCAAGTTAGTCATCGGGACCTCCGTAAGTCTTCTCGTAGCATTGGATTCTCTCAAGGCCGACTGAGCTGGTTGTACCTTAAACACCTTGTACCCATTTTAATGCCACGTCACTCTGGAGAAACGTGATAACCCTGCTCTTTCATGGTGCTATTCTTGGCCCATGAGAGAATTCTCTTAGCTAGTGGAATGAGTGATCATTCCACTAGGCGATATATTGAATTGTGTTCCTATGGTTAGGTGCCAATTCTTCAGCTTGTTTTCGTATCCATTGAATTGGTGACTATCTTGTGAGTCATTTATTCAATTTATTCATGGCAACCTATCTAGGTGTCAATTCCACCCAGTTTTTCGACATGTCATGGTTTCTATGCTTCGCGTGGATTTTATCGCAAGTCTGTCCTTACTCAAGGGCCTTGCCCTTGAATTCCATGAAAATCTTACCTTATCATTCTATTAAAGCTTGTTCTTGATACTCCTTATTGGCTATGAACTATCGTGGATATCTAGATCTATCTTTAATGCTACGCATATAGGGCCCGATCTGGTCCTGGGAGGAGCACCCGAAAGTACTTGTGCCCATGGGAGTTATATTGATCACGGTGTCTGGCATTGCACCGAAGTGCATGACTAGTTTGATCTTTGGCATTCCACACACACTCTCTCTCTTTCGTGATATTACTTACGTGCGTGACTTGACTTGCGTGACTCGACTAGCGTGGCCCAGAATGGGCAAGTACTTGCGTGAAATAGCCAATATTCTATAAATCTCTCTTGGATATCTCTTGCTTGAAAGTTTTTACATGAAATTGTCAAATTCTTGCTAGTTTTGTTTCACTTGCTCGGTTAATTCTACATACATAGCCTTACTGCATTTACATGTGAAAGATGTAATTACTTAAACCAATTGCTTGTTCTTGAGATATAATTCCCACTGAGCGTTCGCTCACCCAGTTTTATTCCAACATTTTTCAGGTAATCAGGTGGCTAGCGAGACTGAGACTCACATAGGAGGGACAAGTGTGCAAGCGAGCTTCGAAAACTAGTGAACCTGTGCCTTTTATCTTTCTTGAGTCTTGCATGGTGTCTCTTATTTAGTTATCTTGTCTAAGTGATGGGGACATCACCTTCCATGCCCACGTTCACAGCTCGTCTCCTCGCCCCGGTTGCATCCGGAATGTTCTAGTCATTTAATTTTGAGTCCTATGTAATTTTTATTTCAGTCATTTGATGTATTTTCCCTTTTATTTGAGGCATGTTCCTAGGTCTTGTGTTCATTTCCCTAAGTTTGAGTGTTATCAGGTTGTCTAGTTAGCTATTGGGCCCAATTCATTGGGCTTGGCCCAAGGGCTCTCCCCTACCCCCTCGGTTATTTGTCATTGAGTCAATTGTCAAGGACTTTTGTAGAAATGTGGGTTTCCTATATATAGGACCCCATTCCCCCCCATTCCAACTAAATGAATCAATGAATGAAAAACTTGCCATTTTGAGAGTTCAAGCTTCTTATCTAGTGGAGAGATTTCATTATTTGGGTGAGAAACCCTAGGGGAGAGATTCCCCACCCATCCCTCTCTTAATTTCTCTCTTTCACTCCCCTTTCTCTCTCCTCCACACCAAATTTCAAAATTCTTCTCTCTCCTCCCCTCCCAACCACCTCCACTGTCCCACCTACCCCATTAAAGGCCACTCCCCTTCCCCACACATCCCATTACTCCACCCCCTAGTCCCAAGTGAGCTTCCACCAATCCTAGCTCCACCCCCAACACCCAACTACCCCACCCACTTTCCCAAGCACCCTTCCCACTACCCCAAGCACCCATTCCCTTCCCCAACACAACCCCTCCCATCCCCAAGACCACCATTGAATACCCTTCATTAAGCAAAATTCAAACTCACCTTCCCTCCACTCACTTATGCCCCCCTCACCTTCTCCTCTCCCCCACCCTCCCAAATTCGTAGCTCCTCCTCCCACCACCTGTTAGACCCCCTTCCAGACCCCATTCTTCCCTCCCCCCACCTTAGAACACCCCCTCCTAGACCCCCTCACATCCCGGGCTTTCCCCACACTCATCCACCCCCATTTCCCCTCCCATATACCCCATTCCCCCCATCATCTTCAACCTACAGCTCTCAACCGAAGATCTACAGAAGAGCAGTATCTTGCAGAGGCAACCACGGATTCCTCCGGATGTTTCTGAAGGATCAAGAGCCATCGTTGGAAGTGTCTCCCAGTATTCTTCACAACGGCGGTGGTTTCATTCTCATCGGAGTTGTGTACTGCCCGGGAGCTCCGTTCTCCCACAACTGCGCAGAGCTGCCCCGGCTGAGTACCAGAACTAGATTAGAAGCTCTGCCACGATGAACCTCAGAGGAATCAGCCCAAGAGCTCTTCTGCAAAGTTCTTCTTCCTCCTGTCTACTTTTAGAATCACGAAGCCGAGTTCCGTTCGGCATCCTGTGGCAGGAGTTATCCTTTTTCTCCCTCAGCTATGCGGCCCTGCTGCCCACAGTCTGCTTCGACCAGTCGCCATTGTTCTGCGTCCCCTGATCTTCTCCAATATTGGCTGGCTTCCCCGTCCGTTTTCATATGAAGATAACTCGTCCACGATTCCAACGACTCTGACAGTGCTCGATTCCGAGTCCGGGAGGTGTCGGGGCATCCTCCGCAACTAGCAGTTGGAAACCAGGGGCTAGCTCTGCAGAGATCCTAATCCGGAGAGAAAGCTTCACCACGACAAACCCCGGAGGAATCAGGCCACAAGCTCTGTTACAAAGTTCTTTCCCTTCCTGTCTACTTTCAGAATCAATAAGCGGAACTCCGTTCGGCATCCGGAAACAGAAGTTACGAATTTTATTCCTCGGACGTGCGACTCTGCTTCCCACAGTCTGCACCGACCCCCACTCACTGTTCTGGGTCTCCTGATCTTCTCCGCCATCTTTCAACTTCCCTGTCAGTTCTGTTGCAAAGAGGACTCGTCCACGGTTCCAGAGGCTCTAGCGGCACCTAATTCGGAGTTCGGGAGTGGCCGAGGCAACCTCTTTTTCCTGCTGTTAGTAACCAGTTGCTGTCAGTCCGAGAATCAGCGTCCCTATTCGAGCTTCTGTCCAGGCCAGCAGCGACCCCAGAAGAATTCAGAAAAAATTAGAGGCACTCCAGTTCCAGTAACAAAGATTTTCCCACTAGTCTCTCCCTCGACAAAATTCTTGATCACGTTCTGCAGCCATAGTACCGACTGTCTATCCACAATTGCTGAGAGAAGGCAGATTCAGCATATTCACTTCATCATCATTTTAGCCCTAGTTTTCCCCACCCCGCTTGGCCGGCTGAAGGCCCCTCCTTGCGAGGAGGTAGTTTTGATTGTAACTATCATCTTCCCTTCCCCACGATCTCCCCCTTGCATGGGGTGTAGTGTTGTAATAGCTTAAACAGGTCAACCTACCCCGGCGCGGCGTGTGGGGAACCCACGCTTCCCCGCTCGCCCTCGTCTCCGAGCGGGACCGGTTTCTTCAAACCGGTCGAGTAAGTGCTCCAAACTTTACTCTAATTTGTGCTTGTTCTTTCAATATTAGTTCATAAACTCCGCTGGCCGTGAATGAGAGCCCGATCCTTAAGCTCTTGTGCTATAAGTGATCACCGTGGGAAAAGAGAGAAACCGGTGCCTTTGGCACTTGGTCGGCCCCATTGTCTTGGGCTTCCACATCCATTGGGAATCAAGTCTTGGCCTTGCTGGCCCTCTACCAGCAAGGGCCCAACCCCTCAACCTCACCTTGGCATTGCCAAGTTACCCCGAGCTTGGGTGAGCGACGAGAGAGCGGCGGCCCAAATTGGCCCATTTAGATTGCGAATGTGCTTGCTTGCTTAAGTCTAAGGTTGTGTCACATCAATTGGTATCAGAGCAAGTCATTGACTTGTCTCTATAAAGTCAAGTCCTAGGGCATGCTTGCATTGGAGTCATCATCAATCCGACCCTTGCATTGATTTCCCCGATCATCATGGCCACCTACTTAGCCTACTCACCACCCACGGACTTCATCCTAGATAGGGATATTACCTTTGACGGATCGCATTCTAGTGACTATCTTAGGTGGGAGGCTACCATAGAAAAGTACTTTGAAAAGACTTGGCTATATGGATCCGCGAGAGTCCGAAAGGCCAAGGGACGACTTCGAGGTCAAGCCAAAAGTAAGTGGGAACACATAGAGGGATTAAGGAGGGTTAGGAGGCAAGAGCCGATTTCCTCATGGGATGATATGAAGGTTGAACTTAGGAAGATCTACATCCCCAAATATTCCCACCCCTTCTACTCAAACACCCCTAGCTCGAGGTGCACTACCACTCCTCCATCCCCACTCGATCAACTTGATACCACCTTTAGGCCTCCTCCCCCACCACTCCCAACAAATCACTTCTCCACCATCATAACTTCACTTCGCAACCAAGTCCTCTCCCTTAAGGCCCAAATAAACCAAACATCCACCTCTCCACCAAATCCCCTAAGGGTCCCCACACTCCAACCAAAATCCCCTTCTGTAAATCTCACTATCCAAACTCAATTGGCCCCCACTTTCCCCCCTCCACAACTGGCCGATCCCAAGGGGAAGAGACCCCTAACCAACCTAAATTTCCAAATAAGGACTACCACTCACCCTATTCTCACCATTCAAACCCAAGTGGACCCCATTTCCATCCCTCCACCTAGAACCATGTCAGCCACCACCACCCAATCCAAATCCCATCACCCGACCCACCTTCCACTTCCAACCCCAATCCTATCCCAACCTAAGCCTCCAATACTTCCACTCCCAAACCCCACACTACCAATCCCAAACCAAGTTTCCCTTTACCCTCCACCCCGGGAGCACCACACACCAACCCTCATCACCCCAAAAGACCCTCTCACCTCCTTGGTAGAAGAACTCATACCCAATTCAATAGTTGAGGACACTCCAAACCCACTCCCCACCTTGGAGGAAACCCAAGTCCAAGTTGAGAAAGAAACATCACACGATGGTCCTCACCTTACATCACCCTCTCTAGTTGGGACCAAGATCATCTTAGTAGAACCCATTGTTAGTTGGCTAAAGGAGAGCCCAATTAGAGAGATCCAGGCCCATGTTTTCCCTCCCATAGAACAAGACCTTCCCTTAGTGCCCTTCTTCTCCTATCACACCACAATCCAAGCATCCTATCAAGTGGAGACCTTGGAGGACCTTCTCAAGGGCATAGCATGGCAATTAGAGATGACTAGCATGTTGACCCCTATGGTAGAACAACCTAGGAGCCTTAGCCTCCTACACCTATGCATAGGGTCTATCACCTCGGTTTGCACCATTGGTTGCTACACTAGCGACCTCCTTCTATTCCTCCCTACACCCGATGAGCCCAACCTTCTCCTCGATTTAGAGCTTCTTATCTAGGGTAGAAAGTCAAGCCCTCCACTCACGGCTGACCCACTTGCCAAGAACATTGGCCCAACTATCATGGAGAATGATGACTTAGCACCTTTTGAGGATCTTGAGGACATGGAGTTCCTCCCCCTAGGTAACCCATTTTATGATCCATATGATCCATTCCAATGGGAGTCAAGAGACTCTTGTGACCCAAACACTTTATCCACCACCCACCTTTCCCTAAACCAACTCACAATGTTTGACCCAATTCACTTCATCTTAGACCCGGGTTACACCTTGGGAGCCATAACCTTGGACCATATATCCCTAGGTAATAAGGTGGTGCCCCACCCCATGATGACCACTATCTTAGATCCATTCGATCCTTTCCGATGGGAGTTCAAAGGTTGTCCCACACCTATACACATGGAAGTCACTTTTGGGAAAAGTATGCATGTGTCTAGGCTTTCCACACCCCTTGGCATGAACACGATATTGGGTCCATTCATTCATATCACCCACATGTCAAGTAGAAAGTATGAGTGGTCCATATTTGGATGTCATGGTCCACCTTCATTCATCATGGGTCTTAAGCATGTCAAAGGCATCTACGGATGTCCGGGTCCTCCTATATTTATCACCAATTTGTATGATAGGGCCACCTACGGGTGTCCCGGTCCACCTAGGCTAACCAAAGTCTACACTGCAACATTACACGATAGGTCTACTTTTGGTTGCCCAGGTCCACCAATCACCCCCGGAATGTCTGCATTCACAACATTGCATAAAGAGATCCGCAAGCACATTAGCAAGAAGAATGTGACTTATAAAAGGTGAGCCGACTCTCATCGACGTCACCAAAAATCCCATGAGGGTGACTTTGTGATGGTAAGAACGGAGAGGCTCTCCCCGGGAGCCATCTCCAAATTGAGGCCACGTGGGGCTGTCCCTTCCAGGTCCTGAGGCGCATTAGTGCACATGCCTACGAGTTAGATTTCCCCGAGAAATATGGGGTAAGTCCCACATTCAGTGTCACCGACGTAGTGCCATACAAGGGACCCACGGTGGTACCTAGTGAGGATATTGAGCCTATTCCCTCCGTTGAGAGAGCACCCACCCGTGAGGAGAGTCCACTAGCCAAGAGAGCCCAACGTGAGCGCATTGAACGAAATTTGGATGAACATGTCACTACCACCAGGAGGAAAGTATACGAGCGCTATCTCGGCAGGTGGATAGATCGGTCTCGTTCGGAAGACTTGAGGGAAGTACCACTTCTACACCCACCGAGGAGGGAAGGACACTTACTCGACGGAGTCGAGTTCTCCGCACCCCGAGAGTATGATGGGGACATCACCTTCCATGCCCACATTCACAGCTCGTCTCCTCGCCCCGGTTGCATCCGGAATGTTCCAGTCATTTAATTGAGTCCTATGTAATTTTTATTTGAGTCATTTGATGTATTTTCTTATTTATTTGAGTCATGTTCCTAGGTCTTGTGTTCATTTCCCTAAGTTTGAGTGTCATCAGGTTGTCTAGTTAGCTATTGGGCCCAATTCATTGGGCTTGGCCCAAGGGCTCTCCCCTACCCCCTCGGTTATTTGTCATTGAGTCAATTGTCAGGGACTTTTGTAGAAATGTGGGTTTCCTATATATAGGACCCCATTCCCCCCCATTCCAACTAAATGAATTAATGAATGAAAAACTTGCCATTTTGAGAGTTCAAACTTCTTATCTAGTGGAGAGATTTCATTATTTGGGTGAGAAACCCTAGGGGAGAGATTCCCCACCCATCCCTCTCTTAATTTCTCTCTTTCACTCCCCTTTCTCTCTCCTCCACACCAAATTTCGAAATTCTTCTCTCTCCTCCCCTCCCAACCACCTCCACTCTCCCACCTACCCCATTAAAGGCCACTCCCCTTCCCCACACATTCCATTACTCCACCCCCTAGTCCCAAGAGAGCTTCCACCAATCCTAGCTCCACCCCCAACACCCAACTACCCCACCCACTTTCCCAAGCACCCTTCCCACTACCCCAAGCACCCATTCCCTTCCCCAACACAACCCCTCCCATCCCCAAGACCACCATTGAATACCCTTCATTAAGCAAAATTCAAACTCACCTTCCCTCCACTCACTTGTGGCCCCCTCACCTTCTCCTCTCCCCCACCCTCCCAAATTCATAGCTCCTCCTCCCACCACCTATTAGACCCCCTTCCAGACCCCATTCTTCCCTCCCCACACCTTAGAACACCCCCTCCTAGACCCCCTCACAGCCCGGGCTTTCCCCACACTCATCCACCCCCATTTCCCCTCCCATATACCCCATTCCCCCCATCATCTTCAACCTACAGCTCTCAACCGAAGATCTACAGAAGAGCAGCAGCTTGCAGAGGCGACCACGGATTCCTCCGGACGTTTCTGAAGGATCAAGAGCCATCGTTGGAAGCGTCTCCTAGTCTTCTTTGCAACGGCGGTGGTTTCATCCTCATCGGAGCGGTGTACTGCCCGGGAGCTTCGTTCTCCCACAACTGCGCAGAGCTGCCCCGGCTGAGTACCAGAACTGGATTAGAAGCTTTGCCACGATGAACCTCAGAGGAATCATCCCAAGAGCTCTTCTGTAAAGTTCTTCTTCCTCTTATCTACTTTTAGAATCACGAAGCGGAGTTCCGTTCGGCATCCTGTGGCAGAAGTTATCCTTTTTCTCCCTCAGCTACGCGGCCTTGCTGCCCACAGTCTGCTTCGACCAGTCGCCATTGTTCTGTGTCCCCTGATCATCTCCGACATTGGTTGTATTCCCTGTCAGTTTTGCTACGAAGAGGACTCATCCACGATTCCAACGACTCTGACGGTGCTCGATTCCGAGTTCGGGAGGTGTCGGGGCATCCTCTGCAACCAGCGGTTGAAAACTAGGGGCTAGCTCTGCAGAGATCCTGATCCAGAGAGAAAGCTTCACCACGACAAACCCCGGAGGAATCAGGCCACGATCTCTGCTACAAAGTTATTCCCCTTCCTCTCTACTTTCAGAATTAAGAAGCGGAACTCCGTTCGGCATCCGGAAACAGAAGTTACGAATTTTCTTCCTCGGACGTACGACTCTGCTTCCCACAGTCTGCACCGACCCCCACTCACTGTTCTGGGTCCCCTGATCTTCTCCGGAATCTTTCGACTTCCCCGTCAGTTCTGTTTCAAAGAAGACACGTCCACGGTTCCAGAGGCTCTGGCGGCACCTGATTCGGAGTTCGGGAGTGGCCGAGGCAACCTCTTCTTCCTGCTGTTAGTAACCAGTTGCTGTCAGTCCAAAAATCAGCGTCCCTGTTCGAGCTCCTGCCCAGGCCATCAGCGACCCCAGAAGAATTCGGAAAAAATTAGAGGCACTCCAGTTCCAGTAACAAAGATTTTCCCACTAGTCTCGCCCTCGGCAAAATTCCTGATCACGTTCTGGAGCCACAGTACTGACTGTCTGTCCACAATTACCGAGAGAAGGCAGATTCAGCATATTCACTTCATCATCGTTTTAGCCCTAGTTTTCCCCACCCCGCTTGGCCGGCTGAAGGTCCCTCCCTGCGAGGAGGTAGTTTTGATTGTAACTATCATCTTCCCTTCCCCACGATCCCCCCCTTGCATGGGGTGTAGTGTTGTAATAGCTTAAACAGGTTAACCTACCCCGGCGCGGCGTGTGGGGAACCCACGCTTCCCCGCTCGCCCTCGTCTCCGAGCGGGATCGGTTTCTTCAAACCGGTCGAGTAAGTGCTCCAAACTTTGCTCTAATTTGTGCTTGTTCTTTCAATATTAGTTCATAAACTCCGCTGGCCGTGAATGAGAGCCCGATCCTTAAGCTCTTGTGCTATAAGTGATCACCGTGGGAAAAGAGAGAAACCGATGCCTTTGGCACTTGGTCAGCCCCATTGTCTTGGGCTTCCACATCCATTGGGAATCAAGTCTTGGCCTTGCTGGCCCTCTACCAGCAAGGGCCCAACCCCTCAACCTCACCTTGGCATTGTCAAGTTATCCCGGGCTTGGGTGAGCGCCGAGAGAGCGGCGGCCCAAATTGGCCCATTTAGATTGCGAATGTGCTTGCTTGCTTAAGTCCAAGGTCGTGTCACATCACTAAGTCTGTTAGAGCGTCATCTCCTTTTCTTTCATTGTGATGTAGTTGAGTCTTCTTCAAGTTTTTAAATTGAGATTGTAAGAGACTTATATTAGAAATAAACTTTTATTGTTGTTCCAAATTATTTGGACTTATGCGATTGCTCTTGATTATTGACGACTGTTTAACTGCCACATTCTGAGCAAACGACACATTCCGCTGCTATCGGTTCGGGGTGTGACATTGTCAATCCCTCCCTCCGAGTCACCTACTTCTCGCCCGAGGCAAATGACCAAAAACTGCTCGAAAACCTCGACCTAGCAGATGAAGTCCGAGAGATTGCTAGCGTCCGAACAATGGAATATCAACGCTGCCTCGCTCAATACTACAACGCCAAAGTCCGGGACAGACACTTCTAGCCGAGAGACTTCGTTCTCAGGAAAGTCGAAGCCTCCCGACCACTTGAGGCAGTGGGCAAGTTATCCTCTAATTGGGAAGGCCCCTATCAAGTGGTCGAGACGCTCGAGAAAGGAGCGTACTGGTTATCTACTATGGAAGGAGAACTCATCCCTCGGACGTGGAACGCGACTACACTACGCAAGTTCTATTTTTGAATATTTGGCTAGCATACACATGTAAGCAAAATAGAATAAATGCCATTCTTCTCTTCTTATTAAAATGTGATGTACATCAAGTAGGCCGACGCCAATACAATACATGTCAAAAAAGCAAAAATCCATCTGCCACCACCGTACGAGCCCATCGCTCGGCTGACTTGGTTAACCTTCCTGCGTCCAGCCACTGACTCTGCCTCGTGCAGAAACTGGCTCAGATAAAGGATAGTCGACCCCGTTGGCTCGGGTAACTCGGAACAAAGGTGACAGAAGAAGGCTACCTTCCAAATTATGCAGGGAAGATTAAGGGAAAGAGGAAGCTAACAGGAAGAAAAGGAAGGGATACTAGAGACGGCCTCCTCTCTGCCAACTCCTTGGAAGGCATAGAGTGCAGGCACCCCCCAAAGAGTGAAAGAGAAAAAGAAACCAATAGAGCTGGACGAGGAGGCAGGGGAAAGCCTGGAAAGGAGGGAGCTTAATTGGCTTCTTCCTCCCCTCAGGATGGAGTCGGCGAGTCAGGAAGAGGAGTTCGACATGCCCCAGCATGTTGAACCTTCTACCCGAGTAACCTCCCTGGAAGCGCCACCGGAACTGATAAAAGAAGGCGACGTGCTTTCGCACGTCGAACCCCATTCTAACCTGTCCTCCGACCGTCAAACCGCCTTCAAACTCGAAGCGGAAAAGATTCTCTACCCTCCGTCATTGGCATCTTCATCTTCCAGAGCAGCTTCCATGCTTCAAATTTCATAGCACAATGCTTAGTGAACAAGGAGGGAGGAAAGACTGTCGGAGAAGACCCTGAGTGATGGAGAGGAAAAGACGCCCTTCAGACCTTTTATAGGCGAAGGGAGGCTACTTTCCTTAAATGATTCTCCCCTCAAAAACACGTTAAAGGGACCTCTCTCTGCGAACGGTCACCTCAGACTCCTCGGTTCCATCCCAACGGGACACACAAAGCGGCCAGGCATTTAAAGCATGGGAAAACAGAAAGACACCATGTCAGACGGTCGCCCAACCATCATGCGAGATCCACATAGAAAGTATCGGCACTTTCCAACTACTGCGATACGTTGGTCAAACCACGGCAACGGCGGTACGAAATAGTTAAGTCTTTATCATAATGCTGCTGCCTTACGTTTTCGACCTTCCTTTACACAAAAGAGAAGTTTCTTCTGAAAAAAAGGAAAAACATACAAGGAGAAAAGGCAAAACAGATACATCAGGCCTCTGGCCCATGCTGAGGCTCGGAAGAGGAAGGCTCAGACTGTCTGCCCCCGGCGCCCTCGACGACGGCCAACCCTAGCACTGACTCCACCGGCGTGGGAACTACCTCGGTTGCGTGCCCTCCCGAGGCATCCGGACCTGGCGACCCCTCGGACGAAGAGTCCCCCTCATCTCCTTCTTCTGACGATGCCGAACCAGAGGAATCGGAGGATGACAGATCCGAGTCATAGCATTACCCGGACGGGAAATTGATTATCTCAGACGCCTGCCCCTCTGCGTAGGAGATGGCACAGTCGTAGCCTTGCTTGAATCCCTTGCGGATGCCCCAGCGAAGTGCTGACTCGTATTAGGGGAGGGCAGCCTGTTTACGGTTGACCCGGTAGGCCTCTAAGCATTTGTACTGCTCGAGTGCCTCCGCACCGGCCGATCGCACCCTACCAGCGAGCCCGGCCTTCTCCCGCTCCGCCTCGGCTAACCTCCGCTCGGCCTTAGCCATCTACTTCTCCACCTCGGCCCGATCAGCCTCGGCCTCCATTCGAAGACGTGCGGTTTCCTCCGCCTGGTCCACCAGCTCGGCGCGCTCAGCCTCCCACCGGCCATCTAGCTCTACGCGCGCCAAACGCTCCTCCTCCAAAAGCTTGCTCTTCCCTTCCTCTTGAGCGACTCGCGGACCCGAGCCAGTTTTTCGGACAGCATCTCGGCCTCCACCTAGCTCGCCCTCGCCAGCTCTCTAGCAAAGGAAAGCTCCCGCCGAAGCCCGTCACGCTCCTCAGTGAGCTGAGCCACCTTCCTGTCGGACGCGCCCAGGGTCCAGGCAAGGTCCGGCTATTCTGACTCCAACCGAGCATAAGCCTCAGCCAGAGAGGCCCCCATCTTGGCCAGGACCAAGTCGCCCTCCATTACCAGCTCGAGGGCCGCGAGCAGGGAGCGCTACCTGTCTCCTCTTTTCACCACCTTCGTAGCTATGCTACGACATCTCCAATACAAAAGGGCCCTGGATGCCCAGCCTCTCCAGAGCCGCCGGAATAGGGGCCTCCCCTCCGAGCGGCATCCCCTCGGGAGCCCCCCTGGCCGGCCCGGATCGAGCCGCTGCTTCATCCACCCCTCTTGCCTCGGTCGGTTCGGGCTGCGTCGCCGCTCCTCGCGACCCCCCAGCCTCGACCGGCTCGGCCCCGACATCGCGACCCAGAGTGCCATCTGCCTCGATCGATGCTTCAGTCTCGGCCGTGGCCCTGGAGTCGCCCGCTTCATCCCCGACCCCCTCGGCTCCTGCTGAGGGGAGAGCCGGGCCAGCACCGCCGCCAACCGCAGAAATGGCCCTGGCCTCCTCGGCCCCCTCTTGCTCGGTGGATGGGAGAGACGGCCAGACAGGGTCGTCCCTATCACGTTCGGAAGAGGGGAGAGCCGAGCCAGAGTCACCTTCGACCACGGGGTCGGCCCCGACCTTCTTGGCCCGCTTCCTGGCTTTCACGGCATTTCGTATCTTGCCCTCCACGGGATCCTTGCGCATGGGCCCCCGCGGCCTGGAAGATCCTCACCGGGTCACCCCCTTGCCCTTATCTCGGGCTCGGGAATGACCCTCAGGAGCTCGTGACTCATCGGCAGCCAAATCGTCACCCAGATCGATCACCTCCCGCTCGATCGCAAGCTCCTCCTCCACAGCAGGCCGCCTGGCGTCTGCACGAAAGACAACATGGTCAAGAAAAGGAAAAATGTGGCTTCATCAACTGGCAAGAAGGCTGATTCACGGTGCCCATACCTGTCGGCCATAGCCGCTGGAGAAGCCACCGCTCGATGTTCTCTGGGGTCACCATCTCCTCCATAGACTGGCGACGCTTCAGAAGAATGGCCGCATACTCTTCCACATCCGAAGAGAACTCATCCTACCTCGGAGGGATATTCGGGTGAAAATTGGAGATTACGGGGCACCTCCAAGACTCCTCCACCGAAAAAATCGCCACCGAGAAGAACTGAGTCTTCCACCCCTTGTGGGAAGAGTCCTTCATAGACAAGGAGACGCAGCTCATGTTTTGCCTCGCCTGGATAAAATAGAAGCCCTTCCCGGTCGAAGAATGTGCCTTCAACTCAAAGAACTAGTGGAAGAGCTCCAAGGAAGGAGGGACCCCGCACTGAAGGCAGAGGATGCAGAAGGCGGAGATAAGAAGATAAGAGTTGGCCACCAACTGTATGGGAGCCAACCGGAAAAAATCAAGGAGCTTAAGAATAAAAGAGTCGAAGGGAAGACGAAACCTGCCCTCCCACGACAGAAGGAAGGAGCAAAAATGGCCCGTACGAGAATCCAAGCTCATCTCGTGTGGGGCAGCCGCGACAAAGTAATACTGATAGGGCAGGCGAAACTGGTGCTCCAGCCGCTTCACATCCGCCTCCCCTAGTTCGCTGCAGTTCGGAGCCGGCGGTATCACCATTGCCCTCGTCTCAGGCTCGCCCTCAAACTCTTCGATCTTCGAATGAAGGTCCGCCATGACATCCGAAGGGAAACTTGCAGAAGAAGGCGCCTCAGACTCCGAGGACTCTGGAGGAAGGGGAAGCTACCGGACCACCTCCGTGGTTATCTCTACCAACTCTGCGAACGCCGATGCAAGCCTATGCTCTTCCGCCGTATCTCCGTGGTGCATCAGAGAGCCCCGAAAGTAAGCATGAAGAAGAGCAAAACCCTAAAACGGAGGGAGTCCAGAACGATAGCAAGCACACAACGCCTTCATCCCCACGCGAAAGGCGGCGCGTCATTCCGACATCCGAGAAAGGGGGGCCCCTTCATTTCAAATCCGTCAGGATTATCATTATTACGGGCTCAGGTGACCACGACACGTGGCTTCCTAACACCGCCAGATCTCCGCCCACCTGAGCCACGTTGGTCCAAAACCCTAATGGCTACTCTTCCGAGCCTACCAAGGCTCGGGAGTAGGAGGGGGACAAGTGGAGAGGGGGATTTCTATAGCCCATCTAAGAGCGGCCGAACCATGTCTAGGAAGACCAAACGAGCCCCAGCTCATCTAAGTGACTGCCCCGCAGGGCCCACTTAGCATAAAAGCCCAATAAATTCACTCGAGATCAAGCACTTCCTCAGCGGCCATTAGGCTCCGAAGGCCTGAGGGTCGGTCCGATCGGAGGAAGACCCACGCCCGACTCATCCCCCTCACCGGGATAAGGGCTGGCGCCCCGTGCCCACTCCGACCGAGCCTCACCCGAGCTATGCCCCTCTCCCGGACAGGGCTGGCACTCTTTATGCTTGGGTAGACCGACGATTGCTTATCCACGCTGCCGTTGAGAGCCCTTTATGAGCAGTAGTTTACAAAGCTATAAAGATCCCACGATGAGGACGTCAAGAGCCCACGACAAGGACGTAACTCCCGCCTGAAACTCCTCAACTTACGGGACTCATGAGGCCGACGTACTATTTAAACCTGGGACTCCCTCCAACGAAAGGTAAGGCCAACACATATCTAAAATCTCCTTGAGCAGGAACCACTTCACCACCTTGGTGGAGAGGGATCTCGTGCATCTCCTTCCTCCTCTCTTCATAGCTTCCACCACTGCTCTACTGACTTAGGCATCAGAGGATTTTCCCCAGGGAACCATCCCTGCGCCCCCTGATCCGTTTCCCTTCCTTGCAGTTCACTATTCGGTGATCATCTTCTCCAGCTCAGGACCAGCGCCAGATCTCCCATCTTCAATATCCATCAAGCCTTGAAGCCAGCCGTAGCGACGGGCATGTCTTGCCCCAGGAAAAGCAGGCACGGGCTACATCATTTAGAAAGAAGAGAAGAGAGATCGATCAATAAACATGCCAAAACCTATCAAAGAAAGAACCCAAAACAAAATTAAAACAACAAAAATAATTTTGCTCACAAGCCATACCTTGCCCTGCTTCACAAGATTGCTTAAGTGGCCGGGCACGTCAGAGAGAACGCCAAGTTCGTGATCTCCTGATGGGGTGGAAGAAGACGCCATTGTCTATTCCTCCTTTAAAACCACTCCTTTGCTTCAATCCTTTGAGCAACTGCGGAGTAGAATCATGCCCCGTAGCCCCTTATAGGCTAAGAGTCCCCCATGGCTCGAACTCCCACAGTTTGGGATAAGACTAGGGAGGGTGACCAAAACGATGGCTGCCCACCCCGGCCTAGACGACCAGGACCCTGGCCGCCCAGCCCCTGGGGTAGCCAACCAACTAGTCACCCTTGTTCCCTCCCTTGTGAAGCTATGTTCAATCGATTATACATGGTTTGTTATGATAGATTAATAGTTCATTGAATGAAATGTGTTTATTGTCATATTCCTATTTATCATTAATGAACTTTACTAACTTGTGCTAATGTAGATATAGGTCTCCACATCCACGGGACCAGAAGGCGATGAGGCCTTGTTACCTTGCACCTTAGGTAGAACGCCAGAGGCTAATAGCTTTGGGCGTATAAACTCCAAGTTCCTATCTAAGAAAAACCGTGAAGAGTTTATACTCCTTAAGCCATTCTATGGCCACCTGCTGCCTAACACGAGATGATGGAATTCTCGAATTCTCGACTATGCTTAATTACAATGTGGGACGATGGACCCTATCCGGATCCAGACCACGCCTGTCACCGAGCATAGGATGATAGACTTCTTGAACTCTTGACCGATTCGTTCGGAGGCAGGCAAATAAACCCTTCGGCTTTACATTAGTTAGGTTTTTTCATTTTAAACCCAGCATGCATCATATAGGTTTTTTAGCCCCATTTGAAAGCAAAAATCCAAAAAAAGGTATATGCAGAAAAAAGGAAAACAAAAATGCATCCATCTCATCCTGAAGCTGGGATGCAGAAGCAGGGAGGCCACGTTGATCTGACCAACCCATGGTCCTCTGGTCCCCCACCTGATTTTTTTGAGTCCCTCGATTTTTGCCAAATTTATGCGAATGAGTCTATGTGATTGCACTCCGATTTGACTAGCAGAAAATATGTTTTATGCAAGACCGTTTTGAGTACCTCGTGATTCAACGAGTCATTCTATTCCCATATCCTGATACCTTTTACTTGACTTTGCTTAGGTCTTGTATCTCCATGAGCACTGGATGCGACCATCCCCTCAAGTCCCGCATAGCGCCATGCTAAGGGGCCCTACGTGCCTGCAGATACAAGTCCTCTTAGATTGACTGTCCTTCTTTACCTTTGCCAATGACTTATTTGATTACTTGGTGCTCACGCGACCCTACGTGAAGCTTGTTTTCTGCTCCAGAATCTCTTTGAGCGTGTTGCCCTCATTAGGCTTGTTTCTTTTCCGAAACACCCATTTATCAGTTCGTCGGGCTCCCTTGCAAAATGGACATTCCGGAGGGGCATTTGTAGACGCCTAATTTCGGACATCCCGTGGATCTCCAATGGGCCCTCGTGTGAATGACGCTTGATTGTTGCACTCATTTTTACCGGTGTTTAAGTTTTAAGCCCAGCCCATAGCCTTTTGGCTATTGGGGCGCATCCATATAAGGGGCCCAACAGCATAGGTCTGGGCAGCCAAAGCCCTGGCCGCCCCCAGTCCTGGGGGACCAGGGCGATGGTTGCCCTCCCCAGGAAGGTGGCCAGAGTGCTGGCCACCCTCCTCTTCAGGGTGGCCAATGATTTTGCCGCCTTCCCCCTGTTTACTTGGTCAGAGAACGTGGCCCAGCTCATGGCCACATCCTCTCCCTCGTTTTGCACAATCTCCACCCACGTTTTGTAACTCCCGGCTTGTCGAACCAAAACTCCCCCACCTCCAGTATGAAGGGGGGGAGGAAGAGAGATTTTGGGGAGAAGAAAAGAGGGGAGAAGAGTAGGAGATTTGGAGGGGATGTCCGGAGTTGGCACACGGAGAAAGAACGGAGGAGAACACACGGAACTTCATCCCGGAGGCTGCTCCCTCTTCCTTCGACCTGGTTGGAACTTCTCTACTTCGGATTCTCTGCTTCCCACTTGCATCTCGACTTCCAGGTGAGTATAGCATTGCGTGTAGTATTCTCCTAGGCCCCTACGTAAGAGGTTTTCTTTCTAAAAACAAAGGGGAGGTGGATGGTCGAAAGTCTCGGCCATCCTTCCTTCCCACCCCCCAGGTACTTTGCCACCATTTTCTTGCGTCTTCCATTTTCTAGATCATATACTACACTATTAGTTTCAATAATGGCTTTCTTCTTTGTGTTTCTTTGAGCTACGTAGCAGGACTTCAGCACAAGGGACGAGTAGGGCTCCTTGCCCTTGGCCGGTCGAGGACGAGGAAGAGGAAACCCACGTCTCTTCATCTTGAATATCTCCCCGCGATCAACACCCTGCGAGGTTGAGGTAAAATGACCTCTGGCAGTCACGTTCTGACTCTTTTTGTTCCTCTGTAGGTACCCTCGCACGGAGACATCTTATCTACGACCAATCCTAACACACCCACCACGAGGCACGTCACTGCTCACATTCCCGACATCTCCGGGCGCCTACATCTCCAGACTATTTTTGTAGACGCCTAATTTCAGACATCTCGCGGATCTCCAATGGGCCCTCGTGTGAATGACGCTTGATTGTTGTACTCATTTTTACTGGTGTTTAAGTTTTAAGCCCATCCCATAGCCTTTTGGCTATTGGGCCTCGTCCATATAAGGGGCCCAACACCATAGGTTTGGGCGGCCAAAGCCCTGGACGCCCCTAGTCCGGGGCGACCAGGGCGATGGTCGCCCTCCCCTGGAAGGTGGCCAGAGTGCTGTCCGCCCTCCTCCTCAAGGTGGCCAACAATCTGGCCGCCTCCCCCCTATTTACTTGGTCAGAGAACGTTGCCCAGCTCATGGCCACATCCTCTCCCTCGTTCCGCATGATCTCCACCCACGTTTTGTAACTCCCAGCTTGTCGAACCAAAACTCCACCACCTCCAGTACGAAGGGAGGGGAGGAAGTGAGATTTTGGGGGAGAGGAAAAGAGGGGAGAAGAGTGGGAGATTTGGAGGGGAAGTCTGGAGTTGGCACACAGAGGAAGAACGGAGGAGAACACACGGAACTTCATCCCGGAGGCTGCTCCCTCTTCCTTCGACCTAGTTGGAACTTCTCTACTTTTGATTCTCTGCTTCCCACTTGCATCTCGACTTCTAGGTGAGTATAGCATTGCATGTAGTATTCTCCTAGGCCCCTACGTAAGAAGTTTTCTTCCTAAAAACAAAGGGGAGGTGGATGGTCGAAAGTCTCGGCCATCCTTCCTTCCCACCCACCCCAGGTACTTTGCCACCATTTTCTTTTGTCTTCCATTTGCTAGATCATATACTACACTATTAGTTTCACTAACGGCTTTCTTCTTTGTGTTTCTTTGAGCTACGTTGTTGGACTCCAGCACAAGGGACGAGCATGGCTCCTTGCTCTTGGCTGGTAGAGGACAAGGAAGAGGAAACCCACATCTCTTCATCTTGAATATCTCCCCGCGATCAACACCCTGCGAGGTTCAGGTAAAACGACCTCTGCCGATCATGTTCTGACTCTTTTTGTTCCTCTGTAGGTACCCTTTCACGGAGACATCTTATCTACGACCAATCCTAACACACCCACCACGAGGCACGACATTCCTCACATTCCCGACATCTCCGGGCGCCTACAAGCGAAGTGGCGATCCCGGTGGGACCCTCTAGTGCCTACTGTAAGTCCCTCATGCTTGAAGTCAAAGATTATTTCAATCATGTTTGTACATTAGCTCTACTTTCGTAGCTCTATTTTTTAGTTTTCTGAAACTCGAACAGAAGGAGGCTAGAGTTCTGGCCACCTAGCTCCCTGGGCAACCAACCCAGTGGCCACCCAGGCCCCCATCTGGATGACCAATACTCTGGCCGCCCTGGGCTCCAGGCGACCATCGCCCTGGCCACCCTCATCCCTGGTAGGAGGCCTGCACCCTGGCCGCCCTCTCCACTGGGCGACAGTCGATCTGGCCGCCCAGCTCTGTAGGCGACCATAACTTCGGCCGCCTTCTGCCTTCTCCATACTCCTTCCCCGTAGTAGTGATATGTATGCTCCAGATCTGTTATTCCTCTCTTAACTCTTCTTGTTTGTGCATTGCGTGACTAATTTCTGTAGGTTAATCTATAGGTTTGGGTTTAGGAAGAGCCGGCACCACCCCTTTTAAGAAACCCTCTCGTTGGTATTGAACCCTTCACCTGGGGATTCCCACTCGGGTGCAATCGGTTCAGTCCAGTCGGGAACCTCTGTGAGTCCTCGCAAATCATGGATTCCCACACGGTCGCCAGGCGGGTTGTACCATGGAAGTCCTACTAGTCACCTTGGGTTGAGTGAAGTTTCTGCTAGGCTTCCGGAGCTCATTTCCCAACACCTTTAGTTTTCCTCCTCTTCTCCGAGTGAATCAAAGAAAAAGAAAAAAAGTAGAAAGTGGAAATTAGGAAATCTAAAAAAATTGTTGGGCATTGTTTGTGCCAATACTTGGTTGTGTTCGGAAAGCATTAATTTCCTTTTCCCCCTCCTCTAAAATCTTTCATTTTCTTCATTCTAAACCAACTAATAATTGGTTTAGGATGGAGAGAGTTTATTCAAAGCCGGGCTATGAGGAGGAATTTCCGCCTCAATTCGATTCTGGAATTAGGGGCAATCCTCTATTTTAGATAGAGGATAATGGTTTGGATGCCTTCATAGGCATGTTTTCGGCCACACCAAATGAGGCCGCCCACGCCGATTCAGCTTCTTCTTCCCCGAGCGACCATGGCCGTGGTAGCCCGCGGGCTCCTACATTATCTCTGCACGATGATCAAGAGCTGATTAGCGTGCTGTCCCATTATTCCCCCGCGGATTTAGCCACGATGGCCTCCCGTGGGAAGGCTCCGGCCGTTCCACACCTATCTCTACATGTTACACCTTCCCGCGCTCAAGTTCCTTTCCAAGGGTCCACGAGCCGGCCCATTCCCGAAACTCCAATCCAATTCAGCTATCCAACACCTCCACAAAGGGTTCCTTCACCCCCAACTCCACCAATCATGGATCCCTCTCTGAAAGGGATGGACCCCTCGCTCCGGGAGGAGCTCCAAAGCTACATCCGACAAGCGGTGGCCGAAAGTATGCCCAATTCGCGTCCCCACTCGCTAGCCCAATATTGCAAGCTTCCTAATGCTTATTTCCAACCCGGATTTAAGCCTCCCAAGTACAGGATGTATGATGGCACCACTAACCCTCATCATCATCTTTTGGGTTTCCTTATGGACTCCCACCAATGGCTACACGATAGGGTCTTGTTGGTCCATCTGTCTCAAAAATCCATTAAGGGCGAAGCCCTACATTGGTTTGCATCCTTGCCAGCTATTGATCTCATCAACTTTGATATAGTCTCCGAGCGATTCCTCGCTCACTTTGGTCACATGTCATCCATTTCCCCCACATTATTTGACCTAGTCATCGAGAAGATGAAGCATGACGAGGACTTCATTAGTTTTGCGAACCGATGGAGGATTATGGTTGCTAGGACGGAGGTTCCTATTCCCGAATCCCAGGCCGTCACCATTTAGTGAACAACGCCACTCCACAGCTTAGGGCCATCCTAATGCTTAGTGAGCTCCATACTTTTCACCAACTCTACAACCGAGCTCGGATAGTTCAAGCTCAGGTAAGGGACTCTACCTTACCTCCTTTCTTTAAGCCTCGCACCAAGAGCAGAAAGACCCCGGCTGTCCCTACCACCGAGGGTGTCACCATAAATGAACAAGTCA
This sequence comes from Amorphophallus konjac, assembly GCA_022559845.1. Taxonomy (NCBI): domain Eukaryota; kingdom Viridiplantae; phylum Streptophyta; class Magnoliopsida; order Alismatales; family Araceae; genus Amorphophallus; species Amorphophallus konjac. The sequence continues at coordinate 124,643,887 of CM040125.1, forward strand.
ATGCAGTTGGCTAGTCCTTCAAGAACAACAATTGCCAGGCCTCCCATCCCACTCAGGCTACTGCTAGCCAGGGGAAAGGTAATCCCAAGCCCTATTCCAATGTCCCTCCACCTCAAAGCTATGGCCCCCCTAGGCCAAAAAGGGCTACTTATTCTTCGTTGCTTGAAACTTTAGGTGACATTTTCTTTGCCCTTATGTCCTCAGATTCTATTCAGCTTCCCCCTCAACGAGAGCGGGTCCCTCCCAACGCCGATACCTCCTGATATTGCCCATATCACCGAACTCCCGGCCATCATATATTGAACTGCTTCCAATTCCGAGATTGGTAAACGATGATTGAAGAATCAATTTGGCAGATGTGAAGCTAGCTATTGCCAACCTCAAAAAGCATAATAGGGACCTCGGCATTGTGCATAACCCCTTGCCAACTCATCAACCAACAAAAGATCCATCTACCTCAAAGCAGCACGAGCGGGTGAACACGATGATCGGAATCGAACCACGAGTTCTCAGAAGGACTCAGATGTGGGGCATAGAAGGATTCTCGGGTTGGTACGGGAAGATAGAAGTAGAAGCTCATGAACCCTGGGCAAACATCAACATGTTCTCTCGATCCCGAAACTTGATCTCACCACCTAGCCAGCCACCGAGTACCACCCAAAACCCACTCACCCTAATCAACCCTCCTCAAATACCACATCAAGAGCCCTATGTTTCTCCACAAGCTCTGTTAGTGCAGGAGCGCCCGTTGGTCCTCCTAAAGCCACCTCAACCAAAATCGGTCCCTCCTCCTTCTCTTGTAGAATATGGAGATGATTCGGCCTCCCTCTCATATATCTTTGGCTCTCCATCTCCTTTACAGCTCATTCACCCAAAACCGTTGGAACAGTATGACCCAAAGGAAGCTTCGATCAATGTCACTCTCCGGAATCGCACCATTCTCCCATCCCAAAGGCAATCCCAGCCGGAGGAAGGGGTTAATTCTCAAAGCCCTCCCGTGGAGTATGACATTCTCCAGCATCTGGACAGGACCCCGGCTAAGGTTTCTATCCTAGAGCCCCTTAGGAAATCTCCGTCACACCAAGCCACTCTACTTCAATTCCTTCATAAGATCATGGTCAATAAAGACCTCCCAGCAAGTGGTGTGACTGAGGCTATCATGGCCCTTACATGCGGACCATCTATCTCATTTTCTGATAAAGACCTTGCTCTGCTAGAAAGTAGGTCACTCCCGTTGTGCCTCACCGTTACTCTCAACGGAGTTAAAGATGACTCCGCCCTCATAGACACGGGAGCATCAATCAATGTGTGTCCCATGAAGACCATCAAGAAGATTGGCCACCAGGAAGAAAATCTAGAAGAGGTATGTACCACCATCTCAGCTTACGACAATTCCAAAAGGTGCGCAAAAGGGAAGGAGAGCCACCAACTTGGTTTAGGATCGATGGTTATGACAGCGGATTTCTTTGTCCTCGATGTTGACCCTGCATATAAGGCCATCCTATGACGGCCTTGGATTGAGCAAACCCTTGGGATTCCATCAACAGCCCACCAGTGCTTTAAATTTCCTTACAATGGTAGGGTAATCAAGATTAGGAGTATCCCGCTAGTGGAAACTCTTAATGCCATCACTTCCGAGCAGATTCCCTTCATGACTATTCCAGATAAGGGCAAGAAACACGTTCTCTCCATAGAGGGCGTAGTGGGGCCTTCTGCTTTAGGTCCACCCGATTCCCCTTTCCTTCCTCGGCCAATCACACAGCACAACATCCCTCCGGGTAACGGATGGGAGATCATGGCCAGGATGGGCTTCACCATGGGTAAAGGCCTAGGTTAGCTCGAACAAGGACCCACGCATAGAAGAAAACTCCGGGTTGCTAAAGGTCGCGTAGGTTTGGGCTATTCTCTAGGAGAGCCACCTAAGGCCACTCAGGACAGATATTTGGTGTACGGTCGATTTGTCATAGGGCCGATTCAGCCTGGAACTTGGCAGGAGCCGAGTCAAAAAGTTGAAGTTCTACAAAGAAAAGAAACTCCACCCGATTCATCACTTGAGGAAGATTTTGGTCTCCTCTCTCTCTTCCATCTGGATAAACCTCCCGACAAGGTTTCTCCCTCGGGCATCTTCCTTACTAAGAACAGGCCCGTGCCTGTCCTCTTTATTCCATTTCTATTCCATCAACCATTTCCTCCGCTCCTCACTTATCCTGTCATGGGGCAGCATACACATCAGGTTTGCACTTTCACTCATGACTACAAAAAAAAATGCCAATTCTCAAACATAGTAGGGTAGAGTCTAAGTTAGATTCAGATTTGTACATAGCATCTTTCCCTTCTAGAAAGTCTAGTGTCCGTCAAGTTCCCGCATGCTATATCAGCCAGCTGGCTGGTAAATGTGCGCAACTTTGTCAGGTCTCTGAATTCACTTCCACTCCCATTTCCCTAGGGGTAGTCGAACTAGACGGATCTCCAGCAGATGATGGTCTAGGGGTGTACATTTTAGAAGAAGAGGATGACACAAAATAAGAAGAAGAGCCATTAGAAGATGGTAGTGATCCGATAGCTTCCTTCGTCTATGAAACCAAGAGATTTGATGCGCCTAACGTCTCCATTGATGAATCCACGAAGGAAATCAATCTCGGCACCAAGGATGATCCAAAGATTATATTGATAAGTGCCAATTTAACTGATGAAGAGGAAGCTACGCTTGTGGCGGTTTTCAGGGAATTCCCCGATGCTTTCGCTTGGCCCTACGAGGACATGCCGGGTCTAGACCCGTCCTTAGTTGAACATCGTCTGGTCTTGAAATCCGATGCTCGAGCTGTCAAACAGAAGTTAAGGCGACTTCATTTGAATATCGCACTCAAGGTCAAAGAAGAAGTGGACAAGCTCCATAAGGCCAAGTTCATCAGGGTAGTTTTGTATCCGCAATGGGTAGCTAACATCGTCCCTATTATGAAGAAGGACGGTAGGGTTTGCATCTGTATAGATTTCTGTGACCTTAATCGTGCTTGCCCAAAGGATGATTTTCCCCTTCCACACATAAATGTCCTGGTGGACAACACCGCCGGCTATGAGATGCTCTCCTTCATGGATGGCTTCTCAGGGTATAACCAGATCCACCTAGCGGAGGAAGACCAGGAGAAGACATCGTTTACCACTCAGTGGGGGACCAACTGCTACGTCGTCATGCCCTTCGGTCTTAAGAACGCAGGAGCGACCTATCAAAGGGCAATGATGGCTATCTTCCATGACATGATGCATACTTATATGGAAGTTTATTTGGATGATATTCTGGTTAAGTCCAGAACCAGGAATGGCCACGCAGAAATCCTCCGTGCCGTTCTCCAATGGTCACAGGAGCACCAACTTAAAATGAACCCCAAGAAATGTGTGTTCGGGGTCTCTTCAGGCAAGCTTCTAGGGTTCATTGTCAGCAAGAGTGGAATTGAGATCGACCCTAACAAAGCTAAGGCCATTACCGAGATGCTTCCTCCCAAGAATATCAAAGAAGTCCGCGGTTTGATCGGGCATTTGTAATTCATCAGGAGATTTATATCTCATCACTCTCAGTAATGCAAGCCCTTCTACGACATGCTAAAAGGAGAGGCTAGATTTGATTGGAATGATAAATGTCAAAAGGCCTTCGATGACGTGAAGAGTTATCTGTTAAATCCTCCCGTCCTGGCACCCCCGGTCCCGGGTCAGCCTTTATTGCTCTATGTTTCTATCACTAATGAATCTATTGGAGCAGTATTGGCCCAATATGACGATGGTAAAAGAGAACACGCAGTCTACTATTTGTCCAAACTATTCAATGAAGCCGAGCAGAAATACACTCCCATGGAGAGGACTTGCGCAGCTGTCGTCTGGGTCGCCCAAAAGCTGAAACACTATTTCATTGCACATGAAGACAAGCTATCAGCGCGAATGGATCCTATCAAGTACTTGTTGGAAAAGCCAGCCCTAACCGATCATCTGGTAAGATGGCAGAGTTTTCTCAATCAATTCGATATCACATACGTCAATCAGAAGGCGGTCAAGGGGCACGCCATTGCCGGGCACCTTGCCCATCATCCACTCCCTACATTATCCCCTGTCGATGAGAGTTTCCCAGACAAAGAGTTAGGTGCCATTATAGATGGTGAGCCTTCGTGGATCCTCTACTTTGATGGTGCATTTAATTCCAAGGGTTATGGAGTCGGAGCCGTACTCTAGTCCCCGGAAGGTGTCATTATTCCGCGTGCTTGTCAGCTGACCTTCCCTGCCACAAATAATGTGGCTGCATATGAGGCACTCCTCATAGGCTTAAAGGTGGCACGGGCACTCAGAGTTAAGGAGCTCCAGATCATCGAAGATTCTCAGCTCATACTCCGGCGATCCCTCAGCAAGTACCAAACCCGGGACCCGAAACTGAAACCCTACCAAGACCTGGTTGGCAGGGTAGTCCGACGGTTTGGAAGCTCACCCTGGTGCACACCCCTAGAGCTCAAAACACTCTAGCCGATGCTCTACCGTCTCTGGCTTCTTCTCTTCCAATCCCCGGCGAAAAAGCCATCATACTCGGTCATCGTTCAAAGAATGCACACTCCTTCACATTCTAACCCCTGGTTCCAGCAATTCTCTGAGCCCTCTTCTCAGGTCCATGTCATTTCCCATGAGCCTGAGATCGATCCAGAAGATGGCAACCCTTGGTTCTTTGATGTTGAAAACTATCTCAGGGATCGCTCCTTCCCCGATTATGCCACTGCTTCTGATCGGCGTGCCATTTGCCGAGCCGCGGAGGGTTTTGCCATTATAGGTGGTCTCTTGTATCGTAAATCTCTCAATGGAGTTTATCTCCGCTGCCTCGATGAGACCGAATCGCAAGCTGTTGTCGAAGCTGCACATTCCAGCGAATGCAGTGGCCATGTGAATGGTCGCATGATTGCTCAGAAACTTCCAGCGAATGCCTACCATGAATGAGCATTGTGCCCATTTTATCCGCCATTGCACTAAATGTCAACTCCATGCAGACAAGGTCCACACTCCTTCATCCTCACTTCATCCCCTCATAGCTCCTTGGCCTTTCGCCATGTGGGCATTTGACGTAGTTGGTCCCCTGGAGGATAGAATCGGAGAAATCCGACGAAAGTCCTTCATTCGCACCGCTACGAAATATTTCACGAAATGGGCGGAAGCTGAGGCGTTCACAGAAGTCAAAGCAGCAACAGTGGTCAAGTTTATCAAACGCAACATCCTTGCAAGGTTCGGCATTCCTCGTGACATCGTCACCGACAACGGACCGCAATTCACATCCTAGGAGCTCCGCGATATGTGTGGTAAATATGGCATCAATTTGCATCATTCGTCATCATACTACCCACAAGGAAATGGACAAGCTGAAGCTACAAATAAAACTCTCATTAGAATCATCAAGAAAATTTGGAAGTCTCACCACTATTGAGACTGGCCAGATCACCTCATTGAGGCCCTCTGGGCTTACCGCACTTCCGTCCGAACTCCCACGGGTCAAACCTTGTACGCACTTACTTTTGGGACAGATGCGGTACTCCCATATGAAATATTCATTTCTTTACTAAGAGTGCAACTGGACTCCGAGCTTGATCCCGAGCAACGTCGAGAAAACCTATTAGAACAGCTGGAACTATTAGATGAGAAACGGATGATCCCGGCCGATTATGCACAAGTATATCGCAAGAGAATTGCACGTTACTATGCCAAAAAAAGTTCTAGAGAGAAAATTCAAGGTAGGTGAAGTGGTTTTGAAAAGGAAAATCACTAAAACCACCGGTTTAAAGGCAAAATTTCAAGGAAATTGGGAAGGTCCTTTTGTTATCAAAGAAGTCTACTCGGGTAATGCCTACAAATTGGTAGACTCCGAGGGCATGGAGCTAACTTATCCATGGAATGGGGTATATCTCAAGAAATTTTATTCATGACACCTTGTACATAACTATTCCAAAACACAAAAATTTCAAAATTTCAAAACAAACAAAAAAAGAAGAAAATCAAAATCGACCCCTGGTGATCGCCACGCAGTCCAAAATCAGTTGCATCAACCCTTCGTGCTAGATAGGGGCCGTCAAGATGTGGTAAGTATCGGGTCTTGATCTGCCAGAACCGTGGAGATTCCTGTCCAGCCACGTCGGCCTATGTTTATTAGAAGAGAAAAAAAACAACTTGCACACACTCACGTGTTTATCCAAAATGGGTAGCATCACCTTTGATGGGGCCTCATCCGAAGGTCTCCAGCTAAGCGGCACTCTTTTGTTCCTCTTCTCTTCGACCAAATGAGACAGTCGGCGCCCTTAAAATGCTGAGCATGTGAAAGCTGAAGTACAAGATCCTTAAGGCGAGAGTAGGATCCATCACCTCGAGCCCGGGTCAGAGCACGAGAAGAGGACAGTGTCCCCGCAGGCATAAAAAGAGGAATTCCAAAGCAAAATGACAATATTTTCCTTTCCGAAAAGAAAAGAAAAAGAAAGAAAAAATTATGTATATGTGACAAAGTCACATGAAAAGCCTGGTCGTGGCCGTGCCTGACCCTAGTAGATGAAACCCCTCCTATTCAAAGAATCAAATTAAAAGTTTTACACAGTAGGGGCATCTAACGTCATAATGCTCGGGGTATGTTCCGAAGTTGCCAAAAGGAGAAAGTCGAGTAGGCCCACACTTAGCTCGCCGGGTTAATGGCTTTGCCAGGTCCTCTCAGGAGGTTTACCCCCTACATTCTTCCTTCTCCCTTCAAAAGACGTAAAGCTTGATGGAGGTCCTGAAGGATGAACCCCATCTGGGTGCAACCTTATTTAACAAAATACACTTATGGTTGTTCACTTCTAAACAACAGAAGCCATCGCTGCGAAGGGATCTCTATGTTTCTGGCTGGTCAAGACCCTTATTTACCACCCTTAACGCTTTCTTATGTTAGCTCCGGCTTAGATCAATGCAAGCGCGTCACCTATAGGTGCGACGGCATTTGATTCCGGGTCCGCGTCGCGCGGTTGGCCGTTAGGGTTCCAAGGTGTTCCATCATATACCATCGAGAGTTGTGAGGAAATAGACCCGGGTCGGGCAAATCATTAACCTCGAACGCTTTTTGGGTGTATCCCTGTGGTCGAAAGCAACTAGGAGCCTAAGCTTGGCATGACGACATTGTCATCATGATAAGACTTAACCGTCGGGACCATCATCCAAGGAGTCTAGAGGCCCAAATCAACCTAGATGTGCGCTATGGATACCAGGGAGGTAATTTAGAAAACCCCCATCTCCATGTAGGTCAGGTGCCATATGGGTGGTCACCAGGCGTCCCAAAAATATATATAATGTCAGAACAAAACACAAAAAATCAATACATTCAAATCCCAAAAAAAAATCTAAAAATTCATAACTCCAAAAAAATACATATAAGTACAAAACATAAAAAAATTCCAAAAGTTCCAAAATCCAAAAAAAATGTTTTGCATCTGCATGGCATTGCATGATCATATTTCCTTTTTTGCTTACATTTTGCCTGCTTGCATGCGCATATCACTTTTCCCTCTTTTTTCCTAAATCTTGTTAATAAGATTTAGCCCTCTGACCCTGCATCGAGAAATGTACTATCTGCTTTTGGCAGGGGGCTAAAAACATACTACACTAACCTTTTCCATTTAGTGTGGTTGAAACAGGTATAAGGGAAGACGACATCAAGCTAAATCAAGACAAGTACACTGAAGAAAGCTCATTTCACTGCCAAACATGTCCATCACATTCCATTGAAACAACATCCTAGGGGCATACCCCCAGTGTACAAAAGGGGCAGCTGCTATCCACCTGCAGAGATCTCTCTCTCTCTATCTCCTCCTAATCTGTGCCAGTGCGAGGTAGACTCCGCCGGCTGTCAACCTCGTCTCCGTCTCCGCCTCCTGTGTCTCGCACCCGTGAGGGCCGCGAAGCTCTCGAATCTGACATGGCTAGCTGGACCGTTACCTATCCTACAGGAGACCGCATCATACCCATAACATCATCCATGTTGAAATGGACATCTCCCAAAGACTGCAGTGACTCTAAAGGAGTCGCAGGCCTAACTCCCTCTCCTGGGGCAACCCTGCCCTGGTACCTCCGCAGCACCCGTCGTCGCAAGGCCTCTAGCTGATCGAGAGCCAGCTGCTCTCGAATCGCCATTGCCATCTCTCGAGCACGCGCCTCGGCTTCTCTTTCCTTCGCCTCGGCAAGGCGACCCTCAATCCTCTCGATGGAACTCAGCTCTCCTAGACGTCGGGCCAACTCCTCTATCCGTGCACCTTGCTCTTACCGGATGGCCCGGTCGGCCGCCAACTCCTTCCTCTACAGAAAATGAACAGTCATGTAAGAACATGCAAAGATGATAAAGAAGTGAACTACTTTTAACTTGAGTGCTAGGTTCTTACCGCCTCGGCCAACTCGGTGAAATGAAGGGCCAGCCTCCCCTCCAGCTCTCACCCGCACGTAGGCCGATTCTCCGCGCTGGCACGGCAAGGGGCAAGTGGTCAGGCAAGCTCAATCAATTCCAAATTCCAAATCAATCAATTTATTTTGACTTACCATCTCTCAGATCTCGTGTCGCAAGTTCACTATCATCTGATTAAGGACAATTATCCGATCCTTGAGTATCTTCACAGCCTCAGTCTCTGACATCTGCACACCACAACATCAAGCTCGCTTAGCACTTTGCTTAAAACAAGAAACATCACAATTGAATGCTAAAAGAGCTACTCACCTCTGGGGTGTCGAGACGAAGACGTCTGGCATACTGGTCCTGATTATCTGCCAAGTAAATCTTGCTACTCGTCACGGTCTGGTCATGCTCCAGTGAGGGGCCGTCCTGTAGTGCATCTGCCTCTCTGCGGTAGCGGGAGGCCCATTCCTGATCGCTCGCCAAAGTCCGGCGATGTCCCCGGTCTGATTCATGCTCAGCTGGAATCGCCACTGGTGGCTGATCCCATCCCAGTGTCCGCTGCACTAAGCGAAGGAAGAGCGGCTCCCTCAGGTTCACGTAGAATAGCACTGTATCCCTGAGAAACCAAGATCGCCCCTCCCTCACCCAAGGCTGAGTAGTGATGTTCTTTATCGTGTAAGAGATCCAAATCACCTACCACACATCAAAGAAGAAAAAATGAATGTTTTTCCAATTGAATACACAACAAATGCTAAAACAAATCACACCACTCTTTTCCCAAACACTCACCTGGTGGGGAGGGTACTCATCTAGTGCTGTCCTAAGGTCAGAGAGTCAAGTGGCCACTAAGCGTCGATCCCGGACCATCTCCCATCTAGCCATTAAGGGAACCACCTACATCAGGGCTCGCGGGATCTTGCCGCGACCTAGAGGGAACCGTGTGTACCCCCAAATCTGAAACCACAAAAGAACAATTAATCAATCAATCAAACTTTTGAATCAACATGCCTAGAAAGGGGTAGACTTGTACCTATAAGGAGGGCGTGAAACCTCCCAGGTTCCCTGAACCTGGGAGTACTGGATCCAAGTGGGCGAAGAGGTGCGCTAGCATCGCTCTCCCCCACGCAAGCTGAGGTCCCTGTCCTAGATCCCGCACCAGTAAGTGATACTTCAGATTCACCTTGTTTGAAGCAGTAGTAAACAGCAGTCTCCCAAAGAAGTACAAGAAGAAAAGTCGCAACTCCTGCTACTCGCTCATCCCCTGGGATCTGAGTCTCTGTCTTACTCGCCCTAAGTACGCATCTAAGTCCTCTAGCGGCCCGCGTGTCATCTTCACGAGCCCCATCGCAGCGTTGATCTTCCCAGGTGGAAGACTAGTCATCGGCCTCCTGGATGGAACAAGCTGAGGCCTGAGCAAGTCTTCTATATCCTCACGATAATCTCTCAGCTCGCGGCCGAGCACCGGGGCCCCCGCCACTAGCAACCCCGTCAAGAAAGCCACATTCTCAAGCGTGGGGATCATGTGACCCCACGGCATCACAAACGCTCTGCAGCTGTCCATCCATTCCTCCCGTATCACCGTCAGGAAGGTGGCGTCCACCTGGAAGGGTTAGATCCTGAAGAACGGGCCAAAACCCATTCTATCAACCCTCTCTCGTGGCCCAAGAGGAAGGGCATGGTACCAAGCCCATACCAAGTCCCATGGGACTCATGCTCGTATCCTCCTTGGACCCTGCGTGCATTAGAAAGAAGATTACAAACAAATCATCAGATCTTCCAAGTCATTTCGCCCCTTTCTCACATCTTTTTTCCACTTCCACAAGCCCTGGGAGCAGGGCGTCGAAAGTGTTGGTCGCCTATGTCCCTGGGCGGCCAAACCCCTGGCCGCCCTCACCCCAGCAGTGGGCGACCAGTAACCTGGCCGCCCAGGCTTGTGGGCAACCAGGACCCTGGCCGCCCACTAATTCATCCCCCTCCAAACCTCCCTCCGACATCCATCTCCCCATTAAACACATAAACATAAGAAGATCTAATGAATGCCAAGCAGAGGTACGAAGCTTACCTTCCCGGGCGGCCCTCCCTTCTCTTGATCAGGCTCGCCATCATCCAAACCCTCGCCATCATCATCATCTTCATTGTCACCTTCGACTGGCCCCTCATCAGGGGTAGCTCCATCCCCATCACTCCCATCACCTCTGTTCTCCTCCAAGTCTGTAGAGACTGTGGCCGAAGAAGATGAGCTCCCCGTAGCTTCAATTTCCTATTCCTCCTCACTCGAAGAAGAGGGATCGGGCACAATATCAAGCCGGGCTCTTCTACTTCTCCCCATCGCTCAGATTAGAAGATCTAAGTGGCTAGAATCTCACTCAAGCAAGGATCTTACACTCCAAGTTCTCTAGCTCTCAAGACGTCCACAACAAGGGTCACCCAAATGAAGAGGGCGGCCAACCCTTTTTAACCAACCCTCAAAGCAGAGGGCGGCCAAGGTCCTGGCCGCCCATCCTTTAGTGAAGGCGACCAAGACCCTGGCCGCCCTCCTCCCTGTTCAACCAAAAAAAATATAAAAAATGGAAAACCAACAAAAATTCATGCAAATCCAATCCCAAATTCATCCACACATCCTTATTTCATCCATCCAGTTCCATAACCATTCATTCAATCATTTTCCCTAAAGAAAAGAGCAAAATACAACAAAAAAGTTCATTAGTTTTAACATAATCCTACGGAAGAAAAATGATGAACAAGATCTAATCAGACCCACCTCCTTATGTAGAACTCATTCACCATTGGCCTGAAGCTTTGAAGGTAGCTCACATAGCGCCTCAAGTCATCTTTGTCCTCTTCCACGTCCACTTTAGCCTTCACCGTGGTGGCATGGCACCTCCACGCCTTCCCGATCTTGCTTAGTCGCCGTCAATCCGCATCGGTCCCCAGAAGGCGCTTGGCAATCAATCCTCCTCTTGAAGCCGCCCATGGGACCCGTCTGGGTAATCCCACCTGGCCATGGCAGCGGTGCCCTTGGTACAACATCAAGTCCTCGGCCCCCACAAGCCATAACTCTTGCTCGGATGATCCATGAATTTTGAACTCCTCATGTCGATACATCTTTGGCATGAACACAAAATCATCCTCAGATAGGAAATTCAGGTAGTCGTGCCAGTCATCTCTGCACTTCAGTAGTGACGTCTTGCATATAACTTGATCCACAGGACCATAGATAGCCCTCGCAGGGTAGATGGCACTCTTCTCAAAGATCCTGGAGGTAGTGGTCACCTCGCTGTCGAAATCGAAACTGAAGTGGACTTCCATCCATAGCTGCAGAATGTATAAACTCCCCATGGCGCTGCCACCTAGACTCATCTGAGTCAACACGCAATACATGTGAGCCAACACGGCTCGAGAAAGATAGTGTCCTGTCCACAAGAGAGTCAGGGGCCCCACATACTCTCACCTCAGCATGTCGCCAGATGTAGGAAAGAGTAACGCCCCGCCTAAGCACAACATCACACCTCGCATCAATCGATCAGCATCCACTTCTTTATCCTTCACATGGCTCACAAGCCATCCGACTAAGCGGTCAACTAAGATCCCTCGTTGGTCCATCATCCGACGAACCTCGCGCTTATCTCTCACAATTTCTGCCAGGATCTCATCCCAAGGAGGAAGGTCTATTAGCTTGCCCGCCTCCAAGTCTCCCCACTGGAAGATGAAATCCAGTTCTTCTACCAACACTGAGGCTTCGAACTCAGGGAAGACAAAGGTGTGCATATCTGGATGCCACGGATCGATCAATGCCGCCAATGACTCCCAGTTCCACCGCATGTTGTTGAAGCGCTTCGCCATGATGACCAACCGGATCAGATGCCACTGATGCATGAATACCCTCATGGTGGGAGTAATCATATCCATCAAGCCTTGAAGCCAGCGATAGCGACGGGCATGTCTTTCCCCAGAAAAAGTAGGCACATGCTACATCATTTAGAAAGAAGAGAAGAGAGATCGATCAATAAACATGCCAAACCCTATCAAAGAAAGAACCCAAAACAAAAATTAAAACAACAAAAATATTTTTGCTCACAAGCCATACCTTGCCCTACTTCACAAGTGTTGAGTTATGGTTTTGATGATTGTTGTGATTATTAAGTTATGGTTTTGATGATAACTAAACTTAATGTGTGATTAAGTGATGATAACTAAACTTGTGGTTGATTGCTCATGCTCCTGTTATCTATATATGTTTGAGATGGCAAATGGCAACGGTTACATGGTCTTAATGCTTGGTTTGTATATGTTGGTTCTACAACAGGTTTCAAGCCTTTATATGTTTGAACATATGGACTTAAGCTTTGAAATCCTGATCAAATAGTTTGAAACTTGTTTGGTTGATTTTTACGCATACCATACATGCATTTGTCAAAGCAACAAGTGTTCCAATCTTATATGTGAAATTGGGTCTCAATGTAAATCACTTCTTGAACTCTAATACATATTTCATATATCATTTTGAGCTTGCATTATGTTCAAACAACTCATGAAAAACTTGCTTGAAAATTGGAATAATGGTACTTATATCTTGCTTAAACGGTTTACAATAAGCTCTTGTTAATTGATTGAAACTGCCAAATGACCAAAGGGGTTTCATACATGTACTTCATGCAATTACCACATGAATTATTGATCAAAGTTCTAATCCTTTTTTCTATGATTTTGTAGGTCAAAACACTCAACATATATTCCCCAAGATCAAAGGAGTTTGAAGCCTCAGACTTAAATGGGTTGCAATGGAGTTCGCGGGTGAAACCTAAAAGTCTGAAGTTTACTGTAGCTGTAAGTCGACTGCCCCAGGTCGATCGAAAATGTCAGGGATCATATTTCTACAGGATTCTCAGTAGCGGTCGACCGCCAGCTTCCACAGGTCGACCGCCAGTCCCGAGCCAACATATGTTGACTTTGTTTTCCACTTCGAGAAGAGCCATTCTCCATGGATTTCTTTAATCCTAAAGTCACCCAATCACCCACAAAATGTGGATCTCATCAGGGGGTTGTCCATGGACCATTCAAGGGCTATAAAACATCTCATTGGAGCCATAAACCCTATCTATCCAAGAGGGCTTCAAGGGAGATCAAGAGGGTGCTGTCCAAGGAGGAAGAAGAGAGTACTGTAGCTCCATGAATAGTACTTCATGCAGCAAGTTCTTCATCTATCTCCAACCCATTCAAGGTACTTCTTAAGCCAAAAAGTATCTATGAAGTAAAGAATCAAGCAACCAACAAAGAGAGATCAAGGGTGAGGCTATCAAGAAGCAAGTAAGGATTTCAAGAAGAGATAAAAGGAAGGTTATTCAAGGGAAGAAGAAGAAGGATGCTACAAGGAAGAAGGAGCCATTCAAGCATCATGTTAAGGTACTCTAGCTCCATTTGAAGTCAGCAGTCTCAAACGAAGAGAACAAGCTCACAAGCATCAAGAAGATACATGGATTTGTCCAAGGAAGAAGGAAGGGTACTGTAGCCGTGAACAGTACTCCGTGTAAGAAGATCTACATCAACTACAAGGCCATTCAAGCTGAGTCTCAAGCTATTGAAGTGAAGAAGGAATCAACGTGAACATCCAGAGCACACACTCAGGGGGAGCCTAAATCAGGAGCTTTCTAAACTGTGGTTTATTCATGTTTGTGTTTTGTGCTTTATAGTTTTAGATTTGTGTTTCTTATAAACTGCAAACTCGTGTGTGTGTGGATCGTTGTTGGATCCATGGTCGTGTGTGTGTGTGTCGTACTTGATTCGTGTGTGCATAGGTCTTCTTAGATCGGTGTGTGTGTGTGTGGATTTATCCAGATCTTAGTGTTTGTGTGTGTGGAGTGCTGCACTTGTCGCAGCGTGTGAGTGTCTTGTTGATCCGCTTGTTGGATTGTGTTGGAGACTGCATCTCCGTATGTGTGTGTGTTTTGGGGCGCGTCCCCGTGTGTGTGGGCAGGCATCGTCCTGCGTGTGTGGTTGGAGCGTCGTCTCCCTTTGGGGATTTATCCACGAGTGAAGCCTCACCGAGTTTGGTGAGGGGTGGACGTAGGATTGCCGTCATTGCATCCGAACCACCTTAAAAACTGTTATGCACTATGGTTTGATTTGTGTGGTTTGGTCCTTTTCTTCTACCTCCATTCTAAGTGAGTGTATTTGTTAATTGTTGTTACGGATTTATCTACGTATATCTTGCATATTCTATATCTCATCATACAAAGTTTGATAAATCTAATTTGTGTTCAAATAGTTTTGAATCTCATAATTAGCATTCTATCACATATTTTAAAAAGGCCAAAAGTTTCCTTAAAATTTGTAAACACCCAGTTCACCCCCCTCTTGGGTGTCATTGATCGCGGGACTTCAATTGGTATCAGAGCAAAGGCTCTATTTTTTTATAGATCTAACGATCTAGAGTGATCCAGATCAATGACTACCATTATGTATGCTTTGAATTCTCTACCGGTGTTTGATGGTTGCAATTTCGATTTGTGGTTAGGTAGAATGTGCAGTCTTGTCAACTCATATGACCCTAAGCTATGGAAGCTTGTTTCATAAGGTCCTTATGAATTGCCTAAGGATAAAAATGTCTGGACTGAAAATCAAAAGTTTAAACATGATCAAAATTGTTTGGTGTTAAAGTTGCTAACTGCTGCAGTTGATTCTAATTATTTCCCCTTTGTTTCCCATTGTAGATCCGCGAAGGATATCTTGGATGGCCTAACCAAAGTTCGGGAAGAGGATGGAGACCAATGTCTTGTGGTAGGGACGAGTGAACAAAGGAGTGATCAGCCAAGTGGATCAAGCTCATCAAGTGGATCAAGCTCAAAGGCAAATTCTGATTCTGATAATGAAGATGAATTTAGCTATGAAGATTTGTTGAATGCATATGATGAGCTTGCTAAAAAGTACAAGAAAGTTAAGTCTGAAAATAAAAAATTGAAAAATAAATATGAACATGCTTTTCTTGAGAATGCTTCTTGTGATAAATGCTCGAAACTTGAAAAGGAGATTAGTGTTTTGTTAATTCAGAACTCCTTACTTGAAAGCAATGTGAAAAATCTTGAAAAACTTCAAAAAGAAAATTCTTCATGTAATAAATACTTGGAATTCAAAACGGAAAATGAATCTCTTATGACTGACATCAAAAATCATGAAGAAGTCATTTCATGCATGAGAAAAGAAAATGAAGGATTGAAACAGTTGAATAATGTCATTTCTGAAAGATTGCTTATTTTTGAAAAAGGAAAAAGTTTACTTGTTGATGAATGTGAAAAGGTGCATGTGTTGGAACAAGAAGTGAAAAACCACAAAACCATCAATACACATTTGAATGAAAAAATCAATTCTTGTGAAAATGTGATTGTTTCCTATGAATTGCACATTTCATCACTTGGAAAAGAAATCTCTGACTTGAATGCTTCATTGTCTAGATTTGTGGATGGTCAAAATAACTTGGACAAATTACTAGGAATAAAAGTAAACTTTCAAAGAGAGGGGCTAGGCTATAATCCTGTGAACAAAAAGAAGTTTGAAAATAAAGTTTATACATCCTTTGTGCACAATTCAAACATAGCCAGCACATCAAATGAGAATCTAAAAAGGGGAAACCATGTTGCACACACACATGGATCCACAAAGAAAATTAATTTGCATCAAAAATCTAAAAATACTGTTAGTACACCCATGCATGTTGAACATACTTCTGCCACACACACACAACTACTTAGAAAGAAACTCTCATATTTTTACTGTGGTAAATCTGGACATGCCATGCATGATTGTTTCATTATGAAGAATGATGATTTGAGAGCATGCAAGAAAATGAATATTTTCAAAAATGCAAGAAAGGTTTCATTTGGGAGAAATGGATTTGAGAATTCTTATGTTCATACTAAAAGACCACATGAGAAAATGGCTTCTGTGCGTTGTTTCTATTGTGGTGAATCTGGGCATACTAAGCATGATTGTGAGTTGATGCATGGTTATCCTTTGATGAAAAATGATAATTTGAATACTGTCAAAAAGTGAAAACCATGTGCAAATGTTGCTGCTAACCCACAAGGACCCAAAAGGATTTGGGTACCTAAGAATGACAAATAAGAAATCTATTTTGCAGGTGTGCCTTGGGAATGTAAAGCATGAAATCTATTTTCATCAAGAAGGTAAGGCACACAGGTCGAGTGGCATAAGTCAGGTTGGAAGAAAAATTAAAAAATGAATTTGAAGATCAGGTGATATCCCTCCTACCTTTGTAGTGACTCTGTCATGTTTTAACTTACTTTGTGTCATATAGTATCTTGTTGTAGGAGAGCTTGAAGATTCTTCAGATCATGATTTCACTACATATATTGAGTTTGCATACACTTTCATGTACTGTCTTGCATAAATTGAATATTGTGAATTCATGTCATAATGCATAGCAATCATCCTACCTTCACCACCCTTGACTACATAGTATATCAAATGGTGACATGTGGAAGGGCAGGTTACGCCTGTCTGAAAGCTATCACTACGTGTGAGGTGATCTTCAGATCTAAGTTCTCTGCCTGGTACTATGAGTCAATCAGTCACAGGCTGCACATGGCATTAGATTTTTACTGAGCATATCACAGTCATGCACACATTGAGGGGGAGTCATCAGATTCGTCATATGGGCTTTATGTTTAAGTTCACACATGAGTCATGCATTGCATCTAGAGCTGTCTGGGACATGTTGGTTGTTAAAATAATTCATCATGCCATTGTCAATAAATTTGAATCGAAATTGACAACTCAAGTCCTCTTGTCCTTGGATGCAGATTACACTCCTAAAATCCAAATGATGCAGGGCTAGTCATGGCCAAGCTTGAGTCAATGAAAGGAATATCTTGCAAGGATGAAAATGATGAGAACCCTATCAATTTGCTACAAGAAGATGGGATACTTTGTGTAGAACAATCTCCAGGATCAACTTAAACACATGCTGGTGAAAGTCCTTGTATGTGCTAAAGCAAGTATCCAGGGCATGGTATGAAAAGCCCGCATCTTTTTATTGAGAACATGTTAAATAGGTAAAGTTGATCAACCATTTTTCATGAGAAAATCAGGTAAAGTCTTTTTAGTGGTTCATGCATATGTGATTAATACCATCTCTGGAACTACTAATAATGCTTTATATGATTATTTTGCAGGGATTGTGCAAGTATAGTTTAAAAAAAAATCTCAATGAGAACATTGAATTTCACTCTTCTTTAGATTGCAGGTGGAAGGTTTGGAAGAAAATGGATTCACAAGGCAAAGGTAAGAAAGTAAAATCTGAAATATCAACCCTCGTGAGGTTGGTGATTTTAGTGATTGAAGGCTTCCAATCTTGTCTCCTCAACTAAGGTAATTCAACTTTGTCAATTCATGCAATGGCCATCTTTGTCACTTGGTGACACTCTCAAGTGACAGGTATTGATTCTAAAAACTTGAATTGTCATTTATCAGCATGTTATGATGAATGTGCCTAATTGATTGAATCAAATTGAAAATCCTAAAGGATGTGTATGAAGTGGTTGCACATTGAATATTCTAAATTTGAATTGCATGATCACACTTGAATTGAATTACATATTTGGTATATCAAATGGCGTCTGTGAAAAAGTGAATTATGTCCACTTGGAAGCATTCCCTATGCGTTGAGCTGGGTCTTCGGATTAAAATCTCCGCCTAGTACCAGATCTTGAAAATTGGGATTGGTTGATGTGTAAATGAATTCTTGAGCTGAGCTATGTAAATTGAAACCATGCTTGTGATTAAATGATTCATACATTTCGCTGTTGAATGAATTCTCATTTCAAAACTTGTGAAATGCTCTTGAAAATCTATTTTTGAACAATTCTGAAAATTGGGTTGCATTACTTAATTTTGAGTATTTATGCACCCTTTTTCATAAAGGCCATGTCATGAAAAATGTTGTTGACACATTAATATAATGTGAATGCTCCAATGTGGAATTTACCTCTAGGTTTGAAGATCAAGCCCTCCTATACTACATTTGCATCTTGCATCACATGCTCATCTAGGCATAGGTTGCACGCATTAGAATGAATTCACGCATTAGCTGAAGTTAGTTCATTCATTTGGTATCAGAAGTTTTGCACCACATTGCATTCTATCTTGGCATGTTCCATTTCATTACTATATGATCAAGTTGCATTGCATCGGAACTCATGCATTAGTCGCACTTTGTTCATTCAGTTAGCATCCATTTAATTAGTATCAAATTGTCCATTCAATTGGTATCAAATTGACATCACATTGCTCGCATGCATGTCATAGTGCATTTGCATAAACTCCCAATGTATGCTTGTATGCTATTATATGCTATTCAACCCCATCCTTTGGCACTTCTATGACCTTATATCTTCTTGATAAATAATGTTGCAGTTGAGTCATTTATGGAGTGTCTCATGTCGTACACTCTGGGGGAGTTCATATCTCATAAGTGCATCTATTTAGGGGGAGTTGCACTGTTATGTATTCATGATATTTTCAGTATACATGCTGAATCAAATTCGCACACTTCATGCACAAAATGTGAAAATGAGTGTTAAAGATAAGGATATATGAATTTCTTTTCAACACTCTTGAGATATTAAACTTACTGCATGTATGATGAAGAGACAGTTGAGGAAAAAGCTGCCTACCCATCTTTGTTGAAAGATCTGAGATGAAAATGAAAGATAGAGCAATGCTTGGTCTCACTGAGTAAACTGGGCACATGTCACCTGAGACGTGATGTAGTTCATATCTGAAAAGTGTTGACTAGTATCTCTATTCAAAATGAGGTGAAATGGTTTAGTATTCTGAGTAACCGGGGATTCTGACATGAGCTCCATGCGTCTACTCGCGTAAAAAAGGAATCATTTTGAACCTGATCACTCTTGAAAAATTCTGACTATCATGTGATACTGGTTAAGTTAAAAAAATGATGGTGAAAACTCATTGTGGTAGAGCGTAGCCTCCAATACGCTGTTCTCAAAATAAAAGTGTAGTCTGTAAAATGTCTCCTTGTGTTGATCTGAAAAACTGAATATCCATATTGCAACTATCATTTTTCATGTTATTCACTTACACAACTGGAAATTTGATTTAATATGTATTCAGAAAATTGATTGACTGCTTTAGCAATTGCATGAATCTCCTATATGATTGCACAATCTCCCATGTACTACACATGTGCATTCCGGTTAGTATGACTCTCTTGCATCTTTCTTATACCCATTCCCTGTTTATATATGTACGGGGGAGATTACATGTATGTTTATATGTAACTGTTTGGTAGCATTGTGTGCACTTCATGAGTCACCATTTGCATGTGTTGCATTACATGCATTTCAAACCAAAATATAAAAATCAGAAATTTTGAAAATCAAAAAAAATCCTTTTGATATGCCCTCCTGCTCTTGTTTGTTGTGAAAATCTGACATGAGATCTAGCTCTTGTATGCTATCATGCTGAACACCTCATCATGTAAACATCTTCCTCCACTGGTTCATATCATTGAGGTCAATCACCACCTTCAATTGGTATCGATACATGCTTGTCTGTATTTTCTTTGGATGGTTTCATATTGATTTGTGAGAATAATCACCAATTGGTTTCTTCTGATTGGAATCATATTGCTTTGTTCATCCATGATTTGCCCTTACTTCTTCTGATTTGATAAGATAAGCTATTGATGTTTCAAAGGGAGATAAGCTTGTTGATATTGTTGATCATGTCACAGGGGAGAAATATTTACATTATCCCACTTTTTGATTATGTCAAAGGGGGAGAAAAATTGATGATTATGTGTGACAAGGGAAGGGGAGAAGAACATATGTGCTATTCTTTTGTATCCACTCTGGCGTATCATCACTAATAAATTGCTCTTCAAGTTTGTCATCATCAATAAGTTTGTCATCATCAAAAAGGGGGAGATTGTTGAGTTATGGTTTTGATGATTGTTGTGATTATTAAGTTATGATTTTGATGATAATTAAACTTAATGTGTGATTAAGTGATGATAACTAAACTTGTGGTTGATTGCTCATGCTCCTGTTATCTATGTATGTTTGAGATGGCAAATGGCAACGGTTACATGGTCTTAATGCTTGGTTTGTATATGTTGGTTCTACAAGAGGTTTCAAGCCTTTATATGTTTGAACATATGGACTTGAGCTTTGAAATCCTGATCAAATAGTTTGAAACTTGTTTGGTTGATTTTTACGCATACCATACATGCATTTGTCAAAGTAACAAGTGTTGCAATCTTATATGTGAAATTAGGACTCAATGTAAATCACTTCTTGAACTCTAATACATATTTCACATATCATTTTGAGCTTGCATTATGTTGAAACAACTCATGAGAAACTTGCTTGAAAATTGGAATAATGGTACTTATATCTTGCTCAAACGGTTTACAATAAGCTCTTGTTA
This sequence comes from Amorphophallus konjac, assembly GCA_022559845.1. Classification (NCBI taxonomy): domain Eukaryota; kingdom Viridiplantae; phylum Streptophyta; class Magnoliopsida; order Alismatales; family Araceae; genus Amorphophallus; species Amorphophallus konjac. Next base: position 124,664,771 of record CM040125.1, read on the forward strand.
ATTGATTGAAACTGCCAAATGACCAAAGGGGTTTCATACATGTACTTCATGCAATTACCACATGAATTATTGATCAAAGTTCTAATCCTTTTTTCTATGGTTTTGTAGGTCAAAACACTCAACATATATTCCCCAAGATCAAAGGAGTTTGAAGCCTCAGACTTAAATGGGTTGCAATGGAGTTCGAGGGTGAAACCTAAAAGTCTGAAGTTTACTATAGCTGTAGGTCGACCGCCCCAGGTCGACCGCCAGCAGCGGTCGATCGAAAATGCCAGAGATCATATTTCTACAGGATTCTCAGTAGCAGTCGACCGCCAGCTTCCACAGGTCGACCGCCAGTCCCGAGCCAACATATGTTGACTTTGTTTTCCACTTCGAGAAGAGCCATTCTCCATGGATTTCTTTAATCCTAAAGTCACCCAATCACCCACAAAATGTGGATCTGGTCTGGGGGTTGTCCATGGACCATTCAAAGGCTATAAAACATCTCATTGGAGCCATAAACCCTATCTATCCAAGAGGGCTTCAAGGGAGATCAAGAGGGTGCTGTCCAAGGAGGAAGAAGAGAGTACTGTAGCTCCGTGAACAGTACTTCGTGCAGCAAGTTCTTCATCTATCTCCAACCCATTCAAGGTACTTCTTAAGCCAACAAGCATCTATGAAGTGAAGAATCAAGCAACCAACAAAGAGAGATCAAGGGTGAGGCTATCAAGAAGCAAGCAAGGATTTCAAGAAGAGATAAAAGGAAGGTTATCCAAGGGAAGAAGAAGAAGGATGCTACAAGGAAGAAGGAGCCATTCAAGCATCATGTTAAGGTACTCTAGCTCCATTTGAAGTCAGCAATCTCAAACGAAGAGAACAAGCTTACAAGCATCAAGAAGATACATGGATTTGTCCAAGGAAGAAGGAAGGGTACTGTAGCCATGAACAGTACTCCGTGTAAGAAGATCTACATCAAATACAAGGTCATTCAAGCTGAGTCTCAAGCTATTCAAGTGAAGAAGGAATCAACGTGAACATCCAGAGCACACACTCAGGGGGAGCCTAAATCAGGAGCTTTCTAAACTGTGGTTTATTCATGTTTGTGTTTTGTGCTTTATAGTTTTAGATTTGTGTTTATTCTAAACTGCAAACTCGTGTGTGTGTGGATCATTGTTGGATCCGTGGTCGTGTGTGTGTGTGTCGTACTTGATTCGTGTGTGCATAGGCCTTCTTAGATCTGTGTGTGTGTGTGGATTTATCCAGATCTTAGTGTTTGTGTGTGTGGAGTGCTGCACTTGTCGCAGCGTGTGTGTGTCTTGTTGATCCGCTTGTTAGATCGTGTTGGAGACTGCATCTCCGTATGTGTGTGTGTTTTGGGGCCCGTCCCCGTGTGTGTGGGCAGGCGTCGTCCTGCGTGTGTGGTTGGAGCGTCGTCTCCATTTGGGGATTTATCCCCGAGTGAAGCCTCACCGGGTTTGGTGAGGGATGGACGTAGGATTGCCGACATTGCATCCGAACCACCGTAAAAACCGTTGTGCACTATGGTTTGATTTATGTGGTTTGGTCCTTTTCTTCTACCTCTATTGTAAGGGAGTGTATTTGTTAATTGTTGTTACGGATTTATCTACGTATATCTTGCATATTCTATATCTCATCATACAAAGTTTGATAAATCCAATTTGTGTTCAAATAGTTTTGAATCTCATAATTAGCATTCTATCACATATTTTAAAAATGTCAAAAGTTTCCTTAAAATTTGTAAACACCCAATTCACCCCCCTCTTGGGTGTCATTGATCGCGGGACTTCAACAAGATTGCTTAAGTGGCCGGGCACGTGAGAGAGAACGCCAAGTTCGTGATCTCTTGATGGGGTGGAAGAAGATGCCATTTTCTAGTCCTCCTTTGGAACCACTCCTTTGCTTCAATCCTTTGAGTAACTGCGGAGTAGAATGATGCCCCGTAGCCCCTTATAGGCTAAGAGTCCCCCCTGGTTCGAACTCCCACGGTTTGGGATAAGACAAGGGAGGGCGGCCTGGACGACCAGGACCCTGGCCGCCCAGCCCCTGGGGTAGCCAACCAACTAGTCACCCTTGGCCAGTCGAGGACGAGGAAGCAGAAACCCACGTCTCTTCATCTTGAATATCTCCCCGCGATCAACACCCTGCGAGGTTCAGGTAAAACAACCTCTGGTGATTACGTTCTGACTCTTTTTGTTCCTCTGTAGGTACCCTCGCACGGAGACATCTTATCTATGACCAATCCTCACAAATCCACCACGAGGCACGTCATTCCCCAAAATCCGTCCTGGCCGCCCAGCCTTTAGTGAAGGTGACTAAGACCCTAGCCGCCCTCCTCCCTGTTCAGCCAAAAAAATATAAAAATTTGGAAAACCAACAAAAATTCATGCAAATCCAATCCCAAATTCATCCACACAACTTTATTTCATCCATCCAGTTCCATAACCATTCATTCAATCATTTTCCCTAAAGAAAAGAGCAAAAATACAAAATACAACAAAAAAGTTCATTTGTTTTAACATAATCCTAAGGAAGGAAAATGCTGAACAAGATCTAATCAGGCCCGCCTCCTCATGTAAAACTCATTCACCGTTGGCCTGAAGCTTTGAAAGTAGCTCACGTAGCACCTCAAGTCATCTTTGTCCTCTTCCACGTCCACTTTAGCCTTCACCGTGGTGGCATGGCGCCTCCACACCTTCCCGATCTTGCTTAGTCACCGTTGATCCACATCGGTCCCTAGAAGGCGCTTGGCAATCAATCCTCCCCTTGAAGCCGCCCATGGGATCCGTCTGGGTAAACCCACCTCGCGGTGGCAGCGGTGCCCTTGGTACAACACCAAGTCCTCGGCCCTCACAAGCCATACCTTGCCCTACTTCACAAGATTGCTTAAGTGGCCAGACACGTCAGGGAGAACGCCAAGTTCGTGATCTCCTGATGGGGTGGAAGAAGACGCCATTGTCTATTCCTTTTTTGGAACCACTCCTTTGCTTCAATCCCTTGCGCAACTGCGGAGTAGAATCCTGCCCCATAGCCCCTTATAGGCTAAGAGTCCCCCCTGGCTCAAACTCCCACGGTTTGGGATAAGACTAGGGAGGGCGGCCAAAACGATGGCTGCCCACCCCGGCCTGGGTGACCAGGACCTTCGCCGCCCAGCCCCTGGGGTAGCCAACCAACTAGTCACCCTTATTCCCTCCCTTGTGTAGCTATGTTCAATCGATTATACATGGTTTGTTGTGATAGATTAATAGTTCATTGAATCAAATGTGTTTATTGTCATATTCCTATTTATCATTAATGAACTTTACTGACTTGTGATAATGCAGATATAGGTCTCCACATCCACGGGACCAGAAGGCGATGAGGCCTTGTTACCTTGCACCTTAGGTAGAACGCTGGAGGCTAATAGCTTCGGACGCATAAACTCCGAGTTCCTCTCTAAGAAAAATCGTGAAGAGTTTATACTCCTTAAGCTATTCGATGGCCGCCTGCTGCCTAACACGAGATGATGGACTTCTCGAATTCTTGACTATGCTTAATTACAATGTGGGACGATGGACCCTATCCGGATCCGGACCACGCCTGTCACCGAGCATAGGATGACAGACTTCTTGAACTCTTGACCGATTCGTTCGGAGGCAGGCAAATAAATCCTCCGGCTTTACATTAGTTAGGTTTTTTCATTTTAAACCCAGCATGCATCATATAGGTTTTTTAGCCCCATTTGAAAGCAAAAATCCAAAAAAAGGTATATGCAGAAAAAAGGAAAACAAAAATGCATCCATCTCATCCTAAAGCTGTGATGCAGAAGCAGGGAGGCCACGTTGATCTGACCAACCCATGGTCCTCTGGTCCCCCACCTGATTTTTTTGAGTCCCTCGATTTTTGCCGAATTTACGCGAATGAGTCTATGTGATTCCACTCCGATTTGACCAGCAGAAAATATGTTTTATGCAGGACCATTTTGAGTACCTCACGATTCAACGAGTCATTCTATTCCCATATCTTGATACCTTTTACTTGGCTTTACTTAGGTCTTGTATCTCCTTGAGCACTGGATGCGACCATCCCCTCAAGTCCCGCATAGCGCCATGCTAGGGGGCCCCACGTGGCTGCAGATACAAGTCCTCTTAGATTGACTGTCCTTCTTTACCTTTGCCAATGACTTATTTGATTACTTGGTGCTCACGCGACCCTGCGTGAAGCTTATTTTCTGCTCAAGAATCTCTTTGAGCGTGTTGCCCTCATTAGGCCTATTTCTTTACCGAAACACCCATTTATCAGTCCATCGGGCTCCCTTGCAAAACGGGCGTTCCGAAGGGGCATTTGTAGACGTCTAATTTCGGACATCTTGCGGATCTCCAATGGGCCCTCGTGTGAATGACGCTTGATTGTTGTACTCATTTTTACAGGTGTTTAAGTTTTAAGCCCAGCCCATAGCCTTTTGGCTATTGGGCCTGGTCCATATAAGGGGCCCAACACCATAGGTCTGGGCGGCCAATGCCTTGGCCGCCCCCAGTCCTGGGTGACCAGGGCGATGGTCGCCCTCCCCAGGAAGGTGGCCAGAGTGCTGGCCGCCCTCATCCTCAAGGTGGCCAATGATTTGGCCGCAATCCCCCTGTTTACTTGGTCAGAGAATGTGGCCCAGCTCGTGGCCACATCCTCTCCCTCATTCCGCATGATCTCCACCCATGTTTTGTATCTCCCGGCTTGTCGAACCAAAACTCCACCACCTCCAGTACGAAGGGGGGGAGGGAGAGAGATTTTGGGGAGAGGAAAAGAGGGGAGAAGAGTGGGATATTTGGAGGGGAAGTCCAGAGTTGGCACACGGAGGAAGAACGGAGGAGAACACACGGAACTTCATCCCGGAGGCTGCTCCCTCTTCCTTCGACCTGGTTGGAACTTCTCTACTTCTGATTCTCTGCTTCCCAGTTGCATCTCGACTTCCAGGTGAGTATAGCATTGCATTTAGTATTCTCCTAGGCCCCTACGTAAGAGGTTTTCTTCCTAAAAACAAAGGGGAGGTGGATGGTCGAAAGTCTCAGCCATCCTTCCTTCCCACCCCCCCAGGTACTTTGCCACCATTTTCTTGCGTCTTCTATTTGCTAGATCATATACTACACTATTAGTTTCACTAATGGCTTTCTTCTTTGTGTTTATTTGAGCTACGTTGCAGGACTTCAGCACAAGGGATGAGCATGGCTCCTTGCCCTTGGCCGACTGAGGACGAGGATGAGAAAACCCACGTCTCTTCATCTTGAACATCTCCCCGTGATCAACACCCTGTAAGGTTCAGGTAAAACGACCTCTGGTGATCACGTTCTGACTCTTTTTGTTCCTCTGTAGGTACCCTCGCACAGAGACATCTTATCTACGACCAATCCTAACACACCCACCACGAGGCACATCATTCCTCACATTCCCGACATCTCCGGGCGCCTAAAATACTGTCTTATAATAAATGCTGAATTTCTGATCACCTGCCATATGCATAACTCATATGAGAATTTTCATGCTAAGAATTTATCTATGTTAGTTAGTCATATTCATGAGTAGTTGCATATGTCTGCATGATCCTTTGGTATATAAAATTGTACGCTGGGAGATGGGCAGATCATCCTCTATCTGGAAACCCACATCATCTGTAGAGGATAGCCTCCACCTAGTACCAAGGGTCCAAAAACATTGCATGTAGTTTAAATTTGTAATGTGCATTTCATGACTGTACAACGGTGAACATTGTGAAAAGAATTAGTGTTTGGATGAAACCACTGCACACAGTGAGGGGGAGCTAACCTAAGCCTGTCAGATATATTGGATAGCTGCTGGTTTTCAGAATAAGAGTTGTTCTAATGCTGCTGGTTGAATTTGCTGAAATGATGTTTTGATAATCGGCTATTGGCTATTGTTCTAGTTTTGCTATGATAGTAAGTCAGTGATTGGAAAAGTTGCACCGACCTTTATGAGCCTAAAGGTCGAGGCATATGTATAGTGACCTTACTATATTCAGGACAAGCTGAAGTTGGTATGCTTCTAGTTTTACAGAAGGTTATTGGTTGGTTGAAGGACTAGTAAAGGATAAGTCTTTGGCTGTCTGCAAATCTGCCCTGAGACTTACCCTTGCTCCTATGTGGCCTTCTATCCTACTACCTTGCTTTTCTTCATAGTGATTTGTCCACATCCTCTTTCCCATCTGAATTCTATGATAAGTCCTTAGACTCTCTTATTCAGGGGGAGTAATGCTTTGAAATATCTCAACTTTACTAACCATCAATTGTTGGTTACTAAGACCACCCTGATCCAAAAAATTAAATTACTGGAATTTACAAAAATATGATTGTCTGCTTATGGAGATTAAATCTTATGTTTATTGTTCAAAATTATCCTTGAATGTATCTTCAATGATTTTAAAGCATTCTAATATTCGAATTGTTCAGTTGATCTGCATAAATCTGAAAATTACAAGTAATAAGACAATCTGGTAGAAGATCATGTCTTATAATGTTCTTAAACTATGCTTTAAGTAAATCTGAGATAAGACTAGGGAATACGCCATCAAATAAAAATAAAAAAATGTGAAAATGGCAGAGCAATGGCACATCCATTTGAGAAACTGACCATCTGAATCAATGAAATTCAGAGGTCGTGTCATGATAATGGAGGCTATCTCTGTTCATAAATTGAAGCATAAAGGTAGACTGCGCTAAGTAATCAGGGATTCTGGTGTCTGATAAACATGTTTCCTTGAGTAAAAAGGCGTAGTCATACTAGAATGCTCAGTCAAGAAAATAAAAAAAATATGGTTGACTCTGGGTTCTATTTCAGAAACTGAAAAATGATTTTAAGTTCAATATAAGACAGATTTTAAATCAGCTTTGTCTAATAAAAACGATAAGTAAGATTAATGGTTCTCTGACTAAACATTGTACTTTGATTAGAGGGTCTCATTACCATTGATTATACATTAAACGATTAATTTTAGAAGATTAATGGTATAAGATATAATTCTTATAAGCTGAAAACCATTAAAATGTGAAGAAAGGCATTTTACTTAAAGGTGAAGGGTAGTTTGGGTACTAATGTTGAAATTGGTAAAGTCGGCAGAAGACAAAGTATAACTTTACCCTACTTCTCAAAAAAATTTCATTCTAAAACCCACATATTTAGGTCGAGGCTCATTTCTCTGCACGACGCTCCCTACGTCCGTGCTAACCCTCTCCAAACTGTAGTCTTGGCCTTTCAATCTCATTCTCCACATTTCTTTTACCCGTCCTACTATTTTTTGTCCTTCACTCCTCACCGCTTCCATCATGTCTTCTCCGGCCGCCAAGAGTAAGGGGAAGAGAAAGGCAATGGAGGAGCAACCGCCGGCGGACCCTTTGTCCGTGAAACCTACTCTTGTTCATCATTATGAAAGAAGAACAAAGGAGGTACATGTTGAAGGAATCATTTCTGGGATGGCTAAAGAGAAATCAGGCAAAGGGAAAGAAAAGGTAGTAAAAGTTCTAGCCAAGCGGCGATGAACAACGATGGTAGAAACCATCCGCAGAGAACCTGAAGAGGAAGAACATGAAACTGAAGCTTCAATGAAGACTGAATCAGTGATTGAATCTGGTAAATTCTTTTCCCACGATATGTGGACTTTCATGATGAAAATATGCTTACTGAGTTTCCGGAGTTATTAGAATTGATTTAGTTTCAGAAATGGAAGAAGTTCATGGGGAAACACAGAGTTTATTACCCTAGGTTGGTGACAGAATTTTTCAAAAATTTGAAATTTGATTCACAACTGTCTAAGATTTGGACTCATGTGAAAGGAACAAGGATTGAAATTACTAGGCATTTTTTGCATAAGGTCTTTAGGGTTCCTGAAGAAGGGGTAGTTAAAGGAGACCTTGAGTATGATGAACACGAAGCCTACTCCATTCTTACTGATTTACCCTGCAACCCTATGACAAGAAACAAACAAATCTGACTCAGTTTAATGCCAATAGGTTCTCTCCTCTGAAGAGATTACTCCATCACATGTTTACTACCATTATCACTCCACAAGGGGGAGGAAGAGGGAGACTTACTGAGTCCCAAAGATTTTTATTCTTTTGTATGTTTAAAAGGATAAGGGTATGATTGCCAAATTTAATGATTCAGATTTTGGGGACCTGCAAGGAGTCAAGAAGACACTTGCCCTATGCTGCTCACCTGACAGCCATTTTTAAGAAGATGAATATCTCCTTAGAGGATGAAACTGTCAAAGAAATCCCTAAGGTAAATGTGTACAACATGGATTTCATCACAAAGTTTATGAAGCTAAAGCCATCAGGTGGTAGAATCCAAGGGCAAGGGCCAGTAGGCCAGGTTCGGTAGGAAAAGGCAGTACAACCCATCTTTCAGGGGAAGGATCAGCCTCGAGCAGCAGAACAACCAACAGTTGAAGAAGGTCAGTAACTAGAAAAAGAGAGTCAACAAGTTGAAGAACATTCTAAATTAGAACATCAACAAGTTGAATGTCAGCCAGAGCAAGAACAAGATATTGAAGATGTACAAGCTCAGGGGGAGGATCAGCCTCAAGCAGTTGAACAGAAAATGGAAGTAAATGCAGAGCAGGAGGCTGATGAAGAAGTACATGATGAGTTTTTTCCAATGTAAGGGGCAGAACAGGAAGTTGAAAGGGAAGAAATGGAAGAAATGGAAGTTCATGAAGAGGAAGTTCATGAAGAGCAGCAACCAAGAGGAGTAGAACTGGAACATCAACTTCATGAACTGGAAGAACAATACCTTTTAGATGAGCAAGTCATGCAACAGATTGATCAACATATAGAAGAGTTCACTGATAAGTTACAACAGCAGCAGTAGCAGTTAAATGTGGATGAAAAAATAGAGCAAGAGCAACCATTTGTTGAACAGCCTAAACATCAGAGGGTGGAACAGTCACAAGAAGTAGTGGTTGAAGTTCCACAACAAGAGTACCTTGGTCCTGCAGATTACTATGGACCCTATCAAGGGCCAATGATGGGATTTGGCATTCAGCCACCAATGTCACCTGAAGAACCCTTCATTCCACCAGAGTTTTAGGCTTCTACTTTATCTAGACCAAGCTCAAGACAGTATGCTGCAGATGTTCATCCATCCCTGGTACATTTGCTTTTAGATCAGTTCAGGATAATGAATGCATAGTTTATGCATTTACATACAACTATAGAAAGATTGGATGCCAGAATGCTTCATGTAGAATAGACTGTTAATAGCGAATGGGAGAAATTTGTTAGAGATAAATTCAGATCAGATGAAAGACGCCATGGTTTCTTAGACTCTCCTCTACATGTGTGTGAGCAAGCTGGAACCCTTATGAGGGATATGAGACGAACCCAAGCAGACCACTATGCAAAATCTACACAAATGCTGGTCCATGCTTTTGATATTCGAAGGGAACAACAAGCCATCATAGCACAGTTGACTACAGTTCAACAAGAACAACAAGCCCTATCACAAAGAATCAATACCATATCTGATGAAGTTCAAGGAAGCATTATCCAACTGGGAAACATATATGGTAAACTGGATGTTGTTCAAGAACAGGTTCAGAACTTCGATGGGAGCTTCAGAGATGTAGTTACTACTCAAGCCACAAGTACATCTACATCTATGGCTGAAATGCACCACCAGCAGACTTCTCAATTGGAAAATATGTGCACCATGTTACAAAACAGCTTTATGGATCTGACTACCAGTGTCAAGGAACAGCAAGCCCAAGTTAACCAAAATGATGGAAACGTTATGACTAAGTTTGTAGCTCTAGGAACTAAGGTAGACAAGATTCCCAACTCATTTCCAATGGAAGTCCCTTTAAGGGGTAGTTCCAGTAGAGCTCCTATCAGAAGGGTCAGAACTAGAGGTGCCAGCTCCAGCGGATCTTGTCCCACTGATGTATAAAGTCCTCTCCATTACATCTTTTTGATAATGACAAAGGGGGAGAGTCTTTTGGGTCATGTATGTTTCTGGGTCTGGTTTGGGGAGAAAAGTTTGGAGTTATCTATTTAAGATGTTTGAGATCCGATGATTGTAATTATGACTATTTTTTAATGAGAAAGACAAAGTTTCTGCATTTCTGTTCGTAATCACTTAGGTGCGCTGATTTTTAGTTAAACATTAGTTTATTTTTCTTATTATACACAGAAATGTCAGTATTGCATCCTTGTTTTGAATGCTCCTATCATACATGTCAGTTTATGCCTCTTAGTTTAAATAAAATGAAAACCATGTTTGAATAAAATAAAAATCATGACTGTTATTGAAAATTTGTGCTAAGTCTTGATTTAGTGATTAAATGAATAAATGTGTGCAATTCTATCTTTGAAGCAAACTTACATGACTCATAGTTGTCATCATCAAAAAGGGGGAGATTGTTGGAACCCTGATTTTGATAATGACAGTCTATGAATCATGTTGAAACTGAAATGCATAAACACCATCATTTTAAACAAGTCAGAATCTTGTCTAAGTGTTAAAACAAATGTTGATGCATATTCAGGATGCAAACCACTAAGGTCGATACACATTCACTATGTCTTCTCATCAAGTTCGTGCAGGTTTTAGACTGAAGTGTCAAAGGTCGATGTGTGTCTATACATGGTTTAACAAAGGTCGACACATGTTTCCTGTAGTGCATATAAAGGTCAATGCATGTTCACTGTGTTGCATATAAAGGTCGACGCATGTTTAGTGTAGTGTAAATAAAGGTCGACGCATGTTTCCTGTACTACATATAAAGGTCAATGCATGTTCACTGTGTTGCATATAAAGGTCGACGCATGTTTGGTGTAGTGTAAATAAAGGTCGATGCATGCTTTACCTTAGCCATACTAAGGTCGATGCATGTTTTGTATTAGCCATACTAAGGTCGATACATGTTTTGCCTTAGTCATACTAAGGTCAAAGCACATTTCTACATCCTGTCTTCTAAGGTCTGTACACATCTGCATTGAGCATATAGAATGTCTATGCACATTTTGTTAGTCAGCATACTAGGGTTGGTGCACATGCATTAGGCAAGTCTGAGCACATGCATAGATTTTTATCTACGCAGGTCGGTGCACATGCACAAAATTGCATGGTCAGGTTAATGCTTGTGTTCATCAAGTTCACTATAAGGTCTGTGCATTGTCTCACTATTTAGCACAATAAGTCTACCTGTGTGCTTCACTAGCCTAAGCATATTCATACTTTCTTTTCTCTAAGGTCTACCTGTCTTCTACACAGGTCAGTGCAACTGCAATAAAAGGACTGCATATACTCTTTCAAATGCTATGACTATAAGCTGTTTGATGAAATGCCCTGCCTTCTTGTTGACAGGATTAAGTCACTGGGGGACCTAGAATCAAACACATAAAAGGCTGGAAGGTTTATACTCGGCATGATCACGTGGCTCGAGTTTTTAACTTATAGGCACGTGATCCAAGGCTAGTCTGGACTAGAGTTTCAGCCACGTGGAGAGCACACTTTCAGCATCTGACACGCGGAATCCAGCAACGCTTTCCTGAGTTATCTTTTCTGAAAGGAATGGGTGAGAATGTTCCCTCCACGCACCAAACTGACAACTCTATGGGGACAACGGAATCTCAGAAGCTCTATAAACAGAATACCTCCATTGTTCGAGAGAAGTGATCAGATCCTTGAATTGAGCAAGATTGAGCGAGAGCATACGGAGTGATCAAAAGAGTTTTAAAAGGGGAGACAGTGCGAAAAGAGAAGTAGAAGAGAGAGTTGTAGAGAGAAATCTAGAAAAGAGAGAAAAATAGAGTATCATTTTTGAAGAAGAATTTGAGAGTTGAAGAGCTGGTTAGTGGTCACGACCCCTAGATCAGATCTAGGATCGTTTGCTCCTTAGTGAGCTACATTGCATTTCGAGTCAGATATGGTTTCCATCTTTCATTTTCTTTCTTCTTTTTCTTTATCATCCTCTTTCAAGCTATGTGGCAGCAGAGCTAAACTGTAATGCTCAGCAGGCGAGGTGGATACCACGGATTCGAAGTTGTGAATCAACGGTCTGTAAGCAAGCTGTGATGCTCAACGGTCGAAGCTGTGAATCAGCGGTCTGTAAGCAAGCTGTGATGCTCAGTGGTTCAAACTGTTAGGCAGCAGTAAGCCACATTCAGATCTAAGTGTGGGGTGGACGTAGGTCTCTTGTAGAGACTGAACCACCTAAAAATCTCTGCTCTTCGTGTGTCTATTTCATTGAATTTCTACTTCGATAGATGAATACCAAGGAACGCTTCCAGTTGATTTTTATTGTGAATGCAAGATCACTCATATGATCTTAGTATGTCATCAATCAAAGAAGTATGTAGAAAGGCATGCCAGAAAAGTTAGGTCACATCTATCTGGACTGACATCTCTTGCGTGAGGAGATCCTCCACCTAGTATGGTATTTGATTGACTGACCACTTTGATCAATTGAGTAATACTTGTAGGCATCTTTCTCCTCTAGCCAAAACCTTAACTGTGTTCAAATCTATTTAAATCAAGGTCTGTTTTTAAATTCCGCAATAGTGTCTCTGGGATCCATTCACCCCCCCTTCTAGATCTCATTCTTACACATCAGTTGGTATCTGAGTGGATCACCAATCATAACAATTGGTATCAGAGCAGGTTTCTGTGTTCTTAGATCCAACGATCTATAGATCAGATCCTGTATCTTTGGTGCATCCTGTGTGTCCTTGTCTCTGATTTAAATCTATCTTTATGGCCAATCCATCGAAATTTGACGGGTCTAGTTTTTATGATTGGCTAGGGAAGTTCAGAGATTATGTAATCTCTATAGACTCAAACTTGTGGGTTTTGATAGCACATAGTCCATACGATGTTCCAGAGGATCAATCCACATGGACTATCGTTGAGAGACTTAAGAATGCAGAAAACATGAAAGTCCTCGAGATATTAAAGAGGGCAATAGACATTAACATGTTTCCTAGTCTGACTGTGTGCAGGACTGCTAAGGAAATCTTGGAGAAGATCAATCCAGTCCGGGAACAAAAGGAAGTCCGCAAATGCTTTGTGGCAAGTGATGAAACTACTGATGAAGAGGAAAGCTCCCCTTTCAAAGATTACACAGTGGATCAATGGGAGGAAGCTTATGTTTGTAATGTATGAGAAAATAAGAAAAGAAAATAAATCATTAAAAAGGAAATTGAAATCTGCTGAATCTGATCATGTTGAAGATGAAGAACTAAGAGTTGAAATTGACAAACTAAAAATGAAATTACAGGAGTTTAACACGGAGAAATCTTAATTGAATAGATGAAAATCTGAGAATGGTAGTCTTAGAAATAAACTCCTTGAAGCAGAAAACACATGTTCAAAAGAAGAAAATGTTGAATGTGTTATTCTAAAAGAAGTGATTGAGGATCTTAATTCTGATGTTGAGATGCAGAAAAACCTGATTATGTCTTTAAAAGAAGAAAATGAGTTGTTGCTTGAAAAGAAAAAGGAGGTTAAACCATCTCAAGAAACATTGATGGAAGAAAATGGCAATTTGAAAGAGCAGAATAAAAAATTGATGGTCTTAAATATTGTCATGTCAGAAAAATGGTTAACAATTGAAAAGGGAAAATCTGTTTTGAAAGAAGACGAAGCAGACTGTGAAATAAAGTTAAAACATGAAATAAACAATCTCAAAAGTTTGAATGATACATTGCAGCAACAAATAATTTCCTGTGAAGATGATATTGCTAGCTATGAGATGAGCATTGCTTCCTTACAATCTGAAATCCATGATCTGAAGAATTCCATGTCGAAATTTGTTGAAGAAAAAATTAATTTAGATAAAATTCATGGAACTAAAGTGAACTTTTAGAGAGAAGGACTGGGTTATAATCCAGTTAAGAAGAAGAAGTTTGATAATAAACTATCAACTTCATTCGTGAGCAGTTCTGAAAAGCCCAAAACATCCTGCTCATCTATTTTCCAATTCATTGCTCAGAAAACTAAAAATTTATCTAAAAATTTGAAAAAGATTAAAAAGAAGAAAAATAATTTGAATCTGAATGAAGCAAAAGTTGTTTCTGCCAGTTCCATGAATTTTGTCCATGCTGTGAATTCTTCTATTTCTGAGAAGTCTGATAGTTCAGTGCATGTTATTAAAAATTCTCATATTCATTCACATGCACACACAAAGAGAGTTTCATGTCACTACTGTGGTAAGGCAGATCATGTTATTTATGACTGTCAGGCTATGATATCTGATGACATGAAGGCACTGAAAAAAATGAATGTTTTTCAGAGTGGAGAGAAGAATAAGCATAAAACATCTAGGAACATTACTGGTAGATATGTCAATGTGCATAATCAGTGTTATCCTCTATCCCTATATACCTGGCGGTTGCTGCTTCAGTTCCCAAGTCCATCATGAACTATATTGAGCGTCTTTGTGCGAGCTTCTTCTAGGGTGGCTCGGACTGGGGCTCTCGCCGCCATTGGGTCCACTAGAGTGTCGTCCATAAGCCTGTGGTAGAGGGTGGTTTAGGGGTCCGTAGCCTCTGGCATGTCCAGGTTTCCATGGCGGTGAAGTTGGCTTGGTCTATTCTTCATGGTTCATCTCTCTAGGCTAATTATGCCAGGCAACGGTTCCGTCTAGTCGGAGGGTCAACGCTCACGGCGCCTCTTTTGCATGGTGTTCCTAGACATACTTTTAGTACTACGTATGATATGGTTGTCTCCAACACCCGATGGATCATTGGTGACGGCATGTGGGTCAATTTCCTTGGGTTGGTGACTTACCTTTGCGCCATTCCCTTGCTACCCCCTATCGGGGTCCTCCTGCTACTGTTCGTGAGGTTTTATCTGATGCGATGCACCCCCTTCATAGTTTTTTTTCTGACACCCACTACCTCGATGGGATTTGTCTTACTGGCTGTGAGGATATTTGTATTTGGTCGGCTTTTGCATCTGGGAGTTTCACTCTCAAATCTGTCTATGAATAGCTTAGACCGAAAGGTATCCGGCGTGCTCCCTTGACTCATATCTGGAACCAGCATTTTCAAAGGTGCGCATCCTTGTTCGCCTGGAGGGTTCTTAACAGAGCGGTTCATGTCGACTCTCGAGTTGCTGATTGTGGCATCCCTATGGCTTCTCACTGCAGTTGCTGTAAGCTCCCGCGTACTAAGGACCTTGATCATCTTTTCATAAGCAGTGATCATGCTAACTCTTTGTGGAACTGGGCGTCTCACTTCTTAGATGTTAATTTTCAAGATA
The DNA here is from genome assembly GCA_022559845.1 of Amorphophallus konjac. Lineage (NCBI taxonomy): Eukaryota > Viridiplantae > Streptophyta > Magnoliopsida > Alismatales > Araceae > Amorphophallus > Amorphophallus konjac. The sequence continues at coordinate 124,680,014 of CM040125.1, forward strand.
TCGATCATATCACTCATCGGCTCTGGGACATTCTCACCAAGTGAAACCTTAACTCCCCATACGGATTCATTTCTAATTACTCCTCTATCCTTATTGTTTGGGAAATATGGAAGGCGAGGTGCAAGATGCGATTTAAGAGTTTGCGTCCCGCTCCAACTCATCTCCTCCACAATATTCAGTTTCAGATAAATGTTGCTCTTAACAAGTAAATTTTCAAGCAGCATCCCACAGGGCAGCAACTCAAGCTCATTTTCGATCTCGAGTTCAAGCATAGGTCTTCTCCCAGGATCATCAAGCTGGTTTGGTGGATCCCGCCTAATCAAGGGCTTGTTCTGAATGTCGATGGCGCCAGCAAAGGGAACCCAAGTTACTGTGGTGGAGGTTGCTGCATTAGGGATAGTAATGGGATGCTAGTTTTGGCCTTCTCTCATTTTTACGACGTTGGCAATAGTTTGGTGGCTGAAACCCGAGCTATGTATGATGGAATCAGACTCGCCAATGAGCATGGTCTTTTCTTGTCTGACATCCACACTAATTCGGTGGTCCTGGCTACTTCTTTGCTTTCGGGGGTTGCTGCTGCTTGGGTGTCATTGAGATGGTGGCGTGAAATTCATGAGCTCTTCTTGGCTCCGGTGTTACTATCTCTCATGTGTACCGAGAAGCTAATCAGGTTGCGGATGCTCTTGCGTCCTTTGCGTGCCTTAATAAACGTAATGTGGTAGTTTTCTCCTCCTCCAATCTGCCCAGGATTTTTTTTGGGCCTCTAGTCATTGATCGGCTGGGTCTTATTTCCCTGCGTATTTTGTAGGAGGGGGACTCCAATCTGTGCTGGTATTCCTTTGTTCTTGTAGGGGTGTGCCCCGGTGATGATGTATTCTTTATCTTTTTATTAATAATCAATAAAACTGCTCCTTTGAGAATTTTAACCTTCATGCCTGATATTCAAGACGAACCTTTTCTCCTTATCACCTGGTGTACTCTTACAAAAGGAGATGAAATTCCAAGCCCATGTTTTTATTGGGAGGGTGGGAAGAGGGATGTGGATATAAATGTGTGTGCGTAAATGTGGATATGACCCTTTTATTCATTTTTGCCCATTCAAGACTTTTGTTATGATATATGTGATTAGTATGCTTGGATGTGAATTAAATTTGTAGACAGGTGTGGATGCCGATATGTAAGAAAATGTGTCTGTGAATGTGAGTATGATAATGATTTTTTCCAGAAGATGATGTCGATTTCAACGTGGGTGTGTGAATATGGAAGTGAAAGTGGATGTGGATATGGATGTATATGTGACCAAACAGGATGTACAAATGTGGAAAATAGTCAATATTTAGGGGAGATGTACGTGATATTTTCTTAGATGTAGTGATAAGACATATTGATATGATTTTTTAATTTGTTGGGTAAATATGGCTAGAATTGATCGCTCATGGATGAATTGCATAGTAGTTGACGGAGTGGTGTCAGACGAGTTTAAGGATGGAGTTGATAGTTTTATTCAGTTTGTATTGGGGCATCCAACAGTAGTGGACCAGTATGGTAACATCCGATGTCCTTGTTTACTTTGTAAAAATAAGAGATTTCTTTCACTATGGGATGTGCAAGTTCATTTATACAAGAAAGGGTTCACGAAAGGTTATATGAATTGGTTGTGTCATGGTAAGGACTTCTGGTCGTATAAGTCCGACAATGTTGTAGGCACAAGTACCTATGCATCGATGCTGCTGGCCCTAACTTTAATGTACAAGGGGAACACCTGTAGAATGAAGAACCACCAAACAAGTCGACTGAAAGATTTTATCAATTACTTCGGGATGCTGATGAGTCACTGTGATATGGTTGTGAAAATCACACTCGGTTGTTTGCTGTCTCACAGTTGTTGAATTTGAAATCCGAATTTCACCTTAGTGAGAGTTGTTTTGACCGTATGCTCCTCCTTATCAAGAGTATGCTGCCTCGAGATAGAAAGCTGCCTGAAAATTTTTACCGTGCAAAGAAGATGGTCAATGAGTTAGGACTTGGATATCAAAAAATAAATGCATGCCCTAATCACTGTATGCTATAATATAAAGATAATGTAGATAAAAGATCATGTGATATTTGTCATCATGATAGATTTAAACCTAAGAGAGTGGGCAATTCAAAGCAGAAGGATGTGCCCTATAAGTCACTAGGATACTTCCCTCTCACTCCCAGATTGCAACAGATGTATATGTCGTCAAAGATAGCTCGGCATATGATATGGCACACAGAAAGAGCACGGCGTGCAGATGATATAATGAGTCATCCCACAGATGGTGAAGCTTGGGCTCATTTCAATCCTACTTATACTACTTTTGCTCACGAGCCACGGAATGTTAGGCTGGGTTTATGCACAGATGGCTTCAACCCTTTTGGAGGTTCAGTGGCATTTTACTCATGTTGGCTAGTGTTCCTGTCGCCATACAACCTTCCGCCGGGCTTGTGCATGAAGCGAGCAAACCTTTTCTTAACTTTAGTGATTCCATGTCCAAAAAATCCAGGAAAAAATTTGGACATATATCTCAGGCCACTGATTGATGAGTTGAAAAGATTATGGAATGAGGGAGTTGTTACTTCTAATGCATAAAGAAAATAAAATTCGTTATGAAGGCTGCATTGATGTGGACAATAAATGACTTCCCTACATATGGAATGCTATCTGGCTGGAGCACACACGGGAGGTTGGCATGTCCTTACTGTATGGCTGATACCAAATCATTTGCCCTGAAATATGGTAAGAAATCATGCGGGTTCGATTATCATCGATGGTTTCTACCAATTGACCATCCTTTCTGAAGGCAAAAGGACTCATTCATTAAGAAGACCGTTGAAATGGATGAAGCAGACTTGGAACGCATGTCTGGTCGACAAATGGTGACACAGGTGCAAGACTTACCAGATATAGTGCAACTTCTGGGTAGTACACGACATCTTCATGGATTTGGACATGATCACAACTGGGTGAAGAAAAGTATTTTCTGGGAATTGCCTTACTTGTCAGCCCTTTTGATACGGCACAACCTGGACATCATGCATGTTGAGAAGAATGTCTTTGATAATATGTTCAACACCATCATGAACGTGAAAGCCAAAACAAAGGACAATGCCAAGGCGCGAGCGGACTTGAAGATACTTTGCAAACGACCAGAGTTGGAATTGCGGTAGGTACGGGGCAAAGTTGTGCAACCTAAAGCAGCTTACGTGGTGAAAGACACATAGATCAATGAAATGTGCCAGTGGCTGAAGCAATTAAGATTCTCTGATGGATATGTGTCTAACATACCCCGTTGTATGAATGTCAATGAGGGAAAAATATATGGATTGAAAAGTCATGACTGCCATGTGTTCATGGAGAGACTTCTGCCCATTGCATTCCGTGACATATTGCCAAACCCTATATGGGGAGCATTGACTGAGTTGAGTCAGTTTTTCAGGATTCTTTCTGCATCAGAACTCAAACTTGGGGACGTGTAAACTATGGAACAAAATGTGGTCACCATAGTATGCAAGTTGGAGAAGATATTTCCCCCTGCGTTCTTCGATTCCATGGAGCACCTGATTATCCATTTACCATAAGAGGCCAAAGTTGGAGGACCGGTACAATTTCGATGGATGTATCCATTTGAGAGGTAATCAGTATGTATTTACTGATTATTTGACACTAGTTACATGTGTCTATCATTGTCACTGTATGTCATTGTCATATGAATTGTTGTCATAGGTGTATGCATGACCTGAAAATGAAGGTTCGCAATAAGGCTAAAGTAGAGGGTTCAATTACCGGGGCATATATTATTGAAGAAATTTTGAACTTTTGTTCGATGTACTTCGAACCCGAAATTCAAACTCGCCTCAATCGACCTCCACGTAATGATGATGGAGGAGAGGTGGCTCAGTCCGACTGGTTGTCCTTATTTAAGTATCCAGGACGTGCATTCAGACGTTGTTCGAATCGCATATTAGAGGACAGACAGTTGTTGGCCGCAGAGATATATGTTCTCCTGAACTATGCTTAGATTCAACCTTATGTCGAGTGAGTCCTCAACTCTGCAGGTGCTAAAATTTATAAGTTTCTTGACGTTCTTCCTCCCATTTACGGTGATGTTGCATTCATCATTGCAGGTAATTTGATTCAAAAATAATTTCTTAATGTCCATGCCTCAATGACATAGAGGTTCAAAAGGAACGAGAGAGATCTTTTTCCAGATGACTTAAAGGTCAAGTAAGTGCCAAAGTTAAGTTTCACAAAACTTGAGGTGTATGCCCGTTCATTTTAATGTAACGTGGTTTATATTCATAGGTTGAACAAGGTTATGTTACTGATGAAAGAGTTCGGGTGATAAGTTATGGACCTTCAAAGGTCGTGCATGCCTATCCATGATTTTTTGTGAATGGTTACACATTTCACACCAGAGATTATGCACGAAATAAGTCTATGATGAATAGCAGTATATGCCTGAAAGGTAGTACATACAATGAAAATGATCTTGATTACTACGGTATTCTTGAGGAGGTCATAGAATTATAGTATCTCAGACAAGAGAACCATATATTCCTTTTTAAGTGTCATTGGTTTGATCCTATTTCAGTTCAAAACGATGCAATATATGGGATTGTCGATGTCAAACATAGATCCAAATTGAATACCTATGAGCCGTTCATTTTGGCCGCACAAGCCTAGCAAGTGTATTATTCAAGTTATTCATTGTCCAAGAATAAAGATTCGTGGGTAGTCTGTAGGGTAAAACCAAAGCTTGTACCTAATGATGAGTTAGACCTCTTTGAAGCTGTCTCAGAGGATTCTGGTGCCGAATTTTTTCAATCAGACGAGGGTGACACTAAAGACTTGGTTGCTTCTAATCTTCATCCGATTGAATCTGACGATCCACTTCGGTTGTCTATAGAGGATGAACTGGAAGAAGTTGATTCAACTGAGCTAAATGAAGCAATTGTTGGGCAGGAGGAGTCCTCTGAGGAAGAAGAGTATGAATCTAGTGAGAATGAGGAAGATGACAAACATGACAATGCGTTTGATATATCTTCAGCATCTAAAGATGAAATAGATACTGATTGAATATTTTGTAAGAAATTTAACATATATACACTTCTTATCATTATTACTTACCACCTCACCTCGTAATTAGTTGTGGACTAATATGCACTACTTTAATTGTTGTCAATAATTAGATGGTTCGAGGTCGTACCGGATCTTCGAGGAGAGGTGGTTCCGAGAGGGGTTCTACTGGTATGTTTATTTAAATTCTTAGATAAATGAGTAGTGAATATGCACTTCATTTTGGTAATGATATTTTATGTCTCTACACCAGGTACACAGATTACACCGCCCCCATCACCTACTGTAGGTATGTTTATTTAAATTCTTAGATAAATGAGTAGTGAATATGTACTTTGTTTTGCTCATGATATTTTATGTCTCTACACCAAGTACGTAGAGTACACCACCCCCACCACGTGCTGCGGGTATGTTTATTTAAATTCTTGCATAGATTAGTAGTGAATATGCACTTTATTTTGCTCACGATATTTTATGTCTCGGCACCAGCTACACAGAATGCACCGCCCCCACCAACAACTGCGAGTATGTTTATTTAAATTCTTAGATAAATGAGTAGTGAATATGCACTTTGTTTTGATCATGATATTTTATGTCTCTACACCAGGTACACAGAGTACACCGCCCCCATCACCTGCTGCAGGTATATTTATTTAAATTCTTAGATAAATGAGTAGTGAATATGCACTTTATTTTGGTAATGATATTTTATGTCTCTACACCAGGTACACAGATTACACCGCCCCCATCACCTACTGCAGGTATGTTTATTTAAATTCTTAGATAAATGAGTAGTGAATATGTACTTTGTTTTGCTCATGATATTTTATGTCTCTACACCAAGTACATAGAGTACACCACCCCCACCACGTGCTGCGGGTATGTTTATTTAAATTCTTGCATAAATTAGTAGTGAATATGCACTTTATTTTGCTCACGATATTTTATGTCTCGGCACCAGCTACACAGAATGCACCGCCCCCACCAACAACTGCGAGTATGTTTATTTAAATTTTTAGATAAATGAGTAGTGAATATGCACTTTTTTTTGCTCATGATATTTTATGTCTCTGCACCAAGTACACAGAGTACACCGCCCCCATCACCTGCTGCAGGTATATTTATTTAAATTCGTAGATAAATGAGTAGTGAATATGCACTTTGTTTTGCTAACGTTATTTTGTCTCCGCACCAGGTACACAGAGTGCACCGCCCCCACCAACAACTACGGGTATGTTTATTTAAATTCTTAGATAAATGAGTAGTGAATATGCACTTTATTTTGCTCATGATATTTTATGTCTCCGCACCAGCTACAGAGAGTGCACCGCCCCCACCAACTGCTGCGAGTATGTTTATTTAAATTCTTAGTGTTGTGTCCCTGTGTTTTGATGCTGCCAAAACCATGAGTCATGTATACTCTTCATGTGGATAGTCAATGTGTTTTGTTGATGTAGAATCATGCATGGAGCTATAATGATTTTGTGTGTGTAGTTTACTTCTAAATTGCACAAAGAACAGATTGACAGTTGCACATAGAACAGGTTGAAAGTCAGTAACTTTTTAAAGAATTGAAGAAAAGTCAACATGGTCAACAAAGTCAACGCATAGTCAATGGAGCTAAGACAGTGGTCAACCCAAGTCAGTGCAGTCAAAGTCTTAATTCTTTAGAAATGGGTCACAAATCTGTTAAGATTCATACAAGGGAAGGCAGGAAGATAAGGCAGACAAATGACTCATTAGTGGTGACAAATATGAAAGTAAGGCCGACAAATAGCTCTCTACAGGTGAAAAATAGGTTGTAGCGCTGAATATGTTTGAAGTGTTGAAGCTGCATGAAGGGGAAGTCGACTTGTGTTTATCCGCCAGCGGAAGAAGCTAAGGCTGACAAATAGACTTCTATGGGTGACATATACCCTCTTAAGGATGAAAAATAGGTCTCAACGGTGACATATACCCTCTCAAGGGAGAAACATAATTGTTATCTCTAATTAATAGCCCGAGAAGAGTTGTCAGATGAAGAAAGAAGGGAAATGGAGGAGAGAGAGAAGGGTTTACTACAAGCCAAAATCTCAACAGTAAATCACTAGAAGATAATGAGCTACAGTGTTCTACAGTGATCCCTGAAGCCCTCGAAGAAGCCAGAAGAACAATCGGAGGGTTGACTCACGTCAAGGTGGACCGATCAAACTTTGAATTGGTCAAAGTCAACAATAGTCAACTGACTCCAACCAACGTTATTATCATGTTTGACTTAAGTAAATGTTGACCCAAGTCAAAGTCAACATCAGTTGTGGTCAACAAGGTCAAGCTTCATACTCAAATGAAATAATAGAGGAACAAGGGTGACAAATGGCTTTTGGCGTCAGCTGAAGCTAAAGAAGAAAGCAGCAAGGGCGACGGCTCAGTATGGATAGTGGAGACAAATTACTAGACAAGGCAGACAAATAGCTGTGTTAGGCTGACAAATGGGCAGCAAGGGTAAATGCGTGGAAAGAAACAAGGCACAGTCGACGTATGAAGCTGTGGCGTCGATGCAGCAAGGAAGCAAGGCAGAGAAAGGAGCTGTGGCGATGGCTAAAGGGAAGCTAAGGGTGACAAATAGCTCCCTAAGGTGGACAAATAGCTGGTTAAGGGTATAAAATACCCGATAGGAGTAACAAATAGCTCACCAGTGCAGAAAAGGGTCAGACACGTGAGGAACACCTGGGATCTCCTCACACCTTCGACTGTCACATGCCCCAAGGTTGAAAAGGCAAATCATATGGCACGTGATCCAGTTCAAGCTTTTCTTTTATATCACTTTTAGATCTGTTCAGCAGAAGAGCCGCATGATTTGCCTCTCTCTTTCCTTTTGTGGGTATTGAGTGCTTGTTCTTTGACATTTGTTTTATGCAAAGCATTACTCTTATATTGTCGTTAGATCTGTTAGCAAGAGTGCTACCTCACTTTCATTTCATTTCCCTATAGTGTGCGTTGAGTGCTTAAGTGTTCGATGTATGTTCTATGCAAACTCTTATTAACATATTGATTATTCTGTTTTAAGATTGGGTAGCGCCAGATTTGTTATTTTAATTTGGACACAGTTTTTAATCGGGGGATATATTCACCCCCCTCTATATCCTATCCTTCCGCACATCACTTAGATAAATGAGTAGTGAATATGTACTTTATTTTGCTCATGATATTTTATGTCTCCGCACCAGGTACACAGAGTGCACCGCCACCACTTGCTGTGGGTATGTTTATTTAAATTATTAGATAAATGACTAGTGAATATGCACTTTGTTTTGCTCACGATATTTTATGTTTACAGGTTTGAGTGCCTCTACATCAGGTCTACATAGTACACTGCTTCCATCATATTCTACTGCTATGTTTATTTAAATTCTTAGTTAAGTGATGAAAATTCTATATATTTACTTGTTCAATAAATTCTTTTTTTAATAATGAGCTAAATTCTGATTAACTACTTCTATTTTACTTGTAACAGGTACGTCGGGCACACCACCTGCGATAGTTGGCTCGTCCACCCACCTGGGCACACAACCGGCAGACGATGCTGTTAGCCATCACGAGGGCGAGCATGTGGTGTTGCAAGAGGGACACAAGCCATGTTGGGTCTCTGGGTAAATATTTAAACTCATGAATTATGTTCGTTATCTTTCCATCAACTATATAATTGTTGGCCATCATTTTAACATCTGTAATTGCAGGGAAAAGTAGAGCCCAATGACGCATCTCGTTTTATTACCAACATTATTGAGCGACATGTGACTGGCCCATATAAGTCATTTCGATAGTTTCCCCAGGATATCCGTGATCGATTGTACGATGAGTTCCGGGTATACAATTTAATCTTTTAAATTACATATTTCCCAACTCCGCAATTTCAATTGACAACTTATAAAATTTGAATTCTTCACAGCAAGGATATCAGTTTGTGAGGCGAGCTAATGCCGGATGAGCTCGATGTGCATGGGAGGCCACAACAACTATAAATTGTAAGCATCAATTACACAGCTGTCGGGACCGTGCCAAGGCTCTAGCCGGGGGGAGCGAGGATCGTGGCCTTTGGACGGCACACGGCCCCACATGGATGAGGAGGGAGCACTGGGAGGACCTCCGTGATAGATGGGTCGAGCCTAATTGGATGGCCAAATCCGCAAAAGCCAAAGCCGCACATGTGACACATCCAGACGTGCATCTCCGTACTTTTGGATCTGTTTCCTTCGCGACCCAAAAGGAGAGATTGGTAAGTAATAATCTTAATTTTATTTTAGTTTATTTTTTATATGTCCTTATTTATTCTGTATAACATGTATAATAGGAAAGGAAGAGGGGTAGTACGGTCTCGTACCTCGATTTATTTGCTACAGTTCATCAGAAGAAGGGGACCGATCAATATATGAGCGAGAGAGCTCGCTCGGTAATGGTAAGATTATATACATACACATTTCTTTTCTATTTTAATTTTTAAATATGATTGATTAATATGAAATTTATAATATTTTTTATTCAATTTGCAAGAGTCATATGACAGGCATATGACTGAAAAGTAGGGGGAGGAGGAGACGTAGCGGCTGCAGCTAGATTACGAGGCATGGGTAGCAGCAGCTGGCCCACCGAAGAAAGGACGAGTATACGGTTTTGGGCAGAGCTTGGACACTAGCCCGATTCTAGCATCTTCTTCGGCCTCAGCTTCGTCCTACCCCGGTAGCAGTTCCTTCCCTCCTCCCTCCATCGGCGCTTTTACGAGGCAGATTACATCCATCATCCAACATGCGGTAAACGGCATCGAGGAATGCATGGAGGCACGCTTTACTCGAGCGGTTGCTACCCTCCTAGCCCAAGCGGGGATTTTGACTTACGGAGCACCCTCGAGCACAGCACAGCCCTCTCATGTGAGTATTTAATTTAACTTTTAATTTCGTAGACTTTGGAGTTATAACATTACAACTTAGTCAAAAGAATTCAGCTTTGAGAGTCAAAGAAATCATCTTCATATTATCTACTTTCGAATTTAGAAAATCAAAATGATATTTAACTAGATTTATTATTAATTATTTTTATTTAAATTTAATTATTGTTAATATTTTGTGATGTAGGATCCTCCGATAGCCAGTGATGGTAGAGATGCTACGAATGACGAATGAGGATGATGCAGCAAATATCTCTTGATTTTTTTAATGATATTGTAAAAAATATCATTAAAAAATGACACATTTCAATTAATATAACTGTAACTTTTTTTATTCATTGAGTTATGTGTTGTGGATGTTTTTTATTGTAATGTTCGACGGATTTTATCCTATTGTGTGTTGTATATGTTGTTTATTGCATGTTTTATGTTGAGTTGTGTAGATTGTGGTGTATAATTGTAGCTTTAAATAGGTTTTTAAAATTTTAAAATATACATAAAAATGTGGAGAAAGTTTTCGACGAAATTTCGACCAACAAACAATTCGTCAGAACTAATTTGACCCACTTATTTCTGACGTATTAATTTTTCACCACAAATACGACGAAAGGTTCAGACGTATTTTCGACAAACTAAAGGTCTTCGGATCTAATTTGAGCCGCATTAATTCCATCGTATTATTTATCCATCTCAAATATGTCAAAAATTAACGACGTATTTTTGACTCATTAACGGTTCGTCGGAACTAATTTGATCTACAGGTTTGCGACGAATTAATGCTCGTCGTAAATTCGTTGAAAAGTTACGACGTATTTTATACCAACTAACGTTTCATCGGAACTGATTTGACCTACAGGTTTCCTACGTATTAATTATCTGCCTCAAATACGTCAACAATTAATGATGTATTTCTGACCGAATTAACTTTCGTCGAAACTAATTTAACCCAAGGTTTCGGACGAAATAATGTTTCTATCGTAAATACGTCAGTAAGTTTCGACTACTTTTTGACAAATATACTTTTCGTCGGAACTAATTCGGAAACCTATGGTTCAAATAATTTCCAACAAAGAAAATTTTAGTCGCAAATACGTCTGTAATTTTCGGCTCGTCGAAAATATTTTGGCCCAAAGTTTTCCGACAGAATAGGTATTAGTCGGAAATACGTCAAAACTTTTAGACGTGTTTTCAACTAAATTATATTATGTCATAAATATTAATTAATTTCTTTATTATTAATTACCAACATAAATATCGATGATAATTTCGACGACATATTTTCGTCGATAATTTCAGACGAATTGGCGACGTAATTAGATTACATCAAAAATTAGCGACATAATCGTGCCGACGTCCATATTTCGTCGCAAATACGTCGGAAAGTCGTCGAAATATCAATTTTCGACGTATTAGCGATGAAATATGGACGTCGGAATAACTTGTTTTCCTTGTAGTGTTCGGGACCCACAAAAGTGCTCCGAAAACACTCGATTCCGATCCGATGGATCCTGGGTATTACATCCTCCCCACCTTCAAGAAATTTCATCCTCAAAATTTAAGGAACCAACAGGGAACAAGGAAGCACAACCCAACCAGTTGGCCACACTCTCAACGCTCCAGCCAAACCTCAAGCTAGCAACAACACAATAACACAACAATGTGATTCCGAGGAACACCGCCAGACCACAATCACAGGTGTTGACACCCGTTTTTAGCCCTCAAGTTACGTTATTTCTCTTATTCATCATTTGTGATGTCCCTGATTGTCACGCCCCGAACCGATAGCAGCGGGAAGCGATGCTCGGAACGTGGCAAGAGACAAGTCACGATAACAAGAGCGGAAGATAAATAATCACAATAAAATACAAAGAGGCCAGACACACATTTTGAGAAAATACGAACTCTTATTAATTTAAAAAGATATATTTTGACACCACTTACAATAAAAGATTCAAAATAAATAACAAAAAGAAATAACTAGACTAGCTAGACTCAAGAAAATGAAAGAACAGACTCCAACTCTAGGTTCCAGGTTCCACTTGATCACACTGATCCATTTCCCAATGCACGTACCGATACTCGCATAACCTGAAAAGGGATGGAAGTAGGGGTGAGCAAAAAGCTCAGTAGGAATTATACTCTATCATCAGGCATAGTTTAAGTGATTAACAAGTAAATTACATTTTTATATGCAATACTAAGAAAGAAATAAATGACGATAACAGTATATTGAAACAACGTAATAACAAGATCTTGCAAGGTCAAGAAATATACAATTGATAATGATTAACAAGGATAATAGATACAAGAATTTACAACAGGAGATATAACAAGAGACAGTAGTAAGGAATTGGCCAACAAGCAAGTAATTTATACATCATTCCAAGTACGATCAAGTAACAAGTAACAAGAGCTTTTATGTCGTAGACGGTACACAAGTCATGCATTTCGGTGCAATGCCCCACCATGTCATTAACATCCCATGGGCTCACTAACTTTCGAGCGCTCTCCCCAGGACCAGACCGGGCCCCTACGATGCGTTGGCATTGATTTATTGGATCCAAGATCCCACGAGTCTAGACATTCAGTCAATTTTTAATGGCCAATTTAATCAGAGGAATTTCTGTCATAAGTTCATATTTAAAGGACCAAACTTGTCCTTGGATTCAAGAGTACAAAACACGGTCAAACTCATCTCCAAGAGATGTGCGGTCATAACAGAGCCGCTCAATGGTATATACGGTTCATACAGGGCCGTACATACAGGAACTGGACTGAAACTCAGCCCGAGAGGTCAAGAAAAGAACGGCTAACAGTGGGCCGCTCAAGTTATGAACGGTGCATTATGGGCCGCTCATGTCCAGAAGACATTAAGGCCTATGAAGATGATATACGGTCCATACTGGGCCATATAAAGATATGCGGTCACAATCGGGCCGCCGAAGAGGTTATGCGGTCAACTATTAACCGCTCATGCCTCTCGTCGTCCGATTCAATCCAAACCTTAAACCAGCAGTTTAAACACATAAAACAGGGTTTGCTGGTGTTTAACAAGTTCCTAATAGGGATATAACAAAGTTCCAAGATGATGGTAATACCGCCGGATAGAGTTTCCGGGGGTAAAACCAAGGCTAGCACGCGAATCGGCTAATCGACTTGCGTAAAGTCGGAAAAATTGGTCACGCTGTTACTGTAGTACAGCAGCTAAACAGCAAGCTAATGATCATATTAATCCTAATTACAAGCCAAATTAACAAGAATTAAGTTTTACATTAAGCCAAGATGCCAAAAAGAATGATTCAAGATGATAAGCTAATGAACAAGATCGCGTAAGTCGCATAGGCACGAATAACAAGCATTTAACAAGAATTTAGTTGCATAACTAAATATTTATTAAGTGGGTTTCTATTTCACTAATTACCATTAATGACATGAAAAAGAATGCATTAGAACCATTACTAAGTCATGTACTGGGTAGATAAACGGTTCAGACTGGACCTTATATCTACTAGGCTTAAACAGGGCTGAACGGGGCTAAATGGGCTGAAATGGGGCACTCTGGGGCTTGGGCGGTTCCTGTTGGGCCGCCCAAGTACTTGGGCGGTTCCTGGAGGGCCGCCCAAGTTATGTGGTCCTCTATGGACCGTCCATCCTCCCTGGCCTGCCAGTTATGTGGTTACTTTCAGATCGTTTAACTTGTGCGGTTGATTTCGGACCTTATATCTAGATATGTGGTTAGTTTGGAACCGTTCATCCTGGGATGTGTGGTTCCTGAACAATCGTTTATCTCAGGCCATGCCAGGGTCAAAAGTGGTCAACAGAGATGTGCGGTCTATCGTAAGACCGTCCATCCCTGGGTCGATTCCGGTCATCCCTGCCGCGTCCGATGAACACCGGGAAGCCAAGGTTTGATAGGGTTGCACTAAAACTCTTATAACTCAAGGAAATGGACTCCAAATAAGGGGCTTTTGGTACCGTTGGAAAGCTAACAGAGAATACTATCTAACAGTAAGGCCAATTGTAAAATATCTCACTAAAATCGAGATTTATTAAGGTAAGACATGGGAAACCCTAATTCTGACATACTGTGACTAAAACGTAAAATTCTCTCAGTATATAGAACATAATTTGAGGCTTCTTATTTCAAAAGAAAGCCACTCCGATGCTGAATCCAACCATATAAGATATGGTACATGAGGATTAGGATTGGTAACTCGAAATCAGAAATCAACTCGGAACAACACACCGAAACCTAGGTCTAGACATGATGTTACTCCGAACAGAAATTCTCTAGACAGGCTGAATGTAATTTAGGGCTTTTATAACCAATGGAAAGAGCACGAAAAACTCTACAAGATGCATGGATCAATTTCATATTTACATCCCGAAATCAAAACTAAATCGAAGAAGGAAAAAAGTTAACCCTAATTTAACATGCTTCTAACATGCTTCTACTAAACCTTAAAATACTCGCAGGATACTACATGATATTTGGGGCTTTATATATCAAAAGAAAGAGGACTTCATACTGAACATTTTTATATATTACTTGATGTTTGAGCCCGAGAGAACCTACCTCAATTTGATGAAGAACAAGGAAGAATAAAGGAGGAAGAAAGAAAGAAGGAAGCCGACACCCACGCACTCAACACGAGATATCTCCCAGATCTGAAAACTTCAGCGACTGCCGTGGCTACCAAATGGGAATAGACTGGAAGGGCTTCATTTTGATAGTTTATACATGTTCTGGGATGGTCTGTGGTGAGAGGAATCGACGCCACAAGAGGCGTGTTGGACAAGGCGCCGCCAAGCAAGACCAAGTCAAAACTCGACCAGCCGCCTCAATTAGGGTTAGGGTTTCGAGCAATTTTTAGAGGGCTATTGAAGTTAAGATCATGGCCTTTAATTTGACACCAATTTCAGATCAAATGGTTGAGTATTAAGGTCGAATTTTGTGTTTGAAGTCAAGGTTGGGTAAAGGTTGAAAATTGTGGATTTTTCACTTAAAACATTAAATAGATCTTGCTACGGATTTTTAATGGGTTAATCCCAGAAGACAAATTTGTTACATACACTTCGAGAAACCTAATTACCATTTTTATGGATTTTTATCACGTAGAAGAATTTTCGATGGTACTATTCCAAGGAATAAAATATTATTTAATGGAACTCACTTAAACGATAAATAGATCTAATTACAGATTTTTACTGATAAAACTCAAGAAGGCAAAGTTGTTTCATAAATCATTCTCTATCAATTTACTATTTTTCTAGATTTTTGTGAGAAAGTCGAAATTACACTAGCACTATTCACTGAGGAATATAATATTAATTTCTGAAATTCATTTATCTAAATTAAAAATTCACTATTTCAATTAAATTTCAGATTTTAAAAATCGGGGTGTTACATCCTCCCCCACTTAAAGGAATTTGGTCCCCAAATTCACCGGGTATTACTAATTATGTGAATGTTTAAACTAAGATGATCTTATCTATCAAAATAACATGTTAATTATACTATCTATCAAAATATCATGTTAATTATACAACTAATGACGAAAGAATTTAGCTATAGCTAGGGATAAAATAGAACGATACCATATATAATTCTTCATTCGGTAGGAGTGGGTTCCGATTTTTTCTCTTGTAGTTTTGCTTGTGGAAGTAACTTAGGACAGCTAGCTATTTTATGATCCTGATTTCCGCAACGCAGGCACGCTCGGCTCCTTCGCCAGCACTCCTTCGTGAGGTGACCAAGTTTGTGATAGTAAAAACATTCCCTTGGTGTAAGATTACTCTTCTTCTTCTTATTATGTCGGGTTTCCTTACGACGGATTCGCCAGCCTTTAGCGGAACCGAATCCTAGCTTACCCATGGAACCACTCGGTTTCATTTTAAGAATGGCTTAGAGACCTACAAGATAGTTATATGGTTAACTTTTTCATTACCCTTACGTGTAACACGACGCAATCTTGCATATATTTTATTACTTAACCCACGATACTACCCAATCTCACCAGGTGACAAGAGATGACACAGGTCTTAAGACTTAGGGTAACCTATACTCTTGGACAAAATCCAAGGACTCAGGCAAGGAGGCTCTGATACCAAAACTGTCACGCCCCGAACCGATAGCAGCGGGAAGCGATGCTCAGAACGTGGCAAGAGACAAGTCACGATAACAAGAGCGGAAGATAAATAATCACAATAAAATACAAAGAGGCCAGACGCACATTTTGAGAAAATACGAACTCTTATTAATTTAAAAAGATATATTTTGACACCACTTACAATAAAAGATTCAAAATAAATAACAAAAAGAAATAACTAGACTAGCTAGACTCAAGAAAATGAAAGAGCATACTCCAACTCTAGGTTCCAGGTTCCACTCGATCACACTGATCCATTTCCCAATGCACGTACCGATACTCGCATAACCTGAAAAGGGATGGAAGTAGGGGTGAGCAAAAAGCTCAGTAGGAATTATACTCTATCATCAGGTATAGTTTAAGTGATTAACAAGTAAATTACATTTTTATATGCAATACTAAGAAAGAAATAAATGACGATAACGGTATAATGAAACAACGTAATAACAAGATCTTGCAAGGTCAAGAAATATACAATTGATAATGATTAACAAGGATAACAGATACAAGAATTTACAACAGGAGATATAACAAGAGACAGTAGTAAGGAATTGGCCAACAAGCAAGTAATTTATACATCATTCCAAGTACGATCAAGTAACAAGCAACAAGAGCTTTTATGTCGTAGACGGTACACAAGTCATGCGTTTCGGTGCAATGTCCCACCATGTCATTAACATCCCATGGGCTCACTAACTTTCGGGCGCTCTCCCCAGGACCAGACCGGGCCCCTACGATGCGTTGGCATTGATTTATTGGATCCAAGATCCCACGAGTCTAGACATTCAGTCAATTTTTAATGGCCAATTTAATCAGAGGAATTTCTGTCATAAGTTCATATTTAAAGGACCAAACTTGTCCTTGGATTCAAGAGTACAAAACACGGTCAAACTCATCTCCAAGAGATGTGCGGTCATAACAGAGCCGCTCAATGGTATATACGGTTCATACAGGGCCGTACATACAGGAACTGGACTAAAACTCAGCCCGAGAGGTCAAGAAAAGAACGGCTGACAGTGGGCCGCTCAAGTTATGAACGGTGCATTATGGGCCGCTCATGTCCAGAAGACATTAAGGCCTATGAACAAGATATACGGTCCATACTGGGCCGTATAAAGATATGCGGTCACAATCGGGCCGCCGAAGAGGTTATGCGGTCAACTATTAACCGCTCATGCCTCTCATCGTCCGATTCAATCCAAACCTTAAACCAGTAGTTTAAACACATAAAACAGGGTTTGCTGGTGTTTAACAAGTTCCTAACAGGGATATAACAAAGTTTCAAGATGATGGTAATACCGTCGGATAGAGTTTCCGGGGGTAAAACCAAGACTAGCAGGCGAATCGGTTAATCGACTTGCGTAAAGTCGGAAAAATTGGTCACGCTGTTACTATAGTACAACAGCTAAACAGCAAGCTAATGATCATATTAATCCTAATTACAAGCCAAATTAACAAGAACTAAATTTTACATTAAGCCAAGATGCCAAAAAGAATGATTCAAGATGATAAGCTAATGAACAAGATCGCGTAAGTCGCGTAGGCACGAATAACAAGCATTTAACAAGAATTTAGTTGCATAATTAAATATTTATTAAGTGGATTTCTATTTCACTAATTACCATTAATGACATGAAAAAGAATGCATTAGAACCATTACTAAGTCATGTACTGGGTAGATAAACGGTTCGGACTGGACCTTATATCTACTGGGCTTAAACAGGGCTGAACGGGGCTAAACGGGCTTAAAGGGGGCACTCTGGGGCTTGGGCGGTTCCTGTTGGGCCGCCCAAGTACTTGGGCGGTTCCTGGAGGGCCGCCCAAGTTATGTGGTCCTCTATGGACCGTCCATCCTCCCTGGCCTGCCAGTTATGTGGTTACTTTCAGACCGTTTAACTTGTGCGGTTGATTGCGGACCTTATATCTAGATATGTGGTTAGTTTGGAACCGTTCATCATGGGATGTGTGGTTCCTGAACAATCGTTTATCTCAGGCCATGCCAGGGTCAAAAGTGGTCAACAGAGATGTGCGGTCTATCGTAAGACTGTCCATCCCTGGGTCAATTCCGGTCATCCCTACCGCGTCCGATGAACGCCGGGAAGCCAAGGTTTGATAGGGTTGCACTAAAACTCTTATAACTCAAGGAAATGGACTCCAAATAAGGGGCTTTTGGTACCGTTGGAAAGCTAACAGAGAATACTATCTAACATTAAGGCCAATTGCAAAATATCTCGCTGAAATCGATATTTATTAAGGTAAGACATGGGAAACCCTAATTCTGACATATTGTGACTAAAACGTAAAATTCTCTCAGTATACAGAACAGAATTTGGGGCTTCTTATGTCAAAAGAAAGCCACTCCGATGCTGAATCCAACCATATAAGATATGGTACATGAGGATTAGGATTGGTAACTCGAAATCAGAAATCAACTCGGAAGAACACACCGAAATCTAGGTCTAGACATGTTGTTACTCCGAACAGAAATTCTCTAGACATGCTAAATGGAATTTAGGGCTTTTATAACCAATGGAAAGAGCACGAAAAACTCTACAAGATGCATGGATCAATTTCATATTTACGTCCCGAAATCAAAACTAAATCGAAGAAGGAAAAAAGTTAACCCTAATTTAACATGCTTCTAACATGCTTCTACTAAACCTTAAAATACTCGCATGATACTACATGATATTTGGGGCTTTATATATCAAAAGAAAGAGGACTTCATGCTGAACATTTTTATATATTACTTGATGTTTGAGCCCGAGAGAACCTACCTCAATTTGATGAAGAACAAGGAAGAACAAAGGAGGAAGAAAGAAAGAAGGAAGCCGACACCCATGCACTCAACGCGAGATATCTCCCAGATCTGAAAACCTCAGCGACTGCCGCGGCTACCAAATGGGAATAGACTGGAAGGGCTTCATTTTGATAGTTTATACACGTTCTGGGATGATCTGTGGTGAGAGGAATCGACGCCACAAGAGGCGTGTTGGACAAGGCGCCGCCAAGCAAGACCAAGTCAAAACTCGACCAGTCGCCTCAATTAGGGTTAGGGTTTCGAGCAATTTTTAGAGGGCTATTGAAGTTAAGATCATGGCCTGTAATTTGACACCAATTTCAGATCAAATGGTTGAGTATTAAGGTCGAATTTTGTGTTTGAAGTCAAGGTTGGGTAAAGGTTGAAAAGTGTGGATTTTTCGCTTAAAACATTAAATAGATCTTGCTACGGATTTTTAATGGGTTAATCCCAGAAGACAAATTTGTTACATACACTTCGAGAAACCTAATTACCATTTTTATGGATTTTTATCACGTAGAAGAATTTTCGATAGTACTATTCCAAGGAATAAAATATTATTTAATGGAACTCACTTAAACGATAAATAGATCTAATTACAGATTTTTACTGATAAAACTCAAGAAGGCAAAGTTGTTTCATAAATCATTCTCTATCAATTTACTATTTTTCTAGATTTTTGTGAGAAAGTCGAAATTACACTAGCACTATTCACTGAGAAATATAATATTAATTTCCGAAATTCATTTATCTAAATTAAAAATTCACTATTTCAATTAAATTTCAGATTTTAAAAACCGGGGTGTTACACTGATTATCTGTTATTTTGGAGCCTTTCTTGGATGGATTTCGAGCCCATTTCATTATTCCCTAACCTTTGGACTTCAGAGATCATGATTTCTTAGAGCCTTGGGGATTATTTTATCAACTTCTAGCCTTCCAAGTCGACTTGCGGCCCATTTAGGTCGACTTCCATCAAGCATTCAACCCCTTCCATTGGGCTATCTTCCTATTCAGGCCCTTTTTCATCCCCTTATTTTCCTCTATTCATTAAGTGTCCTTCACCAAAGTTGTTCGATTTTTAATGCCCTAGATTTTCTTCTTCTACGCTATTAGCCAGTTCTCGACCAATTTCAAGTTATTTATATTTTTTCGGCAGATTATGCTATTCACCCGTGAACCCAACATCCTTTTTCTATGTTCTCGCCCCATTTTCTCTCTCTTCTGCTTGTCTTCTCATCTTGCTCCCTTCATGAAAGTTTTTTAATTTTTTGTTATCTACAAAATCTCTTTCTATGTCTTTCACTAGTTCTACACCATTTTCGAGCTATTCTCCAATTTCCAAAATCTATTGTGTTTTGCCCAAAAATGTTCTTCCATCAGCCTAGCAGTCCTGGGAAGACCGCTAGGTGATGTTGGTGGTCTTCCCAAGACTGCTAGGCTCCAAACAGTGCCTGTTTTGCCCCGTTTCATCTTCTATTGCCTGGCAATCCTACCTAGACCATTTTTAGTCCCCTTGTGGTCCTCCCATGACTATTTTTGTCCCTTTGCGGCCCTACGATAGACCATTTTTAGAACAGAGAGTCCGGATGTTCGTGAACTCTGGCTCATTGGAATCCTTGTTGACACCACTTTCGAGGGAGATAAGCCTCCACCTTACTTTCCTTCGACTTGGGACTCTTTCCACCACTATTATCTGTTATCAATCTAAATCCTCGAAGGTGGGTTATTATCTCCTAGTTTGAACTAGGGATTCCTGCACTCCTATATAAAGAACCCAGTCTGCAGGTCGTGAAGCTGGGCTCTTCTTCAACTCGGGGCGAAGCCATGCCGCAACGTCAACTCACATCTTTGACCTCAACATGAAGGGGGAAGTATAGTCTTTCAATTCCATGTTCAAGGGCTTTCTATCTCTCTTTATTTTCATAGTTATTCATCCTCCAATTCTTAAAATCATCACAAATTTCTACTTTTTCTGCACTCTGTCTGCATTTTTCTCTGTTTTACATAGCATATTCCCGCAGTTGTGCTGCGTGATTTTTCTCTCTCTTTGTCTTCTTTTCATCACAATACACGCACCTATCTTTTGCACCCTTCTACAGGGGTTAAAAACTCTCCCCCGGTGCGTTCTCCCTCAATCTTTACCCATATTTTACCACTGCGGGATTGATACTACACTTGCATATTCTAATGGATTTTTCTTTTGTGTTTCATCTTTGTTTTATAGAAGAGCATGAATAGAACGTGAGGCCCTCTTCCTCTAGCCGGCTGGAAGGAGAGGAGGTTCATCCATAAAGTTCCCTACACCCTGTTTGTCAAGCGTGATCAAATCTTCATCTTTCCAAGGTACACGACACCGTTTCTATCTTCTTCCTATATCTTTTGGCGTTGTTAATCCTTGGTGGCGATCACGGTACGTTTCCTCATCTATTTTATCGCCCCTTTGTTGATATTTTCATGCTTGTTCATGATTCACATATGTTACTAGCATAGGTTGGGGGGGCGCATGGTAGATAGTTTATCTACATCCCTTATTTTCTGGCGATCACAGTGGGACACCTAGTGCTCATCACGTTATTCATGCTCTTTGGTAAGTTGGGTGTGTGTATGTGCATGTTTAGATAGAGTTTTATCCATTTTCCTACTGTTTTAGGCATTTTCAGGTCAGTTAGGGCCTTGAGGTCCTCTCAAGGACTGCCAGACGCGCCTAGCGGTCCTCACTGGGTAGCCAGGGCCTTTCTGTTGGTCTTGCGGTCTTCTGGTAGACCTCAAGGGGGGTAAAAACGGTCATCCAAGGACCACTTTCTGATTCTGACAGGTCTACGCGTAGGCTCACTGGGGCATCTTTCTTGGGTAATTTAGTTGGATTCTCGGGGTCGGATTGCCCTATTCTTGGGCCCGTTCTGTAGCCCTTTGTATTGTCTTTCCATCCATATATCATGTGCATTATTTAGGTTATGTTTGCATAGTTTAATGGTGTCTTCATTTTTGAGTTTTCTGCATAAAGTTTGTAGGCAGGTCTCGGGAAAGACTCACAAGTACATCTTTGGTAGATGATTTGATTAGATTCCCGAGGTCTGATTGCTTGTTTCTTGGTCCCATCTTGTTCCCCTTTGTATTATCTTTCCATCCATATATCATTTGCATCATTTGGGTCACATTGCATAGTTAAATATTGTCTCCATTTTTACATTTTGTGCATAAAATATGCATGCAGGTCCAGGGGCTGACTCACAGGTACGCTTTGCATTGATGATTTAATTACCTTCCAGGTTCCGATTGGGTCTTTTTCTAGTCCTGCCTTGTTGTCCTTCGTATTATCTTCAGTTTCATATATTGTTTGCATCCATATCAATGTGTTTGCATAGTTTAATATTGCCTTCGTTTTTCACTTTTATGCTAGATTTTTACATGCACTCCGGTGCACATAGGGTCATACATTGTATATTATAGTTGCATTCCCCTTGGTAAGTGATCCTCTCACCTCCATATTCCTTGGAGTCGACTAGATGATCTTATTCGGGACCTCCGTAAGTCCCCGTGAGCCGTGGATTCTCACACGGACGCCGGGCCAGTTATACATTTCCACCCCTTAGGCTTGCATTTGCATACGTGTGAGAGAGTTAACCTTAGTCAACCCAAAGTTTAGACCTTATTCCCATATGATTCCTATCTTGAGGAAATTGTGTTTAATTTAAAATATTAAAAGGCCCATCAAAACTTTGACAAATAAAAAATTCTCATCATTCTAACTTGTTTGACTTGGGTGAAACCCTTCACATTATTTTGTGTTGTTTGGGCATGTCCAAGCCCATTAGTGGTATTTTGTGTTGCATCCATCATCATCCACATATTCTGTTGTTGTTAAGCCCGTTTAGGTTAGCCCATTTTGTGTGTCCATTATCTAGTCCATTGTCCTCGATCTGTTCTCCCTTGGTCTTTGCATTAGTGGGTCAGCCCCCCTTATTCTCAAACCCATTAAGCCCTTGCTTCCCTCCTTGTATTAAGTCTCCATTTGCCCTCATGGAGCATCGTCCCAACCCCTTGTATCGTTCTTCTTCCCAATCTTCTTCCTATTCCCGTGTGGAATCCTCTTCCCACGTGGGCCCATCTTCCCATGGTCCTTCTGATCCATCGAATGAACAAGCAAACATCATGGCCCATCTATCATCTCTTGTTTGCCAAATAGACCCGGCCTAGGCCCAAAAACTCATTGTAAATCACCTTAATGGGCCTCCTTCTCATAACTGGCCTCATTCTCTTAATGGGACCCATCCTTTAATGGGCCTTCATCTTCCTTTAATGGGCCTCCTTCCTTTAATGGTCCTCCATTCTCTAATGGGCCTTCACCTTCCTTTAATGGGCCTCCTTCTTTTAATGGTCCTCCATCCTCTAATGGGCCTTCTTCTTTTAATGGGTCTCTTTCTCTTAATGGGCCTCCTTCTCCTAATGGTCCTCCATTCTCTAATGGGCCTTCTTCTTTTAATGGGACTTCTTCACTTAGTGGGCCTCCTTTCCTTAATGGGTCTGGTTTCCTTAATGGGCCTCCACCTTCTACCCATGTTGCTGCTGGTCCAATGGGTCCTTATGCTCATGTTCCTTCCAGGTCCACATATCCTTCCACCCCCGGAATGGGACCTTCTTCTTTTCAGCCCAGATCCTCTTATTCGGTCCATTATTGTAATCCTAGTCTGAATTCACATTCTCTTGCTCAAGCTGGCCCACATCCCTCTCGTCTCTCCTTACCCAAGAAATGATTTCTCAAGCCCAACGCCAGCTTGATGAACTCCAATGTCGGATTGATCCCAAGTCCTCCTTAAGTATTCCATTCACTTTTCAAGATCTTCGGCTTCCGCCATCTTCCCGAATCCCCGTATATCGCCATTATGGTGGAGTCGGTGACCCCTATGTGCACTTAAAAGAGTTTCTTTATGAGTCGGCCCAATTTGGTCTATCATTGGAAGGCCCAGCTCGGGATTGATTCTTCTCATTACCGCAAGAGCAGATTGTGAATTTTCATGTGGTTCAAGACAAGTTTATTCAGCAGTTTCAGGACCAGTTTAGGCCCAAGTTCTCTATTGTGGATCTGGTCCATGAGAAGATGAAGCCCGACGAGGAATTCTCTACTTTTGCCGATCGCCAGCATCGCCTAGCCCCACAAGTCTCGGG
This sequence comes from Amorphophallus konjac, assembly GCA_022559845.1. Taxonomy (NCBI): domain Eukaryota; kingdom Viridiplantae; phylum Streptophyta; class Magnoliopsida; order Alismatales; family Araceae; genus Amorphophallus; species Amorphophallus konjac. Next base: position 124,704,154 of record CM040125.1, read on the forward strand.
GCACATTCCGGAGGGAGAGCAAATCAAGATGCTAGTATCTAATGCAATGCCCGAGTACCGGTTCATCTTAGCCTTCAATGACATCACCTCCTTGCCACATCTTTACACATCCAATGCCTTGAGTCTTCTCCACCTTCTATGCCCACATCCACCCCGCCATCTACATCTACCCTCACATATCAACCCTCCATGAGTCAACCTTCCACTTATATCGCTCCCTCCATGAGTCAGCCTTACACAGCATCCACCTCCATAAGTCAACCCTCCACGAGTCAGCTTTTCACTTCTGCATACCCACATGTGTCTCCACCTTCGGTCAAGGAAACACCACACCCCGAGAAAGTGGATGACGTCCACTATATTCCTGCTCCTGCACCGTCGCCTAGTCCATCCACTAGCCATGTACCCTTGCCTATGCGACCCCCACTTCCGTCTCCGCAATCTCCACAACCCGCTTTTCCACAACATACCCCTCGGCATCCGCCTTGCCCGAAGTGGGCTCCTCATCCTCCATTGCCGGAGTAATTTACAGATATTTTTCGAGCTTTGCTGGCCACTCACGCGTTGCAGCTCCCTTCGATTATGCCATGTCGACCCGCGGTCGAGGATATGCTTCAGTTCAGTGATTTTCATCGTCAGTAGGGGCATTTGGTTGAGGATTGTCTCGAGTTCCGGGAGTTTGTTTACGACCTGGAAGATAAGAAAAGGATCGATTGGTCCGCCATTCGCAAGGTTGTTCTACATCTTGGCAGCAAGCAACAGCAACAGCAGGTGCCACCCAGGCAGCCGTCTCCATCACTACAAGGCCAGGGGCACCCCTGTGATTCTTCATCTAGCGCTACGCCCACTCCGTCATCTATTACATCACTCATTCTCTCACCTAGGCCATCGCCTACCCTATCATCTCCACCTACTCCATCATCTACCCTATCTCCATCTTCTATCCCAGCTTCATCGCCTGCACCCACCCAAGCTCTTGCTCAGGCTAGTGCCTCCCCCTCTACTCCCGTTGCCTCCACCACTACTTCCACCCCCAACGCCACTCGATGTGTTATGCCAATACGTCGATGATGGGCGCCGCGGCCTTCTCCTTTGCCTTCATCACCACCTCCATCTCCATTACCCTCATTGCCTATGCCATCTCCACCACCCTCACCATCGCCTAAACCTCCATCATCTCTGCCTCCACCTTTACCTTCGCCCGAGCCTATCATCGCCACTTCGCCTGTGCCTTCACTTGACATCACCATCCCCATTGAAACATCCACGCCATCAGAACCTATTGTGAATGACGTCACGCGGAGAGAAGGGAGAGGATAACTGAAAGGGAGGCTTTTTTGCGTTGGTGGAATGAGGATAACGACACACACACGCTTGCTGATATAAAAATGGGCAGAAATTAAATGGCCATGGTGGGAAGTGACTCGCCGCGGGCCTTGGGGGGAAGGGATGGTGCAGAATTTAAATTATAGAAATAAAATGGTAGAATTTAAATGGCCATGGTGGGAAGTGACTTGCCACGGGCCTCGAGGCGATGCGAATAGTGCAGAATTTAAATTACAAAAATAAAATGGCAGAATTTAAATGTCCATGGCGGGAAGTGACTCGCCACGGGCCTCGGGGGGAAGGCATGGTGCAGAATTTAAATTACAGAAATAAAATGGCAGAATTTAAATGGCCATGGCGGGAAGTGACTCGGCACGGGTCTCGGGGGGATGGGATGGTGTAGAATTTAAAAGAGGAACGGAACTGCCGCAGGAAGTGACTCTCTACGTGGGTTTATGTAGGCATAAAAGGACAGGCAAAATAAGAGAACCACACAAGAACCACCACGGGAAATGACTCTCCGCGCAATTTTATAACAATACAGAACCGCCGCGGGAAATGACTCTTCGCACTGTTTTAGAACAACACGGAACCACCGTGGGAAATGACGCTCCGCGCGGTTTATTAACAGAGATGACAGAAACAAATAGAAATGTTAGACCAGGTGGTACACGAAAATAGATCCAGGGGGGGTGAATGGATCTTTTGGAATTGTCACCCTATTAAAATCCAAACCCCACTCTAGGAAACAAATGAAAATAGCTCCACGGAAGACACATAATAGTGAGGGCTTCTACTGGACCAGAGGACAAACACTTAACATTCTAACACAGACTCAGCGGTAGGTATAGCCCATGGCACACACAGCTCAAGAAAGCAGATAAGGAGTTGAATAACCACCGCCCAGGAGAATAATTAATGAAACCTGTGAAGGGGGCAGAAGATAAGGAACAAGCACACGATTCAAACCACTACTCACAAGATTTTTTTGGTGGTTTGATATGTGACCCCACATCTACATCCACCCCTCACTCAAACCGAGTGAGGCTTCTCTTGCTAAAACCAATCAAGAACACCACTGCAGACTCAATCTGCAACATACGCTGCCTAACAGCTTGACAAACTGAGGGATACAAATCCCTCAACACAAATCCTACAACCCACAGAATCTGAACCCTGACCTTGCAACCTACAAGGTCAGAACTGGAGGACCAGTCCTCCCTTCCTCCAAACTGGAGGGAAACCGGAGATAAATCTCCCTTCTTCAGCTACCGCAGAAGGGACATGAACAATTGCTCACCAAAACCCAGAGGAATAAGTCCTCACTTCCTCTGAATCCACAGAGGGAAACCACGAGTGACACCCCACCACTCGCAAACTGGAGAACAAGTCTCTCTTCTTCTGAACCCTCAGGAGGAACCCAAAAGGAGAATGCAAGGAAATGATGAAACTAAAAGGAAAAATGAAAAGCAAGGACAAAATATAGCTTCAATGAAGCTCTTTCAAAAACAAGTCTATTCAGGATTTGATCCTGAGATAGATGAAAAATAAATCTTCAAAAACATCTACTTGACGGCTGCATCTCTATACTTCTTTTCTCTCTTCTTCTCTTTTCTTCTCTCTCACTCTGGCTCTCTGCTTCTTCTTCGCTCACTGACTGGCTCTCTCTCCGACTGCTTCTTCTTTCTCTCTTTCTCTCTACGGATCGTACTCTCTCTCCCTCCTGGAGATGCTCTCATTTCAGGCGAAGACAATGGCAGCAACTACGGCTGCTTTTCTATTTCTACTTCGAAGAGCTGGGTATCCTTATATAGAACAGGGGCACCATATAGATGTGGCAGAAAAAACCTACCGAAACCCCATTGGTCAACATGGCAGGGACGAGAAAGTTCCTCTGTCATAGTGCCTTGGATCACGTGCCCAATCATTTGCTCCCTGAGTCCATGCGCCAGCATCCCGCCATTTCTGGGAACAAGTGCATGTTCTTAGTTCGACCTCACGTGCTGCTTTAATCCTGTTACTTGGAAGAAGAATGTTTCATTAAAAACCTTGTAAACAGTAACATGCTCAGAATTTACCTGCATGCTAGCAAGAATAGCATTGACCTGGGTATGCACAAGGTGCAACTAGCATCGACTATGTATGACACTAGCACCGACCCTTTATGCAACTAACACCGACCTTGGTATGCACAAGGTGCAATTAGCATCGACCTTGTATGACACTAGCACCGACCCTTTATGCTGGATGGCCTATATGCACCGACCTTAGAGCATGAATGAATATGGTATGCATATCAAAATGTGCACCGACTTTGTCTGCAGAAGGTGCAACTAGCACCGACCCTGAATGCAGTATGCATTGTGCTAGTGTCGACCTTGGGTATGCATGAAGCGTAGCTAGAATCCACCTTAGCAGAACTAGCATTGACAATAGTATGTACAAGATGCAACTAGCATCGACTTGTATGCATGCTACAGTGATGTGCACAGACCCTCTTATGCATTTGGCCTAGACTAGCATCGACCTTAGTTTCTTTGAAAGCAAACTAGCATCGACCTGAATGCAATGCATATGACACTAGCACCGACCCTATATGCTTAGACACTCTGTGCTAGCATCGACCTTACCTTATGAAACTTGATGCTAACATCGACCTTATGAATGCACCGACCAAGTGTTTGACGAAATGTCATACACATAGAAATGACATGCGCACACAAGGTATTTAATAAAATGTCATGTGCACAAACTTTATGCAAACACGTTGACATTATGTGCACAGACCTAGTATGAAAAGGCAAAGCCAGCACCGACCTTAGTCTATGAACAGTAACTAGCATCGACCTTCATTCTTCTAAGGCTCAAGTAGCATCGACCTTCATTGTGCCAATACTTAAGAAGCATCGACCTAATTTCTCTATCAAGGTACATGCACTGACCTCTATAGAAATGTGCTCGGACCTGAGTGTCTCACCAATGTGAATGTGCACTGACCTACGTGTAATGAGCTCTGACTTGAGTGACTCACCTTGGAGCAGAAGTGTTGACACTTGGAGCAGTAGTGTCGACACTTGACATGTGTAACAGGTAATAGTGTATAAGAGTACATTGGCCTTATGCATGATGACTCTGAAGACATCACATGCACTAACTTGTTGTATGTATGCACTGACTTATAATCACAGACAAGGCACATCAACCACAATATTTTCATGCACTATGCACTAACTATGATTCATATAGACATCATCAAAAACCTCATAAGTGCAACAAAACACATATGTCATCATCAAAATTATCAAGCATCAACATTATGACATATGACATCATGCTTAGATGAGTCATAGTGTTTGACATCATCAAAACCACGGGGGTACAACAAGGAATGCACATAGTGAAGAACCGTTGCAGGAAGTGACTCTCTGCAGGTGTTAATAGAGGATGGGAACAAAAAAAGAAAGAGCGTGTGTGTGGGATTGGTGTGATCGCCAGGGGCTGAGGGCCCCGAAAGGAAAGAACAAGTGATTGCTTACCTCAGACGTGGGAGATGGTATGGGTCCTTTCTTCCTCTTCCTTCGGTCGGCCGATGAAGAGGGCCTTCTTTGGTTACCCTTACAAAAGAACAGACAAAGAGAACAATCGAGTTAGAACATTGGTAGTATAGTATCAGCCCCTTGTGAGGAAAAGAATAAAACCATGAGCGAGCACACACCTGGTTGGTGTTATTTTAAACCCCTTTTAGTGCAAAGGGTGGTAGGATGCTATGATGAATGAGACAGCGTGCGATGACATGCGAGATGCAGAACTTCTCTTAAGTAGAGAGCGAGTATGAATGGAAATGGAAGATGATGCATGCAGTTAAGAATAAAGAAGAGCAAAGGGGAAGAAGGGGCTTATTGGGGGCACCGGTGGCGGAATTCACGGAGCTTCGACAGCACTTCGACAGCACCTCGGCAGCGTGAGGATGACGTGGAAGCATGGCGGGTGAGGTAGCCTTCCTCTCGTGAGCACCCGGGTAGCCGGAAGTTCGGCAGAACCTCCCCTAGAAGGGCCTTGGACCTTGGGATGGATTTGACAGCATCTACCCCTCCTCTGCCGCATCTGAAGCTCTCTAGGATTCGGTAGAACCTCCCCTTAAGAGCCCTCGGGTTTGGAAATGATTTCGAAAGGGTATCCCCCTCTTCTCACGGATATGATCTGCCTTGGATTCGAGGGAGGGGGTCCTCTATTTATAGGGGAAATTTTCATTGACGCGTCTGGGTTTTGGGACGCATCCATATTGATGCGTCCCATTGACCAGACGCCTCAATGAATATAAAAATATTTTCTTACATCTGTTTATTATATTTAAATGCACTGACGCGTCTCCGAGATTGGACGCGTTCAATTGAAGTGTCCCAGGTCCCAGACGCGTCCCAAATTTCCAAAATAAGGGCGCCGAAAGCCATCGAGAACGGAGAAAGCGATTGATTTCGACGCCTAACCACGACTTTTGATGGACGCGTCTGGTAGGCAAGACGTTTTTATGTTTGGAATTATTCAAAATGTCAAACTGAACGGCGAGAGCAGCGCCGCCCGCGTGCTGTACGAGAGTCTCATGAAGGCATCTTGTGCCCCTAACGGCTTTAATGGAGGCGTCATGGTCCCCCGTTACGTTTAAAATGATTTTCAAAAAATTTCAAAAAATTTAAAAAAAAATCATGAAAAAAGGAAATCACCCAAGTAATTCAAAATGTGGAGGCCGCCTTGGGACATCATAGTCTAATATGAGATTTACTCACTGTAGTGTCGAAAACGGCGTGTCTACAGCTACCCTGCCTTGGTGTCTGCTTTGTAAGGGAGTGACACGTAGTGGAATAGAATAGAAGTGTAATGAAATGGAGTGAGGACGAACTGAAAAGTAGATGTCAAGGTGTGATGAGACACGCTTTCAACATTACGATTGGGAATCTTTTCAGAGCGTTAATGAGGCAACCTTAAAGAAGGTCTTCCGAATTTAACGATTGTTTGGATGAAAATCAACCAAAGAAGGGGAAGATGTGCACTCAGGCACAAAACAGAAAAAAGGACCAACTTCTCTACGCGGAAGTACCTGGGGCGTAAACCTGTAGGTTTCACCATTGGGGAGCGGTTACTAGTCAATGTGGTAATGCTACGGCAAAGGTTGGTCAAATGGAGTAAAAGAAGGGTGAAGATTTGAGGATCAATCCAAACAAGGGTCTCTTCCAGAAAATGGCCCAGGGTAGTCTCAAGGAAACTCAGTACTCAATTTAGAATAGAATATCTCATATTAGAAAAACTTATGCATGGCGGCTCTCACAATCGAATTGCTTGTATGATCATCTGCAATGAAATCAATGTGCTACATGAATGCATGCTGGGTTTAAAGGAAAAATTAAAATAAATTAAAATAGAAGATAGCCAAGGATAATTTCGTCAAGTTGTTAAGCCCGGGTCAGGATACCAATCTCATGAGCTGATACTGAGCCGGAGCCCGTTTATCCACGTACCAACTTACTGAACGGAACCATCGTCCCCACGCTATCACAGCTTAACAGCCTATCCGTACAACTCGAATTCCTCTGAAATCATCACTATTTTTTTTATTGAAGGGGAACTCAAATTCTAGATTCGGTCAGGTCGTAAGATCCTTGACACGTTCTAATAGCGTAAATATCATATAATACAATGCATGACATGGTGGGACCACTGGGACATGGGGGGACAAGGTGGGACAACGATGCCCCACCTGACCCCTCCTTTTTTTTGGACAAGTGCACTCAATAATTAGCACAGTAAAACAGAATTACAACTGTACAAGTAGATCAACACACAGAAGCATCACAACAAGATGAAATTGCTTTAACAAAGTCAAAGATGGCGACTCCAATTTTATATTATTTCTCGGTTCCCTCCTTTCCTAAAAGCACCTCCCTACTTGGCCTAAAGAGCATCAGAGATTTAGTTTAAAAAGGGAAGAGAAGGGGAGAGGAGAGATTTAGCATTTCAAGATGGAAGGCGAGTCTTCTCGACCTGTTAAGAGAAGTAGGCCTAGCGGCGAGCTCAAGCGGCTCATGGACTCGAATGGCATCTGAGCAAGAGGCTTCAATCACAGATGGTCATTTGAATCATTTCATATTTTTCCTGCATGGTCTCTCCCTCACCTTTTCATTCTTTTTCTTTCCTCTTTCCAGCTGTACCCTCTCTTTCCAGGCCCAAGGAAAATTTCAAAGCTATCGTAGCTCTCGAAGCTTACTTCCAACATTTCCATTGGCATGAGGGCTATCATCATGAAGTGGCACCTCTAAGGGCTCGTGGTTCATGTCAAGCACTATGACAAGATTTTCATGGATTGGGCGGCTATGGGTGCACTAGCAGAGATTTGGCATCCTCAGACTCATACCTTCATTTTCCCTAATTTCGAGGTGACCATCCTTCTTGAAGAGGTGGAACTCATGCTCGATCTGAAGAGATTCAAGAAAGATGGCAAGATAAAGATCATGCCCCTGCTGAAAAAGGTAACCTCCGAAGAAGTACTTGGAAGCTTCATGCCATCTGGTGCTATCAGAAGCGTCCAGACCCAAAAGGGAATCAATCTGCAAAAGCTTGCAGAATGGGTCATGAAGGCCCTTGGAGGATTGACAGGTGATGATTGTATGGAAGGAATCATGAAGGGTTTCACAATTTGCTTGTCGGGTGCTCTCTTATTCCCTCACACGGACAACATAGTGGAGGAAGATCAGCTGAGTGCCATTTATGGAATTTGGAACGGCAAAAGGATGGGGCCCATTGTTCTTGCTTACCTTTACAGCAGTCTGATAGCCTCCAACATGGGTGAGCCTCCTTTTGGTTGCGTACTTCTTCTGAATTGCTAGATTGACTTGCATTTCAAATTTGACCATCGTGATGGGATGCCGACTACCTCGAAACTCTTCGAACAAAGCCCCCTCTACCACATAGCCGATGTGTTAGGCTTTAGTGGTAACGTGGTAAATCGCGGTCCTTAGCTGAAGAAGCGCAAAGATTGGCGAGCTCACTTCAATACCATGACGTAAAATATGTTTACTTGTGCGCCGACATGCCTACTTCGACACACACTCCTCGTGAGGTCTTTCCCTGAAGCTGAACTTCAACTTGTTGGCGCGACTGAATTTATCTTTTACAATGCGCATCGGTGTTATACTCAAATCGGGCTTCCTCGCCATTCGTTCCCAATGTTATCTGACATTCCTCCTTTGAGGAAGAGAGAGCTGAGCACGGAAGAAGATGCAAAGGAAGTGAAGGCCATCAAAGCATCATGGAAGACGAGCATTCCAGGAAAGGCACTGGTGCACATAGAGGAAGAACGCGAGCTGTGGAGAGCTTATGTAACTGAACTGGGGAAACTGAGACCCGAAGTGCCTAAACCCCTGATGTAACTCATTTTTTTTCAATGAAATAAATTCTGAATTTTAATGCCATTGCATGTGCAGTTTTTTTTTTGTGGGCACGTCTAGAAACTGGGATGCCTTAAATTCACGCGTCTTCCCAATTAGATGCCTTTATTTTATTTAATTTGATTTAGTTTGTTCATTTTTTTATTATTTTTAGTAGCCGCGTCTGGGTGCGCGAACGCGCCTAATGGACGCGTCTTCGCGCCAGGACGCATCACATTTTCGAAAACCATAACCGTTGGCCACCCGAGTGCAGCCCTTTTTCTTCCCTATTCCAACCGAGCAACCCTTTTTCTCGCCAAAAATTGCTCACTTTGTTTCTTCCTCCCCGATCCTCGATCAATGGAACGTGACGGGCCGGGCCATGGTGGAGAAAGAATGGGGCGAGTAGTTCCTTGCTTGAGGAGGATCATGCAAGAGCACAAAGAGGCGGCCATGGAGGAGGAAGGGCCTCCTTTGGCTATTGAGGGTCCCGAGAGGCCTGGTGGCACGGAGGGACGTGGGCACGACCCGGTAGGCTCCTCGATCTTTCACTCCCTTAATTTTATTTTGGTTTTGTAGCGCCCCAGGTGAGAGGGGGAATAGGATTCGATGAGTGCGGCACTTGAATGATGAACGCGTCTTCGACAGATGGCGCGCGTTTATTTTATTTTATTATTATTATTTATTTTCTTTTTTAACTGATGTGGGTCGTTTGGATTTTGATGTGCAGGGTGTGATGAGGACCCTGGGCTTGGCCGATGAGTGGGCGAGTGCGGATGAGCCGAACCACATTGGGCAAGAGACTCGAGAGAAGGTGAAGCTCGTAGATTGGGGCACATGCTTCCCTGCCCAGTTCCAGGGCGTGCAGCAGGGTGACGTGCATGTGGTGTCTCACGCACAAGATAGTGCCGACTGTTTGAGGTAATGCATGGAGGTCCATGCGGAACATCTCCAGCTCGGGAGACCGGCAGAGGTAAAGATAGGGATTACATTCTTTTTTTTGTTTATTTGTTTTTTTTTGTGCATATCTAAATGCTTATGAGTGCAGGATGCCCATCATGCCATCATTAATGTCTTGCAGACCCATCTGATGGATGCTAGGTAGCAGTTGGCTATCACTCGACAGGAGCTGAACATCCTAGTATTTTTTTTTTAGAATCCTAGTGGCTCAGTTGCTAACTGTTGTTGGTTTGTTTCAGTGTGCCCAGCAGATAGCAATGGCAGGGATGGCTGATGGGGCGTCTTCTAGCTCCCAGGCTCGTCCTTTGGACGTCACCTTCCTCTGGGAGCAACTTGCCAGTGCAGTAGCTCGCACCAGGGAGGCGGAGTGTGAGCTCGCGGCTCGGGTGAGTACTCGCCTTGCTTGGGTGTTAATTATTCGCCGCTATTTCATTGACTTTGTAAAATGTTTTGGCTCTGGTAGGCGTTGGAGATTCAGGGTGTGCTGGCTCACGTGTCCCGTGCTGAGGAGGAGCGCGATGCTTGGGCGGCCACCATAGTGGAGCTGCGACGTCACGATGCAGCGGGGTTGTCTTGAGACATCCCGGAGTTGAGGGTTTTCCTCAAAGTGGCAAGGTGAGAGGTAGAGAGAGAGAGAGAAAAGAGAGGGAAAGGGAGAGAGAAGAAAGGAGGACAGAGCGATAGCGGGATTGGGACGAGAGGAGGGCTCTAGAGGCCCAGGTGATGGGGCTCCAGCTAGGCCTTCGGGTTGTGGAACAGAGGCTGAAAAACATTAAGGAGCGCCACGAGAGGGCCCGGGTGCTTGGGGTGCACCTTCGTCAGTCTGGATACCTCTCTGTGGGTGGCTTCTTTGTCCCTTCAATAGAGCAGCAGTGAGCTGCCGGGGCTGAGCCGGTACTGCGAGGTGGAGCAAGTACTACCTCGTAGGGCTCTAGGATGCTTCGTAGGGACCCTCATCCTAGGAGAGAGGAGAGGGACGGCCGGAGGGACGAGCTGGAGGATGATGGCAAGAGAGGTAGAGAGTAGTACACCTACCCTGCTGTTTTATGATGTGCGTGACAGTTTATATGGAATGATATCGTTTGTTGCCACTCGTTTGTATTCCTTCTCCCCTACGCTTCTTTTCCACCACGCTACTCCCATGTGACAAGTCTTGACAAGGCGCTACCCCCAAAAATGGCCATTCTTTTCAACGGGAATCTACCGTCGAAATCAGCAATGATAGCTTCTAACACGTCTGTCTTATGTCGTGTTCAAACTTCCCATAAACGCAATTCATCTTTTCTTCTCTCTTCTTTTTTTTAAAAAATTATTTATAATACAACAAGCCGCCCCTAAACTGTGTAGGGAGCAAGTCATCATGTAACACCGTCGGGCCAAACACCCTCTGTGAGCGGCGAAGTGACGCACGAAGTTGCAAAGAAGGCGCCTTATCGCGAGGGCCATTGTTAGAGGTAATGGCGACAGTTGGCTCGGACCTCTTTCATTCCTATAAATACCTCCCTCCTTCATCTTCCCAGGGGCACTGGAAGCTAACTCGAAGAGTAAAAGTTTCCAAGGGACAAGAGGGGCTAAGAGTTCTTAAGTTTCGGAATGGAGGGCGAATCTTCCCACTCCTCGAAGAGGAGGAGGTCTAGTGGAAGCTCCAAGAGGCTCTCTGACCTCGAAGGGCACTGGAGTGAGAGGACCCAGTCTCATCTTGTGAGTGGACCCTGCCTCACTTCTTTCCGCGCTCTCCCCCTTTCTTCTAACAACACACACTTTCTCACTTCTTGTGTATGCGCAGAGCATGATGAGATCACACATTTCATGGGAGCTTGTGGTGGCCGCATATCGGGGGTCTTCCGGACATCCAGAAGGCTCGTCTAGACGTGATGGGGTTCGGGGCCTTTCTCCGAATCGAGCCAATCAAGCTCGACCTCGCCCTCATGCAAGCATTGCGTGAAAGATGGGATCCAGCGAGTCGGGCCTTCTTGATGCCTTGGGGGCACATGGTGCCCAGCCTGGAAGATGTGGTCCGAATCACGGGCCTCCAAGTGGATGGCGAGGTGGTGACTGGTGTCACCTACTCTGATTCTAGGGAGGCTGCTCATAAGTTATTAGGGTTGGCCTTGGATGATCGGAAAAAAAGGCCAGTAGCCAAGGCGTCCATCATGGAAGCATTAGGGCTTACTAACACTCGTCCGCGTGATGATGAGTCCTTGGAAGATTTCATGGAGAGGACTGAAAGAGGGTGTCGCGCCGTGTAATGCATAGATGCTAGCAATTGGGAGCGGTCCGACATTGATTTGAGAAGATTCCTCCTCTTCCTGTTAGGGAGGCTGCTACTAGGCTCGAACGGTGACAACACCCATTGTCACTTCCTAGAGCTCCTGGTAGACCCTAAAAGAGTGGGGCGGTACACCTGGGGAGCTGCCGTGCTAGCGCATCTATTCGCGGGTCTATCCGAAAGGTCAGACGGAGAGGCAACAGTGAGTGGCTTTACGCCGTTTATCCAGGTATCCCCCCTCTTTTGTGTGTGTGTGTGTTTTTTTTTTTTAAATGGGGATGTTGATGACACATGATGGCGCAGTTATGGAGCTATTATTACCTTCCAATGGGAAGGACTCGTCATTGGCATTTTGTGGCAGTGCCGCTTGCTAGACGGTGGCAGCCTATCATGAGCCCAGCCCCTCTATCCTACCAGTTGATGGTATTAAGACGCGAGCTGCTAGAGTTCCCCGCAGCCATGGTGGTTATTATTATATATTTTTGTAATTTTTATTTTTATTGTTATTATTATTATTATTATTTTGATATTGACCAAGAGGAGGTGCTCGACCTGACTTAGGTGATCTGGAGACCTTATGCGGCCATAATTGACGCCGATCAGTCATGGGTTATTGTGGACACCAAAAATTGCACGCCCAGATGTCCCGCTCGGCCCCGCATCAATAACGGCGCTGAGTGAAGAAGCCCCAGGGAGACTGGTCATCCCGGGCTCCCCAAATATGCACACTGCCGTGAAGCCATCCCCGGAATCATGACAGTAAAGAGAAGCCAACCCCCGGGAAACCCACAACCCACGGGCCTCGAGGGAAATCGAATGGGCCACAACTCGTGCCCACAATGGGCTCAAAAAAACCGCCCTTTTGGCCTCCAGCGGCACACCCCTGAGGGCTCCAGCGGCACGGCCCCAAGGGCTTTAGCGGCACGGCCCCAAGGGCTTCAGCGGCACGACCCCTGAGGGCTCCAGCGGCACGGCCCCAAGGGCTTCAGCGGCCCAGCCCCCATGGGCTTCAGCGGCACAACCCCAGAGCCCCTCAGCGGCACGCCCAGCCCAGGGGCTTCAGCGGCACGGCCCCACGGCCTTCAGCGGCACACCCCCTTGGGGGGTCTTCAGCGGCACACCCCCTTGGGGGTCTCCAGTGGCACGCCCCGATGGGCTTCAACGGCACAGCCCCCATGGGCTTCAGCGGCACAGCCCCCATGGGCTTCAGCGGCACAGCCCCCATGGTCTCCAGCGGCACGCCCCCATGGGCTTCAGCGGCACACCCTGCTGGGCCTTCGACGGCACGCCCGTTTTGTGCCCCAGCGGCACGCCTTTTGGCCCTCCTACGGCACGCTTGTGCAGCCCGTCAACGGCACAGCGTGAAGGCTTTTTCAACGGCGGGGGACGACGTGAAGCCCATGCCCTACATATCCTTGGCGCGCAGTGAGCTATCCGAGGTGTCAGCCGATCGTTGGGCCACGCAGGCTACTCCACTGACAGCCAGGACAAGGGGGAGTCAAACCCCATCATCACGAGTTGCTTCCCGCCTTCGACGGCCCTGCTCAAAGGCTCCGGCTGCTGGGAGTATAAATGACTCCCGCTTCGACAGAGGAGAGAAAAAAGGAGAGAGGGGAAGGAGACACAGACATACAGACGTAAGACACACACGCAAGAGAGGAAGAGAAGAAGAAGAGCCCCGGCGTGAGTCCCCTCTAACGACCACCGGGCAGAAGCGAGAGTAAGAGAGAGAGAGCTTGATGTAGTAGGAGAAGGTGGGGGAAAGAGTAGGGGACGATTGTCCCTGCTCCAATCCCCAACACCACCTTCTCTTTTGTGCTATGTTCTTCCCCTTTCCGTTCTTTCTTTCTTTGGGTTTCCTCCTTGCCTGTAGTCTCGACTTGGGCACCCTTTGTAATGTGTATATAGGGCCACGGCCCTTGGTTTCCCATGAATGACAATCACCCTTCTCGGGTTTCCTTGCTATTCGTGTTGGTTTACGCCAGTCTTCATGGTGTATGGTGTGTTACTCGTTTTTTTTTATTTCCTCCGGTGCTTTCAGAGTCTCCGTAGCAATGTGATTGCCCCGTATGATACTTGGCCTCCCGGGTTCTATGCCCTCTCCTACGACCATTGGCTGCTCTCCTCCTCTTTTAGAACACCCAGTAGCCAGTAGCCCATCCTTGGCTTTCCCCCACCGGTGTGCCCTTAAATTCCCCTCACCAATGTCCTTCAACTCCTTTTGGCCGGCACATCCCTGGCTCTTCCTAGCCGGTGCACTCTTGATTTCTCCAGGCTAATGCCTCTCCGGCACGCCTCTTGACCCTTGGACGGTACACCCTAGGGAGGCCCCTGACGGCACATCTTTTGGCCCTTGGCCGGTACACCCATAACCGCCCTCAGCGGTACACCTTCCCTGAGTGCCTCAGCGGCACGCCTGGCCCTGCCCCAGCCCGGTACGCCTTGGCTGAGCCCCAGTCCACCTTGTCCAGTCCTAGAGGTCTTCGGCCCATTGTTTTCCTCGTGTTTTCCGAGGTTTTATAAAGGTGTTGCTGCCTCCGGGCGCCCACCCCCAGTTGTCGGGTTCCGCCACTCCATGTGGGCGCGTTCCCTGTACCTCCCTTACGCTCGGGTCAAGGGGAGATGCTGCCGAATTTTTGTCAAGATATAACAACATGTTAAATAAGGCAAAAGGAAGCAACAAACGAACAGAACAATTAACGATAAAACTTTTCGACTTATCGAGCCGCTGCCGGAACCATGACGAGAACTGGACCGATTAATAACCCGGCAGCCCGAACGTCCGATCTGTGAGAAGAGGCCGAACAGAACAAAGCAAAGGAGAAGTTTATATCAAACTACATGAAAGTTAAGATAAGAAGAAAATAAAAGCCTTAAAATGAATAACAAAAGAATGTACTTTCACCAGCCTGCCTGTCCCAACCTCCACCGGCACACTTAGCCAGCCCCTCACCGGCACGCCCTACCCTCCACTCCAGTAACCCTTCACCGGTACACTCTCGCTCCTTTCAGCGGCGTAGCCATTCCCCACCTTCAACAGCATACTCCAACAATCTTCAGCGGTACACCCCCCTCAATCCCTGCGGTACACCTCTTTGAGCCTCCAACGGTACGCCCTTGCACCTTCAGCGGTACACCCTTATTGCCCCCCCAGCGGTACACCCTCTTGACCTCCAGCGGTACGCCCCATTCCCCAGCGGTACGCCCCTCTATTCCCTTCGCCGGCACACTACATACATATATATATAGCATGATAATAACATTAATGATAGCAAATAAATTAAAGGACTTCGAATGTGCAACATTAATAATGATAAAAGAGGTGGGAGGAGTAATAAAAATAATAATAATGAAAATAGTAATAATAATAATAATAGTAAATAAAAGAAGAGAAATCATCCGGGACAAAGGCACAAAGAAGTAATAAATAGCAAAGGAAAGAGAAAAGCATATAATTAAGAAAATCCCAGATAAAAGATGCTAGGGTCCACACTGTAGTCCCATCTCTCCCCGGGATCCGATGCAAAAGGAACAGCAATGCCGCCCTTTCAGGTCGAACCCGAGTCTTGGGAATTATCCCGATATGGCCAGGCTCTGACCTGACCTCGGGCCGACATCTTAATCGGACCGGATTTGTTTCTCGTTCCGGACGCTTTCCGAGTCATCATTAAAATTACCGTATACTCGGCATACATTTGAACGAACTCGTCCCAGTTTTCCCGTCGCGTTTCCATCACGGACCCGTGTCCGAACATGAAAAGGTCCACGAGTGACCGACATGGCCGACGGTTTGTGGTTGAATACAACCCCCCGTGTGATCTATCCCTACCTCTCTCTCTCGCAATTAGTATTATTCTTTTCAGCCGCAGGGCCCCTAATTTCGGCAATTAATCAAGGGTATTCCCTCGTATGGGGGACGTAAATGATGTCGTGACCTTTACGGCGCGACGGGATTCGGTCCCGACACGAACCACATAATCGTCTGACGAAGTCAGATCGAGCGCATCATGGGCTCTTCGGAGCCCGAATAAATTGTCACCTCGGTGACTGGCACGCCCACGCATTTAATAAACTGACGAACGAACAAGATGATTGTCAAATAAAAAAGTGCGTCCACAAGTCTGGCACGCCCGGTGGGACCGATCCACCCTTCATCTCTTTGCCGAAATTAGGGGCCCCGCGGCCCCTTTCTTGTAATACTAATTGCGTTACTTTCTCAAATGTAGGAGAGGGAATTGCATCATGGTGCCGACGATGGCTGTCACTTGCGGCCCTCAACCCGTCGAGAACCACGTCCGAGGTGGCTACCTGGCGGTCCCCCTCAGCTTCGGGAGCTTCCCTCCCATCGTAGGCTTCCCCAACTTCTTGGGGGTGGCCTTTGTCAATGTTCTTGAGGTGAAGGCGCCCGAGGAGTCCCAGATCAACGCTCCCGCTCTGGGGCCGTCGAAACTACTGTCAGCCGAGCTACGGCCAGGAACAACAACAGCGTCCCCACAACGACGCTGAGCTGCAACGTGCACCACGTGCACCAAACTACCGGCCCTTCCCACCAAGGGTCAGCATCCCACCGAAGAAGGCTTCGGAGGAGCAACACCGACGCCGGCTCGGGGCGCCGCTCGTCCAACTCCGGAAAGTCCATGACTGTTGGGGCCCTCCGAGTCCGTCTGGACGGGCAGAGGTCCCAAGTGACACCGGACCGTATCGTCCCGACCGTCCCAGTCCGCAACTCTTTTCAAGGACTGGAGAAGCTGAAAGAGAGGGCGACGCCCGCAACCCCAGCTGCGGCACTGAAAAAGGCGCCGGCTCATAGGCCGGCCAAACTGAAGCAAGTCTGGGTACCCAAGGAGGCCCAGCCCACTGCACCCGCCCAGGCAGGGCCCAGTACTTCCCGCCCGAGGAGGGCCCGACGAGATGGCGGGGTCGAGGTGATGACCCCAACTCTCCGACCGGCACCCGTCATCCCGGTGCCGTCCGAGAAAGCTCACCGCCGTCACCGCGGGCGCCGACACAATGCCGCCCGCCCGGCACTCAGGGCCTACTCTCCTCCTGCCGCTGTCATCGACATGCAACCGCAGGCTGCTCTCCCTGACCAGGAGTGGGAAGGGATCGAGCAGGCTGCGAGGAATTACCTCCGAGGCCCGGGTAGCACCCCCGCCGGCCGCCAGAGACTGCTGGGGGCAATGGCCTCCGCTTTCCAGGAAGAAGGAGCCCGGCCCACGCCCAACGCAGAATCGAGGAACCGCTCGGAGGAACAGCGCTAGTCCCCTGTCCGGGAGGAAGTGCCGCTCCGACGGCTGGTCTTCGACAGGCTGGTGTTCCCGGGAAGATCATCCAGGAGGGCGACAAAGAGAAACAAGAGATGGCAAACCTTCACCTGCAATATGGCAGGAGTTCACGGTCGGTATGGGGCTTTGCCTGTCGATCCGGAAGAGATGGCCAGACTTGCCGCCAGGCCGGGACCCCTTACTAGAAGAGGGAGAGCGGCGGGCAGTGCGACACCCACAGGCGCCGAAGGGACCTTACCTGAAGAGCCCCTTGCGGCCCTCACGGCCAACGTGGTCACCACCGGCGACACGAGCGGCGAACCCTCTACATCATCAGAGGACGCCCCGGCCGAGGAGACAGGGGCATGCCCAGCCTCCCCACGGTTGACCCGACAATGCCGCTCATGATGCAGCGGTTCCAGTAGGAAATTGAATCACTTAAAAAGCAACTGAACGAGCGGAACACACTGCCCCTGATGTCCTGGCAGACCAAGGTTTTGCTCGAAGCGCCCGGGGGCAACGGGCGATCCTCGGAAGCGACTCCGCAGGCTGCGGCATTCCCATCAATTCCCAGCTACACTGGGGGCATGCCTCTGCAACGGGCATTGCACCCAGCGCTGGCCCCGCCACCGATTTTGCCTCCCCAAGGGTCTCCCATGGCCCTACACGCGACGGTACTCACTGCTCCGGGGGCACAGCCTGCCCACCTCCACTCAGGCCCGGTCGACCCGATAAGGATGAATGGAATGATGATGGATCAGATGATTGAAGAGAAGCTGGCCTACAAGGGCGACATAGATCGTGCCGCTTTTGAGCTGTACCAGGTACCTTACCCCGCCGATCGTGCGGTCAAAAGGTTGCCTCCCGGCATCAATAAACTGCCAGAGTTCGGGAAGTTCAGTGGACAAGGTTCCCCGAAAGAGCACATAACTCACTACATCAACCTAATGAGTGATTTGGCAGCCGACGAGTCCTACTTGCTCAAGTACTTTGGGTCCTCCCTCACAGCACCCGCATTTGAGTGGTATTCGAACTTACCGGTTGGGTCTATCAATAACTGGCCCGACATGCAACGGAAGTTCCGGAAGCGATTCCACGCTGCCAAAAGAGAAATAACTATGGCAGAACTATGTGCCTCCAAGCAGAGGACTAATGAAACTACCTTGGAGTATATCAGAAGATGGCAGAATCTCAGTATGAGATGCAGGCGGCCGCCGCACCAAGAAAATGCAGTGCAGATCTGTAAACAAAATTTGAAGTGGGAGGTCCTCAAAAAGATGATTGGAGAAGTTCATACGATCGACCCCAGAAGGTTCGAGCGGCAAAGAAATAAAGATGAGAGGGTCGTCACCAGTCCTTCGCCGGCTAGACCGGCCGAATATCAAAAAGCCCTTTCCTTGCGGGCTAAAATGATGAGGCCTTACTCCTTTCCTAAGAAAAAGACTCGGCTTTGTTTGAATGGGCCATCAAATACAATAAGGTCACTCCGCTAGAACCAAGGAGGCCGGACGATCTTAGAAGAAGAGACAACCCCCATTTTTGCCTGTATCATCAAATGTTCGGGCACTCCATTGAAGACTGCTATGTGTTCAAAGATGCTGTCGAGCGCCTGGTTAGGAAGGGGGAACTCCAATTGGGAAAACATAAAGTGGACCCTCCACGTCCGCACGAGATGCCCGATCTGAAGAGAACAGTCAATATGGTATCTCTGTACCACCTATCGCCCAAAGAGGCGCTAGAGGCTCCTTCAGCATGCGCCGATGAATGTGTCCTATGCCGGCATTCAGAGCCCCTGGGCCTAGAACAAGAAGCCGAAGGAGAATCTGAGGTGCTACATGCACCAGATGGTTTACCGCGAGAGCATACTCCAGAAGGGAAGGAGAGGGAGATTTCAAAGAACAGAAGGAGTAGCATTGTCCTCTCTTGCCACACACTCTCGACTGGGCGCAGCTCAGTCCAAACCGGTGAAGGAGAAAATGAAACGACATACCTCCCGTCATCCAGTGAGGAGGCCCATCATCATAACCCTCCTTCACATGGGGGTCTGGGCGTAGTAATGTCAACTTTTCAAGGACAAGGTGTTGTCGGCCATGACGACATGATCTCACCGACCCCATTCAAAGCCAGGATGGGAGGCATCACCTCCAACTTCCATCAACCCACCCTCACCATGACGGCAAGACTGTTTGAGGAATTGCATGAAGTCGAGGCGTCAAGGGGGAAATCAATCAAGACACGTTTATGCCCAGCAATGCCCGCGCATGCAGGGCCCTCTTCTGGGACCTTCTGGGGCGGCTGTGAGCCACCCGAGGTCCCACCACCACCACCAGCAATGTCCCGGATGATACATGATTACATTGGGGGTACCCCCTTCCAGCGGCTGCAGCATGCACCCTCGATACCTCGCATGACGCCAAGAACAGACCCTCTTCGCCAATCGTTCGGCTCATACCCGGGCTTGATAGCGCCAACAGGAACGAGGAAGTCGAGGGACGAGCGAGAGGCAAAGACGAGGCGGCTCGAGAGCAGAGTCGTCGAGGCCGAATCACAAACAGCTGACCGAAGAGGTGATGAGTCGCCTCGGACTATACGAGAAGAGGGGGAAACCCCCGTGAAGAATATGGAGATCCTCCAAATTGCGGAGGCGCCGTCCAAAGACTCCTAAGAAGCCTGAAGGGCGAAATAATACAAAGGGTCATGGATATTGAGGTCAGAACTCTTGAAGAGCTGAGTGGCCTAGCATCTAATGCCGAGATCTTCCTGGCAAAATATTGCCCCACCCCCATTGCCCAGAGTGAGGAAAAGCGATCAGCCGACAAGCAGTTGGCACGAGAAAAAGTTTGCACCCCAGACTTCGAAGCCTTCGAGCGACAACAGGGGAGAACAAGGGTTGCAGCCAGAGCTTCCTCCACTAAGGCCGCTGACCAGAGACTTTCATTAAGGGACAGAATGAAGAGGCCCTACTCCTTCCCGAGAGATAAGACTCGGATCCTCTTCGAATGGGTTCAAGAATATGGTAAAGTTGTGCTTCCAGAGCCGAAGAGGCCAAACGACCTCGAAAGAAGGGACGACCCCCAATTCTGCCTATATCATCAAATGATCGAGCATTCCATTGAGGACTGTTGTTTATTTAAAAATGTTGTCGAGGACCTGATCAGGAAGGGCGAATTAAGAATGGGCAAGTACACGGTAAACCCACCACGCCCTCACCAAATGCCCGACCTGAAGGCGACCAATGCAACCGCACCACACCGGCCGAAGAGCAGCGCGCCCTGAAGGACATTCCAGCTCTCTTTCAAGCAATGGCAGGAAGTCCGAGAAGACGGCGCCAGACGCTGCCGATCCCCCCTCTTGAGGGCATCCATCTAGACTGACACTGGATGCATGGTCGGCTATTGCCGAATGTACCCCCCCCCCTTTTTTTTAAAAAAAGGGGGTGATAGTCACCTGTAACAGTGAGACATATCTATGGAATAGTGAATGATTATCTAGGCCTATTAAGGACCCTTCCATTATGAATTCTCGCATTTACACCGTGGCTGCTGCTTGCAAGGGCCACCCAGACGATGAAGCCTCTAGATAGCGATTTTAAGAGAAAAAAAAGGGAGGAAAGGAAGAAAAGAAAGAAACAAAAAGGAAGAATTGACGAGAGAGGGTTATATGGCCATATCAGTCGATACCTGTACTAAATGAAGATTACCACTGTGGGATTGATGCGGTGGAGCGAACCACTCATCCCCTTCCTGAGTGGGTGAGCGCTCTCCTGCACCCCCACCTTGGCCTGTCATACAAAAAAAAAGAAAAAAAAAGAAAGAGAGAAAAGAAGAAGAAGAAAAAAAAAAGAGAAAGAGAGAAGAAAAGTTGGCTAGCATCGCCGACCAAGAAAACAAGAGGAAGGCCGACATCCCGCCCGTTCCTCCTTCCTGCTGCCCCTATCCGGCACAAAACGGCCCCTCGAGTGGTTGTTAAAAGACCCAGCGAGCCACAATTGTAGCTTGATGAATGGCTGCCCGTTGTTGGGAATGCTTTATAACAATGAGGCCAAGCATGGCCGCCACTCTCAAAGAGAGCATGCACGTACCCCGCCATAGGGGATATAAAGAGGAGATATACCCCGCCATGGGGGCATGAGAGGTAAAAAATATACACCCTGATCTAGGGGCATATGAAGAGAAGTCCACCCCCATCTTAGGGGCATTCGAAGAAGGAATATATATCCTGGCCCCGGGGTCCATGAAGCAACATATATCCCCCCCGGTGGGGCATCTGAAGCAGAACGCACAATATTCCCCGGCTTAGGCGAGCACGTGAAGAAAGGAATACACCCCGATGCGGGAGCACATAAGCATGGGAAGAAGAGACTGCCCCGGCCTAGGGTCATGAGAAGAAGCAGAGACACGCCCCGGCTCAGGGGCATATGAAGAGAAGTCCACCCTGGCTTAGGGGTATTTGAAGAAGAAACATACCCCACCTGGGGGCATAGAAGCCGTGAAGAGTATACTCCACCATGGGGGCATTCTGGAAGAGAGCTACACCCCCGCCTCGGGGGCGTTAAAAAACACGCCCTGGTCTGGGGACATAGAAGCCAAAAAATACACCCCGCCTGGGGGCACAGAAGCGAAGAGGCAAAGCACACCCCCCCCCCTCAGGGGGGATGCATACCAAATGAAGGTATACCCCAACCTGGGGGCACATTAAGAGAAATACACTCCAGCGTGGAAGCATTAATGATAAAAGAAGAGCAGAATAAAGAAAAAGACACGCACGAGGCAGACGTGGTCTTCGAGCCCGCCTCATCACACAAAAGAAGAGAAAAAAAAGAAAAAGAAGAAAAAGAAGAAGAAAAAAAGAGGGAGAAAAAAAAAGAAGAGAAGAAGAGGAAGAGAAAAAAGAGAAGAGAGAAAGAAAAAAAAGAAGAAAAGAGGAGGAAAGGAAAAAGAAGAGAAGAGATAAAGAAAAAAAAAAAAAAAAAGGGGAAGCAAAAAAAAGAGAGGGAAAGATGCAAGAGCAGGGGAAGAATGGAAGCCGAGAAAGGGGAGACTCCCCCCATTTCCAACCGTCGCCCCGCAGCAACGGAAGTACTAAAAGAAATTTCTAAACAAACTCTTCTCTCCGTCCTCCTCGGGCGGTGGGTACCCCTTTGGCTCGGATCTTCCGTCCAGGTCGTTGACTAAACAAACTCTTCTCTCTGTCCCCTCTGGACGGCAGGGAACCCGGTCTCTGACCAAGACCCCCCCGCCTAAGGCCGGTACGCGTTTCCAACGTTGTGGCAAGGCCAGTCAGTCGCCCGTTCGGTACGGTGGAGTGGTCCCCTCGTCCTCCCCCTAGGAAGGTGAGCACTCTCCCGTGCACTGACATGGGTTCCTGCCTGATCCTCCGGGAGCGAACCATCGCAAAGACTCACGCCCTCTCGATGCGTCCTGGCACAAAAAAAGAAAGAGAGAGAAAGGACGATATACGCGAAAGAGGAGGAAGGAGAAAAGAGGCCCCCTAGGGGAAGGTGTGCTAGAAGAGCATGTGAAACCATAAATCTGTTGTTCAATTCAGATAAAAGAAAATCAACCTACATGAGCTTCGGGGCATACCCCTGTGTTACATTCAAAAGAAAAAAGAAAGGAATTCTGAGGTGCAACGCTCAGTCGGTGCCCCTGAAGACGTCCTCGAGGGGGAGGATTCTGACGCAAGGGAAATTCATCATATCGCGCAAGCGACCCCTCCGTTCTTCGAGTCGAGCGAGTTCCGCATCCACGACGCCGCCTCGGCCTGGGCAACGGCCAGAGCCTCGCCTTCCGCCTCGACCGCTTTTTCGGCTTCGGCAAGGTCAGACCTGGCCGCAGCAAGGTAGCTCTCCAGTTTCGCAATTCGGCTCTTAAGGGAGCGAATATTGCTCTGGCCTTCCTCGAGAGCCTTCCCATGGTGCTCTTCATCATGGCGCCGTGCCTCCAAGGTCTGTAAATACTCGTCTGCCTGGGCATCAAGGGCGGCATATTCGTCAGGAGCTTGGTTTCGAGGAACTCGCGACGCTTAACATACTTCAGTAATAGTAAGACTCGTCGCGACCATTCCCCCAGTGGACAGCCCAGCACTTGTAACGCCCCGGTCAGCTGCGTCACTATAGTATGTACCTCCCGGTATGATAAGGAAAGATCGGTAAAGAGCATCGTCCGCAGCGTTACCAGCATTTGATGGACTGGCACCTCTGACGAGATGTGACTGACCGAAGGCATGGCTGGGGGAGTAAATTCCACGGTGCTGTCCACCTCCGCCCACAAATCAGCGCTCACCGCGGCCGAAGAAGATGGAAGAGCAAGAGTCAAGACGCCTGGCCGGCGTGGCTCGACAGAAGATTCCTGGCCAACCACTGCTAAGGAATGGCTGAGGCCATTGCCGAAGCATCTGGCGCCGCTATCATCCGCTGCTCTCCTGCCTCCTCTTCCCCTGCCCGGCCCGCCTCTGCCACTAGTTCAACCGGCAGGGGTGCAGGTACCGCTACTCCGGCCGAAGGAGGGGCTTCGAGTAAAGCCGGACCCGACGCCATCACCCACGGACTTTTCCCTCGCGTTTGGGATCCCTCCAGATGTGCGCGGAGCCCAGCAAATATTCGCTTCAAGAGCGGGTCCTCCATTTGAGCCGGGAGCTTCGGGAAGGGCGAAAGTGGAACCATCAGCCAGGGTAGGCGTCCCGCCTCCACGAGCACTGCAAGGCTCTCCGCCCCCAATTCCGTGACTAAACCCAATCCCTCCACCGCTATGGGGCCAATACTCGGCCTCCGTTTGGCGACAGCCTTCCGGGCACGGTCGGACGTCTTCCCTGCCATTGTCACCGCCTAACCATATAGAGTATGGTTAGCCACCCGCTGCCTGGAGCAGATCGCGCAAACTCAAAAGGCGGGAGGAATCAGAAGACCCACGCTCTTACCTCCACCACCGGGACGAGGCTGCCTTCGGGCGCAATTTCCCCCTCCTCCAGAGGCTCGTCTGCCGTCTCGATAGTACGCAGAGGCTCCGCGGACGCCTCCTGATGAAGGGCGTCGAATAAAAGGGCTAGCCTGCCCAAGCCCGCATCACCCCCCTGTAGACACGCCATTCCTGACGTCTCCTGAGAAAGTCTCATATTACTATACGACGCCCCGCGATGGCCTACGCATTTCGAATCGCTCGAGTGCTTCCTTTTCCTGAGTCTTCTTCCGCCTTTTTCGGCATCCGGAATCATCTCGTCACGGCATTCGGACGGCATCAACACCAGTCAGACGCATCAAGAGGTTCCGGAATCAAGAAGGGGGTCTGCCGGGCGGCCGACGACGCCTGATTTGAGGACCCGGGTGGGTCTTCATGGGGGCGTCCAGGCCCCTGGACGCCTCCATATTTTTAATTTATTTTATTATTTTTTTTCAGGGCCCAAAAATAAATAAAAATAAATATATATTAATGGAGGCGTCCAGGACCCTGGATGCCTCTATAAAAACTAATAATAATAAATATTTATAAAATGCCAGTTGGCACAAAAAAAATAATAAATAAAAAATATATATTAATGGAGGCGTCCAGGTCCCTGGACGCCTCCATAAAAACAAATAAAAAAATAAAAATGCCAGCCCTGGCATAAAAGACAAAAGAAAAATAATAAACTTTTGGAGGCGTCCAGGCCCCTGGACGCCTCCATCAACTCACTCACGGGCGCCGGCCACCGAACGACGGTTTGTCGTGTGTGAAAAAAGCCAAATTTAGAGACGTCCAGATGACTGGACGCGCCCATTTTTGAATCACGAGGCGCCGCTCACAAAACCACGCGTTGTGCCAAACCGCGTGCGGCCGTCGTCGGTTTTCGGTGGACCTGTTAGAGGCGTCCGGGACCCTGGACGCCCCCATAAAAGTATTCTAAAAAAAATCAATAAAAATAGAATAAAATATTATTTCGGCCCTGATGGAGGTGTCCAGGGTCCTGGACGCCTCCACCTTCCGGAACTCTATAAATAGAGGCCCACCCCCTCAGTTCTAGGGGAGCTAAGCAGTGATCCGATAGGCTGCCGGAGCCCAGAGGCTACGGAGTCATTTTTCTAACCCGTGGGTTCTTTTGTAGGTGGAGGTTCTGCCGGCTTCTCGGGTGCTCACGCTCGCGAGAGGAAGGTCGTCTTCATCCACCGCGCTTCCACGTCGTCCCCACGCTGCCGGAGCTCCGCCGGATTTCACCCTCGGCTCATCCAATAAGCCTTTTCTTCCCCTTTTTCTCCATAGTCCTTTACATTCATCATATTGCATCATCTATCCCCCTTCACAAGGGGGCCTCTTCTCTTATACTTCTTACATCCATCATCTCATTTTCCTCCTACTCGAGTCCGAGAGGGGTTTAAAAGATAACACCAACCAGGTGTGTGTCTTGCCATCATTTCGTTATTTTTATCGCAAGGATTCGAATACTACACCTCCATCTTTCTAATCCACTTGTCATTTATTTGTCGTTGTCTTGCAAGGGTACCCGAGGAAAGCCCTCTCCGTCGGCCGGCCGGAAGGAGAGGAAGAAGCAACCCGCCATCTCCCGCTCTTGAGGTAGGCGCGATCACCTTCTTATTTTGGGGTCTTTTGGCCCCTGGCGATCACATCTTATCATCGAGGCCGCGGCGAGTCACTTCCCCAATGGCCGTTTAAATTTCTGTTTCCTATATTCTCTTTATATTTTGTTATATATTCTGCTTATATCATCGAGGCCGCGGCGAGTCACTTCCCCAATGGCCGTTTAATTTTCTATTCCTATAATCTCTTTATGCTTTGTTATATTCTGCTTATATCATCGAGGCCGCGGCGAGTCACATCCCCAATGGCCGTTTAAATTTCCGTTCTTATATTCTCTTTATATTCTGTTATATTCTGCTCATATCATCGAGGCCGCGGCGAGTCACTTCCCCAATGGCCGTTTAAATTTCTGTTCTCATATTTTCTCTATATTCTGTTATATTCTGTTCATATTCTCGAGGCCGCGGCGAGTAACTTCCCCAATGGCCGTTTCAATTCTTGTTATTTAATTTTTGCATCATTCCCGTCCCCCCGAGGTCGCGGCGAGTCACTTCCCGCTATGGCCGTTTAATCCCCATATTTTGCTATATCATACTTGTCCCGCTCGCCCCGCCGGAGCAATCTCCCGTGGTGGCCCCTTCTCTCTTTCCTCTCATCTCTGTGTTGCAGCAAACAAAACAAACAAAAAAGAAGGAGCCCGCGCGCTCTCCGCTTCTTCCTCTTCCCCGCTCTTCTCCGAACCGCGTGACGTCGCTCACAGATTGGCGATCACGGTGGGACATCTACTGCTTCCTCTCGGCTACCCTTGCAAGTTCGGCACCACCCGTGCCTCTCCACCTTGGCGCCCACGCGCGCCCCCGTTGTGCTCACGGCAGCACCGTCAGTTCTGATTGGTTCTTGTTTATTACATGTTTGTTATTTCTGTTGTTTTCCCACTCCATATATCTGTCAGCATTCCATTGCATACATCCATTCCTCTTTTCTATCCTTTTTTTCATTTTTTTGAGGATCACCCTTTCCCGGTGAAGGAAGGACTCTCCGTTTGGGAATTCCTCTCAACGGACTAGAATCTCCTACACTGGGACCTCCGTAAGTCCCCGACATCGAAGAATCTCCTCTTCGTTCACTGGGCTGGTTGTACCATTGAAGTTCCCCGGAGTTAGTCATTTCGTTCGTGGTGAGACGAGAGACCCTAGCTGACACGGCGGTGAAACAAAAATAAACTAGGGTCCATATCTTGTGTGAACTTCGGATCTCGCTAAAAACACATAAAAAAATCATCAAAATCAAAACAAAAAAAAGGGCGTAAAGGCATCCACTTGTTTGATAATCTCTGCTACCTACTTGCTAGTGTATGTTTTTGCGTTCTGGGAAAACTGTGAGCATGTCTCACGAGTCTTCTGAGGAGAACCACCCTAGTCGTGGTTTGACAGCCGACCCGCGAGTCTATGCTATGGACTCGGGTCCTTCTCATGACCCCTCGCAGGAGGTGCAGGTTATTGCCGGGGACACGTCCCCGCCACAGGATATCACTTCCTTACTGGGCGTCCTCGCCAACACGGAGCTTACCTCTGAACAGCTCCGGGCCTTCCAGGCCATTCTAAAGGGGAAATCTGTTTCCCCCACGCCCCAGGAGTCAACTCCGGCTATCGCACCTCTCCACGAGTCCGTGCAGGCCATTCCATCTCCTTCATTGGCGCAAGCCACCCAGTCTCCCTCGCTTCAAGGACAAGCGAGCCAACAACCTCCCTCATTCAATTCCCGTCACAATCTCAAACTCCCGGTGTTCCTCACACACCGTTTCAGCCAGGACCAACTGTCGGTGGTCCGACAGTTCCCTCTCATTCCGGGTTTCCCCCTCAAGTCTCCGGGAGACAGTTTCTCCCCCAATGGCAAGTGCCACCTTCACCCCCAGAGGAGCTCGCCCAATCGCTCCTCAATAGGTTCAATCGCATGGATGAGCAGTTTCAAAATCTGAGAAAGATGGTGGACGTGAAAGCCACCCCGGAGGTTGCTTTGCCAATCCTCCCTGTCATTCATCTTCCTCCTTCCGAAATGCCCACGTACCGCAGATACAACGGTACCGGCAACCCCTTCATTCACCTCAAGGACTTCATGTATGAGTCCTCCTATTGGCAAAATGATCAGAGGTCCCTGGCGTACCTCTTTCGGAGATCATTGGATGGTCCCGCGCTTGAGTGGTTCTATTCTCTGGAGCCCCGCGAGGCCGAGAATTTTGAAGTAGTTCAGAGAAGGTTCTTGCAGAAATATAGGGATAGGGTCGGTCCCTCACTCTCCATTACCGACCTAGTGGCCGAAAAGATGAAACCCGACGAGGATTTTGTCCGATATGCTGATAGATGGAGGTCTCTGGCGGAGAGAATAAGGGATACCCTCTCCGAGCCCGAACAAGTGAAAATGATTGTGTCTAATGCAACCCCACAGTTCAGACATGTCCTGGCCATGAATAAACTGACTACAATGGAGGAACTCTACGAAAGGGCCCGGTACATCCAAACCCAACTAAAAGACTCCCCCATCATGAACATGTTTGAGTCGCCGAAGCCCAAAGTGGTCAGAAAGACAGGCGCTGGTGTCCCGGGCGGAGCCACAGAAGGGGTCGTGACAAATGAGCAAGTCAGTGCGGTCAACAATGCCAACTATGCAGTCAACCCAAGGCCTCCACAAATGCCCCGACTACCCCTTCAACCAGGTCCTTTCCCTCTCCGTCCTCCACCCCAAAATAATCCACCCCAGGATAATATGCCTCCATTACGCCAACCCCAGCAACAACAACCACAACCTCAGCAACAACAACCACCGCTTCAGTACAACCAAGTTCCACCTCCAGGGAACTATGGTCCCCAACAGCAACAAAGGAGGCCGCTCGGTCCCAAGAGAGCCTACTATCCACCATTGCCAGAAACTTTAACAGACATTTTTAATGCCCTCATGGCATCAAACCAACTCGCCTTACCCAGAGAAAGGCTCATGTGGCCCCCCAATGTTGATACCTCCAAATACTGTGTTTACCACAGGCAGCCGGGACACACAGTGGATTACTGCTTCCATTTCAAAGATTACATCCATGATATGAATGATGAACATCAAATAGATTGGGATGAGATGAGACGGTACGTCGCAGCTCTCAAGGCTAGGAGACCTCCTCAGAGGCCACAGCAGCAGTTACAACAGCAGCAGCAGCAGCAACCACAACAACAACAGCAGCCTCAGCAGGCCCCACAACAACAGCCCGACATGGGCATAATCCAGAATCCACTACCGGAGCACCAACAGCCCAATCATCAGGTTAACCCCATCTCCTCCTTCCCGAAGTCGGGAGAGAGCAGGTGTGGCACCAGGAAAGTACCTCCATTCTTTATACCTCCAACCCTATCGTCATGCAACCCCCTCACCTTGCCCGGGTAGCACCTCTCTCTCATCAACCCGCATCGGTATCGCCTTCGCCATTTCCACTACCATTACGCCCTCTCATCCGCACCCCAACCTCCTATCAACCGACACTTTCTACTACGCCTTCACACCCTCTCACCTTCCCCCACTCCCCCACTTTACCATCCACCTCTACCACATTTACCCCTACGCCTTCTAAACCCCTTATCATCCGTACACCATACATAACCCCGTCTTTCTCCACCACATCACCACTAATGCCTTCAAAACCACTCATCACCCACCGTCCGCCTCAAAACCTTTACCCGTTTCAAACCTTACCTCCACCTCCACCTTCCAAACCCCTTATCCTTCATAATCCGCGTGATATCCCCTCTACCTCCACCATGCCTCCACCTAACAAACCCCTCATCAGAATCCCTGCTCCCGTCATCACCCCTGCTTCATCAACCATTCCTCCACTACTACCCCTCAAACCCCTGTTAAAACCCACTGCTACCCCCACAGAGGTACAAAAACCACAGGCAATGGTGCTCCGGAGTGGAAGGATTTTCCACAGGGTTTTCCCCCACAACAGTCAGAATCCCGAGCAATCTCAGCCAGAGAAGGATGACGGAGAACAACCAGAAAAAGCTATCCCTGGAACACAGTATGATCTATTGAAACACCTGGACAAGACGCCTGCTCGGATCTCCATCCTGGAGCTTCTTCAGAGATCCACATCCCACCAGGCGGCCTTGATGGAATATCTTCAAAAAGTCATGGTTAATGAAGACCTCCCCGTGGAGAAGATTTCAACCGTCCTGACCCCAACAGACACACAACCGGCCATCATGTTCCACAACTACGAGCTCGCTCCCAAGGAGGCTCGGAAATATGCACTGTGCATTTCAATAAAAATTAATGGGGTATCCATAAACCCGTGTCTTGTGGACACGGGTGCGTCCATAAATGTGATCTCCATGAGCACTCTTCAGTTGTGTGGGATCGACGAGGAACAAATAAGACCTTCCTCGATCACGGTCACGGCCTATGACAATAGCAAAAGGCCGCCGCAGGGGATGATTATTCTGAAGGCAGAACTAGGCCCCATGTCAATTCCCACGGAATTCCATGTCCTCGACATGGACCCCACATTCAAGGCTATACTGGGTCGACCTTACATCGAAGCCATGGACGCTGTGCCTTCCACCAACCATCAATGCCTGAAGTTTCCTTACAATGGGAGAATTATTAAAGTGGTCAGTACACCTGTCCTTCACACAGTGGATGCTATCAACACCTCTCTGCCATCTGTTTGGCCGTCTCATCGGCCCATATTGTCACTGCTGGACGTACGTGATCCATCTCGCATTCCACTAGCACCAAAGGAGCCGGTCAGGGCAACCACAACATCATGTCTCCCTCTTCACTCCAAAGGTTGGGAGATTATGAGGAACATCGGCTACCAACAAGGAAAAGGTCTGGGCGCACAGTTACAGGGTATGCTCAAGCCGCCAAAAGAAATTAGGCCGAACCGTAGGTTTGGCCTAGGCTTCAAAGGACAGTTCAAGGCAGATTGGAAGCCCCTCACATGGACTCTATCAAACCACTTCAACAGAGGGCCCGTTGTTCAGATAGGAGATCACCCACGAGAAGCATATGGTGAATCACATGCTGTATATTTTGCTGAAAAATGTCCGAGGATCACCAAAAGAGGCAAGATCAAAGATCCGGAATGCGAGTGGGATAAATGGTTCGACATACGGGACATTTCTGTTGCACTGGAAAGGATGTTCTCGTCCCCACAGCTTGAAGGACCACCATTGATCTCCGAGATACCAGAGAACATTGCCACTCTTGCCAAGGTTCCAAACTATCCTCGTCCTCGCCAGAAGGACTCTGTCATCGACGGATCTTCATCCGTCCTCAACATTGCCATCGACGGCTCATTAGCCGCCATCCTCTCCATCCACTCGTCTCAGCCTTTGCTGATATTTTCTTCCTGGGCCAGACGATTGTCTGATGATCTTCCCAGGTCCCCTTCTTTGCTTACATACCTGCGCGGGCTTTTCAACCCGCGCCAGGTCTTCAACCATGATCTGCTCTACGAGCCCCACAATCCTCTAGCCATAACCACTTTCCTCTCTCCTCCAATCTCTTTCACTGCTTTGTCATTAAAAATGAAAACGAAAAAAAAAACGTCAATTTTCAAACTCTCCAACAACACATCTTCGTTGAGGAAACCTCCTACATCTCCCACGGGTGCGTACCGCCTTGCGGACCACCCGTCCAAGGTCCGATGAGCGACCTTTTCTACCCCTCCTCTGAGGGGTCTTCTCCTGTACATTCTACACCATCCTCTCGTCTTCCTCTCTTCTGTAAATATTGTCAGTCAATCTAGGAATGACAGGCCAAGGGTAGTACCTAGGAAGAAATCCAAGGGTAGGCAGATCCCTCGTCGATTCCTTCTGGATTTGGCCGCCAGGTGTCAGGCCCTTCTTGCCATCCCCCAGTTGTTAGAAAATCCCATCCAGCTACCCGAAATAGAATGCGAGGGCGACTGTGCATCTGATGAAGGGTATGGAGTCTACGAGATCACGAATGAAGAATGCCCCACTGAAGATGAGGGTGAAGAATATGAGGATGTGGCGGGCGCATACGCTAGTGGAATGAGGAGATTCGACGAGCCGTCAACCGCCGTAGAAGAATCCACCAAGGAAGTCAACTTGGGAACTGAGGAAGACCCTAGGATCATCCTCATAAGTGACAACCTACCACCCTCTGAAGAAGAGGCATTAATTGAGGTTCTCAAGGAATATAAGGACACGTTTGCATGGAGCTACGAGGATATGCCGGGTTTGGATTCAACCTTGGTCGAACACCGTTTAACCCTAAAACCAGGGTCCATCTCGGTAAAACAAAGGTTAAGGCGTTTCCACCCTCAGATGGCTTTGAAAATGAAAGAAGAGGTCGATAAGCTCCACAAAGCCAGGTTCATTAGAGTCGTTCTTTATCCTCAATGGGTGGCGAACATTGTCCCGGTCATGAAGAAAGATGGGAAAGTCAGGATTTGCATCGACTTCCGGGACCTTAACCGCGCGTGTCCAAAGGATGATTTTCCCTTACCTCACATTGATGTGTTGATTGATAACACGGCAGGTTTTGAAACCCTCTCTTTCATGGATGGATTTTCAGGATACAATCAAATTCGTTTGGCAGAAGAGGATCAGGAAAAGACGTCATTCACTACCCCTTGGGGAACATATTGTTACGTGGTCATGCCGTTTGGGTTAAAGAATGCTGGAGCTACTTACCAAAGAGCGATGATGGCCATATTTCATGACATGATGCACATATATCTGGAAGTGTATGTGGATGACTTATTGGTAAAATCAAGGACCAGGATGGAACATCCAGAAGTTTTGGCTAAGGTCTTGCAAAGGTCCAGAGAGTTCCAATTGAAAATGAACCCGAAAAAGTGTGTGTTTGGTGTGTCATCAGGTAAATTGTTGGGGTTCATTGTGAGTAAAAGAGGGATCGAGATTGATCCCGACAAAGCCAAGGCTATCAGGGATATGCCGCCTCCCAAGAATTTGAGGGAAGTCCGAGGTTTAATCGGGAGGTTGCAGTTTATTCGTCGGTTTGTGTCTCAACATTCACAAAGGTGTAGACCTCTCTACGAGTTGACCAAGCCAGGAGTAGAATTCCACTGGAATTCTAAATGTCAGAAAGCTTTTGAAGGGTTGAAGGAATATCTGGCTAGTCCACCCGTTCTCATTCCACCCAAACCAGAAAAACCTCTGATCCTTTACGTCTCAGTCTTGGATGACTCCGTGGGAGCCGTCCTCGCACAAGCTGATGAAGAAGGCAAGGAACGGGCAACCTATTACTTGTCCAAACTTCTCAATCCCTGTGAGCAGAAGTACACCGGCATGGAGAAAACCTGTGCTGCCCTCGTTTGGGTAGTGCAGAAATTGAAGCACTACTTCTTGGCTCACGAAGTCCACTTGATTGCTCGGATGAATCCTATCAAATTCCTTCTGGAGAAAGCCGTCCTTACGGATAGGCTAGCACGCTGGCAAAGTTTTCTCTCTCAGTTCGACATCACCTACATCCAGCAAAAGGCGATTAAAGGCTATGCCATAGCCGAGCATCTCGCTCACCATCCTCTTCCCAAGTTCGATCCCGTCCAATCAGAGTTTCCAGATGAGGAACTAATGTCCATCAACCAATCAGATGAGCCAATGTGGACACTATATTTTGATGGAGCTCTGAATTCTCAAGGGAGAGGAATCGGCATCGCCCTCCTGTCGCCGGAAGGCCTCACATTCCCATTGGCGTACCAGCTCAAATTTCCAGTTACCAACAATATAGCCGAATATGAAGCCCTTCTAGCTGGCCTAGGACTCGCTCATTCTTTACGTATCACTGAGTTGCGAGTTGTAGGTGACAGTCAGCTCATCCTTCGCCAGGTACTCACTAAGTATCGCACTCGCGATCCCAAACTCAAGCCATACCAAGAACTCACTGCTGCCTTTGCCAAACTGTTCACAAAACTGATCTTTGTTCATATCCCTCGTCATCAGAATATTCTCGCCGATGCCCTCGCCTCATTGGCATCATCCATAAGGTTCCCTCTAGGAAGATGGTTTAAGTCCATTTCCATCTACAAACTTCACGCCCCTGCAGTCGATGATGCTTCCTACGTAAACATCAAAGACAGGATAGCAAGGAAGATCCTGCAGGAAGATATCCTTGAGAAGAGGGAAATCATGTTGGCAGAGGCCGAAGAAGAACTGGCTGATGAAGAGAAACCATGGTTCTATGAAATTGTCAAATATTGCC
Source organism: Amorphophallus konjac (assembly GCA_022559845.1). Classification (NCBI taxonomy): domain Eukaryota; kingdom Viridiplantae; phylum Streptophyta; class Magnoliopsida; order Alismatales; family Araceae; genus Amorphophallus; species Amorphophallus konjac. The sequence goes on from CM040125.1 coordinate 124,738,142, forward strand.
AAGATCAGTCTTATCCTGAAGGGGCCACCACAGAGGACAAGAAAGCCATAAGAAGGGTGGCTCAGAAATACACATTGATCGGAGGTCTACTCTATAGGAGGAGCCTTACTGGTATTCTGTTAAGATGTCTTGGTGACGATGAGGTTTGGAAATGTGTAGAGGAGACGCACTCGGGTGTGTGCGGTGGCCACGTGAATAGTCAGATGCTCGCCAAGAAGATCATTCGTCAAGGCTTTTATTGGCCCACTATGGAAGAGGATTGTGCTGTCTATGTCCGTAGGTGTGTCAAGTGTCAACTTCACGCCGATAAAATCCATTCACCATCTTCCTCACTTCATCCAATATCCTCCCCATGGCCTTTCTCCATGTGGGCATTCGACATCATTGGTCCCCTAGGTGATCCCAATTCCCTCACCAAGCAGAAATCTTTCATCCTTACTGCGACGGAATACTTCACCAAATGGGCCGAAGCCGAAGCTTACGCGGAAATCAAGGCGTCAACAGTCTGCAAGTTCATCATGAAGAACATTCTCGCCAGATTCGGCGTCCCAAGCACGATCGTCACCGACAATGGGCCACAATTCATTTCTCAGGACCTACAGGACCTCTGCAAAAGGTACGCAATTGCATTGCATCATTCATCGCCTTATTACCCACAAGGTAACGGCCAAGCGGAGGCCACCAATAAAACATTGCTCAAAATCATCAAAAAAACCTGCGAGTCTAGTAAGTTTTCAGACTGGCCAGAAAAGCTTATCGAAGCCCTATGGGCCTATCGCACTTCAATCCGTACCCCCACCGGGCAGACTCCATTTGCCCTCACTTATGGTATGGAAGCGGTAGTCCCGTACGAGACTCTGATCCCTTCTCTCAGGGTACAATTGGATGAGGAATTTCCCCTCGACGATCGTCGTAATTCACTCCTCGCCCAGTTGGAACTCTTGGATGAGAAGCGGCTGGCCGCCGCCGAACACGCGCGTGTGTATCAAAATAGACTCGCTCGCTTTTACCAAAAGAAAGTCGTTGAGAGAAAATTCAAAGTCGGTGAGATGGTCGTAAAAAGAATTTTTGTCAAACCTGGAGGGCCGCGTTCTAAGCTCCAACCTAATTGGGAAGGACCATTTGTAATTCAAGCCGTGTACCCTGGCAACGCCTACAAGCTAGTCAACGCCGAAGGGACCGAGTTATCCCACCCTTGGAATGGGCTTTATCTTAAGAAATACTACCCTTAGCACAAAACAAAAAAAAATGAAAAGATAAAAAAACATCAAAAACAAGAAATACTGAAAACCACTAAAAATATGGAAAATTCAAAACGCCGATGCCCTGGCAGTCACCATGTAGTTAAGTCTCTGCATCTAAGCTTCATGTTAGGATAGGGCTCATTAAGGCTTGGTAGGCACCGGGTCTTGGTTTGCCAGAACCGTGGAGATCCCTGTCCGGCCACGTCGGCCTATGCTCGCTCGAAGGAAACTAACATGTGTTCACTTATGTATTTTATTCAAAAAAGTTGGTAGCATCACCTACGGTAGGACCACACCTGGTGAGGACACGCGACGCTATCCCCGATGGAGCACCCGACACACTGCTACCTCCTTGTGGCTCGGCGACGGCGGCACCTTCTAGTTATCTTTTATTATGCTTTAGGCCATGTTGGGCCTAGGTTTGGTCCCTGCGTGGACACGTTATCTAGTTTCTTTCCTATTGTTATCAGGCTATGTAGGGATAATGGGCTTCTTCCTCCCTTATTGGGCCTAGCCTTGGTCCTTGGTTAGGGTTAGGGTTAGGGTTTGGAGAGGAGGGCGCAACCCCCCACCTAGGGTGGCTGCGCCTCCTTTCCCCTCTTGCCCCTCCTCTTTCCTTTTTAGGCCCCCCTCCTTTCCCCTTTCCTCCTCTCCCCTCTTTCCCCTTTGGGCGCCCCCCCCCCCTTGGATTCCTCCTTGATTGGAGGAGGATGGATCGCACCCCCCCTGTTTGGAGGAGGGATGGCCGCCCCTACCCCCTCCCTTTTGCGCCCCCCCCTTCCCTTTGGCTTGGGTGAAAACCCTAATTCCCCTTCCCCTATAAGTAATCTTCTCCTTGTACTGATCTCGGTTTAGACATAATTTGAATACAAAAATGGATTATTGTGCAAGGCATTTGCGCCCCTCTCTCTCTCTTTCTCTTCTCCTGCGACGGGAGAACGGCGAGGTGTGAAGCCTCAGCCCTCGGTGGACTCCGGGGTTCCCTCTTATCCTCATCTTCTTCCTCAACGGTTCGTGTGCGTGATTCCAGATTTCTGCCCCGACTTGTAGCAGAGCTCGCGCCCCCTTCTTGGACGAGTTTTGCCACGATCTATTTTCTGGATATACGTCTGCGGATCAGCTTCGCGTCGGCGCCGGTTTTGCATCAATCGGAGATCGGCACTGCCCGTACCGATTTTCTCCGCCGACCTGCGCCAGCACCACTTTCTCTGCTCGCCCAGCGGGGAGACCCTGATTGCGGATTTTCCCCAGGCCTCCATGCTGCGCCTTTTACCCTGGTTTCTTCAGGGTTCGTAGATCTCCAGGTCCTCTGTCCGACGCCGCCGACGGCGTCATGTTTCGACGTCGTCACCGTCCGTGGCGGTCGTTCTAGTGGGCTTGCGCCGGCGGGCCTGCACAGTCCGGCCAGCGAATCAACACCAACTTCCAGCGGCTCCTGCGACTCGTACCGGCATCGTCTGCCCGCGCCGTTTGGCCGAGGGCTTCCTCTACCAGTCAGCTCTCATCTCCAACCGGCCCGGACCTGTTCGGGCACCGGACGACCGAGTTCCAGATTTTACCGGCGGCGTGCGCGGTTCTGCGACCACAGAACCAGACCTGGTTTTCAGCAGCGCCCACGGCCACCACCGGCGCACCCAGCGCGTCCCCTCTGGCCGGAGCGTTCCTCCAGCAGTCAGCGACGCGTCCTCTCTGACGGCGCCTCGATCGGACGTCGCATCAGCCCGTGGGACCCGTCTCCGTCCAGGCGCGCGCGACACCGATTCTGCAGCATCGTGCCCGTCACCGAGTGCGGCCCGTCAGCCCGTGCCCGGCAGCCCCGAATGCGTCGCTTGTAGCCTTTTACCTCCCTGCGAGGAGTGGGCCACTATTGGGTTGTATTTTATTGGTCTTCAGTGTATCGGGGTTGTTGGCCCACGGCCGGGGTTCCTTCCCCACGCCTAGGCGTGGAGGTACGCGTTCCGACTCCTCTCTTGTGCTTGCTCTTTTAGTATGCTTTTGATTATGCCGCGTGAGAGAGAGTAGGCGCCTAGCTACTTTGTTGCCATCACCGCGGATCGTGAGTGAGAGCACCCATCCCTTAGCACCCTTAGAGCATCGAGCTAGAACGCGACTTCCCTTGTCTTTGGAAATCGACTTTACGCCTAGACACGTGCGCTTCCCTCCTTTGGGACGGCCGAGGTCGGAGTTTCTGTTGAGAGACCTCCTTCACTCTGTGGGGTATCACGGTGGTCAGCCACTTGGCGACCCTTGAGCGTGCTACTGCTGGCCTGAGTTAGAGTCTTTGTGAGTCTTAGTCCGTGTCGGTCCCCGTCCCCATCAAATTTTGGTATCAGAGCTTAGGGAACCAGTTTGTTCTAACAAATTGGGGTCTTAGGTCTTTTGAGTCTTTAGGTTGTCTAGGGTGCATTGAGTCTCTTAGTTCATCTAGGTAACCAACCATTGCATTGTCATTTTAGGCTTGTGTCTAGTTAGAGTTTTTATCCTTGTCTCGTTGAGTCTTGCATGTCCAGCTCCCCGCCAGCCCCATGGTGGTTCCTCGTGCCCACGTGTCAGATTGGTCATCCCTGTTGGCCCGATTCGACGCTCTTATGGCACGACCCGTGGGTGTCGGCCCTACCACTCAGTCGTCGGGAGACCCGATCCCTATACCGATGACCGAGTCGTTTCAGCGCCCTGTCATGTCCGTGGCCATCCTACCTAATGGGTTGCATACGGAGATCGACTTCATCAGTAAGGTTTCATATAATTGTGTCTCACAGGATATTGTTGAGTCTCTCTCTAAGACTGGGGAGATTGTTCTCCGTGATGGTTTAGCTTTTATCGAGTTTCAACGGTGGTTTGGCCCCGTTAAATATTTCGATGGCGCTTGGTGCAAGATCAGCACACTTGCTGGTCCATGCATCATTTTAGGGCGAACTTGGTTGGAGGAAAGAAGTGCGACCATCGACCTGGATAGGAGGACCTGCACCTTACACCCATCTCACCTTCCCGGTGAGTTTGTCTTCCATGACGGCGTTACGCCGACCACCTCCATGTCATCACCTGGGTTTGTTCCAGTAAGTTACGAGGCTGAACAGGAGTTGATTGAGGAGTACCTAACTGAGGTTGAGGAGTTAGGGAGTGATCCCCTCCACATCATAGAGGACTCCGTTTCCCCTCCCGAGAGAGAGGCTTCACCCTTAGACCCTCATATAGAGACATTCTTACCTTCCGAGGGTGAACTGGTCATTGGTGAGTCTTAGCTAGCTGGCTAAGGGAGGGTCCACTTCTAGATGTCTCCATTCCTCGCTATACACCCATGGGACCAGCCCTCCCAATAATACCCCTTAACTCCTTTCACACCACTTTTCGGTCCTTCTGCTTTCTTGAAAATGTGAAGGACTTCCTTAGGAGTTTAGATTATCAATGGGAGTTGACTTATATGTTGACCTTAGGGTCTGACCAACCCTATAGTCATAGCTTTACACTCCCTGCTTTGGGGTCTATTACCTCGGTCTACACCATAGGACATATCACATCCGAGGTCCTTTTATTATTTCCCATACCCGTGGAGGTTGATTTTGTCCCCGCTTATGGTTTCACGGTCCCGAGGGAGGAACCTTGCCTTCCTTGCCTTCCTCATGAGCCTCTTGCCCCATACATGAGAGTGCCTGAAGGTGATTATCTGCACCTGGGCGAATGTCGCACATGGGCAAGTATAGTGAAGGGACCTGTCGGGAGGGGTCATCATTTCTTTGACCCTTTCGATCCCCTCCCTAGTGAGCCTCTCGACCCATATTCTTTTCCCCACCTTGTCGAGGAGGTCCACTATCATACACTACCTAGGCCTTCTAGTCAACACCTCACCTTACCGGCATCCAGATGCCCGAGCTTAGGAGGCCAGGGACACATGTCTCTTCCCCATGTTTCTTCATGTCCACCATCATATAGGGGTTTGTCTCATATAGGGAATGTCATGAGTGAGTTTGGGCAATTTAGTCCCCATGAGTCTACCACATTCCGTAGGACACCCATGCATGATAGATACAACTTTGGTTGTCCTGGTCCTCCCCGTGTTGTCCAGTCATGTAGGAGTCATAGGCATGCTAGGTCTGTGTTTGGATGTCCAGGACCACCACTGCATTCACATAGGTATGAGTCAACACAGCTAGTTCGGAGTTTGCATCATCACCACCTCGAGGCCAGCAACGCACGTTACAAGGAGTTAGCTGACGCGCACAGACGCACACGTGAGTTCCGCGAGGGAGAGTACGTCATGGTCCGGGTTAGACCGGAACGGTTTCCTTCGGGAGCCGTAAAGAAACTCCAAGACCGCGGTGCAGGACCATTCAGAGTGTTGAGGCGTATTGGGTCGAACGCGTATGAGATCGAGCTTCCAGACGACTACGGGATCAGTTCGACGTTCAATGTCTCTGATCTGGTAGCTTATAAGGATCCCGCGGTGATACCCAGCGAGTTATTTGGGCCTGACCCTCCTGTTGTGAGTGATACACCTACTGAGAGTCCACCTCCTCCAGCCCCATTACATACACGCGAGCATATAGATTGCATACTGGATGAGCAGGTGACTACTACCAGGAGCGGAGCCTACCAACGCTTCTAGTGCGTTGGAGAGGGCGCCCCGAGTCGGACAACACCTGGATTACACGTGGAGAGCTGGAGCGGATCGATCCGGACTTGCTGGAGCGGTACCTCAGCGACCGTGACCCTTACTCGACGGGGTCGAGTTCTTCCCACCCGGGGAGAATTGGTGAGGACACGCGACGCTATCCCCGATGGAGCACCCGACACACTGCTACCTCCTTGTGGCTCGGCGACGGCGGCACCTTCTAGTTATCTTTTATTATGCTTTAGGCCATGTTGGGCCTAGGTTTGGTCCCTGCGTGGACACGTTATCTAGTTTCTTTCCTATTGTTATCAGGCTATGTAGGGATAATGGGCTTCTTCCTCCCTTATTGGGCCTAGCCTTGGTCCTTGGTTAGGGTTAGGGTTAGGGTTTGGAGAGGAGGGCGCAACCCCCCACCTAGGGTGGCTGCGCCTCCTTTCCCCTCTTGCCCCTCCTCTTTCCTTTTTAGGCCCCCCTCCTTTCCCCTTTCCTCCTCTCCCCTCTTTCCCCTTTGGGCGCCCCCCCCCCTTGGATTCCTCCTTGATTGGAGGAGGATGGATCGCACCCCCCCTGTTTGGAGGAGGGATGGCCGCCCCTACCCCCTCCCTTTTGCGCCCCCCCCCTTCCCTTTGGCTTGGGTGAAAACCCTAATTCCCCTTCCCCTATAAGTAATCTTCTCCTTGTACTGATCTCGGTTTAGACATAATTTGAATACAAAAATGGATTATTGTGCAAGGCATTTGCGCCCCTCTCTCTCTCTTTCTCTTCTCCTGCGACGGGAGAACGGCGAGGTGTGAAGCCTCAGCCCTCGGTGGACTCCGGGGTTCCCTCTTATCCTCATCTTCTTCCTCAACGGTTCGTGTGCGTGATTCCAGATTTCTGCCCCGACTTGTAGCAGAGCTCGCGCCCCCTTCTTGGACGAGTTTTGCCACGATCTATTTTCTGGAGATACGTCTGCGGATCAGCTTCGCGTCGGCGCCGGTTTTGCATCAATCGGAGATCGGCACTGCCCGTACCGATTTTCTCCGCCGACCTGCGCCAGCACCACTTTCTCTGCTCGCCCAGCGGGGAGGCCCTGATTGCGAATTTTCCCCAGGCATCCACGCTGCGTCTTTTGCGCTGGTTTCTTCAGGGTTCGTAGATCTCCAGGTCCTCTGTCCGACGCCGCCGACGGCGTCATGTTTCGACGTCGTCACCGTCCGTGGCGGTCGTTCTAGTGGGCTTGCGCCGGCGGGCCTGCACAGTCCGGCCAGCGAATCAACACCAACTTCCAGCGGCTCCTGCGACTCGTACCGGCATCGTCTGCCCGCGCCGTTTGGCCGAGGGCTTCCTCTACCAGTCAGCTCTCATCTCCAACCGGCCCGGACCTGTTCGGGCACCGGACGACCGAGTTCCAGATTTTACCGGCGGCGTGCGCGGTTCTGCGACCACAGAACCAGACCTGGTTTTCAGCAGCGCCCACGGCCACCACCGGCGCACCCAGCGCGTCCCCTCTGGCCGGAGCGTTCCTGCAGCAGTCAGCGACGCGTCCTCTCTGACGGCGCCTCGATCGGACGTCGCATCAGCCCGTGGGACCCGTCTCCGTCCAGGCGCGCGCGACACCGATTCTGCAGCATCGGCCCGTCACCGAGTGCGGCCCGTCAGCCCGTGCCCGGCAGCCCCGAATGCGTCGCTTGTAGCCTTTTACCTCCCTGCGAGGAGTGGGCCACTATTGGGTTGTATTTTATTGGTCTTCAGTGTATCGGGGTTGTTGGCCCACGGCCGGGGTTCCTTCCCCACGCCTAGGCGTGGAGGTACGCGTTCCGACTCCTCTCTTGTGCTTGCTCTTTTAGTATGCTTTTGATTATGCCGCGTGAGAGAGAGTAGGCGCCTAGCTACTTTGTTGCCATCACCGCGGATCGTGAGTGAGAGCACCCATCCCTTAGCACCTTAGAGCATCGAGCTAGAACGCGACTCCCCTTGTCTTTGGAAATCGACTTTACGCCTAGACACGTGCGCTTCCCTCCTTGGGACGGCCGAGGTCGGAGTTTCTGTTGAGAGACGTCCTTCACTCTGTGGGTATCACGGTGGTCAGCCACTTGGCGACCCTTGAGCGTGCTACTGCTGGCCTGAGTTAGAGTCTTTTGTGAGTCTCAGTCCGTGTCGGTCCCCGTCCCCCATCAACACCTAGAAGATCTCCGGAAGCTGTAATCTTTATTCTTTTCTCTTCGACCAAATGAGACAGTCGGCGCCCTTAAAACGCTGAGCATGAGAAACCGAAACTCAAACCCCAAGGGCAAGAGTAGGATCCATTTCCTCGAGCACCGATCAGAGTACGAGAAGAGGGCAGTGTCCCCGCAGGCATACGAAAAGGGAGCCCACAAACGTCAAACATCTCCCTCACAAAAGAAAAATAAAATCAAAATCAAGAGAAAAGCCTGGTCGTGACCGTGCCTGTTGCGATAAACGGAACCCCTCAAAGCAAAAGTCTGAATCCACAAAAGGGGCCGTAGAATGTAAATGCTCGAGATTTGGTCCGAAGTTGTCCGAAAGGGATGAGTTAATGGGCCCTTATTCGCTCGCCGGGTTAACGGCTTTGCCGGTCCTCTCAGGAAGTTTATCCCCTACGCTCTTCCTTCTCCCTCTAAAGATGAAGGTTCGATGGAGTTTCTGAAAGGTGAAAACTGCCCAGGGTCTGCGACCTTATTTTAATATACACATTTTGGTTGCCTACTTTGAAAAGCAAAAGCTATCGCTGCGAAGGAGTCTCCGTGTTTCTGGCTGGTCAAGACCCCTGTTTACCACCTTGATGTCTTCTTGTTTAACCTCGGGCTTAGGCCAATGCAAGCGCGTCACCTATGGGTGCGACGGCGTCTGATTCCGGGTCAGCGTCGCGCGGTTGGTCGTTAGGGTTCCAGGGTGTTCCATCTTATACCATCTAGAGTTGTGAGGAAACAGACCCGGGTCGGGCAAATCATCTACCTCAAACACCTTTTGGGTGAATCCCTGTGGTCGGAAGCAACTGGGAGCCTAAGCATGGCATGACGGTATTGTCATCAGGGTAAGTCTTAGCCGGCGGGATCGTCATTCGAGGGGTCTAGAGGCCCAAATCAACCTAGATGTGCACTTAGGATACCTGGGAGGTTAGTAAGAAACCCCTGTCTCACGTAGGTTAGGTGCCATTTGGGTGCTTGCCGGGCGTTAGCAATAAAAAAATTGAAATGATAAAAGCAAAAAAAAATAGAAAAGAGAAATGTACATATTTGCAAACAAAAAAATCTTTTTATGATAAAACAAAAAAAATGTCAAATATAAAAAAGAAAACAAATCAATTTTGCATGATTGCATTTACGTGCATCATCTCACTTTAATACCGCTTGCATTCGTGTGCTTGCCTGTCGCATTTATCATCACCGCATCTTTCCCTTGCCTTCGTTAAATAAAGGCTTGGCCCCTTGACCAGTTATCAAGGACAGTCACAGTGACCATTTGCCTATTGAGCAAGGGGCCAAGTCAGAACAGAAATTCTGATTTGTTTGTTTCAGTGATATGTGCAGGGATTCAGGTAACTGAAGCAAAGGTGAAAAACAAACAAACCGAACCTTGTTTTTATTCCAAAAAACCAAAAAAATTACATCAAGTTCCGCCCTCTCTCTCTGCATTACTCGTCCCACTACTCTCCGGGCAAAACACTCTCAAAGGTGCTACCCAACTACGAAAAGCGGTACTCCTGCCGCTCTGTACTCCTCTTCCTATTCCCACATCCCGGCGTTGATCCGCGGAAGCAGCAGAGAAGCTACCAACACGAAAGCCACGCTCTCGTGCTCTTCGGTAGCGCTCCTCACCTTCTCTCAGCCACTGTTCAGCAAGACCAAGGCTGATTCGGAGTTCGAATAGTTGGGCCTCCATGGCCCTTCGCTCCTCCCTTTCAGCCAAACTGTTGGCTCTTTCTCTCTCTGCGTTTCTTTCCCTCTCTGCCCGTTCTCTCTCACGGTCTTCCCTCTCCAACTGGAGAGTGATCCTCAGTTCCATAGCATCCCTGGATGAGTCGTCATCAGGATGACGCCGCAGTTCCCTCTCCAGTTCTGCTATCCTAGCCTCCTTCTGCGCAGCTTGGGCAAGCGCTTCTTCCGTCTCCTTTTCCTGTCGAGTGTACCATCTCAGATACGCGATAAGGCGTAAACAAAGAGAACTCAACGCTGAAACTTTTACCTGTATACGAAGCATTCCTTCTGCCTCCGCAGCACGCTGCGTGGCGTGAGCAAGTTGCTCATGAAGCGAGTCAAGTTCTGAGGTGGGAATCCACAAGCTGGAAGAGGCACCACCTACTCCCATCGCTGGGGAGGCTGCGCCAATCTGGGCATGCTGCGACCATGTGAATTAGCAGCCAACATCTGGAATCTGGGGTTTTAACTAGGAACGTACTGTACACCTACCAAGGCGCTCGTAGCTCCGCGGGTATCGCCCAACTGTTGTTCCATCTCTGCCAAGCGAGTTCGTAAATTCGCTATCATGGCATCCCGGACATCCTGCGGCCTTACAAGTCAGCATTTTCACCAGAAAACCAAGGAAAAGAGAAAGAAGAGAAGAGAAAAGGGGAAACCTACCTCCACAAGTCCCCGGGGTTGGTACCGTTCTGCGTACTTTGTCCTATATAGACGCAAATAGTCTTCGCTGTCCCGCGCCTGCGATTCTACGATCGTGCCACCCCGTTGCCAGTCTTCGTACTGTTCAGGGAACCGCACGCGCCAGTCAATGCAGGTCGCCGGTCCTCGCGTCTTTCTCCCGACACGAGGTGGCGCGGCCGTATCCACCCATTCCTGAGCCAGTCCTAAGGTTCTCATAACCAATCGTAGCCGGAGCGGCTCGATTTCATTCAGGCAGTGCATCCACAGTTCACGTCCGAACCGGGCACGACTTGCTAGAACCCACGGCTGGTCGGCATCGACCATGTCTGAGTAGGGTCTCCAGTTTACCATCGCTGCAGGGAACTCCTGTAGCTCTCGCCTCAGCACCATCAGTTGGTAGGTTAGGGGTGCCGCACTCATGATGGGTTCCCACCGCCTGGCTAGCGGCACCATCGCAGGTCGCCAATGTCGAGCTCTCCCCATGGGGAGGTAATAATAGCTCCATAACTGCTCGGCGCAGGTCATCAGTACCATGCAAAAACACAAAAAAAAAAAAAAATATACAAAACAAGCAAAACCAAAAAAAATACCTGGATGAATGGTGTGAAGCCACTCACAGTCATCTCACGATCCGTTTCTTGGAATAGGCCTGCAAACAAGTGTGCCAGCATGGCGGCTCCCCAGGCATAATACCCTACTCTTTCAAGGTCTGACAGCAGCTCCAGGAAGCAACATTGGATATCATCCCCTTTCGAGCTCAGTACCAATCTCCCCAAAAGGAAGAGGAGAAATCTCCTCAAATCTATGTTACATCTTTCCCAGTTGCCGAAATCTGTGCAATACACGGCGCGGCATCCTATTTCTATCCTTTCCATGAACTCTTCTGAGGATTCATCATCCCGCCGACGAGTGTCGGTGAGCCCTAATGCATCCATGAGGGACGCCCTAGCTACCGACCTATTTTTCCGACCATCCAGGTCCAGACCCAGTAACTTCTGGGCACCTTCTCTGTAGTCCGCGTAAGTGACTCCGGTCACTGCCTCGCCCTCTACCTTCAGGCTTGTGATCCGGACCACATCCTCCAAGCTGGGCACCATGTGCCCCCAGGGCATCAGGAATGCCCGGCTCACTGGGTCCCATCTCTCACACAAAGCTTGGATCAGAACCAGGTCGGGCTTGATCGGCTCGATCCGAAGAAAGGTACCAAATCCCATCACGTCTAGCCTCGCCTTCTGAAAATCTGGGAGGCCCCTGTACGCCGCTACTACCAACTCCCACAAAATTTGTGATTTCATCACAACCTACACATACAAGGAATGGGGGTGAGGTTTGGTCACAAGAAAGGAAGAAAAAATGAGAAAAGGGCAAGAAAACTTGGCTTACGAGTTGTGATTGGGCCCTTTCGCTGAAGTGCCCTTCAAGGTCTGAAAGCCTTCTGGAACTACTACCACTGGACCTGCTTCTCTTCGAGGAATGGGAAGATTCGCCCTCCATCCAACTCTCGGAATTTTGAACTCCTCTTCTCCCGTAAGAACTTGTGCTCCTCGAGTTAGCTCTCGATATACCTGGGAGGATAAAAGGGACAAGAATTTATAGAAATGGAAGGAGTGCGGGCCAAGATTGCCTCCATCACCTGTCGATGATAGCCCTCGCAATGAGACACTGGCCAAGCGACCCCATGTGTCGCTTCACCGCTCACACAGGGTGATTGACTGGACGAAGAATAGGACGAATAGCCCCTATGTTGTCTAGGGATACCCTATCATGTTTTGGAGGACGCACGCAAAATTTGGCACAACATCCGGGAAAAGGAACTAGGGCCGTCAGTATTGACTTCGACGGCAGATTCTCGTGGAAAATGGTCACAACAAGACGTGATTCTCCGCTCGAGGCGGAGTCTCGACAGATCCGTCACATGGGAACAGTGCAGAGGAGAAGAAGTGTAGGGAAGAAGGAACGCACAAGAGAACAAATAAACAGCAGAAAATCAAATCACTCCATAAGCTGTCATAAGCACTACAATCATAGAGAGGTGACGGGTCCGCTAGCCCGCCAATCCTCACCATCACTCATCTCTCCGGGCACTCTCCTCCTCTCCCCCGAGGTGAGGGTCCCTCAGAAGCCTCCAGGATCCCCGTGCAGTAGCACCTGCCTCGCCTCTGGGCGCCTGCTCCGCAGCAGTGACTCGCTGCTCCTCCCCTGGCGTGGCGAAGAAGCCACTGGCGGCAAAGCGTCCGGACTGGCGGAGTCGCTCCCCGAACTCTCGCGCTCTCTCGTAGCGCGTCTCCATCCCTCCTAGCCTCTGCACGACGGCCTGAAGGCCCAGCTGGAGCTCCCTCACTTGGGCCTCCAAGGCCCTCCTCTCGGTCAGATCCCGCTGTCGCTCGGACCTTCTCTCGGCTTTCTCTCTCTCTACCTCTCTCCTCATCATCTGCAGAAGAACCCTTAACTCCAGGATGTCTGGAGAAGGTCTCTCCTCACCACGGTGCCGCAGCTCCGCTACAGTCGCCACCCAGGCGTCACGCTCCTCTTCCGCCCGGGTCGCACGGGCCACCGCACCGGCAAGTTGCTCCCGGAGGGAAGCAATCTCGAGAAAAGGGGCCGAAGAGCTAGAAGATCCGCCAGCCGCTCCCACCGTCGCTGTCTGCTGGGCACGCTGGAACAAAATAAACAACGGCCGTCAGTGAAACTCCAAAATCTGAAGTTAAAAGGGCGGCACGTAACTTACCAGGAGCGACAGCTCATGTTGAGCGACGGCCAGTTGCCGCCTAGTCTCTGACAGCTGGGCGCGCGAGCCGCCGATGCCACGCGTGTCCCCGGCTTGGGGAAGCCCCGCGTAGCTCTCTCTCTGCCGCCGCAGGAAGTCGGCACTGTCCTGCACCAGTACACCCCCTTGCTGTCCAGGGAGACGTACGGGCCAGTCCTCGAGCCTCGCCTTGCCGCGACTCTCCCTCCTGACGCGGCTCGGCTCGTCCGCACTCGCCCACTCATCGGCCAGGCCCAGCGTCCTTGCCATGTCCTGCACCAAGAAAGAGGTCCCATATCAGTCAAAAGGAACGCGTCCCCTGTCTAGGACGCGTCCATCATTTGAGTGCAACACTCTCCGAACCCTTTCCTCCTCGCCCGGCTCGCTTCAAAACCCAAAATGAATTAAAAGAGGAAGAGATCGGAAGACCTACCGGACCGTGTTCACCTCCTCCCACGCCATCGGGCCCCTCGGGCCCCTCGGGGGCCCGAAGCGGCCCTTCCTCCTCCATGGACGCCGTTCCGTGATCGGGCGCGTCCCTCCTTGGGCGAGGATTTCCTCGTCCCTCTCCACCTTCACCACGGTCGGGCCCACCGAACTCCATCGATCAAAAGAGGAGGAAGACGAAAAAGGGGCAAGCGCGTTTCGGCGGAAGGCGGGCTCGTTTGCGGATGAGGCACGGGAGAAGAAGGACCACCCGTCGCTTTAAATTTAAAATCAAGGATTGAGACGCGTCCTCGCGCCTGGACGCGCCCAAAAGGGGGAAAGGAAACAAAATCCCCCCGTGCAAAACATAGTTCCCCGCTGCTCAGGGCAAGGTCTCGCGAAGCGTGCCTCAAGGGACAACTCAGTGCAAAAAAAGAAAGTGTGGGAGAGAGAAAAGTACACACAACACAAAAAAGCCATTTCCATTTCATATAATAGCCGAAAGTACATCATACAGTGAGAAGGGTGACGTACAAGCAACTCTCTAACTCTCACCGTCACCCTCCTGGTCATCTCCTTCCTCCCTCCTCTGACGGAGATCCCTAGGGGGCCTCCGCGACCTCTGTGAACCCTGAGAAGCCGTGCTCGCCTCGCCCTGCGGTGGCACTCCAGCCTCGAAGGCGCGACGACGCTCCTCGGCCGAAGAAACCAGGTAGCTGCCCATGGAAAAAGAACCAGACTGACGAAGTCGCGCCCCGCGTTCCTTCGCCCTCTGGTACCGCTCCTCGCTCTCCCGAAGCCTCCCCTCCGCCGTGCCAAGACTCAATCGGAGCTCCAGCAGCTGGGCCTCTAGAGCCCTCCTCTCGGTCTGATCCCGCTGTCGCTCCTCCCTCTCTCTCTCTCTATCCCTCTCCCTCTCTCTCTCCACGCTCTCCCTATCCCTCTCCCTCTCCTCTCTCTCCCTCATCGCCTCTCTCCTCGACAGCTCGAGAGCGATCCGCAGATCCACTACGTCGCGAGGAAGCTCCTCAGCCTCCCGTCGCCGCTCCTCCTCTAGCTCCGCAATCCGGACGTCACGCTCTGCCACCCGGGCATCGCGCTCCTGCTCAGCACGAACAGCACGCGCCAGGGCCTCTCGGATCTCGGCCACCTGTCAAGGCACGCATGCACCGTAAGAGAACAGTGATAGAAGGAAAGTAGCTGGAAAAGGGTCGCAGCCAAGCAAGCACTCACTCGAGCCTCGCGGTCACGCTCGGCCTCCTCAGCCCGAGCCACCGCGTACGCCAGCTGCTCCTGGAGGGCAGAAACCTCCGGAGGAGGGCCCCGCGAACTGGAACCCGCTCCACCAGCCATCGCGGCTGCCGCTGTCTGGTGGGCCCGCTGAAACATGGGGCAAACGTCAGTCAAAGGCTAAGCATCAAAAATCCAGGTCACAAAAAATGCATTGCATAAACTCACCAGGATCTCCAACTCCTGTCGGATGGCCACCAACTGTCGCCTGGCGTCCGCCAACTGGGCCCGCAGGTCGGCAATCATGGTATCACGAGCATCCTGCATTACGCATAAGTTAGTATCCCATGCATACATATAGAAAGGTGGAGCAGTTTCATTTCACTTACCCCTGCCATACCACCCAAGGAGAGGCGGTCCCCGTACGTAGCTCGGTACCGTCTCATGTAGTCTGTGCTATCCTGTACGTGGGACACTACTGGGACCCCGCCCTGCTGCCAGTCCTGGTACTGTGCTGGGAAGCGCGTACGCCAGTCCACGATCTTCGCCTTCCCCTTGGTCTTCCGCCCAATGCGGGCCGGCGCATCTACGTCTACCCACTCCTGGGCCAGCCCCAACGTCCTCATGACCAGTCTAAGCCGCAGCGGCTCAATCTCGTTCAGGCAATGGACCCACACGTCCCGCCTGAAGCGAGGAAGACCCGCTACAACCCAGGGCTGGCCAGCATCGCCCATGCCCAAGTAGGGCCTCCACACCACCTGCATCACCATACATACATCATGTTAGTTACCATTCAGTCACATGCATAAACACAAAAAAAATCATGCGCATCATACCATGGCCTCGGGATACTCGCTCAGCTCTCGACGAAGTGACGCCAGCTGGTAGCCGTGGGGTGCTGCAACCACGACCGGCCTCCACTGCCGCGCCAGAGGCACGGCCCTCCTGTTCCCATGCCTAGCCCTCCCCATCGGGAAATAGTAATAGCTCCACACCTGCATCCATCATACATCATTAGTACAATAATTGCATATTTAACTGTGAGAATGCATAAATAAAATGTTTACCTGGAGGAAAGGTGCGAAGCCGCTGACTGTCGTCTCCTTCTCCGAAGTCTGGGAGAGATCGGCAATCAGATGGGCAAGCAGAGCCGCTCCCCACGCATAGTGCCCCACTCTGTCCAGATCCGCCAAGAGCCCGAGGAAACGGCAGTGGATGCCATCCCCCTTCGTCCCCAGCAGAAGGCGGCCCAGGAAGAAGAAAAGAAACCTCCGAAGGTCTAGATCCACCAGCTCCCTCTCGCTCGGATCCTGGGTGAAAGCTGCACGAGCATCCCCCTCCAGTCGAGCCAAGAACTCCGCTCCAGTCTCGCTAACCCGCTGGCGCGGGTCGACGAATCCGAGCGCCTCCATGATCTCCACTCGGCCGACTACCCTGCTGTCTCTATCAGTCACGCTCGTCTCTAACCACAGCAGGTCCAGGGCACTCTCTCGGTAGTCGGGGTAGGTGACCCCGCTGACTGCCTCTCCGTCAACTCGTAGCCCGGTGATCCGAGCCACGTCCTCCAGTGACGGCACCATGTGCCCCCAGGGCATCAGAAACGCCCGGCTCGGTGCGTGCCACCGCTCCCTCAGTGCCTGGATAAGAGGAAGGTCGAGCCGGAAGGGCTCGATCCTAAGGAAAGCTCCAAAGCCCATGGCGTCCACACGCGCCCTCTGGAAATCCGGCAGCCCACGGTATGCTGCCACCACCAAGGACCAGCTGATCCGGCCCTTCATCACGCCCTGCAAACCACAAAACCAACAAAGAACACATCAGCATCATGAACAGTAATCAACAATAACACTGTATATACTATTTTATTTTATTAAAAAAAAAATACATATATATATTTTTGGAGGCGTCCAGACCCCTGGACGCCTCCTTCCTATTTTCTTTATTCCTTTTTCTAAAAAAAAAAAAATCCAAAAAACAAAAATAAAAAAAATATATATAATATATATATAATTATGGAGGCGTCCTAGGCCTTGGACGCCTCCTTATTTTTAAATTTATTTTATTATTTACGAAAATAAAAAAAAAGAAAGAAAAAAGAAAACATGGAGGCGTCCAGGTCCCTGGACGCCTCCTTCTCTCACTACCCGCCTCTCTCTCACGACCTCTCGTACACCCGTTTTAGCCTATTGAACCACAGAGTGAGGATTCCGAGGTACTTACCGGGTCGTGATCATCCTCTCCCGCGTCACCAGCATCCGCAGCAGCCTCCGCGGCCAGGAGAGGCACCTCCATCCCCTCCTCCGCAGCAATCTCCTCTGCTGCAGCCTCCTCGGCATCATCCCTCAACCTCCTCGCACGACGAGCAAGTCGTTTTCGCTTCCCTGGAAACTGGCTCGATCCTCCTCGCTCCATGGGGACTAAGAATAGGTCGTCTGGGTGACTGGGTCGTCAGATTGAACAGTAAATGAGCAAAAGGGGGGGGAGCCCTTAAATAGGAATTTCTTTTTTTGGGGCGTCCAGGCGCCTGGACGCCCCCATTTTTTTATTTTTTTTATTTTTTTAAAATTTAAAAATTTTTTTGGAGCGTCCAGGCGCCTGGACGCCCCAAAAACAAAAAATCAAACAAAATAAAAAAAATAAAGTTGGGGCGTCCAGGGCCTTGGACGCCCCCAAAACAAAAATAAAAATAAAAAAATAAAATAAAAATTTGGGGCGTCCAGACGCCTGGACGCCCCTAAAACAAAAAATTAAATAAAATAAAAAAATAATAGTTGGGGCGTCCAGGACCCTGGACGCCCCCAAAACAAAAAAATAAAATAAAAATAAAATAAAACTTAGGGGCGTCCGGGCCCCTGGACGCCCCCATAATAAAATTTTTCAAACAAAAAAAAATATATAATATATTTATATAAGAATGTGTATATAATCCAAACAAAATAAAAAAAACACAAAGAAAAAGAAAAACCATAAAAAAAGATAATAATTAAGGGGACGGGGGTCCGAAACATCCAAATGCCAAATTTTATTCCATCAGAAAAGCAGAGTGAACTACATCAGGGGCTTAGGCGCTTTAGGCCTTAACTTCCCCAGTTCGGTTACATAAGCCCTCCACGGCTCGCATTCTTCCACCACGTGCGCTAACGCCTTTCCCGCAACACTTATCTTCCAGGGAACTTTAATGGCCTTCGCTTCCTTCGCATCCGCTTCAGTGCCCAACTCCCTTTTCTTCAAAGGAACAATATCAGTCGGTGGCGGGAACGAATGGCGTGGGATGCCAATCTGGAGGCAGCACCGATGCGCGTTGTAAAGAACAAACTCGGTCGCGCCGATCAGTTGAAGATCAACTTCGGGAGAAGGCCTCATGAGGAGATCAAGCGAAAGCAAACATGCCGGTGCGCAAGTGAAGAAGCCTTGTGTCACGGTGCGGAAGTGAGACCGCCAGTCTTCGCGTTTCTTCAGCCACGGAACGCGGTTCACTACAGTACCACCAAAGCCTAACACGTCGGCTATGTGGTGAAGCGGGCTTTGTTGGAAGAGCTTCGAAACGGTTGGCATCCCCTCGCGGTGGTCGAATTTGAAATGCAAATCCAGCCAGCAATTCAAGACAAGTGCACAACCAAATGGAGGCTTACCCATGCTCGAGGCGGTAAGGCCGCTGTAAAGATAGGCAAGGACGGCGGGTCCCACCCTCTTTCCACGCCAGATCCCGCAGATAGCACTCAGCTGGTCTTCCTCCACTATGTTGTCGGTATAAGGAAACAAGAGAGCACCCGCCAGACAGATAGTGAACCCCTTCATGATTCCCTCCAAATAGTCATCGTCTGGTGACCCTCTCAGGGCGTCCATGACCCACTCCGCGAGCTTTTGGAGATCGATCCCCTTCTGAGTACGGACCTTTCTAGCTGCGTCGGGCGGCATGAAGCTTCCAAGGACGCTTTCAGAAGTACCCCGTGTCAGCATCCGCATAGCCTTCACCTTCCCGTCACTCTTGAATTTCTTCAGACCAAGCAAAAGTTCCACCTCCTCGAGGAGGATGGTCACCTCGAAGGTCGGGAAGATAAAAGTGTGGGTCTGGGGATGCCAGACCTCCACAAGCGCGCCCATAGCCGCCCAGTCCATACGAATCTTCTCGTAATGCTTGGCGTGAATAAGGAGCCCCTGCAGATGCCACTTCGAGAGTATGGCCCTCATGCCAATGGAGATATTGGAAGTCAGCTTTGAAAGCCATGGCAGCTTGGAAAATTTCCTCGGGCCTGGGAAGAGTGGATATGGCTGGGAGAGGAAGGAAGAAGAAATGAAGGAAGTAAGAAGAAGGTTCACGTACAGAAATTTGAAAAGAGTCGGCTTACCATATGCGACATGATCGTCCCACTCAGATGACCCTCGAGGTCAGAAAGTCGCCTAATCTCGCTGCTAGGCTTGCTCCTCTTCATAACACGGGAAGACTCTCCTTCCATCCTGAAGATCTCTAGATTCTCCTCTCCTTCCTCTCCCGAGCTTCCAAAACCCACCTTGGTGCATTTGAATGAACTAGCCTAAGGGGAGTTCTTATAGGAAGGGAAGGGTGCTACAGGACAGAACATGTCACATCAGTGGTCATTGTCAAGATTTTGTCTGGATCTCCTTCGAACTGTGGTGCGATTCTGCTACCTTTTGATGTTGCTAACCTTTGCTGGCCTGTGCAGGTTTTACTAACGTCTTTGTCCTATCTCCTGTCCCACCTTTCATTGGTTGGTCCCACCATGTCATGCATCATAGTATATGATACCTACGCTACTAGAACATGTCAAGGACCTTGCGGCCCGAACGAATCTGGGATTTGAGTTCCCCTTCAACAAAAACGGTGATGATCCCGGAAGAGTTTTGGGTTGTACGGATAGGCCGTCAATTTGTGATAGAATGGGGACGACGGTTCCATTCAGTGAGTTGGTGCGCGGATAAACGGGTCCCAGCCCAGTATCAGCTCACCGGGTCGGTATCCTGACCCGTTCTTCACAAGTTGACAATATTATCCTTGGCTATTTTCTATTTTAGTTTGTTTTGAACTTTTCTTTAAACCCAGCATGCATTCATATAGGACTTTGATTTATTGCGGAAGATCATTCAAGCGATTCGATTGTGAAAGCCGTTGTGTTTCAATTCCTACAAATATGAGATATTCCACTCTGAATGAAATACTGAGTTTCTTTGAGACAGCCCTACGCTGCTCTTCCAAAGGAGACCCTTGTTTGGACAGACCCTCAGATATTCCTTTACCTTTTGACCCACCTTGGCCGCAGCACTTCCACATTAGCTGGTAACCGCTCCCCAAAGGTGAAACCTCCGGTTTATGACCCAGGTACTTCCACACCGAGAAGTTGGTCTTCTTTTGTTTCGTGCCTGAGTGCACATCTCACCCTCCCTTATTTGATCTCCGTCCAAGCAATCGTCAATATTTGAAAGACCTCCTTCAAGGTCGCCTCATTGAAACTTCAGGAAAGATTCCAAACAGTAACGTCACAAGCGTGTCTCATCACACCTTGGCATCAACTTATCAGTCCGCTCCCACTCCATTTCACTCCACTTCGATACCATTCCACTACGTATCGCTCCCTTGCAAAGCAGACGCCAAGGCGGGGCAGCTGTAGACACGCCATTCCTGACGTCTCCTGAGAAAGTCTCATATTACTATACGACGCCCCGCGATGGCCTACGCATTTCGAATCGCTCGAGTGCTTCCTTTTCCTGAGTCTTCTTCCGCCTTTTTCGGCATCCGGAATCATCTCGTCACGGCATTCGGACGGCATCAACACCAGTCAGACGCATCAAGAGGTTCCGGAATCAAGAAGGGGGTCTGCCGGGCGGCCGACGACGCCTGATTTGAGGACCCGGGTGGGTCTTCATGGGGGCGTCCAGGCCCCTGGACGCCTCCATATTTTTAATTTAATTTATTATTTTATTATTTTTTTTCAGGGCCCAAAAATAAATAAAAATAAATATATATTAATGGAGGCGTCCAGGACCCTGGACGCCTCTATAAAAACTAATAATAATAAATATTTATAAAATGCCAGTTGGCACAAAAAAAATAATAAATAAAAAATATATATATTAATGGAGGCGTCCAGGTCCCTGGACGCCTCCATAAAAACAAATAAAAAAATAAAAATGCCAGCCCTGGCATAAAAGACAAAAGAAAAATAATAAACTTTTGGAGGCGTCCAGGCCCCTGGACGCCTCCATCAACTCACTCACGGGCGCCGGCCACCGAACGACGGTTTGTCGTGTGTGAAAAAAGCCAAATTTAGAGACGTCCAGATGACTGGACGCGCCCATTTTTGAATCACGAGGCGCCGCTCACAAAACCACGCGTTGTGCCAAACCGCGTGCGGCCGTCGTCGGTTTTCGGTGGACCTGTTAGAGGCGTCCGGGACCCTGGACGCCCCCATAAAAGTATTCTAAAAAAAATCAATAAAAATAGAATAAAATATTATTTCGGCCCTGATGGAGGTGTCCAGGGTCCTGGACGCCTCCACCTTCCGGAACTCTATAAATAGAGGCCCACCCCCTCAGTTCTAGGGGAGCTAAGCAGTGATCCGATAGGCTGCCGGAGCCCAGAGGCTACGGAGTCATTTTTCTAACCCGTGGGTTCTTTTGTAGGTGGAGGTTCTGCCGGCTTCTCGGGTGCTCACGCTCGCGAGAGGAAGGTCGTCTTCATCCACCGCGCTTCCACGTCGTCCCCACGCTGCCGGAGCTCCGCCGGATTTCACCCTCGGCTCATCCAATAAGCCTTTTCTTCCCCTTTTTCTCCATAGTCCTTTACATTCATCATATTGCATCATCTATCCCCCTTCACAAGGGGGCCTCTTCTCTTATACTTCTTACATCCATCATCTCATTTTCCTCCTACTCGAGTCCGAGAGGGGTTTAAAAGATAACACCAACCAGGTGTGTGTCTTGCCATCATTTCGTTATTTTTATCGCAAGGATTCGAATACTACACCTCCATCTTTCTAATCCACTTGTCATTTATTTGTCGTTGTCTTGCAAGGGTACCCGAGGAAAGCCCTCTCCGTCGGCCGGCCGGAAGGAGAGGAAGAAGCAACCCGCCATCTCCCGCTCTTGAGGTAGGCGCGATCACCTTCTTATTTTGGGGTCTTTTGGCCCCTGGCGATCACATCTTATCATCGAGGCCGCGGCGAGTCACTTCCCCAATGGCCGTTTAAATTTCTGTTTCCTATATTCTCTTATATATTTTGTTATATATTCTGCTTATATCATCGAGGCCGCGGCGAGTCACTTCCCCAAT
Source organism: Amorphophallus konjac (assembly GCA_022559845.1). Classification (NCBI taxonomy): domain Eukaryota; kingdom Viridiplantae; phylum Streptophyta; class Magnoliopsida; order Alismatales; family Araceae; genus Amorphophallus; species Amorphophallus konjac. The sequence continues at coordinate 124,760,286 of CM040125.1, forward strand.
GGCCGTTTAATTTTCTATTCCTATAATCTCTTTATGCTTTGTTATATTCTGCTTATATCATCGAGGCCGCGGCGAGTCACATCCCCAATGGCCGTTTAAATTTCCGTTCTTATATTCTCTTTATATTCTGTTATATTCTGCTCATATCATCGAGGCCGCGGCGAGTCACTTCCCCAATGGCCGTTTAAATTTCTGTTCTCATATTTTCTCTATATTCTGTTATATTCTGTTCATATTCTCGAGGCCGCGGCGAGTAACTTCCCCAATGGCCGTTTCAATTCTTGTTATTTAATTTTTGCATCATTCCCGTCCCCCCGAGGTCGCGGCGAGTCACTTCCCGCTATGGCCGTTTAATCCCCATATTTTGCTATATCATACTTGTCCCGCTCGCCCCGCCGGAGCAATCTCCCGTGGTGGCCCCTTCTCTCTTTCCTCTCATCTCTGTGTTGCAGCAAACAAAACAAACAAAAAAGAAGGAGCCCGCGCGCTCTCCGCTTCTTCCTCTTCCCCGCTCTTCTCCGAACCGCGTGACGTCGCTCACACCCCCGCCGGGCGGTCAACCGGCTCGACTGAAGCGGCCTTCCCCACAACCTTCGGCTGGGTAAGCTCCTGAAAATCCGAGGACAATAAGAACGAGATCATTAGCCAGCTATGGGAAAAGGGGGGTCCGGCCCAAGCAAGCTCACACTTACAGCAGCCCTCCCCATAAAGCTTGAGGAGCCGGCAAGTAAGGGGGCCTTGAAGACCAGCTCGGGCAGCCCCGATGCTTCAGACGCGCCCTTGTCATAAGCCACCTCATCGGAGGAATAGTTATAATCTACCTCTTCGCCCGACGAGGACTCGACCGCCACAGGCTCTGCCCTTGCCGGCAAAGGAGCATCCTCTTCAAGGTCAATAACCGGCACATCCTCCCGCGGACTGGTTGGGGCTGGTGCGGCAGACTTCAGCTTCTTCCTCACATACAGCTGCGTTACCGAGAGGTGCAGGCGGGGCCATAGTGGCTCGACAACTGCTGCAGCGACGCCTGTCACATAAAAGAAAAGACAAGTCATGCCAAAGTCAACGGGTTCCCAAAGAAGGAAAGAGCTCAGTCACGCAGACGGAGACAGCTACCCCCTCCGGCTTCTGCAACACTAGGCGGCTCGCGAATGGCCTCTTTGATGGGCGACGCGGCCTCAGGAACCAGGGCCTCGCCCTCACCCGGGGTTAGTACAGGCGCCTGCTCCTCCATACCGCCTAAAAGAAAGAAATGCAATTGTCATACGCGCATAAAAGAGTTCGGCCCGTGAGACAAATAAATCCCAAAGGACGGCGGCGGCCGGTGAACCTCACCCCCAGCATGACTCGACTCGGTCCGGGTGACTTCGAATTCTTCAAAGGAGAAAACAGGAGCCACCGGAGTGGCGACCGCCAGGGCCGTGGACCCCTCGGCTTGCTTCCGCTTTGCCATGTGCCGCCCGACCGCTTTGGCAGCAGCCAATGCCTTCTTAACAGGCGACCTCGCCCGGGACCTCCCCTTGGCATGTGGTGTGGAAGTCAGAGTTGGCACCGAAGTCACCTTTGCTGCAGCTGCAGCTTCACCCATAGCAGGGATGGGAGCGGGAACCGGTGCCTCCACATCAGGAACAGGCGTGGGCACGGGCTCTCCTATAGAGACTGAGACAAAAAGAGACATCCAGGTGTCAAAATCTTCCCTCAAAATAAAAAAAAAACCGCAAGATACACTGATGGCAGGAGAGGTTAACCAGTAGGTTGGCTCGGCCCGGTCCGAGCGACCTCAAACTCCTCAAAAGATGGGACTTGTGGTGCTAGGGGAGCGGTCGTCGAAGCCTTAGCCGCCTCGGTTTTTCGCCGCTTCGCGTCCCGCTGCTTGGCCGCTTTAGCAGCATCTACCGCCTTCTTCATAGGTGATTTGGCCTGGGACCTCTTCGCAGCCTTGGGCAGGGGAGCCGTAGTCGGAGCTGGCAGTGCCGCCTCAAAATAGGCGGGCTTCTGGACGAGTCGAAGGAAGTTCCAGTACCTTACCATTTGCACGCTGTCAGGATGGTCTGTCAAAATAGACACACGCATATGATTAGCATCCGATAACCTGCTAAGGTCGCAACAATGAGGATAAAGGAGATGGAAAGGTTAAATACCGTGAGGACCGGTGTACAACCGAAGTGTTATCGGCCAGTAGCTCAAGGACGGCTCCTTATCCTTCTGGCACCGGTCTGTGAGGCTAGCCAGATCCGCATGCTTCTTCGAAGAAAGGTGGCAGAAAAGATTGAAGTGGTCTATGCCCCACCCGTCGGCATAATAATACGGGATGTGCAGGCGCTTGCCCAGGATGGCGGCCGTCTGACCTTCGATCTTCAGCCCATTCACCCGCAGCAGAACATACAGCCATGTGGTGTCCTTATAATTCTTGGGCTTTCTCTCCTCCCGCCTCATAAACGTGCGGTATGGGCAGATCAGGTCCCTCTCTGGACGCCAGCTCTTTGCGGGGGTGCCCTCCTCCTCCATGGGGAGCGGGTAATTAATGAGCTCCAGATGGTCACTCCCTAGCCGGCAAAGATCCCTCAATGTCTTCTTATAGTTGTCTTTCGCTACCGGAGGCAACTCCACTTTCGGCGTCGGCCTCGCATCCCGGGCTTCCCGACGAGCAGCCATGTATGCCGCTACCTCCTTCTCCTGCTTGTTCTTGAGCCGAAGAAGATGATCTGGCTCGATGTCAAGCACTGGCACCGCCTGCCTGCTGAGGAACCTCCTCTCAGCCCCATCCCAGCTGTCGGTCTTATGCAGTTGATAGAAGGCCGTCCTAGTGTTCCACCACTTGACGTAATCCTGGGTCACTCGGGGAATGCGACCCGGGGCTGGCACCCTGAAGGAGGTAGAGTCCGCCTGGTGGAAGAAGTCCCACCAGCTCCTGGCATGCTCGACAACTGAACTTCCCCGGATGTTCCGCGAGGGCAGGCCGAACTGTGCATGGTAGACGGGGATATGCTGGTCATATCCGAAGTTCCGGCCAAATCGAAAGGGGTAATACGGCTCCAGCAACACATTGTCCCCCTTTCTGAACGCCAACACACTGGGGCGAATGGATAGAGCCCAGTCCCTCAGCTTGGGCTCCAGCAATGGGCGGGCCACATTCTCCTAGCTTATGGGGTGGACGTACCTCTCCACCTGGTCGTCCTTGCACTCCCTCTTGTTGTTCACCAGAGGGCTTGAATGCACGGCCAGCGTCCAGAAGTGAATAGTGCCGGCCGCGTCCTGGGGAACCGTTGTCAACCGGCCCCGAATGTCAAACATCCGCATAGAGGTAGAAGCCGGCTCTGCACTCGCAAACTCCAGCATCCTCGGCACCAACCCCCAGTCTTGAAGAGCTCGCGGGGCAAATTCGGGAAACAGCGAGCAGACCCACGCATTGAAGAAATGCAGCGGGCATATGTATCGGGCCTGCCTCAGGAATTGGTGGGTGCTGATATCCCCCAACGCCTTGTAGATCAGACAAAGAACGGCCGGGCACAAGGACCGTTTGATCCCCCACGCCATTTGACATGCCGGGTAGATGGCGTCCGGTCGAATCACTGTCTCGTCCCCGTACGGCATGGCAAACAAACATAGCCAATACGTGAGATAAGCAGCACAGTGAGTCTACGGGTCGACGCCCATTGGATTAGGCCCGCTCCGACGCCCCTTGGAGGGGATCTTCACATCAAGCTTGGGCTTTGCACGCTTCTTGCGAGCGACGGAGGTGCCGACACAAGGAAATTCTCCGTACTGCTTTAGCCCGTCATAAAAGTATTGCAGCCATAGGGTCATGCACACCCTTTTCCAGTCTCCGCGGGCGGGCTGCCTCCCACCATGTGACAGTTGGTATAACTCCCGGTATGCCTTCATGAGGTACCGGTATGAATACCCAAGAGAATAATAGCCATCCCCGTTAGTTTCATCCTTGATCAGGTCGGGGAGGCATACTTCTTCATACGGCTCCCCGTCAATGGGCAAGCCGCTCAGCTGGCAGAGGCTCCACAGGTCCAGGGAGGTTTCCCCCTCCGCCGTGTAAAATGTGTTGGTCTCGGCACTAAATACTTCTATCATACCACAGCAGAGACCCTTAAAGATAGGGTAGCCGTAGCAGGAGGCGTAAACACTGTGGTAAATACCAACTCGGACCAGCAACGGAGCATAATTGAACAACACGTACTCCGTAAACTCCATCGCTCCTTCGCGGAAGCTGTGTGCATCTTGTAGCTTCAGCTCCCCGAACCAGCCCAGTGATAGTTCATACTTGAACCTGATGGCTAAGTAGTCCAAGATAAATGGCTCCTCCCTGTAGAGCCATTTTAGGGGAGCCAAGAATAAGCCGAATCGGGGTGACTCGCTGTGCACCTTTCCGGCGGACATGTCCCATTTTGCCGGAGTGAATTGAGGTGCTCGCACCAATTTGTCTTCGGCCGGTAACACCCCTTCAATCCCCAAGACTGGCTTCCACTCCCGGGCTTCTCCCACCAGATATGTCGGAATGCTCCTGGGGACGCTGTATAATAGACTATCCCGGGCATGCAGGATGGCTCGCTCGACGGCCTTTATGGTGCGAAAATCTCGCCCCTCTCGGGAGCGCAGGTGCTTCAGAAATCGAATAAGGTGCCTATCCTTTGGGAAGTCCTTCCGGTACTCCCCGGTGGCCCGATCAAATGTGAAGCCGCTCTCGACCCAGGCCAGCCTGTCGAAGTCCATTGTCTCCCGGTCAGACCCCGATGACTCTGCCAAGGCGGCTATTTCCGCATGCTCTCGGTCTAGGTCCTCCACGTTGAGCCATGTGACCGCTGGCATTGGACCCCGCGGAATGAGGTCGGCACCGACAGCAGCGGCAGGGGCAGAAGAACCACTTGGGGCAGCCATTGGTCTGCAAAGATACACAAATAGAAGATCAGAATAAGCTACATGCAAAAGGGAATGAAAGACTATAAGGGGACTCTACTATAAGTAAAATAAATAAAACATTGCCAATTTCTGACGAAATTTCGGCAGAGTTTCCCCTAGGCCAGAGGCGTAAGAGAAAACACGGGTGCGCGCCCACAAGGAGTGACGGCCCCAACAAAGTCATGGTGGGCCCCGAGAGGCAACACCAGAAGTCCGCCGAGCAAAAGTCTTCTTCCTCTGGCTTAAGGCCTCATCACCGGTACGCTGCTCAGTGCCTTCCCCGGCACACCCTGCAACGGCCCTCCCCGGTATGCCCAGACGAGCCGCTTCACCGGCACACCCGTCAGGGTTGTTCCCCGGCACACCCGGAAACCTCTTCCCCGGCACACCCACACGGGGCTTCACTGGCACGCCCCAGGAGAGCTTCCCCGGTACCCCTCTGACTGCTCCCCGGCACGCCCGTGCGGGCTTTCACCAGTACACGCCCGGGACCCTGCCCGGCACGCCCTGACGAGAACCTCCCCGACACTCCCCGGGCACGCCGAGAAGGAGGGAAAGGGGAGAGATGAGGAAGAGAAGAGAGAGAAAAAAGGAAGAAGAAGTAGGGGAAGAAAAGGAGGATGAAGAAGGGGCTAAGGCCCCGTTGCCCTTACTGCAGAAGAAAGGGGAGGAGAACAAAAAAAAGAAAGAAAAAAAAAGAAAGGAGAAGAAAGGAGAAGAGGGGGAAGAGGAAGAAGAAAAGAAGAGAGGGGGGGGGGGCCTTCGCGGCCGTCTCCTCACCACAACGACGGCGGCGGCGGTCGTTCTCGGAGAAGAAGATGAAGAACGAAGGGGGGGGGGCCTTCTTCCGTTCGGTCACCCAAGAGAGAGAGAGGGAATAGAGGGGGGTTCGAACGGGGTGACCGTTCGAAACGCCCCCGCCCCCTTTTTATATAAAAAAAATGAGAAAGAAGAAAAGAAAGGAAGGAAAAAAAGAAAAAAAAATAAGAAGAAAAAAAGGGGGAAATAAAAGGAAGAATGAATAAAAAGGGGGGGTAAAAAAAAGGGAAGAAAAAAAGGGAGAGAAAAAAAAAAGAGAAGAAAAAAGGGGGGAAGAAAGGAAAACGAACAAAAAAAATATATGTAAAATATATATATATATATATATGAAGAAAAAGGGAAAGGAGGAAGAGAACAAGAGGGAAAGAAAATTGATTGCCGAATCAATATGAGTATATATATATATATATACATATATATGCATGTGCGCACATACATACATCCACTCATGTATCTACGTGTGTGTAAATAAGGCACAATAATAAGATCTTTCCGAGGGAACATTCCTTCCTCGCAATCCTATGCGGAGGGGCGTCCACAGAAGTGAAGACGACTCTGCCCCTGCAACTTTATCCCCGTCCACAACGCGCTCATGACACCACTACCCCGCCAACAAGCAAGTCCTTCCCCGGTACGGAGCTTCGTGCCTCAGCTACCTCCCATCATACAAAATCGCCATCACAGGCCTTATGCCCAGATCGGCATAGTCTCTATCCTTGCGTTGGCATTGTCTTCTTGTCGATGAATAAGTCCCTTTCCGGCGCAAGGCCTTGTGCCCTAGCCACTCACTCCGCACAATATTGCCATTATGGACCCTACATCCGAATCGGCACGAATCCTCCCGTTGCGCTGGCATTGTCTTCTTGCCAACGAATAAGTCCCTTTCCGGCGCAAGGCCTCGTGCCCTAGCCACTCACTCCGCACAATATTGCCATTACGGACCCTACGTCCGAATCGGCACGAATTCTCCCGTTGCGCTGGCATTGTCTTCTTGCCAACGAATGAGCCCTACCTTCCGGCGCAAGGCTTCGTGCCCTAGCCGACACTCGCATATCCCTCGCTCGTCAAAAAAAAAAAAAAGAAAAGAAAATAAGAAAATGGGGTTAAAAATAGAGATACCCCGCCGGACCTGTCCCTACACGGGGACAAGGGTAAAAATGGCAACAACCCGGCTGTAGCGAAAACCCGAAAGGGCGCTACGGGCAAAATCGGGTACCCCGCCACGTGAAAACCTGAGAGGGCGCGTGGGCAAAAGCAAGAGGGGGCCGGTACCGGCGAAAACCTGAAAGGGCGCTTGTATCGGTAATGTGGTTCAAAAAAAAAGAGAAAGAAAAGAAAAGAAGAGATCAACAAACCAGGTCAGCTCCCGACATCCTATCGGCACTGACGAAGAGACCAAAAGACAACAAACCAGGTTAGTTCCCGACACCCTGTCGGCACTGACGAAGAGACCAAGAGATCAACAAACCAGGTCAGCTCCCGGCACCTTGTCGGCACTGACGAAGAGACAAAGAGATAAAGAGATCAACAAGCCAGGTCAGCTCCCGACACCCTGTCGGCGCTGACGAAGAGACCAAGAGATCAACAAACCAGGTCAGCTCCCGACATCCTGTCGGCGCTGACGAAGAGACCAAGAGATCAACAAACCAGGTCAGCTTCCGACATCCTATCGGCACCGACGAAGAGACCAAGAGACAACAAACCAGGTCAGCTCCCGACATCCTGTCGACACTGAAGAAGAGACCAAGAGATCAACAAACCAGGTCAGCTCCTGGCACCTTGTCGGCACTGACGAAGAGACAAAGAGACAAAGAGATCAACAAGCCAGGTCAGCTCCCGACACCCTGTCGGCGCTGACGAAGATACCAAGAGATCAACAAACCAGGTCAGCTCCCGACATCCTGTCGGCGCTGACGAAGAGACCAAGAGATCAACAAACCAGGTCAGCTCCCGACATCCCGTCGGCACTGACGAAGAGACCAAGAGACAACAAACCAGGTCAGCTCCCGACATCCTGTCGGCACTGACAAAGAGACCAAAAGACAACAAACCAGGTCAGTTCCCGACACCCTGTCGGCACTAACGAAGAGACCAAGAGATCAACAAACCAAGTCAGCTCCCGGCACCTTGTCTTCACTGACGAAGAGACAAAGAGACAAAGAGATAAACAAGCCAGGTCAGCTCCCGACACCCTATCGGCGCTGACAAAGAGACCAAGAGATCAACAAACCAGGTCAGCTCCCGACATCCTGTCGGCACTGATGAAGAGACCAAGAGACAACAAACCAGGTCAGCTCCCGACACCTTGTCGGCACTGACGAAGAGACAAAGAGACAACAAATCAGGTCAGCTCCCGACACCCTGTCGGCACTGATGAAGAGACAAAGAGACAACAAATCAGGTCAGCTCCCGACACCCTGTCGGCACTGACGAAGAGACAAAGAGATCAACAAACCTGGCCAGCTCCCAACACCCTGCCGGCACCGGCAAAGAGAAAAGAGACGAGTACACCCGCGGGCATCGCCCGGCTCATCCTTCGCCTGCGCTACCCGTGGGTGGGGGGCATTTGTGGACACCAAAAATTGCACGCCCAGATGTCCCGCTCGGCCCCGCATCAACAACGGCACTGAGTGAAGAAGCCCCGGGGAGACTGGTCGTCCCGGGCTCCCCAAATATGCACACTGCCGTGAAGCCGTCCCCAGAATCACGACAGCAAAGAGAAGCCAACCCCCGGGAAACCCACAACCCACGGGCCTCGAGGGAAATCGAATGGGCCACAACTCGTGCCCACAATGGGCTCAAAAAAACCACCCTTTTGGCCTCCAGCGGCACACCCCTGAGGGCTCCAGCGGCACGGCCCCAACGGCTTCAGCGGCACGACCCCTGAGGGCTCCAGCGGCACGGCCCCAAGGGCTTCAGCGGCACGCCCCCAAGGGCTTTAGCGGCACGCCCCTATGGGCTTCAGCGGCACGGCCCCAAGGGCTTCAGCGGCCCAGCCCCCATGGGCTTCAGTGGCACAACCCCAGAGCCCCTCAATGGCACGCCCAGCCTAGGGGCTTCAGCGGCACGGCCCCACGGCCTTCAGCGGCACACCCCCTTGGGGGGGGTCTTCAGCGGCACACCCCCTTGGGGGGTCTTCAGCGGCACACCCCATTGGGGGTCTCCAGCGGCACGCCCCCATGGGCTTCAACAGCACAGCCCCCATGGGCTTCAGCGGCACAGCCCCCATGGGCTTCAACGGCACAACCCCCATGGGCTTCAGTGGCACAGCCCCCATGGTCTCCAGCGGCACACCCCCATGGGCTTCAGCGGCACACCCTGCTGGGCCTTCGACGGCACCCCCGTTTTGTGCCCCAGCAGCACGCCTTTTGGCCCTCCTACGGCACGCTTGTGCAGCCCGTCAACGACACAGCGTGAAGGCTTTTTCAACGGCGGGGGACGACGTGAAGCCCATGCCCTACATATCCTTGGCACGCAGTGAGCCGTCTGAGGTGTCAGCCGATCGTTGGGCCACGCAGGCTACTCCATTGATAGCCAGGACAAGGGGGAGTCAAACCCCATCATCACAAGTTGCTTCCCGCCTTCGACGGCCCTGCTCAAAGGCTCCGGCTGCTGGGAGTATAAATGACTCCCGCTTCGACAGAGGAGAGAAAAAAGGAGAGAGGGGAAGAAGACACAGACAGACAGACGGAAGACACACACGCAAGAGAGGAACATAAGAGAGAAGAGAAGAAGAAGAGCCCCGGTGTGAGTCCCCTCCGACGACCACCGGGCAGAAGCAAGAGTAAGAGAAAGAGAGCTTGATGTAGTAGGAGAAGGTGGGGGAAAGAGTAGGGGACGATTGTCCCTGCTCCGATCCCCAACACCTCCTTCTCTTTTGTGCTCTATTTTTCCCCTTCCCGTTCTTTCTTTCTTTGGGTTTCCTCCTTGCCTGTAGTCTCGGCTTGGGCACCCTTTGTAATGTGTATATAGGGCCACGGCCCTTGGTTTCCCATGAATGACAATCACCCTTCTCGGATTTCCTTGCTATTCCTGTTGGTTTACGCCAGTCTTCATGGTGTATGGTGTGTTACTCGTTTTTTTTATTTCCTCCGGTGCTTTCAGAGTCTCCGTAGCAATGTGATTGCCCCGTATGATACTTGGCCTCCCGGGTTCTATGCCCTCTCCTACGGCCATTGGCTACTCTCCTCCTCTTTTAGAACACCCAGTAGCCAGTAGCCCATCCTTGGCTTTCCCCCACCGGTGTGCCCTTAAATTCCCCTCACCAATGTCCCTCAACTCCTTTTGGCCGGCACATCCCTGGCTCTTCTTAGCCGGTGCACTCTTGATTTCTCCAGGCTAATGCCTCTCCGGCACGCCTCTTGACCCTTGGACGGTACACCCTAGGGAGGCCCCTGACGGCACATCTTTTGGCCCTTGGCCGGTACACCCATAACCGCCCTCAGCGGTACACCTTCCCTGAGTGCCTCAGCGACACGCTTGGCCCTGCCCCAGCCCGGTACGCCTTGGCTGAGCCCCAGTCCACCTTGTCCAGTCCTAGAGGTCTTCGGCCCATTGTTTTACTCGTGTTTTCTGAGGTTTTATAAAGGTGTTGCTGCCTCCGGGCGCCCACCCCCAGTTGTCGGGTTCCGCAACTCCATGTGGGCGCGTTCCCTGTACCTCCCTTACACTCGGGTCAAGGGGAGATGCTGCCGAATTTTTGTCAAGATATAACAACATGTTAAATAAGGCAAAAGGAAGCAACAAACGAACAGAACAATTAACAAAAAAACTTTTCGACTTATCGAGCCGCTGCCGACACCATGACGAGAACTGGACCGATTAATAACCCGGCAGCCCGAACGTCCGATCTGTGAGAAGAGGCCGAACAGAATAAAGCAAGGAAAAGGAGAAGTTTATATAAAACTAAATAAAAATCAATAAAGGAAGAAAAGAAAAGTCTTAAAATGAATAACAGAGGAGTGCACTTTTACCAGCCTACCTGTCCCAACCTCCACCAGCACACTTAGCCAGCCCCTCACCGGCACGCCCTACCCTCCACTCCAGTAACCCTTCACCGGTATACTCTCGCTCCTTTCAGCGGCGCAGCCATTCCTCACCTTCAACAGCACACTTCAACAATCTTCAGCGGTACGCCCTTGCACCTTCAGCGGTACACCCTTATTGCCCCCCCAGCGGTACACCCTCTTGACCTCCAGCGGTACGCCCCATTCCCCAGCAGTACGCCCCTCTATTCCCTTCGCCGGCACACTACATACATATATATATATAGCATGATAATAAGATTAATGATAGCAAATAAATTAAAGGACTTCGAATGTGCAACATTAATAATGATAAAAGAGGTGGGAGGAGTAATAAAAAAAAATAATAATGAATATAGTAATAATAATAATAGTAAATAAAAGAAGAGAAATCATCCGGGACAAAGGCACAAAGAAGTAATAAATAGCAAAGGAAAGAGAAAAGCATATAATTAAGAAAATCCCAGATAAAAGATGCTAGGGTCCATACTGCAGTCCCATCTCTCCCCGGGATCCGATGCAAAAGGAATAGTAACGCCGCCCTTTCAGGTCGAACCCGAGTCTTGGGAATTATCCCGATATGGCCAGGCTCTGACCTGACCTCGGGCCGACATCTTAATCGGACCGGATTTGTTTCTCGTTCTGGACGCCTTCCGAGTCATCATTAAAATTTCTGTATACTCGGCATACATTTGAACGGACTCGTCCCGGTTTTCCCGTCGCGTTTCCATCACGGACCCGTGTCCGAACATGAAAAGGTCCACGAGTGATCGACATGGCCGACGGTTTGTGGTCTGAATACAACCCCCAGTGTGATCTATCCCTACCTCTCTCTCTCGCAATTAGTATTATTCTTTTCGGTCGCGGGGCCCCTAATTTTGGCAATTAATCAAGGGTATTCCCTCGTATGGGGGATGTAAATGACGTCGTGACGTTTACGGCGCGACGGGATTCGGTCCCGACACGAACCACACAATCGTCTGACGAAGTCAGATCGAGCGCACCATGGGCTCTTCGGAGCCTGAATAAATTGTCACCTCGGTGACTGGCACGCCCACGCACTTAATAAACCGACGAACGAACAAGATGATTGTCAAATAAAAAAGTGCATCCACAGTTATAACAAGCCGTGCCCGATTTGGGCGGGACCTCTGGATGCATTGTCTGAATGAAATCGAGCCCCTTCAGCTGCGATTGGCCATGAGGACCCTAGGACTTGCTCAGGAATGGGTGGATATGACTGCAGCACCACGCGTTGGGAGGAAGACGCGCGGGTCGACAACTTCTGTTGATTGGCAGGTGCGGTTCCCCGAACAGTATGAAGACTGGCAACGGAGTGGCACACTTGTAGAGTCGCATGTGCAGGACAGTGAGGATTACCTGCGCCTCTATAGGGCGATATATGCAGAGCGACTCCATCCCCTGGGGTTTATGCAGGTGAACGTATTATTCTTTTTTTTATTTTATTTTTTTTATTATTTTTGTTTGTTTGTTTTTAGTTTTTAGTTTTTTTTGTGTGTGTTAACACATGTGCCCTGGCTGCAGGACGCCCGTGACACCATGCTAGCGAACTTGCAAGCTCGCCTGGCAGACACAGAACTACAGTTGTGTGACACCCGTGCGGCTTTGAGTTCCTCGGCAAGCCTGCTTGCTCATGGTCCTAGTTGCAGCCCTAGATTCCTGGTGCTAAGCCCCCGGTGTTACTTCACATGTGTGGCAGCGCACTCAGCTCAACGCAGCCTCATCAGCAATGGGGGCGGATGGTGTCTCTTCCATTTTATGGATTCCAACCTCATAGCTTGATTTGCTTCACGAGCAGCTTGCTCGTGCCACACAGCGCGTCGCGGAGGCAGAGGGAATGCTTTCCGCACAGGTGAGGGTTCCACCATTGAATTTTCTTTGTACGTGCCTTGCCACGTATCTGAGATGATGGATATGATAGGGGGAAGAAATGCAAGAGACGCTTGCTCGTGCCATGCAAGGGGATGCTAGAATAGCGGAGTTGGAGGAGGAATTGCGGAGTCGTCCAGATAACGACTCCTCTCGAGACGCCGTGGAACTGAGGATCACCCTCCGACTAGAGAGAGAAGATAGAGAGAGGGAACGGGTAGAGAGGGAAAGAGCCAGAGAAAGAGAGAGAGCCGAGAGTTTGGCTGAAAGGGAGGAGCAGAGGGCCTTGGAGACCCAATTGTTTGAGCTCCTAACCAGCCTCAGTCTCGCTGAACAATGGCTGAGAGATGGTGAAGAGCACTACCGAAGAGAACGAGAGCATGGCTTTCGCGTTAGTAGCTTCTTCGCTGCCCCCGTCGACTGACGGCGGAGCATGGGGATGGAAAGAGAGGTGTAGGGTGGTAGAGGTTCCACCTCGTGTGGTTTGACAGCACCCTCCATAGTCTCTTTCCTAGAGAGTGGTGACAGGAGCAATGTTGAGGGAGAGGGTGGAGCTTGATGTATACTTTTTGGAAAGAAATAATGGAATGTTCAGTCTGCTGTTTTCTGCCTCTATCCTGCTTTTCAGTCCTGCATACATCTCCTCAGAGGAACAAGTTAGTTTTTCTATTCTGGCTTGGCCCCTTGCTCAATGACTGGGTGATTATTTTGATGTTAGCCTTGATATACGAGTCAAGGGGCCAAGCCATTATTAACTAAGGCAAAGTAAAGATGATAGATGTAACACACAGGCATGCGAATGCACGCGATAATTAAAAGATGAAATGTAGCACGCAAATGCGATCAAACGAATGCAAAAAATTTTTTGTTATTTTTGTGTGTTTTTAACCCTTTTTGTTATATCTTTTTTTTATTTTCCTTTTCTTGCATTTTTGTTTCTCTTCTTTTTTTTCTTTTGTTTTGTTTTGTGCTTCCTTTTTTTTTAGTTTTTTTAATTATTTTTTTTATTTTTGTTTTATACAAAAGACACTTGTAATAACCGGCATGGTTCTTGGATCAGGGGTGTTTACTCATTCACAAACCGTTCTTAAGTAGCTCAATGCAAGGTTAACGTGCTCAATGATTTTCCCACTCAGGAACTCATCCGACAGCGTCCTTCGGGGGCCGCTTTATCTCTTTTTTTTAGGACTCGGTGTATTTTTTGTTACTAACGCCTGGTGACCATTCTTATGGCACCGGATCTTTATGAGGATGGGGTTTCTTACTAACCTCCCAGGTATCATGTGTGCACATCTAGGTTGATTTGGGCCTCTAGACTCCTTGAATTATATTCTCGCCAGTTAAGACTTAACCTGATGACAATACCGTCATGCCATGCTTAGGCTCCCAATTTCTTCCGTCCGCAGGGATACACCGAGAGAGTATTCAAGGTAAATGATTTGTCTGACCCGGGTCTATTTCCTCACCACCCTAGATGATATATGATGGAACACCTTGGAACCCTAACGGCCAACTGCGCGACGCTGACCCAGAATCAGACGTCGTCGCACCTATCGGTGACGCGCTTGCATTGGCCTAAGCCAAAAGTTAAAAGACATCAAGGTGGTAGATAGAGGTCTTGACCGGACAGAAACACCGAGACTCCTTCGCGACGATGGCTTTTGCTTTTCAAAGCAGACAATAATATACGTGTTTTGCTAAAAATGAGGTCGGATGCTTCAGCGGGACGCACCTTTCGAGATTTCCATTGAACTTTCATCTTTAAGGGGAGAAAGAAGAGTGTAGGGTGTAAACCTTTTAAGAGGACCGGAAAAACCGTTAACCCGACGAGCTAACCGGGACCTACTTAACTTTCCCTTTTGGACGACTGTGGACCAAGCCTCGAGTAGGATTTCGTTGCCCCTTTTGTGGATTTTGGCCTTTGTTTTGAGGGGTTGACATCAGGCACGACCACGACCAAGCTTTTGTTTGTCATTTTCTTCTTCTTCTTCTTTTTCGAGGGAGATATAATCATTTGATATCTTAGAATCCCTCTTGTATGCCTACGGGGACACTGCCCTCTTCTCGTGCTCTAACTCGGGTTCGAGGAGATGACTCCTACTCTTGCCTTCAGGGTATTGTATTTTGATTCCCTTATGCTCAGCGTTTTAAGAGCGTCGACTGTTCCATTGGGTCGAGAGAGAAGAGAATAAAGATTACGGCTATAGTGCCCCAGAATTTATGTAATAATTTCTGGATTATTTATAGAATCTTCTGAAATTTATTAGGAATTTATAAGGGCTAAATAGATTAATAAATGGATTATTGGATTAATAAGTCATTGTAAGGCCCAATTGTGTTAAATAATTAACCTAGCCTATTTAAATAAAATCCAGAATGTTTAAGGACCAAGCCCATTAAGTTTGGCCCATATTCTAGAAGGTTATTTAGCCTATTCACGTATTTTAAGGATAAATACTATTTTTATAGATAATTATATTGGATAAATGAATAAAAGAGTTTTATTAATTTAAAATTCTGCACATGTTGGATGTAACGGTCCAACGTACGACCGCCACATGCATGTAACGCACCTAGACTGATGCGTTACACCCTGATAGTTCCGTGAATGAAAGAACGAGCAAAAAGATTGGAACTTTGGGATCCTATCTACAAAAGATCGACTTGGGAGAGTTTATAACATTACAAAGGACTCTTAGGGATTAGGTTCTGGCAAATTAAGGACTCTAGAATCGATCTAATCTTCAAACCCTAGCCAAAACCCTATAAATAGGACCTAGTTCTGAACTGAGCGACCCTTACTTTTGGCTCGTGAAGAATCAAGGTAAGGAGTCATAATTTTGGATAAGTTCTTTAGAATCTTTTGTTTAGTATACTTTAGACTAATAGTTCTCCAAATTTCGTGCTAGGAGATCAAGCAACTAAGGAGATTGAAGCTTCCAAAGTTGCTGGTTCGACCATAGTAACCCAGGATTCAGAGCAAAGGACCCTTGAAGATCAAGAGATTAGGATGTCTAAAATTAGAATTCAATCCTTTAGAACTTTTTGTTCACCTTAGTTTCATCTTCTTATCGTCAAAATTTCATGTCTTTAGGTCAAGAGGTCGTGGAGATAGAGCAGTGGGAAATTGCTGGAAAATCACTGGAAAAGGAGAACTAGGGCACGGTTTTCAGACTCAAATTAGAAGCTTAAAGCCTAGTTAAGAGGTAGGTCATCTCATGATTGGTAAAAATGTCTTGTTAGGGATAAAATCCCTCTGGTTTTGATTGATTTCATACATCATAGATCATGAATTTCATGTTTTAGTGGGTTCATGCATACATACATATCCTTAGCCCTATCAAAGATCAAAGATATTATCTTGTCTATTCACTAAAACCCATGCATGTAGTTGGCCCATACTTTGTTTATCATGCCTAGAATAATTGTAGCATTTTGATTTCCAGACATGTTATGTTTTCATAAACTTTTACTTTATTTTATTGCCAGCAAACGATCTGACGCATCAAGTTAAGACCGTCACAATGATCTAACGGCCTTACGATAAGCCGTCACGCCTTTTGTTATTTTTAAATTTCTCTGTTATCTCTGACGGCCCAGACTCAGTGTGTTGCAACACTGTAATAGTCCCACGATAAACCGTCACAATCACTGTGATGCCCCCGTTCTAGACCGTCAGAGTAACTGTAGATAGAATTGAAGAACAGTCATATTAACTTATAAATATGCCTAGTTATATAAGTTTTCACATGTTGATATGAGTTTAAATTTATTGATTGGTTCATGATAAGTATCGCATCTTAAAAGCATATTGAATTATTTTAAGGATATGTTAATTTCATGCCAAAGCACTATAGTTTGTATTAACTCCATGATTTTAAATGATGTATTGACAGAGTTTTATCTTGGTTTCACGTTGTTACACATTCTCTCTCTATCTATAGAGTCATTTCTTTAAGTACATGGCACACATTCTGGTATGTTGTCCATTAGTTCACACTTTGCACTATAGGAACATTATTCTTGGACATGAGGACCTCTCTATTAGATATTCCTTCCAATGGACTAGGAAATCTTGTTGCAAGACTTCCTTAATTCTCCGCGAGCCTGGGATTCTCACTAGGATGCCGAGTTGGTTGTACCATTAAAGCCCATTGATTAGATTACATTATCGATGTTTCAGGTTATTAGTAGTGTAACTGATCTATATTGGACCGTCAGGCACATGTAACGGCCCAATATACGACCGTCACATTCAACTGAGTCCGATTTCATGGTTCTGGATTGACCATTGTAACGGCGCAATACTGGAGTGTCAGATCATGTAACGGCCCAGTACACTACCGTCACACTGCTTGAGTATTTTAACCCGAGGTTTGACCAAGGGTTGATATTCCAAGGTTTTTAGATGGACTATTGATGATCTAGAACTTATCATATTGATCAAGAAACCTAATATAATGAATGAAAAATAAAGAATGTACCGTTATGCTGTCGATTTATTTCCATGAGCATAACCTTGTTTAAGTCATTCTTGACTCTCGCATTCTTAAAATTGAAGCGTTCATTCATTGAATTGTGTTATCATGAACTTATTACATTCTTGACCATACTTTATTGTTACATCCGTGGAAATAGTTTGATTTATACTTGAAGATGCGATCGAGCACTGATTATGTTCAAGGGCTCTATGCTAGTCCCCTCGACTGATTGACGGAAACATACTATTATAAACCATGGGGTATGATGCTACTGGCGTCACATTGCGCTGGGAGTACTTTCTCTATAAATAAGTGAAAATCCACAATACGATACGGCACGACATGACATTCTTGTACATAACTTTCTTGCTTAATATTCCACAGAAATTCATGAAGTACTTGCTCATAAGCAAAAGATACTGGAGTGATGATTATGTGGCATTGCTAGTACATTCTCGTTACATTCTTGTTCATGAAAGGCCAATATCATGTTCTGGTCACGTTCTTGATAGTTCATTCTTGCTCTCATTCTATCTTACATGGTCATCTTGTTACTTTGGTTTATTCGCGTGATTGATCGCATTCGCATGATTTTACCTTATTTCTTTAGAGCTAAAATGTTAATTACTTTAATGATGCCTTCATGTTGATGCGAAGATACCTACTGGGCAAGTGTGCTCATTACCTATTTTCAATCTTTTTCAGGAAATGAAAGTGATTCGAATTCGGATTCGGGTTATACAAGTAGTGGGTCCGAGAGCGAATGAAAGTGTTGTCAAGATGAGAGTGAAGACTTAGGAAAGTCTATATTGTTTAGATTGAGCCTATGTAATTTTCCTATTTTTGAGTCTGATAGATTGAAAGAAAGTGATTGTATTTGAATATTGATTATCAATGAAATAAGTTGGAGTTTTGATTAAAGTATTATGCAATTGTATTTATGTGTGTTTGTCTTGCGCTTTGATTATTCTTGCTTGCAAGTGACTTACCATGCCGGCTGTTCACGTTTCTCGAGCGAGTCTTCCGCTGTCATAAAGGCTCGGGGCGTGACAGTTAAGTTAGTATCAGAGCCTAAGTCTCAAGACTTAGGAAGAAGAGTCATGTCATAGAATAAGTCCAAGGTTTAAGGACCTCTACCTATGAACTAAGGAAAAAATTTCCACACCCATGTGAGAATTGGGTAGAACTCGGGATGAGATAGTTAATTAGTTTTAAGATTGATGTTTCCTTCCAGTCTCACGAGAAATAACAAGTTGTTATTTTTCCCTCAGGTACCCTATTATTACCATGGCTCATCGCATAAATTGGGATGGCATGCAGCAAACGGTTGCTGGTCTCACTCAGGCATTACAAACCATGGCGCAAGCTGGCGTAGGAGCAA
The DNA here is from genome assembly GCA_022559845.1 of Amorphophallus konjac. NCBI lineage: Eukaryota > Viridiplantae > Streptophyta > Magnoliopsida > Alismatales > Araceae > Amorphophallus > Amorphophallus konjac. The sequence continues at coordinate 124,778,789 of CM040125.1, forward strand.
GGGCTAGTGATTTGCATCGCAACTTTCGGAGCTTAAACCCTCCGCGTTTCTTCAATTCTTCTAATCCTGACGAGGCAGAGAACTGGATAGATGAAATGAATCGTATCTTTGATGTTATCCAATGCACCGATCAGGAGAAGGTGCGTCTCGCAACCTTTCAACTTAACAAAAATGCCCGCACATGGTGGAAGTCGGTTCGGGCACCTCCGGCTGATGTACCTCATACCTGGGATGGTTTTCTTACCCTGTTTCGTGCCAAGTACTTTTCTGAGCATGTAAAAGAGAGAAAGGCTATGGAGTTCGCCGCTCTTCGACAAGGAATGATGACAGTTGCCGAATATGAACTACAATTCTCAAGGCTTGCACCTTACGCACCACATCTTAGCAGTACCGATCTATTGAAGGCAAATCGGTTTATGGACGGGTTACGTCTCGGTTTCATTCAGCAGCTCGGGACCCAAAACATCCGTACTTATGCGGAGATGGTGCAGCGGGCATACTTATGTGAAAGGACCTTAGAAAAGGTCGAAAAATTGAAAGGAAAAGGCGAAGAGTCTAGCTGATGATCTGATCGGCGTTATAAAAAAGAAAAGTTCAGCATCACGGAGCCCTACAAAAGCCGTGATAGTAAGAAAATATCCAGGAATGGGAATGGTGGAAGTTCCCATAAGTAAAAGAAAGTCAAGGAGGAGAAGGAGCAAGTTGCTACAGCTTGCACATTTTGCAAACAATTCGGCCATTCGGCTGAGGAATGCTGGAAGCACCTTGGCGCTTGTTTACGTTGTGGAAGCAGGGAGCATCGCATGCCAGATTGCTCCCTTATGAAAGACCAATCGTCTGGTGGAGGACGTAGGAGGCAGGCTCGCCTCAATGCCATTTTAGAAGAAGAGGAAGCGCCCAGGGATGGTGGGCTTATAGAAGGTACTCTTCAAATTTATTCTCGTCCTGCATTTGTGCTATTTGACACTGTGCCTCTCATTATTTTATCTCCACTACTTTTGTAAAAATATTATCAATTGCATCAGTCCCCTTACCTTCAGATCTCGCTATTTCCACACCCTTAGGTTCTGGAGCAAAGCTTACCGACTATTATCCTGATAGCGAAGTGATAGTAGAAGGTCATAATCTCCTCGCAAACTTAGTATGCCTTGACATGAAAGGTTATGATGCCATTTTAGGGGTAGATTGGCTTGTAGATCATGATGCTTATATTAATTGCCGAAATAGGATTATATCCTTTTGAAAGCCCGGTCTTCCAAGATTTTCCTTCCTTGGCATTAAGTACAAGAAGCATCCTACTATCATATCTTCTCTTCATGCTTGCAAACTTATCTCGCAAGGATGTGAAGCTTTTCTTGCTTCTGTCATTGTTATCGAATCTAAGGAGATTATCTTAGTAGACATTCCTATTGTAAATGAGTTCCCCGATGTGTTCCCATCCGAATTACCCAGTTTACCACCCGAGAGGGAAGTAAACTTCACTATTGAACTCATCCCAGGAGCAGCACCTGTTTCTATAGCCCCTTACAGGATGTCCCCCACAGAACTCAAAGAACTAAAGAAGTAGTTGCTGGAACTACTGGATAAGGGCTTTATCAGACCTAGCACATCCCCTTGGGGTGCGCCGGTTCTATTTCTTAAAAAGAAGGATGGTTCTCTCAGGCTATGAATCGATTACCAGTGACTGAATCAACTTACAATCAAAAATAAGTATCCGTTACCGCGTATTGATGAGCTCTTTGATCAGTTTTCGGGAGCAGAATATTTCTCCAAGATTGACCTCAGATCAGGTTATCATCAGCTTAGAATTAAAGAAGAAGACATTTATAAATCGACTTTTTAAAGTCGTTATGGCCACTATGAATTCGTGGTAATGCCGTTCGAGTTAACAAATGCCCCAGTAGCATTTATGCAACTTATGAACAGTGTATTCCAGCCATATCTAGACCAATTCATCGTCGTCTTCATCAATGACATCTTGATATATTCCAAGATAAAGAAAGAACATGAAGAACATCTGAAGATAGCTTTGCAAATACTTAGAGAACATAAACTTTATGCCAAGCTTAATAAGTGTGAGTTCTGGCTCAAGGAAGTTTCATTCCTAGGCCACATTAATTCAAAGGAAGGTATCACCGTGGATCCTTCTAAGGTAGAAGCTATCAAGAATTGGAGCTGGCCAACGACCGTATCAGAAGTATGAAGCTTTCTGGGTCTAGCTGGTTATTATAGAAGATTCATTAAAGATTTTTCAAAGATTGCAGTTCCTTTAACTAGACTCACGAGAAAAGAAAATCCCTTTGTCTGGTCAGAGGAATGTGAGAAGAGTTTCTAAACTCTTAAGAATCATCTTACTACAGCTCCTATTCTATCACTACCGATGGAAGGTGGTGGATTCGAAGTATATACGGATGCATCTGGCATTGGCTTAGGGTGTGTCATCATGCAAAATGAAAAAGTAATCTGTTATTCTTCAAGACAATTGAAACGTCACGAGGAAAATTATCTTGTGCATGATTTGGAATTAGCAGCTGTCATTTTCGCCTTGAAAATTTGACATCATTATCTCTATGGAGAAAAGTTTACGGTCTACTCAGACCACAAAAGCTTGAAGTACTTATTTTCTCAAAAAGAGCTAAATATGAGGCAGAGGAGATGGTTAGAATATCTCAAAGACTTTGATTTTGCTATTCAATATCATCCTGGTAAGGCTAATGCTGTAGCAGATGCACTCAGCAGAAAACCAATGGGTATGCTATCAAGTCTCATGATTAATATGACTAATCTTATTCCTCAATTTGCTCAGTTGAACTTAGATATTGACAAGAAGGAGGATTGTTTCCTAGCTAATATTCAAGCTCAACCTATGTTGATAGAAGATCTGGTCAAGCTACAAAATGATGATCCTATATTATTAGAGATCAAGGCCAATGTTGAACAAAGGCCGGATTTTTCTATTAAGGATGGAAGATTGCTATTTAAAGACCGAGTATGTGTACCGGATCATGATGATACGAAGAAATTGATTCTAGAAGAAGCACATAAATCCAGGTATACCATTCACCTAGGTAGTACAAAAATGTATCAGGATCTCAAAAGAAATTTCTGGAGGCCCAACATGAAGAGGGAAATTGTTGATTTCGTGTCTCGCTGTCTCACTTGTCAACAAGTAAAGGTAGAGCATTTTAGACCCGCAGGTAAACTGCATCCCTTGAATATTCTCAAATGGAAGTGGGAGAGTATAGGGATGGATTTCATTATGGGGTTACCTAAGACAAGAGGTGGACACGATGGTATATGGGTAATCTTAGACCGATTAACTAAATCTGCACATTTCATACCAATCAAAAGTCGATGGTCTGTGAATATCCTGGCAGCATTATACATAAGAGAAATTGTTAAATTACATGGTGTCCCAGTCACTATTATATCTGATAGAGATCCTCGATTCACATCACAGTTTTGGAAGGGTCTACAACAGTCACTAGAGACCAGATTGAATTTCAGCACAGCCTTTCATCCACAAACTGATGGTCAGACAGAAAGAACAAATCAAGTGGTAGAAGACATGCTCAGGGCTTGTGTTATTGATTTTGGAGGTAGTTGGCATGATCACTTGTCTCTAGTAGAATTTACATATAACAACAGTTATCAGGCCAGCATACAAATGGCACCTTTTGAAACCCTATATGGAAAAAGTTGTCGATCACCAATATGTTGGAGTGAAATATGGGAAAGACAATTCCTAGGCCCCGATATTATCAGAGATTCTACAGAGAAGATCAAGCTTATTCAAGAGAAAATAAAGATGGCACAAGATAGGCAGAAATCGTATGCTGATAATCGAAGACGCGACTTAGAATTTTAAGTAGGAGACCATGTGTATCTCAAGGTTTCTCCAGGTCGTGGTATTCGGAGATTTGGCATTAAGGGCAAACTAACTCCAAGGTTCATTGGCCCGTTTGAAATTCTTGAAAGGGTCGGTGAAGTGACTTATAGACTGACTTTACCTCCACAATTAGCAGGAGTTCATGACGTATTTCACGTCTCTATGCTGAAGAAATATATATATGATCCTGACCATATTATCACTTATGACAATCTGGAGATTCAGAAGGATATGACGTACGAGTAAATGCCAACAAAGATTCTGGAACGGGAAGTGCGTCAACTAAGAAATAAAGTTATTCATATGGTCAAGATTCAATGGAAGAAAACATGGCCATATGAAGCAACATGGGAAACCGAAGCAGCCATGCGAAAAAAATTTCTAAAGTTATTCAACTGTAAGTACACTCTCCATAATCCATGTACTGAATTTGGGGACCAAATTCTTCTAAGTGGGGGAGGGTGTAGTGCCCCAGAATTTATGTAATAATTTCTGGATTATTTATAGAATCTTCTGAAATTTATTAGGAATTTATAAGGGCTAAATAGATTAATAAATGGATTATTGGATTAATAAGTCATTATAAGGCCCAATTGTGTTAAATCATTAACCTACCCTATTTAAATAAATTCCAGAAGGTTTAAGGACCAAGCCCATTAAGTTTGGCCCATATTCTAGAAGGTTATTTAGCATATTCACATATTTTAAGGATAAATACTATTTTTATATATAATTATATTAGATAAATGAATAAAAGAGTTTTATTAATTTAAAATTCAGCACACGTTGGATGTAACGGTCTATCGTACGACCGCCACACGCATGTAACGCACCTAGACTGATGCGTTACACCCTGATAGTTCCGTGAATGAAAGAACGAGTAAAAAGACTGGAACTTTGGGATCCTATCTGCAAAAGATCGACTTGGGAGAGGTTGTAACATTACTAAGGACTCTTAGAGATTAGGTTCTGGTAAATTAAGGACTCTAGAATCGATCTAATCTTCAAACCCTAGCCAAAACCCTATAAATAGGACCTAGTTCTGAACTAAGCGACCCTTACTTTTAGCTCGTGAAGAATCAAGGTAAGGAGTCATAATTTCGGATAAGTTCTTTAGAATCTTTTGTTTAGTATACTTTAGACTAATAGTTTTCCAAATTTCGTGCTATGAGATCAAGCAACCAAGGAGATTGAAGCTTCCAAAGTTGCTGGTTCGACCATAGTAACCCAAGATTCAGAGCAAAGGACTCTGAAGATCAAGAGATTAGGATGTCTAAACGAGGTAATTAGAATTCAATCCTTTAGAACTTTTTGTTCACCTTAGTTTCATCTTCTTACCCTTAAAATTTCACGTCTTTAGGTCAAGAGGTCGTGGAGATAGAGCAGCGGGAAATTACTGGAAAATCACTGGAAAATGAGAACTAGGGCACGGTTTTCAGACTCAAATTAGAAGCTTAAAGCCTAGTTAAGAGGTAGGTCATCTCATGATTGGCAAAAACGTCTTGTTAGGGATAAAAGCCCTCTGGTTTTGATTGATTTCATGCATCATAGATCATAAATTTCATGTTTTAGTGGGTTCATGCATACATGCATATCCTTAGCCCTAATCAAAGATCCAAGATATTATCTTGTCTATTCACTAAAACTCATGCATGTAGTTGGCCCGTACTTCGTTTATCATGACTAGAATAATTGTAGTATTTTGATTTCCAGGCATGTTATGTTTTCATAAACTTTTACTTTATTTTACTGCCAGCAGATGATCTGACGCATCAAGGTAAGACCGTCACAATGATCTAACGGCCTTACGATAAGCCGTCACACCTTCTGTTGTTTTTAAATTTCTCTGTTATCTCTAACGGCCCAGACTCAGTGCGTTACAACACTGTAACGGTCCCACGATAAACCGTCACAATCACTGTGACGCCCCCGTTCTAGACCGTCAGAGTAACTGTAGATAGAATTGAAGAACAGTCACATTAACTTATAAATATGCCTAGTTATATAAGTTTTGACCTATTCATATGAGTTTAAATTTATTAATTGGTTCATGATAAGTATCACAAGTCAAAAGCATCTTGAATTATTTTAAGGATACGTTAATTTCATGCCAAAGCACTATAGTTTATATTAACTCCATGATTTTAAATGATGTATTGACGGAGTTTTATCTTGGTTTCACGTTGTTACACATTCTCTCTCTATCTATAGAGTCATTTCTTTAAGTACATGGCACATATTCTGATATGTTGTCCATTAGTTCACACTTTGAACTATAGGAACATTATTCTTGGATATGAGGACCTCTCTATTGGATATTCCTTCCAATGGACTAGGAAATCTTGTTGCAAGGTCTCCGTAATTCTCCGCGAGCCTGGGATTCTCACTAGGATGTCGAGTTGGTTGTACTATTAAAGCCCATTGATTAGATTACACTATCGATGTTTCTGGTTATCAGTAGTGTAACAGATCTATATTGGACCATCAGGCACATGTAACGGCCCAATATACGACCGTCACATTCAACTGAGTCCGATTTCTTGGTTCTAGATTGACCATTGTGTAGACACGCCGTTCTTGACATTACCATGAGTAAATCTCATATTACACCATGATACCCCATGGTTGCCTTCACATTTTTAATTACTTTGGTGATTTCCTATTTTTTTGATTTTTTTCTACATTTTTTTTAAATTTTTTTCGTAAAAATCTTTGACGTGTCAAGATGATTAGACGCCTTCTTCAGAAACCTCGTGCAGCGCGCACGCAGCGCCATTCTAGCCGTTTAGTTTGACATTTTCGAATAAATCCAATCATAGAGACGTCTTGTAAGCTAGACACGCCCTTCGAGAGTCACGGTTACCCGTCGAAATCACGCGTCTTCTCCGCTGTCGACAGCTTTCAGCGGCGATTCGGTGGGCGAAAATAGGGGGGTCCAGGGTCCCGGACGCTTCAAAGAATTTGAAAAAAATATATATATAATTATTGAGGCGTCCATATGGTTGGACGCCTCAAAGCAAAAAATAATATAAAAAAATAATAAAAAATATTTCTTGAGTCATCCAAGGTCCTGGACGCCTCAATCACCTCCCCCTCTATAAATAGAGGACCCCTCCCTCGAAGGGAGGGGGCTTCAGATCTGAGAGAGGAATGAGAGACTCTGTCGTATCCCATTTCTAACCCGTGGGGTTTTACAAGGGGAGGTTCTGTCGGCTTCTCGGGTGCCCGCATTCGCGAGAAGAAGGCTAGCTCCATCCGTTCTGCTTCCACGTCATCCCTACGCTGCCGAAGCTCCGTCGGATCCCACCATCGGCATCTTCAATAAGCCACTCTCTCCCCTTCTCTTTTGCCATTTCTATTGCATGCATCATCCCGCCATTTGTCATCTCCCTTCATAAGAGAGATCCGTTTTACACGATCCTCCATTCATCATAGCATTTTCCTCCTTCTCGTGTCTGAGAGGGGTTTAAAAACAACACCAACCAGGTGTGTGTCCCACCATGATTTCACCATTTTTCATTATAATGGACTAATACTACACTGTCATTTTTCCTGATCCACTTGTTATCTGTCCGTTTCTTCTTTTACAAGGGTAACCCAAGAAAGCCCTCTCCATCGGCCGGCCGAAGGTAGAGGAAGAAGCAACCCGCTATCTCCCGCTCTTGAGGTAGGCGCGATCACTTTCTTTATTTTGGGATCTCCGGCCCCTGGCGATCACATCATACTATCGAGGCCGCGGAGAGTCATTTCCCAAAATGGCCGTTTAAATTTATGTCACTTATATTCTGTATTATTCTTATATCTGTTATATTCTCGAGGCCGCGGTGAGTCATTTCCCGCAATGGCCGTTTGAATTTCTGACATTGATATTCTGTGCTGTGCTTATATCTGTTATATTCTCGAGGCCGCGGCGAGTCATTTCCCGCAATGGCCGTTTAAATTTCTATCTATTATATTCCGTTCCTTATATCTGCTCATATTCTCGAGGTCGCGGCGAGTCATTTCCTACAATGGCCGTTTAAATTTCTGTCTATTATATTCTGTTCCTTATATCTGCTCATATTCTCGAGGTCGCGGCGAGTCATTTCCTACAATGGCCGTTTGAATTTTCGTCATTGATATTCTGTGCTGTGCTTATATCTGCTTATATTCTCGAGGCCGCGGAGAGTCATTTCCTACAATGGCCGTTTGAATTTCTGTCATTGATATTCTGTGCTGTGCTTATATCTGCTTATATTCTCGAGGCCGCGGAGAGTCATTTCCCGCAGTGGCCGTTTAAATTTCTGCTACTTATATCTTGTATTGCTCTCATATCTGCTCATATTCTCGAGGCCGCGGCGAGTCACTTCCCGCAATGGCCGTTTAAATCACTGTCATTTAAATTCTGCATTATTCCCATCCCCCGAGGTCGCAGAGTGTCATTTCCCGCTATGACCGTTTAATCCACATATCTTATTACATTGCATCTGTCCCGCGCGTCCCACCGTAGTAATCTCCCGTGGTGGTCTCTCTCTTCTTCTCTCTTCTTTCTGTGTTGCAGCAAAACGAGCCCCCCGCGCTCCGCTTCGCCTCCTCCGGCATTCCGCGTGACGTCGCTCATAGATTGGCGATCACGGTGAGACGACTTTTGCTTTCCCTCGGTTACCCTTGCAATTTTGGCACCACTGTGTGCTCCTCCACCTTTGCGCCCTCGCGCGCTCCAGTTGTGCTCACAGTAGCACTTTCAATTCTTATCCCTCGTGCACCTCGTGCACTTCACCCCTAGTCCCTTTTGATTCATTGGGTGTTGATTATATCTTTGTTATCTCTGTTGTTTTCTTATGTTTTGTATATCTGTTCAGCATTTCATTGCATGCATCCACCCCTTTTCTAGTTTTTTTTCATTTTTTTCTAAGGATCACCCTCTCTCGGTGAAGGAAGGACTCTCCGTTCGGGAATTACTCTCGACATACTACAATCTCCTCCACCGGGACCTCCGTAAGTCCCCGACAGCGAAGGATTCTCTCTTCATTCACTGGGCTGGTTGTACCATTGAAGTTCCCCGGAGTTAGTCGACCCATTCGTGGTGAGACGAGAGACCCTAGTTGACACAGCGGTGAAACAAAAACTAACTAGGGGCCCTATTTTTGTGTGAACTTCAGATCTGGTTAAAAACACAAAAAAAAATTATCAAAATCAATACAAAAAGAGGGCGTAAAGGCATCCTCTTGTTTGATAATTTCTGCTATCTGCTTGTTGGTGTATGTTTTTACGTTCCGGAAGAACTTTGAGCATGGCTCACGAGTCTTTAGAGGAGAACCACCCTGGTCGTGGTCAATCAGTAGAGCCACGAGTCCATGCTATGGACTCGGGTCCTTCTTATGAGCCCTCACGTGAGGTGCAGGTTACCGCAGGGGACAGATCCCCACCACAGGACATCTCCTCTTTGCTAGGTGTCCTCGCCAACACAGAGCTTACCTCTGAGCAGCTCTGGGTCTTCCAGGTCATTCTGAAAGGGAAATCTGTCTCCCCCGCCCCCCAGAAGTTAACTCCAGCCATCGCACCCCTCCAAGAGTCGGTGCAGGCCATCCCATGTCCTTTATTGGCGCAAGCCATCCAGTCTCCCTTGCTTCACGGGCAGGCGAGCCAACAACCACCCTCGTTCCAATTCCCTTCACAATCTCAAACCCCTGCTGTTCCCCATACACCACTCCAACTAGGGCCAACTGCCGGCTATTCGGCAGCTCCCTCCCATTCGGGGTTTCCTCCTCAAGTCTCCGGGAGACATTTTCCTCCCCAGTGGCAGGTGCCACCTTCACCTCCCGAGGAGCTTTCCCAATCGCTCCTCAACAGGTTCAATAGAATGGACAAACAATTTCAAAATTTAAAGAAAATGGTGGACGTGAAATCCACCCCGGAGGTTACTTTGCCAATCCTTCCGGTGATCCATCTTCCTCCCTCCGAAATACCTACGTACCGCAGGTACAATGGCACTGGCAACCCCTTTATTCACCTCAAGGACTTCATGTATGAATCCTCCTATTGGCAAAATGACCAGAGATCCCTGACATACCTCTTTCGGAGATCATTCGATGGTCCTAGGCTAGAGTGGTTCTATTCTTTGGAGCCCGGTGAGGCCGAGAACTTTGATACTGTGCAAAGAAAATTTTTGCAAAAGTATCGAGATAGGGTCGGTCCCTCTCTTTCCATTACCGACCTAGTGGCCGAGAAAATGAAGCCCGACGAAGATTTTTTCCGCTATGCCGACAGATGGAGGTCCCTGGCAGAAAGGATAAGATATACCCTCTCAGAGCCTGAACAAGTAAAGATGATTGTGTCCAATGCAACCCCACAGTTCAGGCACGTCCTGGCCATGAACAAGCTTACCATAATGGAAGAGCTCTATAAAAGGGCCCGGTATATCCAGACCCAGTTAAAAGACTCCCCCATTATGCACATGTTTGAGCCGCCGAAGCCCAAGGTGGTCAGAAAGACAGGCACTGGTGGAGCGACAGAAGGGGTTGTGACAAATGAGCAGGTGAGTGCAGTCAACAACGCTAACTATGCACTCAACCCAAGGCCTCCACAAATGCCCCGACTTCCCCTCCAACAAGGTCCTTTCCCCTCTCGTCCTCCACCCCAAAACAATCCACCCCAGAACAATATGCCTCAACCACTTCAACCCCAGCAACAACAACTACCACCTCAGTACCACCAAGTTCCACCCCCAGGGAATTATGGCCCCCCACAGCAACAAAGGATGCCGATTGGTCCAAAGAGAGCCTATTACCCACCATTGCCAGAAACTTTGTCAGATATTTTCAGTGCCCTCATGGCCTCAAACATGCTCATCCTACCCAGGGAAAGGCTCGCGTGGCCCCCGAATGTTGATACCTCCAGATACTGCGTCTATCATAGGCAGCCAGGACACACAATAAAGAATTGCTTTCAGTTTAAAGATTACATTTACGATATGAATGATGAAGGCGGAATTGACTGGGATGAAATGAGGCGATACATCGCCACTCTCAAAGCCAGGAGACCTCCTCCTAGGCCACAGTTCCAGCAACAACAGCAACTTCAACAGCAGCCACAGCAACAACCACAACAACAACAGCCCAACATGGGCATAATCCAGAATCCATTACCGGAGCACCAACAGCCCAATCACCAGGTCAACCCCATCTCCTCCTTCCCGGAAGTCGGGAGAGAGCAGGTGTGACACCCAGCAAGTACCTCTATTCTTGCTACCGCCAACCCTATCGTCATGCAACCCCTTCGCCTTGCCCGGGTAGCACCTCTCTCTCATCAACCCGCATTACAACCTATAGTACCGCCTTCACCATTCCCACTACCATCATGTCCTCTCATTCGCACCCCCCCCATTAACTCACCAATGACCTATCAGCCAACACCCTCCACTATGCCCTCACACCCTCTCATCTTCTCTCACTCCTCCATTTTGCCATCCACCTCTACTGCATCTACCCCTATGCCTTCCAAACCTCTTATCATCCGTCAACCATACGTGACCCCGCCTGTCTCCACCATACCTCCACCAATGCCTTCAAAACCACTCATCACCTACCATCCATCTCAAAACCATTACCCACCTCAAGTCTTATCCACTTCCACTTTGCCTCCACCTCCACCTTTCAAACCCCTTATCCTTCATAGCCCATATGATATCTCCTCTACCTCCACCATGCCTCCACCGAACAAACCCCTCATTAGAATCCCTGCTCCCATTGTTACTTCGGCTTCATCAACCATTCCTCCACCGCTACCCCTCAAACCTCTATTAAAACTCGCAGCTACCCCCATAGAGGTACAAAAGCCGCAGGCAATGGTGCTCGGAGTGGAAGGATTTTCCACAGAGTTTTTCCTCAGAATAGTCAGAACTCCAATCAGGCTCAGTCAGAGAAGGACAATGGAGAACAGCCAGAAAAATCCATCCCCGGAACACAGTATGATTTGTTGAAACACATTGGACAAGATGTCTGCTCGGATCTCCATCCTTGAGCTGCTTCAGAGATCCACATCCCATCAGGCAGCCTTAATGGAATATCTTCAAAAGGTCATGGTGAATGAGGACCTCCCTGTAGAGAAGATTTCGGCCGTTCTGATGCCAACAGACACACAACCGGCTATTGTGTTCCACAACCACGAGCTTGCCCCCAAGGAAGCTCGAAAATATGCATTGTGTGTTTCGATAAAAATCAATGGAGTGTCCATACACCCATGTTTGGTGGACACAGGTGCATCCATAAATGTGATCTCCATGAGCACCCTTCAGTTATGTGGAGTCGGTGAGGAACAGATAAGACCTTCCTCGATCACAGTCACAGCTTATGACAACAGCAAAAGGCCACTACAGGGAATGATTATCTTGAAGGCAGAATTAGGCCCTACGTCAGTCCCTACAGAATTCCATGTCCTCGACATGGATCCCACATTCAAGGCTATACTAGGTCGCCCCTATATCGAAGTCATGGATGTTGTACCCTCCACCAACCACCAATGCCTAAAGTTCCCATACAATGGGAGGATTATTAAAGTGGTCAGCACGCCTATCCTTCATACAGTGGATGTTGTTAAGATCTCTTTGCCATCTGTTTGGCCATCTCATCGGCCCATATTATCACTACTGGATGTGTATGACCCATCCCGCATTCCGCTAACACCAAAGAAGCCACCTTCAGTACCGATGTCACGTCTCCCTTTCCATTCTAAAGGATGGGAGATAATGAGGAATATCAGCTATCAACAAGGCAAAGGCTTGGGCGCGCAATTACAAGGAAGGCTGAAGCCGCCAAAGGAAAAAAGGTTAGGCCACAAGTTTGGCCTAAGCTTTAAAAGACCGCTCGAGGCGGATGGGAAACCCCTCACGTGGACCCTATCCTCTCACTTCAAGAAGGGGCCCGTTGTTCAGATGGGAGATTACCCGCAGGAAACACATGGAGGATCGCATGTTGTGTACTTGGCTGAAAAATGTTCAAGGGCCGGTAAGAAAGGCAAGATCAAAGATCCGGAATGCGAATGGGGCAAATGGTTTAACATACAAGATGTTTCCATTGCACTAGAAAAAATGTTCTCACCACCGCAGGTGGAAGGGCGGCCATTGATCTCTGAAATGCCAGGGAATATCACTACTATTGCCAAAGTTCCAAACCATCCTTGCCAAGAGGACTCTATCATCGGCAGATCTTCATCCGTCATCAACATTGTCATCGACGGCACATTAGCCGTCGTCTTCTCCATTCACTTACCTCAGCCTTCCCTGATGTCTTCCTCCTGGGCCAGACGGTTGTCTGACGATCTTCCCAGGTCCCCTTCTCTACTTACTTACCTGCGCAGGTTTCTCAACCCGTGCCAGGTTTTCAATCATGATCTGCTCTACGAGCCTCCCAATCCTTTAGCCGTAATCACCTTTCCCCCTCCTCCGATTTCTTTTCATTGTTTTGTCATCAAAAATGAAAACAAAAAAAATATCAATTTTCAAACTCCTCAACAACACATCATTGTTGAGGAAACCTCCAACATCTCCCACGAGTGCGTCCCACCCTGCGGGCCACCCATCCAAGGTCCTATGACCAACCTTTTCTACCACTCCTCTGAGGGGTCTTTCCCTGTACATTCTTCACCATCCCCTTCAGCCTTTTCTCCTTCTGTAAATAATGTGAGTCAAGCTAGGGATAATAAGTCAAGGGTAGTACCCAAAAGGAAATTCAAGGGTAGGCAGATCCCCCGTCGATTCCTTCTAGATTTAGCCACTATGTGTCAAGCCCTTCTATCCATCTCTCAGTTGCTAGAAAATCCCATCCAACTACCGGAGATAGAATGTGAGGGTAACTGTGCGATTGATGAAGGATATGGGGTTTATGAGATCACCGATGAACAATACCCTACTGGAGACGAGGATGAAGAATATGAGGACGCGGCCGGCGCATATGCTAGTGGGATGAGAAGATTCGACGAGCCGTCAGCTGCCGTAGAAGAGTCCACCAAAGAAATCAATTTGGGAATCGAGGAAGACCCTAGGATCATCCTCATAAGTGATAATTTGCCATCATCTGAAGAAGAGGCATTAATTGAGGTTCTCAAAGAGTATAGGGACATGTTTGCATGGAGCTACGAGGATATGCCGGGTTTGGATTCCACCTTGGTTGAACATCGCTTAACTCTAAAACCAGGGTCCGTCTCGGTAAAACAAAGGTTAAGGCGTTTCCACCCTCAGATGGCTTTAAAAATGAAAGAAGAGGTCGACAAGCTCCACAAAGCCAGGTTCATTAGAGTCATCCTTTATCCTCAGTGGGTGACGAATATTGTCCCTGTCATGAAGAAGGATGGAAAAGTCAAGATTTGCATCGACTTCCGGGACCTTAACCGCACGTGTCCAAAGGATGATTTTCCTTGCCTCACATTGATGTGTTAATCGATAACACGGTAGGTTATGAGACCCTCTCATTTATGGACGGATTTTTGGGATATAATCAAATTCGTTTGGCAGAAGAGGATCAGGAGAAAACATCATTCACTACACTATGGGGAACATATTATTACGTGGTCATGCCGTTTGGGTTAAAGAATGCTGGAGCTACTTACCAAAGAACTATAATGGCCATATTTCATGACATGATGCATATATATCTGGAGTTGTATGTGGATGATTTATTGGTGAAATCAAGAACCGGGGTGGAACATCCGAAAGTTTTGGCTAAGGTGTTGCAAAGATCAAGGGAGTTCTAATTAAAAATGAACCCGAAGAAGTGTGTGTTTGGTGTGTCATCAGGTAAATTACTGGGTTTCATTGTGAGTAAAAGGGGGATCGAGATAGATCCCGACAAAGCTAAGGCCATCAGGGACATGTCGCCTCCCAAAAATTTGAGGGAAGTCCGAGGTTTAATTGGGAGGCTGCAATTCATCCGTCGGTTTGTGTCTCAGTATTCACAAAGGTGTAGACCTTTCTATGAGTTGACCAAGCCAGGAGTAGAATTCCATTGAGATTCTAAGTGTCAAAAAGCTTTTGAAGGGTTAAAGGAATACCTGGCTAGTCTACCCGTTCTCATTCCACCCAAACCATAAAAACCTCTGATCCTTTACACCTTAGTCTTGGATGACTCCGTGGGAGCCGTCCTCGCACAAGCCGATGAAGAAGGCAAGGAACGGGCCACCTATTACTTATCCAAACTTCTCAATTCTTGTGAATAGAAGTACACAGCCATGGAGAAAACCTGTGCTGCCCTTGTTTGGGTAGTACAGAAATTGAAGCACTACTTCTTGCTCATGAGGTCCATTTGATCGCCCGCATGAACCCTATCAAATTCCTCCTGGAGAAATTCATCCTTACCGACAGGCTAGCATGATGGCAGAGTTTTCTATCTTAGTTTGACATCACCTACATTCAGCAAAAGGTGATTAAAGGCTATGCTATAGCCGAGCATCTCGCTCATCATCCTCTCCCCAAGTTCGATCCTGTCCAATCAGAGTTTTCGGATGAGGAACTAATGTCTATCACTCAATCCGATGAGCCAATGTGGACGTTATATTTTGATGGAGCTCTGAATTCCCAAGGGAAAGGCATTGGCATTGTCTTTCTGACACCCGAAGGCGTTACCATCCCATAGGCATTTCATCTCGCATTCCCAGTCACCAAGAATATTGCTGAATATGAGGCTCTTCTAGCTGGTCTGGAACTAGCCCATTCTTTCTATATCACTGAATTACGAGTCGTGGGTGATAGTCAACTTGTTCTCCGCCAAGTGCTTACCAAATATCACACTCTTGATCCCAAGCTCAAGCCTTATCGGGAGCTGGTCTCCGCTTATGCCAAATTGTTCACCAAGCTGATCTTTGTCCTTGTTCCACGCGAACAGAACATTCTGGCCGATGCCCTCGCCTCCTTGGCGTCATCTTTTAGATTCCCTTTAGGTGTATGGTCTGAATCCATCACCATCTACTAGCGTCTCGTCCCTACCGTTCAAGACCCTTACCTCTTAAAAATCAAAGAAAGAGTCCTACGGAAGGTTCAGGAAGATGAAATTCTTCAGAAAAGGGAAATCATGTTGGCAGAATTTGAAGAAGAACTGGCTGACGAGGAGAAACCTTGGTTCTATGAAATCGTCAAATATTGCAAAGATCAGTCTTACCCTGAAGGAGCCACCACAGAGGATAAGAAAGCCATAAGAAGGGTGGCCCAGAAATACACATTGGTTGGAGGTCTACTCTATAGGAGAGGCCTTACTGGTGTTCTATTAAGGTGTCTTGATGACGATGAGGTCTGGAAATGCATAGAGGAAGCACACTCGGGTGTGTGCGGTGGCCATGTAAATAGCCAAATGCTCGCTAAGAAGATCATTCGGCAAGGCTTTTACTGGCCCACTATGGAAGAGGATTGTGTTGTCTATGTCCGTAGGTGTGTCAAGTGTCAACTCCACGCCGATAAAATTCATTCACCATCTTCTTTACTTCATCTAATATCCTTCCCATGGCCTTTCTCCATGTGGGCATTCGACATCATTGGTCCCCTAGGTGATTCCAATTCCCTCACCAAGCAGAAATCTTTCATCCTCACTGCGACAGAGTACTTCACCAAATGGGCCGAAGCCGAAGCTTACGCGGAAAGCAAGGCGTCAACAGTCTGCAAGTTCATCATGAAGAACATCCTCACCAAGTTCGGCATCCCAAGCACAATCGTCACCGACAATGGGCCACAGTTCATTTCTCATGATCTTCAAGACCTCTGCAAAAGGTACGCAATCGCATTGCATCATTCATCACCTTATTACCCACAAGGTAATGGCCAAGCAGAGGCCACCAACAAAACATTGATCAAAATCATAAAGAAAACCTGCGAGTCTAGTAAGTTTTCAGACTGGCCAAAAAAGCTTATTGAAGCTCTGTGGGCCTATCGCACCTCAATCCGTACCCCCACCGGGCAGACTCCGTTTGCCCTTACTTACGGAATGGAAGTGGTAGCCCCGTACAAGACTTTGATTCCTTCTCTCAGGATACAATTGGATGAGGAATTTCCCTCGACGAATGTCATAATTCACTCCTTGCCCAATTGGAACTCTTAGACGAGAAGCGGCTAGCCGCTGTCAAGCATGCACGTGTTTATCAAAATAGACTCGCTCGTTTTTATCAAAAGAAGGTCATTGAGAGAAAATTCAAAGTTGGCGAGATGGTTGTAAAAAGAATTTTTGTCAAACCTGGAGGGTCGCGTTCTAAACTTCAACCTAATTGGGAAGTGCCATATGTGGTTCAAGCTGTGTACCCTGGCAACGCCTACAAGCTAGTCAATGTCGAAGGGACCGAGTTATCCCACCCCTGGAATGGACTTTATCTTAAGAAATACTACCCTTAGATAAGAGTAACAACTAGCATGGTACGAGGACCATCGGAGCCAGAAATTCACTCTTCGGTCTTTGTAGTCTAACTTAGGGTTAACCTGCACATACTCCCACACCTCGCTTTCGGGATCAAACGAAGCGGAACTCGAGGGAGGCCCAACACAAAAAAAAACAAACAAACAAAAAGATTGCCTAGTGTTCATCATGCAGTCAAATCTTTACATCTGTCCCTCATGTAGGATAGGACCCATTAAGGCTCGGTAGGTCTTGGGTCTTGGCCCGCCAGAACCGTGGAGATTCCTGTCCGGTCATGTCGGCTTATGCCCACTAAGAGGAGGCAACACGCGTACACGCAGCTGTTTTAGCCGAAAAAATCGATCGTATTGCTTATTGTGGGGCCATACTCGAAGGTCTCCAGGAAAGCCGTAGTCTTTGTTCTCTCCTTTGTCGACCTAATGAGACAGCCGGTGCCCTTAAAACGTTGAGCATAAGGGAAACAAAATACCATACCCTGAAGGCAAGAGTAGGATTTATCTCCTCGAACTCGAGTCAGAGCATGAGAAGAGGGTAGTGTCCCCACAGGCATACAAGAGGGATTCCTACATATCAAATCATCATGTCTCCCTCAAAAAAAAAGAAAAAAAGAGCCTGGTCGTGGCCGTGCCTGAGTTCAACAAGTGAAACCCCTCAAAACAAAAGCTAAATTCCACAAAGGGGCAACGTAATTCTGTGCGAGGTTTGGTCCGAAGTCGCCCAAAAGGGAGAGGTCGAGTAGGTCCCGATTAGCTCATCGGGTTAACGATTTTGTCAGTCCTCTCGGAAGGTTTACCCCAGTACTCTTCTTCCTCCCCTCAAAGATGAAAGCTCAACAGAAATCCTGAAAGGCGCGCCCAGCTGAGGTAAGTGACCTCATTTTAGCAAAACACACATATAATTGTCTACTTCAAAAGGCAAAAGCCATCGCCGCAAAGGAGTCTCGGTGTTTCTGGCCGGTCAAGACCTCTATCTACCACCTCGGTGGATTCTCACTTTAACCTCGGGCTTAGATCGATGCAAGCACGTAACCAATAGGTGCGACGGCGTCTAATTCCGGGTCAGCGTCGCGCGGTTGACCGTTAGGGTTCCAGGGTGTTCCATCCTATACCATCTAGAGTTGTGAGGAAATAGACCCGGGTCGGGCAAATCTCTTACCTTGAACATTCTTTCGGTGTGTCCTTGCGGTCGGAAGCGACTGGGAGCCTAAGCATGGCATGACGGTTTTGTCATCAGGTTAAGTCTTAACCAGAAGGATTATCATTTGAGGAGTCTAGGGGCCCAAATAAATCTAGATGTGCACACAGGATACCTGGGAGGTTAGTAAGAAACCCTGTCGTCATAAAAGTCAAGTGCCACAAGAATGGTCGCTAGGCATTAGTTATACAAAAAAAAAACATTTGTGAAGTGGCCCTCGGAAGACGCCGTCGGGTGAGTCCCAAAGTGGGAATCCTCTTGGAGCACGTTAACCCCGTATTAGGATACTTAAGAACGATTTAAGCACCCCTAGTCCAAAAGCCATGCCGATTTTAATAACAAGTGTCTTTCAAAACAAAAAGAAAAAAAAGAAAAAAAGTATAAACAAACAACACAAAAGATGCGATCTCATTTGTGTGCTACATTTTTATGTTATGTTCCCATTTGTGTGTCCATATGTTGCATTCATCATCTTTGCTCTTGCCTTAATTAATAAAGGCTTGGCCCCTTGACTCGTTATCAAGGCTAGTATCAAAATAATCACCCACTCTTGAGCAAGGGGCCAAGTCAGAACGAAAAAACTGACTTGTTTCATTGAGCAATGTGTACAGGATTGAAAAGCAGGAATGAAGGCAGAAGACATGAAACAGAACATTCCTTTCTGTATTTCCTTCTAGAAATTGTACATTAAGTTCCGTCCTCTCTCTCAATGTTACCCCTTTCTCCACACTCTAGGCAAAGAACCCTGGAGAGCGTTGCTAAACCATGCGAGACGGTGCCTCTGCTGCTCTGTACCCCTCTTCCCGTCTCTGCTCCCCGTCGATCGACAGGGGCGGCAAAGAAGCTACTAACACGAAAGCCACGCTCTCGTGCTCTACGGTAGCGCTGTTCACCATCTCTCAGCCATTGTTCAGCAAGATCGAGGCTGGTTCGGAGTTCAAATAGTTGGGCCTCCATGGCCCTCCGCTCCTCCCTCTCAGCCAATCTGTCAGCTCTCTCTCTTTCGGTGTCTCTTTCCCTTTCCGTGCGTTCTCTCTCTCTGTCCTCCCTTTCCAGCTGAAGGGTAATCCTCAGCTCCACGACGCCCCGAGAAGAGCCATCGTCTGAACGATGCCGCAACTCTTCCTCCAGTTCCGCTATTCTGGCTTCCCCTTGCGCTGTGCGAGCAAGTGCATCTTGCACCTCTTTCGTCTGCCATAACCATCATTTAAGATATGTGGAGGCACGAATAAGTGAAATTCAATGGCGAGACTCTCACCTGTGTGGAAAGCATTCCTTCTGCCTCCGCGGCTCGCTGCGTAGTATGAGCAAGCTGCTCATGAAGCAAATCAAGTTTGGAAGTGGGGATTCATAAACTGGAAGAGACACCATCCGCCCCCATTGCTGAGGAAGCCGCATCAAGCTGGGCACGCTGCAACACACATAAGGTGACACTGAGGACCTAGCAACAGGAATCTTGGTCTATGATCGTGTGTATGTAGGCTTACCGAAGAACTCAAGGATGCTCGAGTATCATGTAACTGCCACTCCGTGCCTATCAGGCGAGCTTGCATGTTCACTATCATAGTGTCGCGAACATCCTGTGGCCAGGGCATAGGTCAACATACAAAAAAAAAATTTAAAAAAAAAAGAAAAAAAAAGAAAATTGTGCTCACCTCCACAGTCCCCTCGGGATGGAGTCGCTCTGCATACATTGTCTTATAGAGGCGTAGATAGTCCTCGCTATCTTGAGCATGTGACTCCACAGGAGGGCCACCCCGTTGCCAGTCCTCATATTGCTCGGGGAACCGCACTCTCCAATCAACAGAGGTCACCGGGCCACGCGTCTTCCTCCCGACTCGTGGTTTTGTAGTCATGTCCACCTATTCTTGGGCTAGCCCTAGAGTCCTCATGGCCAATCGTAACCGAAGTGCCTCGATTTTGTTCAAACAGTGCATCCAGAGGTCGCGTCGAACCGGGCACGGCTAGTTATGACCCATGGCTGATCGGCGTCAGTCATGCCCGCATAAGGCCTCCAGACCACCTGGGTCAGGTCATACACATCTTCTTAATATAAAAATAAAAAAAGGAGAAAAAGATGATGATGAAATAATAATCACCATTGCCGCGGGGAACTCTTGCAACTCGCGCCTTAACACCATCAGTTGGTAGGATAGAGAGGCTGGGCTCGTGATAGGTTGCCACCGCCTCGCCAGCAGCGCCGCCATCGGTCGCCAATGCCGGACTTTTCCCATTGGGAGGTAATAATAGCTCCACAACTGCCCCGTCATGTGTCATTAACATATCAAAAAAAAAACCAAAAGGAGAGAAGCAGGATACCTGGATGAACGGTGTGAAACCACTCACTATTATCTCTCGATCTGCTCTTTCAGACAGACCGGCAAATAGATGCTCCAACATGGCTGCTCCCCAGGCGTATCGTCCCACTTTCTCAGGGTCTACCAGGAATTTTAAGAAACGGCAATGAATGATGTCTCCTTTCGAGCCCAACAACAGTTTCCCCAACAGGAAGAACAGGAATCTCCTCAAATCCATGTTGGCTCTCTCCCAATTGCTCGCGTCTACGCAGTAGACAGCGCGGCATCCTCTTTCAATCCTCTCCATGAACTCTTCCAAGGACTCATCATCACGAGAATGAATGTCAGTAAGCCCCAACGTCTCCATAATAGGCGTCTTGGCTACATACCTGTTCTTACGATCATCCAGGTCCACTCCTAGCAACCTCTGGGCAGCCTCTCGGTAGTCGGAGTACGTAATGCCAGTCAGTGCCTCGCCATCCACTTTCAGGCCCGTAATTCGGACCACATCTTCCAGGCTGGGCACCATGTGCCCCCAAGGTATCAAGAAAGCATGGCTCATTGTATCCCACCTTTCGTGCAATGCTTGGACGAGGGCAAGGTCGAGCCTGATTGGCTCGATCCGAAGAAAGAATCCAAGCCCCATCACGTCTAGCTTGGCCTTCTGAAAATCCGGGAGACCCCGGTATGCGGCCACTACTAACTCCCATGGAATGTGTGATTTCATCACACCCTGTGCATACACAAGGAGGGGTTATGTCAGAAGTGAGGAAGAAAGAATGAGAGAAGGGGCAAGAAAGCTCATCTTACGGGCTGCGATTGGGTCCTTTCTTTGAAGTGCCCTTCAAGGTCTGAGAGCCTCCTGTAACTACTACCACTGGACCTGCTTCTCTTCAAAGAGTGGGAAGATTCACCCTCTATTTTGAACCTTATAACCCTTAGTTCTTCCGTTTCTGTGGAAACTTGTTGGCTACCGGTGCCCCTAGGGGGATGAACGAGGATGGTATTTATAGAAATGGGAGAAGGGCAAGTCAAGACTACCTACATCACTGTTAACGATAACCCTCGTGATAAGGCACCTTCCTTGCGGTCCCACATGTGTCGCTTCACCGCTCGTAGGGTAATTGATTGATGGTGCGATATGATGACTCACTCCCTACGCAGTCTAGGGATGCCATATCATGTTGTAGAGGTCGTCCGGGAAGATTGGAAGTTCGTCAAGGAGAAGGGGCTAGAGCCGTCATTATTGACTTCGGCGGCAGATTTCCGTGTGAAAGACGGTCGGAGCGAGATATGAGTCCCCATTTTCGGACGGGGTCTCGACAAGCATGTCACATGGGAACAGTGAAGAAGCGTAAGGAAGAAGGAATGCACCAGAGGACAAATAAGTGGCAGGAAATCAAATCACTCAATTTATAAGTCTACATAAACTATCATAAACATCACAATCATAGAGAGGAGGTGTATGCTAGCTCGCCAACTCTCGCCATCACCTTCACACTCATCCCTCTAGGCGTCCCTCTCCTCTCCCCTGAGGTGAAGGTCCCTCAGGGGCCTCCTGGAACTCTATGAAGCAGTACTCGCCTCACCCCATGATACCTACTCCACAGCGGTGGCTCATTGCCGCTCCCCTGTCACGGCAAAAAAGCCACCGACAAAAAGATGGCCAGACTGGCGGAGTCGCGCCCCGAACTCTCGTGCTCTCTCGTAGCGCGTCTCCATCACTACTAACCTCTGCCCCATAACCTGAAGGCCTACCTGGAGCTCCCTCACCTGGGCCTCCAAGGCCTTCCTCTCATCCCGATCCTGTTGTCGCTCGGCCCCTCTTTCCTCCCTCTCTTTCTCCCTCTCCTCTCTCTCTCTCTCATCCTCCCTCCTCGCCACCTGGAGGAGGACCCTTAACTCCAGGATGTCTGGAGACGGCCTCCCTTCATCGCGACGCCGCAGCTCTGCTATGGTCGCTGCCCAAGCATCACACTCCTCTTCAGCCCGGGTCGCGTGGGCCACTACACTGGCAAGTTGCTCCCGAAGGGAGGCGATCTCCAGAAAATGAGCCTGAGAGCTGGAAGATGATCCGCCGGCCATCCCTGCCATCGCTGCCTCCTGGGCACGCTGGAACAGATAAACAACAGCCATCGGTTAAGCTACGGGATTTCAAAAAAAAAAAGAAAAAAAACAAAAAAAATAATAAAAATAATAATAAAAAAATTGGGGCCCTTCTTTCACCTTTGTCCGTCTCCCGAGCTGAAAAGGCCCCACTTGGCTCCCCCTGCACTGCCGCAAGTAGCTGGCACTCTCCTGCGTGGGCGCACGCACCACCTTGTTGCCCATCTTGGAATTGAGCAGGGAGACGTATGCGCCAGTCTTCAAGTTTGGTCTTGCCGCGTCTCTCTCCCCCGACGCGGTTCGGCTCATCCGCACTCGCCCACTCATCGGCCAAGCCCGGGATCCTTGTCATATCCTGCGCATCAAAGGAAGGGCCACATCTCAAAAAAAAACACGCATCTCCTATCGAAGACGCGTTCATCATTCAAGTGCAACACTCACCGAACCCTTTTTTCCCCCTCTACTTGTTCGCTACAAAACTAAAAGAAATCAAAGAGGTGGAGATCGAAGGAGCCAATCAGGCCGTGCTCGCCTCCCTCCACGTCTTCGGGCCCCTCGGGCACCCCAAACGCCAGAAGAAGCCCTTCCTCTTCCGTGGCCGCCTCTCCGTGCTCTTGCACGACCCTCCTTGGGCGAGGGGTTCCTCGCCCCCCTCTCCCTTCACCACGGTTTGGCCCACCGTACTCCATGAATCAAGGATGGAAGAAGACGAAGCTAGGCGAGCAAATCTCGACGGGAGGAGGAGTTGTTTATGGGCAAGATAAGGAAGGAGAAAGACCGCCCCATGATTCTCGGTGATTTAAATTTGAATTCAAAAGCTTAGAACGTGTCTTCGCGCCTAGATGTCTCAAAGGAGGGAAAGATGGCATACCCTCCGCACAAGGCATATTTCTCCGCTTTCGGGGGGCAAGATCCTGCAAAGCGTGTCACGAGGAGATAAGTAAAGAAGAAGAGGCATGAGGGAAGAAACGTGCACAAAAGACAGTCAAGTGACAGAAAAGAAACCATTCCATATAACAAACTGTCTGTCATATACATCATAAGTGAGGATGGGGAGGGGCGTACAAATCACTCTCTAACTCTCACCACCACCCTCCTGGTCATCTCTCTGATCATCCCTCTCCTCTCTCCTCTGGCACGGATCCCTAGGGGGCCTCCAAGAACTCTGAGAGGCGGTGCTCCCCTCGCCCTGTGGTGCCTGGCCGGCCTCGAATGCACGGCGCCACTCCTCGGCTGACGAAATGAGGAAGTTGCTTACAGAAAAGAACCAGACAGTCGAAGACGCGCCCCGCGCTCCTTCGCTCTTTGGTACCGCTCCTCGCTCTCTCGCAGCCATACCGAGACTCACTCAGAGCTCCGTCATCTGGGCCTCCAGAGCTCTCCTCTCTACCCTCTCTCTCCCCGCCTCTCTCCTCGACACCTCAAGGGCAATCCGCAACTCTAGCACGTCGCGAGGGAGCTCCTCAGCCTCCCGTCGTCTTCGATCCTCCTCTAGCTCCGCTATCTGAGCGTCGCGTTCCGCCACCCGAGTCGCCTTGTCGCGCTCGGCCTCCTCTGCACGGACCGCACGAGCCAGTGCATCTCGAATCTCCGCCACCTGTCAAAGCCCACATTGAAGTCAACAAAGGAAAGGGAATACGCGAGAAGGGAACCCGTGTCAAGCAAACACTCACCCGAGCCACCTAGTCACGCTCGGCCTCCTCAGCACGGGCCACCGCGCACGCCAACTCCTCCTGGAGAGAAGAGACCTCCGGAGGAGGGGCTCGCGAGCTGGAGGTCGCCCCACCAGTCATCTCGGCCACCGCCGCTTGTTAGGCACGCTGAAACACAGAAGAACACACGACAGCAAGAGGCTAAGCACCAGGAATCCAGGTGACAAAAAAATGATTACGCATTGCATAAGCTCAACAGGATGTCCAGCTCCTGACGGGTGACTGCCAACTACTACCTGGCAGCTGCCAGTTGGGCCCGCAGGTCAGTGATGATAGTGTCACGAGCATCTTGCATTCATAAGCATATAGATTAATGTCACATGCATGCATTTGCATAAAGAGAAATCCGCGTTTCATACTTACCCCTGCTAGCCACCCTAGGTAGAGGCGATCCGCGCGTGTCCCGGTACCGCCGCAAGTAGTCGGCACTGTCCTGCACATGGGACTCCACCGGAACACCACCCTGTTGCTAGTCTTGGTACTGTGCAGGAAAGCATGTACGCTAGTCCACGAGCTTCGCCTTGCCCTGGGTCTTCCGCCCTACATGGCTCGGCTCGTCCACCTCCACCCACTTCTGAGCAAGCCCCAGGGTCCTCATGACTAGATAGAGCCGTAGTGGCTCGATCTCGTTCAGGTAGTGGAC
The DNA here is from genome assembly GCA_022559845.1 of Amorphophallus konjac. Taxonomy (NCBI): domain Eukaryota; kingdom Viridiplantae; phylum Streptophyta; class Magnoliopsida; order Alismatales; family Araceae; genus Amorphophallus; species Amorphophallus konjac. Next base: position 124,803,997 of record CM040125.1, read on the forward strand.
CCACAGGTCCCACCCGAAAGGAGGTCGGCCCGCTACAACCCAAGGCTGGCCAGCATCGGCCATGCCCAGGTAAGGCCTCCATACCACCTGCATCACCATACATGCATCATATCAGTCCCCACTCTAGTAAACAAAGTGAATGCACAAAGGATCATATACATCATACCATGGCCTCAGGATACTCGGTAAGCTCACGTCGAAGCGACGTCAGCTGGTAGCTGCGCGGTGCCGCAGTCGTAACTGGTCTCCACCGCCGCGCTAGGGGCACGGCTGTCCCGTTCCATTGCCTGGCTCTCCCTATCGGGAGGTAGTAATAACTCCATACCTGCATCCATCATACATCATTAGTACCAATAATTGCATGATTGTAAATTAGGAATCATTGTAAAATACATAAATGAAATGTTCACCTGGAGAAAAGGCGCGAAGCCACCGACTGTCGTCTCCTTCTCTACCCCCTAAGAAAGATTAGTAATCAAGTGGGTGAGTAGGGCTGCTCCCCACGCATAGTGCCCCACTCGGTCTAAGTCCGGGAGGATCCCGAGGAAATGACAGTGGATGTCGTCCCTCTTCGTCCCCAGCAGAAGGCGGCCCAGTAAGAAGAAGAGGAACCTCGGAAGGTCCAGGTCTGCCAGCTCTCGGTCGCCCGAGTCCTGGCTAAAAGCCACCCGAGCTGCCCCCTCCAATCGTGCCAGAAATTCTGAATCGCTCCCACTAACCCGCTGGCGCGGGTCCTCGAATCTGAGCGCCTCCATGATGTCCACTCGGCCGATTGTCCTGCTGTCTCTGTCAGTCGCGGTCGTCTCCAGCCATAACAGCTCTAGGGCGCTCTCTCTGTAGTCGGGGTAGGTGACCCCACTGACAGCCTCCCCATCCACCCGTAGTCTGGTGATCCGGACTACGTCCTCCAGCGTCGGCACCATGTGCCCCCAGGGCATCAGGAACACTCGACTCGGCGCGTGCCATCGCTCCCTTAACGCCTGGACAAGGGGCAAGTCGAGCCGGAAGGGCTCAATCCGCAAGAACGCCCTGAACCCCATGGCGTCCACTCGGGCCCTCTGGAAGTCCGGCAACCCTCGGTACACTGCCACCATCAGGAACCAGCTGATCCGGCTCCTCATCACACCCTGCAAACCATAAAAACAAACGAAATTACATCAGAGTCACAAATAATGAACAATGCAATGTATATATATACATATAAATATCTTTTTTTAGTATTATTATTTTCTTATATATTAAAAAAAATTGACGGGTCAATCACCCTGGACGCCTCAATAATTTTTGTTTTTTTATTATTTATTTATTTTGATAAAAAATGAATAATAATAATAATAAATAATTAAAAAAAGAGTGACGCGTCAACACCCTTGGACGCCTCACTGCTTTTTATTTCTTTTTTTATTTATTTTGATTATATATATATATATTTAAAAAATAAGTTTGAGGCGTCCACTGGCTTGGGCGCCTCAATCATCCCATTTCCACATCCGTCAAACCCCCGTTTTCCGCCCCATTTTCCGTATAAAATCACAAGATAAAAAGAAAGAAAGAAAGTTCTAGGCGGCCTACCAGGTCATGCTCTTCCTCTCCCGCTCCACCGGAGCCCTCCACGGCCAAGGGAAGCGCCTCCTATTCCACGGCGGCCTCTTCCTCCACGGCGGCCTCCTCCGTGCGATCTTGGGTTCTCCTCGGACGGCGGGCAACTCGTTTCCGCTTCTCTCCACCTTGGCTTGGGCCCCCATGCTCCATTGGGGCCGACAATAAGTTGTTTAGGGTCAGATGGGGAGAGATGAGAAGTCTGAGGAGAGGGGGTGCTTCATTTGAGAGAAAAGGCCGTGTGGGCGGCCTTTTTAAGAAAAAAATTTGAATTAATGATGCGTCCAGGTGCCTGGACGTGTCAAAAAAAAAATTTGACGCGTCCATGCGCTTGGACGCATCAATTAAAAAAAAAGTTTTAAATGTGACGCGGCCAGACTCCTAGACGCGTCAATTAAAAAAAAAATATATATATATATAATAATTATGAAATATGTAGAGCGTCCATTCTACTGGACGCATAAAAAAATAAAAAAACATTTTTAAAAATAAATAATAATAATAATAATAATAAAAGGTGGACGAAAACTAAAAAAGAAGAAGAAGAAGAAGAAGAAGAAGAAAATAATAAAAATATTTACGCGTCCAGCATATTAGACGCGTTAAAAAAATGAGGGCTGAAAATTCAAAGAAAACTTTTTGCACACAATAACTTCTCATTTATTTCATTAAGACAAGGAAGTGAGTTACATCAGGGGCTTAGGCACTTTAGGCCTTAACTTCCCCAGTTCGGTTACATAAGCCCTCCACAGCTCGCATTCTTCCTCTACGTGCACTAATACCTTCCCCGAGTTGCTCGTCTTCCACGACACTTTGACGGCCTTCACCTCCTTTGCATCGCCTTCCGCACCCAACTCTCTCTTCCTTAGAGGAGCGATGCCAGATAATGGTGGGAACGAGTGGCGGGGAAGGTCGATTTGAATGCAGCACCGATGCGCGTTGTAAAGAACAAACTCAATCGCGCCAATGAGTTGGAGTTCAGCTTCGGGGGAAGACCTCGTAAGGAGTTCGCGAGAAAGTAGACATGCCGGTGCACAAGTGAAGAAGCTTTACGTCATAGTTCTGAAGTGGGACCTCCAGTCTTCACGCTTCCTTAACCATGGAACGCGGTTCACTATATTACCAGCAAAGCCTAACACGTCGGCTATGTGGTAAAGGGGGCTTTATTGAAAGATCTTTGAGACAGTTGGCATCCCCTCACGGTGATCAAATTTGAAATGTAAATCAACCCAGTAGTTCAGAAGAAGTGCGCAACCAAAAGGAGGCTTACCCATGCGGGAAGCAGTAAGGCCACTGTAGAGGTAAGCAAGAACGGCAAGTCCCACCCTTTTTCCATTCCAAATGCCGCAAATAGCACTCAGCTGATCTTCCTCCACTATGTTGTCGGTATGAGGGAATAAGAGAGCACCCACCAAACAGATTGTGGATCCCTTCATGATTTCTTCTAAACGATCATCATCTGGCAATCCTCTCAGGGCATCCATGACCCAGTCCGCGAGCTTCTGCAAGTTAATTCCCTTCTGAGTCTGGACGTTTCTAATGGCACCAGACGGCATGAAGCTTCTGAGGACGTCCTCGGAAGTCACCCTCCTCGGCATCGGCATGATCTTTATCCTGCCATCCCTTTTGAATCTTTTCAACCCAAGCAAGAGTTCCACCTCCTCAAGAAGGATGGTCGCCTCGAAGGTGGGGAAAATGAAAGTGTGAGTCTGAGGATGCCAGATCTCCACCAGTGCACCCATGGCCGCCCAGTCCATGCGAATCTTTTCATAATGCTTCGCGTGAACCAGGAGTCCTTGAAGATGCCATCTCGTAATTATAGCCCTCATGCCGATGGAGAGATTAGAAGTTAGCTTCGAAAGCCACGGCAGTTTGGAAAACTTCCTCGGGCCCGGGAAGAGAGGGTACGGTTGGAGAAGAAGGAGGAAAGAGGTGAAAGAGAGATCATACGGAAAATTTGAAATGAATCAATGCACCATACGCGACTGGATCATCCCACTCAGATGTCCTTCGAGGTCAGAGAGCCGCCTGAATTCGCTGCTAGGCCTGCTCCTCTTCGTAGGGCGGGAAGACTCGCCTTCCATCTTGAAGAACCCAAGATTCTTCTCCTCCTCCCCTTAAGCTTCCAAGCTCTCCTTTGTACATTTGGTTGAACTAGGCAAGGGGGGGTACTTATAGGAAGGGAGGGGTGTATAAGCCATAATGCATCACATCGATGTCAAGTCATCGTCATTGACTTTAGCAAATGACATTTTGTCTTGATCTCTCTTATGCTGTGGTGCACTTCTGCTGCTTTTAATATGATATTGTTCAGTGCTGGTGGACACCATTGTCCCCTCACGTGCTGCCATTCGGTAACTAGTCCCATCATGTCACGCATTGTATTATATGATATTTACGCTACTAGAACATGTCAAGGACCTTGCGACCTGAATGACTCTGGAATTTGAGTCCCCCTTCAACAAAAACAGTGCTGATTTCAGAGGAATTTAAGTTGTGCGGATAGGCCGTTAAGTTGTGAAAGCGAGGGGACGATGGTTCCATTCGGTGAGTTGGTGCGTGGATAAATGGGCCCCGGCTCAGTATCAGCTCACCGGATCGGTATCTTGACCCATTCTTAACAACTTGATAATATTAGCCTTGGCTATTTTCTATTTTACTTTATTTTAAGTTTTCATTTAAACCCAGCATGCATTCATGTAGGACTTTAATTCCATTGCGGAAGATAATTCAAGGTAATTCAATTGTGAAGGCCGCTGTGCTTAAATTTTTATAATATGAGATATTCCATTCCGAATGAAATACTGAGTTTCCTTGAGACAGCCCTGGGCTGTTCTTCCAAAAGAGACACTTGTTTGGATTGATCCTCAAATATTCCTTTACTTTTACTCTATTTGACGCACCTTGGCCGCAGCACTTCCACATTGGCTGGTAACTGCTCCTCAAGGTGAAACCTGCAAGTTTACGACCCGGGTACTTCCACACTGAGAAGTTGGTCCCTTTTTCTACTTGTGCCTGAGCGCACATCTTCCCCTTTCTTGTTTGATATCCGTCCAAGCAATTATTGAATTCGGAAGACCTTCTTCAAAGTCGCCTCATTGCAAACTCTGAAAATATTCCAAACCGTAATGTTCAAAGCATCTCTCATCACCCCTTGACATCTACTTTTCAATCCGCTCCCACTCCACTTCATTCCATTTCCATGCCACTCCACTACGTGCCGCTCCCTTGCAAAGCAGACGCCAAGGCGGGGCAGCTGTAGACACGCCGCTCTTGACATTATCATGAGTAAATCTCATATTACACTATGATACCCCAAGGTTGCCTTCATATTTTTAATTACTTTGGTGATTTCCTATTTTTCCAATTTTTTTCTACATTTTTTTTGAATTTTTTTCGTAAAAATCTTTGACGTGTCAAGATGGTTAGACGCCTTCTTCAGAAACCTCGTGCAGCACGCACGCGGTGCCGTTCCGGCCGTTTAGTTTGACGTTTTCGAATAAATCCAATCATAGAGATGTCTTGTAAGCTAGACGCGCCGTTCGAGAGTCACGGTTACCCGCCGAAACCACGCGTCTTCTCCACTGTCGACGAGTTTCGGCGGCGATTCGGTGGGCGAAAATAGGCGCGTCCAAGGTCCCGGACACTTCAAAGAAATTGAAAAAAAATATAAAATATAAAATTATTGAGGCATCCATATGGTTGGACGCCTCAAAGCAAAAAATAATATAAAAAAATAAAAATTAAAAAAATATTTCTTGAGGCGTCCAAGGTCCTTGACGCCTCAATGATGAGACGTCCAGGATCTTGGACGCCTCAATCACCCCCCCCCCCCTCTATAAATAGAGGACCCCCTCCCTCGAAGGGAGGGGGTTTCAAATCCGACAGAGGAAGGAGAGACTCTGCCAGATCCCATTTCTAACCCGTGAGATTTTGTAGGGGGAGGTTCTGCCGGCTTCTCGGGTGCCCACGTTTACGAGAGGAAGGCTAGTTCCATCTGTTCTGCTTCCACGTCATCCCTACGCTGCCGAAGCTCCGCCGGATCCCACCATCGGCATCTTCAATAAGCCACTCTCTCCCCTTCTCTTTTGCTATTTCTATTGCATGTATCATCTCGCTATTTGTCATCTCCCTTCATAAGAGAGATCCGTTTTACACGATCCTCCATTCATCATAGCATTTTCCTCCTACTCGTGTCTGAGAGGGGTTTAAAAATAACACCAACCAGGTGTGTGTCCCACCATGATTTCACCATTTTTCATTATAATGGACTAATACTACACTGTCATTTTTTCTGATCCACTTGTTATCTGTCCGTTTCTTCTTTTGCAAGGGTAACCCAGGAAAGCCCTCTCCATCGGCCGACCAAAAGTAGAGGAAGAAGCAACCCGCCATCTCCCGCTCTTGAGGTAGGCGCGATCACTTTCTTTATTTTGGGGTCTCCGGCCCCTGGCGATCACATCATACTCTCGAGGCCGCGGAGAGTCATTTCCCGCAATGGCCGTTTAAATTTCTGTCACTTATATTCTGTATTGTTCTTATATCTGTTATATTCTCGAGGCCGCGGCGAGTCATTTCCCGCAATGGCCGTTTGAATTTTCGACATTGATATTCTGTGCTGTGCTTATATCTATTATATTCTCGAGGCCGCGGCGAGTCATTTCCCGCAATGGTAGTTTAAATTTCTTTCTCTTATATTCCGTTCCTTATATCTGCTCATATTCTCGAGGCCGCGGCGAGTCATTTCCCGCAATGGCCGTTTGAATTTCCGTCATTGATATTCTGTGCTGTGCTTATATCTACTTATATTCTCGATGCCGCAGAGAGTCATTCCCCGCAATGGCTATTTAAATTTCTGCTACTTATATCTTGTATTGCTCTCATATCTGCTCATATTCTCGAGGCCGTAGTGAGTCACTTCCCGCAATGGCCGTTTAAATCACTGTCATTTAAATTCTACATTATTCCCATCCCCCGAGGTCGCGGAGAGTCATTTCCCGCTATGGCCGTTTAATCCCCATATCTTATTACATTGCATCTGTCCCGCGCGTCCCACCGGAGCAATCTCACTGTGGTGGTCTCTCTCCTCTTCTCTCTTCTTTCTGTGTTACAGCAAAATGAGCCCCCCGCGCTCCGCTTCGCCTCCTCCGGCATTCCGCGTGACGTCGCTCACACATTGTAACGGCCCAATACTGGAGCGTCAGATCATGTAACGGCCCAGTACACGACCGTCACACTGCTTGAGTATTTTAACCCGAGGTTTGACCAAGGGTTGATATTCCAAGGTTTTTAGATGGACTATTGATGATCTAGAACTTATCATATTGATTAAAAAACCTAATATAATGAATGGAAAATAAAGAATGTACCGTTATGCTGCCGATCTATTTTCATGAGCATAACCTTGTTTAAGTCATTCTTGACTCTCGCATTCTTAAAATTGAAGCGTTCATTCATTGAATTGTGTTATCATGAACTTATTACATTCTTGGCCATACTTTATTGTTGCATGCGTGGAAATAGCTTGATTTATACTTGAAGATGTGATCGAGCACTGGTTGTGTTCAAGGGCTCTATGTTAGTCCCCTCGGCTGATTGTCGGAAACATACTATTATAAACCATGTGGTATGATGCTACTGGCATCGCATTACACTAGGAGTACTTTCTCTATAAATAAGTGAAAATCCACAATACGATACGGCACGACATGACATTCTTGTACATGACTTTCTTGCTTGATATTCTACAGAAATTCATGAAGTACTTGCTCATAAGCAAAAGATACTATAGTGATGATTATGTGACATTGCTAGTACATTCTCGTTACATTCTTGTTCATGAAAGGCCAATATCATGTTCTGGTCACGTTCTTGATAGTTCATTCTTGCTCTCATTCTATCTTACATGGTCATCTTGTTACTTTGGTTTAATCGCGTGATTGATCGCATTCGCATGATTTTACCTTATTTCTTTAGAGCTAAAATGTTAATTACTTTAATGATGTCTTCATGTTGATGCGAAGATACCTACTGGACAAGTGTGCTCATTACCTATTTCCAATCTTTTTCAGGAAATGAAAGTGATTCGAATTCGGATTCGGGTTATACAAGTAGCGGGTCCGAGAGCAAATGAAAGTGTTGTCAAGATGAGAGTGAAGACTTAGGAAAGTCTATATTGTTTAGATTGAGTCTATGTAATTTTCCTATTTTTGAATCTGATAGATTGAAAGAAAGTTATTATATTTGAATATTGATTATCAATGAAATAAGTTGGAGTTTTGATTAAAGTATTATGCAATTACATTTATGTGTGATTGTCTTGCGCTCTGATTATTTTTGCTTGCAAGAGACTTATCATGTCGGGTGTTCACGTTTCTCGAGCGAGTCTTCCCCTATCATAAAGGCTCGGAGCGTGACAACGGCTTTCTTGGAGACCTTCAAAGTGCAGCCCTACTACTGGTAATGCTACCAATTTTTGGGCTGAAACACGTGTGTGTGTGCATTTGGCCTTCTTTTAGTTGGCATAAGCCAACATGACCGGACAGGAATCTCCACGGTTCTAGCAAACCAAGACCCGATGATGTGAAACCACCTTGGGGGTGGCAACCACTTGACCAATGCACCTTGGACCTATATTCGCAAGCAATCGGGCTGAACGGCGGACTCACTCAAGCGAGTTCACCCGCGTAGCGCGCACCCAGGTCCGTAGGTGGACCAGCGATGGGGATGAGGGTCCGAGGTTGGACCTTGAGATTCCATGGGGTAAGGCTAGCTTAGGATGGACCCATAAGGGTCTGGGATGCCCAATTCCGCGGGCGGCCAGCACGCCAAGGGCGTGAGTTGTAGGGTCTCTCTTACAACTCGCTCCGCGGTGGTCACTCAATTTGATGTTAATTTGGGACCGGGCACTCTCTCACCGTCCGACGGAGCTAAGAAGCAATACTAATTAAGCAAGATATTCCAGCAAAGAAAGGGGGCCAGAAGCTCACTTGATCAGCGTGAAGATGCCGATCCCGACCGGAGACGATGGCGAGCGGAGAGGCGTGGGTATGTGTAGATCTAATTAAAAATCCACTAAGAAAATATAGACATAAAAGAATTAAGCATGCGCGTGGTGCTAATAAGGAGAGTGATCACCAGAGGGGTTATCTCAAAATATCAAAAGAGTGATCGCATGTACCTTGTATTGAGCGGGTGAGATTGGGGGTTCTTCCTTCCTCCTTCTATCGGCCGTCCGATGAAGGGGGTTTATAGCTTGATTACCCTTGCATAAACACACAAAATAAAGATATGGATTAGCCAAAGATTTGTAGTATCAATGCTCTAGAAGTATAGAAATCAATCAAATTAAGCATGGACACACACCTTGTGTGTTTTGGTTTTAAAACCCCTAAGAGGAGTAACAAGGTTGGGTATAATAAATGCAATGGTATGCAAGGCAAGATACTCGATGTACTGAGAACGTTTCTAGCAGAGAGCTAGAAAGAAAGAGTGCATGTGATGATGATATGATGACAACTAAAATAACAAAGAGAAGATGCCCTCTCTGCTGTGTGTGCAGCAGTAAAGGGAGAGGAAGAGCTTCAACAACTGTAGCAGGATGAAGAACTGCTACTGGTGGAGGGAGAACACCGCCTGGAGAAGAATCACCCGTGGAGGAAGGCCCTTGGAAGGAGTTCCTACAAAGGAAAGGAAGAAACTCTCTCTTTCTGTAAAAACTCTCTCAGTTGTTAGCTCTTGTTAACTTTCCTTTTTTGGTTCTTCTCCTCTTCTCTCTTCTCTCCTTCTGCGTTCTCTCTCGCGCGTGAGGGATTCAAGGGGGTATTTATTGGGCCAAACATCCTTGCCTTAATGGGATTAAAATAAGGTAATGAATCCTCAATAAGGAACCCTCTTCCCAATCGAACACAAGGTGCAAAATGGGGAAAGGGTTACTACTGGAAAGAAGCAGGCGAGAGGGAGACGGAAGTGAAAATGGCGACCTAACTAGGGGCGTCATTTGAAATGACGACAGTCACACAATCATCAAATCCTGAATTTAATTATAGAAATAAATGACTTTTCTTATTTAAAAATATCAAATGACGCCTGTTTGAATGGGCGTTAAATAATCAACGCCCCTCAATAGGACGTCAATTACCTTGAATTTTATTTTCGTTAGAATTTGTAAAATCCAGGAATCGACGACCGTTTGGACAATCGTTTATTTAAGAAAACGCCCCTAATTAGGTCATCAATTAAATGACGCCCTCCATCCAGGCGCTATTTTCAATTATTTAAAGGAAAAAGCCAAGAAATCACAATTTAGAAAAACTTCATATTTAAGCCAATATTGAAGTCCACTTTGGGGCGTCACATGGTGACATGAGATTTACTCAACGTAACATCGATTTTGGCGTGTCTACAGCTGTCCCGCCTTGGCGTCTACTTTGCAAGGGAATGAAACGAAATGAAGCGAAAGTGTAACGAGCGGAATGAAGTGAGAATGAACTGATAAGTAGATGCCAAGGTGTGATGGGACACGCCTCCGACACTAAGCATTGTAAATCTTTCCAGGATTCTAAATGAAACAGCTTTGGATGATTACAAGAAAATAATGATTAGCTAGATGAAGGGACTAATCTTAAAGAATAAAATGTGCGCGAGGGCACGGAAGGAAAGACACCATTGGAGAGCGATTACAAGCCAATGTGGACGTGCTACAACCAAGGTGGATTTGTAGAAAATAAAATGAATTTAGATAAAGACCCAGCAAATGAATGCTTTTCAAGGAACCAGCCTGAGCAACTTCAAGGAGAATAAAGTACTTGATTTGGAATGGAATATCTCATGTCAACTCCATTAAGAGCGGGTGGCCCTCATTATTGGCATAATATGAGGATTTTCATCATTAGAGCTCAAAGTCCTACATAATGCATGCTGGGCTAAAAGAAAAATTAAAACAAACTAAAATAGAAGATAATCAAGGATAATATTGCTAAACCATCCAGACTTGGTCAGGAATCTAGATCTCTAAGATGACACTAAGTCGAAGCCCGTTTATCCACGTATCAACTCAGAAAGTGGAACCGTCGTCCCAAACCTTAGATGATTCAACGACCTATCCATGTAATCAAGACACGCCTGAAATTATCACTGTTTTTGATGGAAGGGAACTCAAATTCCAGGTTCATCAGAACCACAAGGTCCTTGATATGTTATAATATCGTAGATATCATATAGTAACAATGAGTACAAGAGAGATACAAAGATGGAACGATGTTACCAGCGAAAGAAATCCAATCGTTTCAAGACCTGCATAACCTGCGCTTTTCTATGCTCAAAAATTATTAGCTCAGTAAAGAATCATCAGCTTAATAAAGATCATAAGCTCAATAAGCTCAAAGTATGATGATAAGTGCATGACATAATAAACTTCATCAAGATATAATAGCACTTAAGTTCATCAATAATCATCATGCTGTAAAGCAATTCAAAAGTGTAAGCTTAGGAATAGACGACCCTATGCAATGGCGTCAAAACAATAAATGACGACGGTCATTGGGGCGTTAATTAAAAGTACCATTACACTTGGAATCGGACTGAAACTAATGCCCTCAAGAGAGGTGCTGGATAAAAGACGACACTGAGAATGACGCCAATCAAATAAATGACGCCAAGCTATATGTCGTCAATTAACTATCTTACTGGCGCTCCGTTCCCTGCTCGGAATCAAACCTCCATCGACTGATTCGAACTCAAACTCAAACTGTGATGTTCTAAACGGCTAGCCAAAGCTGCGAATCATTATAAAAGGCGATGAGTCCTCTGCTACACTCATCGACTGACTGATCATTGCATCAGCCAGACACTCAATTAGAACTCAAAAGTAGTAAACAGGGAACCGCAGGTATTCTTCAAACCAAAAGAGAGGATGGACAAGATGATGGTGATGCAGAGGCCTTCTAAGAAGCCTAGGATGGGATTTTCTAGGATCTCTGAAGTTGCAAGCCACATAAGCGGGAGGATAGCCAAAGGCCAAGTAAGTTATTTTTAATTTAAAGCTTCTATTTCATTCTTCCTCTTCTCTTTTCAAAAACTCTGATTGCATTCTCTTCTCTTCTTCTCTTCCTTTTATGTTTTTTTTAGGACTACCCAAATGTACCAGGACCAAGGAGGTTCTTAAGAATTAAGTGGCTCCCCTTACTCCTCTCTAAACTCTCTTTAGACATGAGATCTTTTCTTAGTAAATGGCACCTTCTTGGCCTTATAACCCATGCTACCCATTATGATGAAATCCACCTTGATTGGGCCTCCATAGGAGCATTAATAGAATTATGGCATCCAAACACTCATACCTTCCTCTTCCCCACTTTTGAAGCCACCATTCTCTTAGAGGAAGTAGAGATGCTCTTTGGATTAAGAAAGATGAAGCAAGGAGAAGAATCAAGGATGACTAGCATGATCAAACCAATAAATGCACATGACATGCTTACTAGCCTCATACCAAACCCAAATCTAGTGAATCAAATCAAAGCCCACAAAGGAATCAATCTTTTGAAATTAGCTTCATGGGTATACAAGAACATGGACAAAGCCCAAGAGGAGGAAGACTTGTTGGAGAGAGTAATGAAAGGCTTTACATTATGCATGGTTGGAGCTCTCCTCTTCCCTTCAATAGAAGACCACTTAGAAGAATGCCACTTAAGCACCATAGCTAGCATATGGGAAGGCAAAATATTAGGACTGGCGGTACTAGCCAACCTATATAATGGACTCACATCGTCTTCCTTGGGGCGACCTCTCTATGGGTCAATGCTACTCCTTTCTTGTTGGGTGGACTTCCACCTAAAATTTGACCCATGCCAAGAAACTCAATTGGCCTCAAAAATCTTCTCAAAAAGCCCTCTTCGATATATGACGGATTCTCTAGGCCTATGTGAGAGAGTGACTAATCGGGTGCCAAAGCTCAAGATAAGAAGTGAATGGAGGGACTACTTCAAAATCATACCCAAGAGCGGCTTTACTTGCACACCGGGGTTTCTCAAGACCCAAGATCTTCGCTCAAGACTCTCCTCCGGCATAGAACTTCGATTGATCGGCGGGAACGACTTCATCCTCTACAATGCTCATCGGTGCCTCCCACAGCTTGGATTACCTCGGCGCACTTTTGAAGAACCTTCTCATCTTCCACCACTTAAGAGGAGGGAACTAGGCTCAAGTGGAGATCAAGAAGAAGTCAAAACAATCATGGCTCAATGGAAGGTTGGACTTCTCCATAGGTCCAAAACATATGTAGAAGAAGAAGAGAACAAATGCAAATCTTATGTAATAGCACTTAAGAAAATAAGGCCCACGGTGGGTCAGTGAATGTAACAATGATTTTCATCAAATGAAATAAAAGGATTTTTCCTTTAATTGAGCCAAAATAATATGTCATATATGATCTTGTCTTCCAATTCAATGATTCTGTTTGATAAAACGAAGCCTCGGGCTCTCTATTCTGAGACGCGCCCCCAATAATGGCGTCAATTTCTCAACCCGCACCTTAGCACATGTCGTCCATTTCATTTAATCAATTTTCTAAAAAATAGATAAAACCATAATTGACGCTTATCCAAACAGGCGTTTATTAATTCGCGCCTCAAGGCAAGACGTTAATCGCTTTAAATTCCTTAACATATTTTCAAAATAATTCCTTAATTTCATAGAAATGACGCCTTCATTCATGTCATGCCTTAACAAACTGACGCCTGCTCACTAAGTCGTCAATTCCAAACAGTAATCATGACGATCAATCGCATCAATCACCTTCCCATTAATGCGCCTGACGACAGTTACGAGTTCCCATGAAAATATAAATGACGCCTAGTCTCGGGTCGTCAAATCATGAAACCACGCCTCACCTCAGACCGTCAATTAATATAACGATGACCTCCCTCAGGGCGTCAATTCTTTTCGACCGTTAATCCCCTTTTCCCTCCTTCTTCTCCTTCCTTCATCTCCTTTCTTTTCTTTCCCCCATTCTCAAACCCTAACCGAGCCTCCCTTTCTAACCCATCTCTCTCTCTATCTCTACTCTCCCCCCACTCTGAACCAATGGCTGGAGGTGCTCACAAGCGGTAGAGGATCACCGCCCCGGAGGTGGTGGACCTGGGCGATGAGCACGCTGTGGAGGAAGCTCCTCTCGCGGCGGCCGAGGGTGCTCCGGCGGCGGAGCATGGCGAAGAAGAAGAAGCGGCCAACGAGGAAGAAAGAGGAGATGATGGAGAAGAAAAAGATGACGACGATGGCGAGGATGAAGAAGATGACGAGGAAGATGACGACGGTGAAGAAGAAGAAGGAGAAGGAGGAGATGAAGAAGGTGAGCCACCGGCGGCGGCGGTGGTCCCTCGACCCGGCCAACCACGGCGGCCACGGCAACCCCGGAAGCCACTCCGGGGAGGGCTTCTAACGCCCGAATGAAGCAAGGTAGGTGCCCTACCCTCCAAGCCTTCATTTTTGTTAATTTTGATTTTATTTTTATTTCCATCAATTTCCATAGCCCTCGGTGAAGGGAAAGAAAAGGCAAACCAGTGGCACAGTCAAATGATGCCCCGGTGGGTGCCATCAATTAAAACAATGACCCCCTTCGGGTCTTCAATTTAAATTGTTTTAATTTTTTGAAAATGATTAATTCATGAAACCACGCCCTACAGCATGTCGTCAATTAAAATTTTATCATGTTTATTAATTATTTGCTGTTAATTTCCATGCCATTTCTTTTATTTTTGATATATATATTTCTTTTATTTTTATTTCGTGTACTGGTAGATTAAAACCCATAGAAAACAACGCCTCCCCACTGGGGCGTCAATTCATTAAACGACGACCAAGGGGTGGTGGTCAATTAAAAAACTTTCACGATCATGTTTTAGGACAGAAACTTACTTGCAAAATAGCGCCCCCCACAGGGGCGTCACTTAAACAAATAACGACCCAGGGTTGGTCGTCAATTCAAATTACGCATAAAATCACCAAAAACACATTCTGAAACAACGCCTCCCTCAGGGGCGTCAATTGAATAAGTCACGACCTAGGATGGGTCGTCAATTCAAATAGAAGGTAAATTGAAACAGCCGATGAATACCCACATGATAAACTTATAAAACTTAACTGAAAAATGTTCTTTTGTTGTTTGCAGGGGTTGATGAGGACTCGGATATCTTGGGTCCAAGTTTGAGCAGCTTACTACGGGCTTCCAGACTTTCAGCGGGATAGGGTAGATACCATGGGGTTCGGACCCTTTCTTCGCATAGAGCCCATGAGACCTGACCTACCCCTGATCCAGGTGCTTAGGGAGAGATGGGATAGGACTAGCTGGGCATTCCTGATGCCATGGGGTCACATGGTTCCTAGCCTAGAGGATGTTGCTAGGATCACCGGGCTGAGGGTAGACAGCGAGGCTGTGAGCGGGATCACCCTACCTGACTATAGCGAGTTGACACAGAGGTTGCTAGGGTTAGAGATAGTCTACGAGACGCCGAGTGAGTGTAGGACCATCTACCGCACCGATCTTACCATTGCTATGGGGTTGGGTGATACTAGGCAGAGGTCGAGGGAGTCCCTAGAGCAGTTCTCACAGAGGTTGATTGATGGGGCTAGGGCCGCCTATTGCCAGGACCCAACAGAGATAGAGAGAGCAGATCGAGATTTGAGGAGGTTTCTATTCCTGATGCTCGGAAGGTTATTACTCAGCACGAAGGGTGACATTATCAACTGCCGCTTCTTAGGGATTCTTGAGGACTTAGAGGGCGTCGGCAGATACGCTTGGGGAGCAGCGTTGCGGGCGCACTTGATAGCTGACTTGTCCACAGGGACAGGTCGAGAGACGACTGTCAGCGGCTTTTCATCTTTTCTTCAGGTATGCATTTTTTCTTTTTCTTTTTCTTAAATGTATGTGAATGCTTTACTAATGCAATGTATGGATGCAGATATGGAGCCACCTATACATGCCGATGGGGCGTGTCGACCCTCGACCCGGAGATGAGGGATCCTTCCCTCTAGCACGGCGTTGGCTGACCGTCGTGACAGGAGCGCCACTCGCCTACGAGTTGCGAGTTCTACGGAGGGAGTTCCGTGACTACCCTACCTCACTGGTATGCATGCAAAATATGATGCAAAATTTTTGTTTTATGAAATATGTATTGAATGATGATGATGGGATATGATGATGCATGTTTGTGAATGCAGGTGGTGTGGAGACCCTATGAGGGGATGACCGATGAGGGCAAGTCCTGGGTCGTAGCGGGCCGACCTCGCTTTGGGCATGAGCTTTGGGTTCATTGCCTGAACGAGATTGAGCCATTACGACTTAGGCCGGTGATGAGGACCCTCGGCCTACACCAGGAGTGGGTTGAGGTGGGAGAGCCCCGGGGGATAGGCAAGAAGACACGCGGTCGCATGAAGGTGATCGACTGGAGAGTCCGGTATCCTGACCAGTATGCCGATTGGCAGCGTGGCGGGACCCGAGTTACCTCACAGGCGACAGACAGCTCTGAGTACCTCCGACGCTACTGGGAGGTTTACGCCGGCCGACCCCAGATGAGGGTCTTAGGGGTACGTATGAATGCATTTTCTTTTTAATTGATTGCAAATGTTATAAATCTATTATGTGGCTGATATGTATGATGAATGCAGGATGCACGGGACATAGCGGCGATGGACATGCAAGCCCATCTCCACAGCCTAGAGGCCCAGCTGGCTACCACACGGGCAGACCTACAGACCCTGGTGAGTGTTTAAATTATGTAGCAACCCTGGTAAATTAAAGGACTAGAAAGTCCAAATAAATTAAAAATATATAAATATATAATAATTAAACGAGGCATGGACCTTGTACATAACCCTCTTACATCCTGAAAAGTCTTATGAAATGGACTCATAGACCTTACCATTATATTATAATAAAAATTTAAGAATAACATATTATTTTAAGTAGCCATTTGATACACACAAAAAATTTAATTAAATTAAGAATCATTAAATCTTGAAGAAAATGTCAATTTATATTTTTTTACTAATTTAGAAATTTTAATATTCCACATTTACTATATTTTAATCTTATTAGAAGGAAGAGGCATATATATATATATATATATAGTTAAATACATTAAAGATATGTGAAAGATAAAAGAATGGGTATATATACAATTTCAGTCTTTTCAAGGGAAATGAGAAATGGCCAAAACTTAAATGACGCCTCTTGGTGCAAGTGTATACAATGTGAAAAATGACTTAATACAAGTCGTTATTTATAAATTAGTGAAAATTAAATAGTTAAAGAGTTATAGAGATAATAGAGATATAAACATAATATTAGTCTTTGGAAGCTTAAGTGGAAATGCCCAAAAATCAAATGACGCCTATAGCAATGGGCGTGCACAAATTAAATGACGACCGAATGAAAGTCGTTATTTAAAGTCAAATAAAGTATAAAGTTAAAGGTATTATAGGAATAACAGCGATATATATATAATATCGATCTTTTGGAGGTTAAATAGAAATGCCAAAACCCAATTGACGCCAACAAGTGCTGACGTCATTTACATAAGAAATGGCTTAGACTAAGTCGTCAATTCAAAAAAAATGAATAGTGCCATTTTTTCGACTAAGGAATTTTGGAAAACTAATTATATGGAAAAATAGAGAAAATGGAAAATTAATACCCTTAAATTTTCCCATCTAGATCACATCCAGAAAAAAAGATAAAAATCCAGAAAGAGTTAAAGAGAAAAAATTGAAGACTTCATGTGTAGACGTCAATTAAGAAATGACGCCCCAACCTTAGGCGTTATTTCCAAATGGTGTTTGCTTCGGAAAGGGATTGTTAATTTGGTAAAATGCTCAAATGACGCCCTTTGTTGCAGGCGTGTCTAACTAGAAGACGACTCAATGAAAGGCGTCATTTCAAAAGGATAAGTATTAAGGATATGTTAAGTTCTAATCGAACTCCAACCCTATAGGTCTTCTAAACCCTATAAATACCACCCTCTCCGATGAATCCTTGCTTACTTTTCTCTCTTACACCAACCTGCTGCAGCGTTCTTCCCGGTTGATCAACCAAACGAGAAGTTCTTCCCTGTCTTGGTATTTATACGAGAGAGGAGGAGTTCATCATCATCGCCTCGTTCATCTTCCTCCTCTTCCTTGCTGCACGGGTTTGAGGGCTGTTGCTTCGCTGCTGCTGTTGATATTATCAATCTGCAACGTCGCTGCCTTTAGCATCTTCATCCTGCAGCTTCTTATACTGGTTAATCGTTACTCTGTTGAAACAGAGTATCATTTTCTTCAGACTCTTCACGTTCTTTTCGACCAAATCAACACCCAGGTAGGTTTTCTCAAGATTCATGCAAAACTTAGTTAATAACAAGTAATTGCATATATATAGTTTGATCTTGATCCGTTGTTTTGATTTAACGACTTTTTAGTTAGTCAAAGACTATGATCACACATCGTCTAAAATTCAAAAAACTATGAACCTTCAAATCTGAATTAATGCATGAGCATCCTAGAAAATTCGTGCTATTTGTCTCTGTATATATCCATATCTCTAGATTCTTGATTGAAAATACCCCAAAATCCATGTTATTGACATATGACTATAAATAACGACCGTGCTGATGCCGTAAATTGAAACGGATGCCCTCACCCACAGCCGTCAACTTAGTGAAAACCCCATGGATTTTCATATCGTGAAATCTACTTGATTATTGAAATGACGACATAGACCATGCCGTCAGTTTTCTATAAGACGCCTACAACTAAGGCGTTATTCACTGAATTAAAGACTTGATCTAAGTCGTCATTTATATAATATCTGAAAATTTTTAAATGTTTTAAAAATCATTGTGTTAACAATATAACGACGGCGTGAATAGTCGTCATATTTGGAACTGACGACCTAGCCAAAGGCGTCAATTCCTGAAATGAAGACTTGATCACAGGCATCAATTTATTGATTTACAAATTTCACGGATTCCTATAACCCACTGTGAGTGAGTTAATTGCTAAGGCACTATATTTCCATTCCGTGAATATAGTCCCACGTTTCACATTATTTTTTTATTCGATTACCCACTATTTCTCGGTGATAGATGAACCCTCCGCGGGACATTCCGTTCCTTCGGACTGGTGACTTTATCATAGAGACCTCCGTAAAACTCCGCTAGCTTTGGATTCCCTCAAAGCAGCCGAGCTAGTTGTACCATTAAAACCCATGACACTACTTAATCGCCATGTCACTCTAAAGAAACATGGTGTAGCGGCCCTTACGACATGTTGTTTGTATGCCATGAGAATATTCTTGAAATAATGGGATGGGTAATCCACACCATTTATATCCTTTAAGAAAAGTGTGCCGTACTTGTGGACACTAATTCTATCCACCTTATCATGTACAAGAATAAGCGACCATGTTCATGTGGACGCTTACTCTTATTGTCATGGCACCCAAGTTAGGGAGCCAATTCCACCTAGTTTTATCGTTGATCGTGATTATACCGTTACTATCGTCGTTATACAACATGTTCAAATCCTTGAAATGCTATTCCACAAAGATCTACCTTAAAGTTATACAAGTTTATTCCTTGAAACTCCATATTGGCTATAACTTTAGTGGATGTCGAAAAATACACGATCAATGCCTACGCATATAGGGCCCGATCTGGTCCTGGGAGGAGCACCCGAAAGTACTAGTGCCCATGGGAGTTGTAATGATCACGGTGTGACATTGCACCGAAGTGCATGACTAGCTTGATTAGACATTCCACAATCTCATACTTGACTTGACATGACATGACTTGCGTGACCCGGAAAGGATATTTATATACTTGCTTGAAACGTGATAGCCAATTCCCGACATGACATGATGAATATAATTGCTTGAATATCTTGACCTTTATTGATATAAGTTCTTAAAAGACATGCTAGTTCACTCAATTATCTCTTATTATACTCTCTCTCCCTTGTCGTTTTACGCAAACATGCATAGCTTTATTGCATTCATGTAATGTGTAATTTACTTAAAGCAAGCTTGCTCTTGAGATATAATTCCTACTGAGCGTTCGCTCATCCAGTGTTTTCCCCTATTTTTCAGGTAAGTCCGATGATGAGACTCAATCGGATGGGGAAGGTCAAGAGTGAAGAGATTAGATGTCACGCCCCGAGCGCGGAAGATACCCGGAGATGCGCGACGTGTCTATATCAATCATGTCAATCAGAGTGGTCGTGTATTCGACACAAAGACAGAGATGCGCAAAATAGCAAGATAACCCAATCCTTTATTTCATAATGGATAGACTATTACAAATCCAATACTCTGTTTAATAAAAAGAAAAGTACATAGTTGACTCGAGAAAACTATAGAAAAGACTAGATGACACTTGGAGAATCTCTATCTCTTTCACTCTTGATCATTCCCATCCGATTGACTTCCATCGTCGTCGGACTTACCTGAAAAGTAGAAAGGGACAAACGGAATGAGCGAACGCTCAGTAGGAAATTATATCTCAAGTACTAGCGAGGGGTTTAAGTAATTACATTTTCATGAATGCAATAAAGCTATGCATGCTCGCATAAAACGACAAGATAGAGAGAATGTAATATCAAGAAAATAAGACGAACTTAGTCATGAACTTCCAACAAGATAACAAGTTTATTCGAGATATTCAAGCAAGTACATTTAACAAGTCATGTCAAGAACTTTGGCTATCATGTATCAAGCAAGTAAATTACCCTTTTTCGGGCCACGCATTTCATTTCATGTCAAGTACGAGTCAAGTACAAGATGTGTGTGGAATGTCCAATCAAGCAAGTCAAGTACTCGGTATAATGCCAGATACCTTATCATTTTAACTCCCATGGGCACAAGTACTTTCGGGTGCTCCTCCCAGGACCAGATCGGGCCCTATATGCGCAGGCATTTATCATGTGTTTTGACATCCACTCTTGTTTATATAGCCAATATAGAATTTCAATCATCAAGCTTGTAGACACGTATGACAACTTTGACAGAATAGAGTCCAAAAATATGACAAGGACATAGAATGGCGATCATAACGGTATAATCACGATATCGATAAAACTAGGTAGAATATGGTTCCCTTAACTTAGGTACCATGACAAATCAATATGGACATTCTTTATATAGAATTGAGGTCCACATGAACATTAGATCAAGCAAGATACCCTCATTCTTATCATAGAATTGGGGTTTACAAGAATGACACGATATGGCATGATATCATCATCCCATCAAGAATTTCTTATGATATACTCTTTGTATAATCATAAGGGTCGGTATACCATGTTTCGTTAGATTGACATGGCAAAAACTGTGTAATGGGTTTTTAGGGTACAACCAGCTCAGTCGGCCTTGAGGGAATCCAAGGCTACGAGGAGTCTTACGGAGGTCTCTATGACTAACTCGCTAGTCCAAAGGAACGGAATGTCCAATGGAGAGCTTGTATGTCAATGAGAGTTGAGTGTGATCGATAAATCAACATGAAACGTGGGACTATACTCACGGAATGGAGAATAGTGCCGATATATATATATATATGTATAATATGAAACCATCGGTAATAGAATCAGGATAAAATCAGTTTACAGTAAAATAACGACTTAAGTACAGTCGTGTATTGAATAATTAACGCCTAACAGAAGGGCGTTTACATATATTGCCAATTTGCAGAATTTCCATTATTTCATTAATTTATCAAAAACACGCCTTTCCTAGGGGCGTTTCTTCAAAGTTGACGACTGCAGAGGCAGGCGTCTCATCATTTACATATTCGACAGGATATAATTATTCTCAGAAATTTATCAAAAACGCGCCCTTGGAAGGGGCGTTACTTTCTAATTCCATTTTACAGAATATGTGAATTTCAGGATTTTAACAGATACACGCCCTAGGAAGGGGCGTTACTTTTCAGATTCACGCCTTGTACTGGGGCGTTAGAATATGGAAAACGACTTTGTCCAAGTCGTGAATTTCAAGGGATTTACGATATTTTAATAAATAATATTTCGAGAGACAGGAGACATGTCATGGCAGTAAAATTTAACAGGAATTCACAGAGTCATGCAAGATATTAAAAATCAATATTTCATATGTATTGTAATTTTTAAACAGGATCAATCATTAATCACATGCGATTCTTATGAAATTAACGCCTGCGTAGAGGGCGTCAAATATTAAATTGACGACCACTAGCATGGTCGTTTCTTTTAAATTAGCGCCCTAATCAAGGGCGTTTCTTTCAAAATTTTGCAGAAAACGTAATAAAACCTTATAAACAGTATGCATGCCATGCTCATATACGTATGTATAGATATCTTGCATTAATTCTTATTTGGGCTACAATAACTTGAGAAAATCCTACCTTAATTGATAATCTGGAGATCGACGTGAGGTGTTCTGAAACTCCTACGACTTGGCAGCAAGAAAGGGCAGGAAGATGATTGATGAGGATGAGAGAACCTGCAGAAGATATATCAAAGATATCAATCTTCTTTGTAATGGCTTGCTGGAAGCGAAGAAATAAGAACTTACATAAGTTCTTCAGGACGCAGATCTTCTTAACCTGTACAGAAGAGAAGGAGATGAAGAGTCAGTAACTCTTCATATGCTTTAAAAAAAAAGAGAAGAACGTTCGGTTCTTCACTCACCGTAGCAGACGATCGATAAAATAGGTTTAGGGTTTGTTCGATCAAGACTATTTATAGGATTTTGGAGTCCTAACAAGAGTAGGGTTTGATTGAGGGTAGTATATCCCTAATAGAGTCCTTACTCTAATAGATACTTACTAGATTAGGTTGATCTTCCCTGGATAAGCTCTGGGTTCGAACGGTTCACGAACTGAATTAACGCCTTAGGTCAGGGCGTGTATTCGTTAATTGACGCCTTACTTTAGGGCGTTTCTTAAAAAGGGCCTTGAAAAAGGGCGTTTCGTGTTTTAAAACACGCCCAAGATAGGGGCGTTTCTTTTACTTACCCATTTGGTCGCATGAGAACTGACGACCACATGTGCGGGCGTCCTTTCTTTAGTCACGCCATGGATAGAGGCGTTTCTTTATAAATTAACGCCTTAATAAGAGGCGTTATTTTTAATTTGTTTTATTTCGTCCAATTAACCCTATTCCTTTTATATATATATTACTTCTGTAATATATATGTTTTAATTCATTTCAATTATTCATTTATTAGGGTTGCTACACCCTCCCCCACTTAAAAAGAATTTGGTCCCCAAATTCAATATATATATATAATTATACGTGGAGAGTGTAGGACATATACCTCTTAGAATAACTCGGGAAATCGTTTCTTCATAGATTCCTCGGTCTCCCATGTCGCTTCGCGTTCAGGATTCTTATTCCATTGCACCTTAAGCATGGGAATAACCTTATTCCTTAGAGCTCGTATTTCTCGATCTAATATCTTCAAGGGCCTCTGTTCATATGTGAGATCTTTCTGGATCACCAGATCTCCATACTCAATAATATGTGACGGATCGTGCACATACTTCTTCAACATAGATATGTGAAATACATTGTGTACCTCGGACAACTGAGGAGGCAACGCGATGCGATAAGCAACCTCGCCAACTCTTTCGAGTACCTCAAATGGTCCGATGAATCTTGGCGTAAGCTTGCCCTTAACACCAAATCTTCGTATGCCACGTCCAGGCGATATCTTGAGAAATACATGATCTCCGATTTGGAATTCAAGATCTCTCCTTCTTGTATCAGCATAAGCTTTTTGTCTCGTCTGAGCAACTTGCAATCTTTCTCTGATTACTTGTATCTTCTCAGTTGTATCCCTTACCATGTCTGGACCTAATAGTTGTTTCTCTCCAACTTCGTTCCAACATATGGGAGATCGGCAACTCCTTCCGTATAAGGCTTCGAAAGGTGCCATTTGGATACTAGCTTGGTAGCTATTATTATATGCAAATTCAACTAAAGGTAAGTGGTCATGCCAGCTTCCTCCAAAGTCAATAATGCATGCTCTCAGCATATCTTCAACAACTTGATTAGTTCGCTCGGTCTGACCATCCGTTTGTGGGTGAAAAGCAGTACTAAAGTTGAGCCTTGTTCCCAACGAATGTTGTAATCCCTTCCAAAAATGAGAAGTAAAACGGGGATCTCTATCAGACACGATTGAGACAGGAATTCCATGTATCCTGACTATTTCTTTGATGTATAGTGCAGCTAGCACATCAATTGACCATCGGCTTTTGATTGGCAAGAAATGTGCCGATTTAGTCAATCGGTCAATGATAACCCAGATTCCATCATGTCCTCCTTTAGATTTAGACAAACCCATGATGAAGTCCATACCAATATCCTCCCATTTCCACTTAGGAATATCTAGAGGATGTAGTTTTCCCGCAGGCTTTTGGTGTTCCGCCTTGACCTGTTGGCATGTGAGACAGCGTGATACATAGTCCGCTATTTCTCTTTTCATATTAGGCCACCAAAAGTTCCTCTTTACATCTTGGTACATTTTGGTTGATCCTGGATGAATAGTGTACCTGGATCGGTGAGCTTCATCTAAGATCTTCTTCTTTAATTCCGGACAATCGGGTATACAAGTTCTATCTTTGAACGATAATCTTCCATCAGAAGTTAGTTGAAAATCAGATTGTCCTTCTAATCTGCTTTTGATTTCTACTAATATAGGATCATCATCCTGAAGTACTTGTATTTCAGATAATAAGTCTGACTGTATGCTTACATGAGATAATGTGATAAATTTGGATTCCGTGTCCAAGCTTATATTGAGCTCGGAGAATTGTTCAAGTAACCTCCATTCTTGTATCATACAATTTGCTATCCTTGCTCTCGGCTTTCGACTAAGGGCATCAGCCACATAATTACCCTTTCCGGGATGGTATTGTATACTGAAGTCGAAGTCCTTGAGATATTCTAGCCAACGTCTTTGTCTCATGTTCAGCTCCTTTTGTGAAAATAGATATTTGAGACTTTTGTGATCGGAGTATACAGTAAACTGTACCCCATAGAGATAGTGTCTCCATATCTTTAGGGCAAATACTACCGCGGCCAGTTCCAAGTCATGGACGGGGTAATTCTCCTCATGCTTCTTCAGTTGACGAGAAGAGTATGCTATGACCTTCCCTTGTTGCATTAGAACACATCCGAGGCCAATGCCAGAAGCATCAGTGTAGACCTCGAATTTCTCTCCTTCAATTGGTAGGGCTAAGACCGGAGCTGTGGTGAGATGATCCTTGAGAGTTTGAAAACTGCTTTCACATTCCTCACTCCATTCATATCGGATCTCCTTACGAGTTAATCTTGTAAGTGGTACGGCGATCTTAGAGAAATCTTTGATAAATCGCCGATAATAGCCTGCAAGACCTAAGAAACTTCTGATCTCGCTTGCATTAGTGGGTCTCTCCCAGTTTCTCACAGCTTCAACTTTTGACGGATCCACAGATAAACCGTCCTTGGATATGACATGTCCGAGAAGAGCCACTTCTTCAAGCCAGAACTCGCATTTGCTGAGTTTAGCATATAATTGATTTGTCCTCAAGACTTGCAATGCAATCCTCAAATGCTCTTCATGTTCTTCCTTAGTCTTAGAATATATCAATATATCATCAATGAAGACTACTATGAATTGATCCAAGTAGGGCCTGAATATGCTATTCATTAACTGCATAAAGGCAGCAGGGGCATTTGTTAGTCCAAAAGGCATAACAACAAATTCGTAATGGCCATACCTGCTTCTGAATGCAGTCTTGTGAATGTCATCGTCCTTGATTCTTAATTGATGATATCCCGACCTGAGATCAATCTTGGAGAAATATTTGGATCCTGAAATCTGATCAAATAACTCATCGATTCTCGGCAGTGGATACTTGTTCTTGATAGTAAGATGATTCAACTGTCGATAGTCGATACACAATCTCATGGATCCATCCTTCTTCTTTACAAATAAGACTGGTGCTCCCCACGGGGAAGTACTTGGTCTAATAAACCCTTTTCGGATTAGTTCCATCAACTGCTCCTTCAACTCCTTGAGTTCAGCAGGGGACATTCTATATGGTGCCTTTGAAACAGGACCAGCACCAGGGACTAAGTCGATGGTAAAGGCCACATCTCTTTGCGGGGGTAATCCCGGCAATTCTTCCGGAAATACGTCTGGGAATTCTCGTACTACTTGAACGTCTTCTATCTTGGTTTCCTTAGCTTCTTTAATAGTGACAAAAGCAAGGAAGGATACACATCCTTTCTTGACGAGCTTGCTTGCTCGAAGAGCCGCGATAAGAGGGGATTTGCTGCGACTCTTAGGACTAGTATAAGTCAGTTCTGGAAATTCCTTGAAAACAATCTTGCTATCACGGCAATCAACCGTTGCCTGGTATTTGGATAACCAATCTGCTCCTAGTATAACATCATATTCTTTTAGATCTAAGCAGATAAGATCAATAGGAAAATTCTTTCCTCGAACCAATACCTCACAATTTTGGTAATGATGTGTGATATCCGTCTCGTTTCCGAGAGGAGTAGACAATATTATCTTCATCCATTCTGGTTCTAGAGGTAATGGGTCAGCAAACTTCTTGGAAATAATGGAATGCGATGCACCTGTATCAAATAAGACATGTGCATATTTGGAACAAATTTTTAATGTACCTTCCACCAATCCGCCTTCTTCTTCTGGTTCGGTCTCTTGGATCGCATGAAGACGCGCGTTCCTTGTCACTGGGCGTTTACCCTCACCGTCTTGGTCATTCATTAATGGACAATCGAGAATCCGATGTTCACGACTCCCACAACGGAGACATGCTCCTAATTTCCTCCAGCATTCTTCTGTTTTGTGACCAGCCTTGTCACAATGCTTGCATACTACGTTTGAAGGTGTAGTGGTGATAGAGAAAGGCTTGGATTTCTTGAACTTCTGATCTTGAGAGGAAGAACCTCTATTATTGGGCCTCTTCTTAAAGTTGGGTTTAAAAGAACCCGAACTTGTGACTTGCTCCTTTTTGTCTTTCCCACGGATCCTATCAGATAATTCCGTGGCATCTTCAAGCAACTGAGCTCGGCGCACCATTTCAGTATAAACTTGAATATCCATAGGCGCCAATTGAGTAATGTAGTGAGGCCTAAGCCCATTAAGAAATCTACGGGCTTTCATCTTTTCCGTGCTAATTAAATGCTTAGCATATCTAGACAGTCTAGAGAACTGTGCTTCATAATCAGCCACCGATAAAGATCTTTGCTTTAATGCGGCAAATTCGGCGGCCTTCTTTTCCTGGACCCTATCAGAGAAATATTTGGCGTTGAAATATTCAACGAATTCACCCCATGTAACTTGAGTTGGGTCAATAGTAGCTTCAATCGACTCCCACCAGCATCTAGCATCCTTTTCTAACTGGAAAGTAGCTAATAAGACTTTGTCCTGATCCGTGCATTGCATAACACGGAATATACGTTCAATCTCCCGAACCCAATGCTCGGCATCGTCTGGATCGGTCGATCCCATGAACTTCGGGGGATTCATATTCTTGAATGCTTGGTGTAAGCTTCCAGCTCGTGGAGCACCACCTTGTGCTACCTGTTGTAGCACTTGGGTCATCCCTTGAAGGGTACGCTGCATGTTGCGCCATTGAGCACGTTCGGCAGCCATTATCCTACAATTACGATAGCTACGTTAGTATTATATCACTATGATCTTATAAAGGACTCATTGATCATTTAACCCTTGGTTCTACCCACTCTCACTTGGTTAAAGGTTTTGAAACCTATCCTTGGACTTGGGTTTCCTAGGAATTGAATACCTTAGGCTCTGATACCACAAAGACTGTCACGCCCCGAGCGCGGAAGATACCCAGAGATGCGCGACGTGTCTATATCAATCATGTCAATCAGAGTGGTCGTGTATTCGACACAAAGACAGAGATGCGCAAAATAGCAAGATAACCCAATCCTTTATTTCATAATGGATAGACTATTACAAATCCAATACTCTGTTTAATAAAAAGAAAAGTACATAGTTGACTCGAGAAAACTATAGAAAAGACTAGATGACACTTGGAGAATCTCTATCTCTTTCACTCTTGATCATTCCCATCCGATTGACTTCCATCGTCGTCGGACTTACCTGAAAAGTAGAAAGGGACAAACGGAATGAGCGAACGCTCAGTAGGAAATTATATCTCAAGTACTAGCGAGGGGTTTAAGTAATTACATTTTCATGAATGCAATAAAGCTATGCATGCTCGCATAAAACGACAAGATAGAGAGAATGTAATATCAAGAAAATAAGACGAACTTAGTCATGAACTTCCAACAAGATAACAAGTTTATTCGAGATATTCAAGCAAGTACATTTAACAAGTCATGTCAAGAACTTTGGCTATCATGTATCAAGCAAGTAAATTACCCTTTTTCGGGCCACGCATTTCATTTCATGTCAAGTACGAGTCAAGTACAAGATGTGTGTGGAATGTCCAATCAAGCAAGTCAAGTACTCGGTATAATGCCAGATACCTTATCATTTTAACTCCCATGGGCACAAGTACTTTCGGGTGCTCCTCCCAGGACCAGATCGGGCCCTATATGCGCAGGCATTTATCATGTGTTTTGACATCCACTCTTGTTTATATAGCCAATATAGAATTTCAATCATCAAGCTTGTAGACACGTATGACAACTTTGACAGAATAGAGTCCAAAAATATGACAAGGACATAGAATGGCGATCATAACGGTATAATCACGATATCGATAAAACTAGGTAGAATATGGTTCCCTTAACTTAGGTATCATGACAAATCAATATGGACATTCTTTATATAGAATTGAGGTCCACATGAACATTAGATCAAGCAAGATACCCTCATTCTTATCATAGAATTGGGGTTTACAAGAATGACACGATATGGCATGATATCATCATCCCATCAAGAATTTCTTATGATATACTCTTTGTATAATCATAAGGGTCGGTATACCATGTTTCGTTAGATTGACATGGCAAAAACTGTGTAATGGGTTTTTAGGGTACAACCAGCTCAGTCGGCCTTGAGGGAATCCAAGGCTACGAGGAGTCTTACGGAGGTCTCTATGACTAACTCGCTAGTCCAAAGGAACGGAATGTCCAATGGAGAGCTTGTATGTCAATGAGAGTTGAGTGTGATCGATAAATCAACATGAAACGTGGGACTATACTCACGGAATGGAGAATAGTGCCGATATATATATATATATGTATAATATGAAACCATCGGTAATAGAATCAGGATAAAATCAGTTTACAGTAAAATAACGACTTAAGTACAGTCGTGTATTGAATAATTAACGCCTAACAGAAGGGCGTTTACATATATTGCCAATTTGCAGAATTTCCATTATTTCATTAATTTATCAAAAACACGCCTTTCCTAGGGGCGTTTCTTCAAAGTTGACGACTGCAGAGGCAGGCGTCTCATCATTTACATATTCGACAGGATATAATTATTCTCAGAAATTTATCAAAAATGCGCCCTTGGAAGGGGCGTTACTTTCTAATTCCATTTTACAGAATATGTGAATTTCAGGATTTTAACAGATACACGCCCTAGGAAGGGGCGTTACTTTTCAGATTCACGCCTTGTACTGGGGCGTTAGAATATGGAAAACGACTTTGTCCAAGTCGTGAATTTCAAGGGATTTACGATATTTTAATAAATAATATTTCGAGAGACAGGAGACATGTCATGGCAGTAAAATTTAACAGGAATTCACAGAGTCATGCAAGATATTAAAAATCAATATTTCATATGTATTGTAATTTTTAAACAGGATCAATCATTAATCACATGCGATTCTTATGAAATTAACGCCTGCGTAGAGGGCGTCAAATATTAAATTGACGACCACTAGCATGGTCATTTCTTTTAAATTAGCGCCCTAATCAAGGGCGTTTCTTTCAAAATTTTGCAGAAAACGTAATAAAACCTTATAAACAGTATGCATGCCATGCTCATATACGTATGTATAGATATCTTGCATTAATTCTTATTTGGGCTACAATAACTTGAGAAAATCCTACCTTAATTGATAATCTGGAGATCGACGTGAGGTGTTCTGAAACTCCTACGACTTGGCAGCAAGAAAGGGCAGGAAGATGATTGATGAGGATGAGAGAACCTGCAGAAGATATATCAAAGATATCAATCTTCTTTGTAATGGCTTGCTGGAAGCGAAGAAATAAGAACTTACATAAGTTCTTCAGGACGCAGATCTTCTTAACCTGTACAGAAGAGAAGGAGATGAAGAGTCAGTAACTCTTCATATGCTTTAAAAAAAAAGAGAAGAACGTTCGGTTCTTCACTCACCGTAGCAGACGATCGATAAAATAGGTTTAGGGTTTGTTCGATCAAGACTATTTATAGGATTTTGGAGTCCTAACAAGAGTAGGGTTTGATTGAGGGTAGTATATCCCTAATAGAGTCCTTACTCTAATAGATACTTACTAGATTAGGTTGATCTTCCCTGGATAAGCTCTGGGTTCGAACGGTTCACGAACTGAATTAACGCCTTAGGTCAGGGCGTGTATTCGTTAATTGACGCCTTACTTTAGGGCGTTTCTTAAAAAGCGCCTTGAAAAAGGGCGTTTCGTGTTTTAAAACACGCCCAAGATAGGGGCGTTTCTTTTACTTACCCATTTGGTCGCATGAGAACTGACGACCGCATGTGTGGGCGTCCTTTCTTTAGTCACGCCATGGATAGAGGCGTTTCTTTATAAATTAACGCCTTAATAAGAGGCGTTATTTTTAATTTGTTTTATTTCGTCCAATTAACCCTATTCCTTTTATATATATATTACTTCTGTAATATATATGTTTTAATTCATTTCAATTATTCATTTATTAGGGTTGCTACATTAGAGCTCTCCGTCTATCCAAGCGTTTACTAATCTTATCTTTCTAATTTCTTGAGTCAATCATTGTACTTTTTCCTTTTATTGAGTCTTGGCATTTTCATTTGTAATAGAAGTACTTTGAGGTTGTGATTGAATAAAGGACTGGGTTATCTTTACTTTTGTGCACTCTGTCTTTGTGTTGAATACACTAACGCTCTGATTGACATGATCGATATAAATTTGTCACGCACTTCGGGTTCCTTCCGCGCTCGGGGCGTGACAGTTTTTATGGTATCAGAGCCTAGGATATTCAATTCCTAGGAAACCCAAGTCCAAGGATAGGTTTAAACCTTTAACCGGTGAGATTGGTTAGAACCAAGGGTTAAGTTAACTTAGAATCAAAACCTTTGAACATCATCACATATTAATATAGTTATTGTAATTGTAGGACAATGGCTACCGAACGTGCCCAGTGGTGCAACATGCAACGCACTCTGCAAGGCATGACCCAGGCACTTCAACAAGTGGCACAAGGAGGTGCACATCGTGGAGCAGGAAATCTCCACCAAAGCTTCAAAAACATGAACCCTCCTAAGTTCATGGAATCCACTGATCCGGATGACGCTGAGCACTGGATCCGGGAGACCGAACGTATCTTTCGGGTTATGCAATGCACGAACCAAGAGAAGGCCTTGTTAGCAACGTTTCAATTGGAAAGGGAGGCCCGCTGCCGGTGGGAGTCGGTAGAAGCCACATTATATCAAGGACAAGTTACTTGGGGGGAGTTTGTTGAACATATCTACAATAAATATTTTTCGGACCGAGTCTAGGAGAAGAAGGCCGCCGAGTTCGCCGCACTCAAGCAACGATCATTATCGTTGGTCGAGTATGAGGCATAATTCTCGAGGTTATTCCGGTACGCTAAGCATTTAGTCAGTACCGAGAAAATGAAAGCTAGAAGATTTCTAAATGGGCTCAGTCCCCAGTTTATCACACAACTGGCCCCGATGGACATACAAGTCTATTCGGAGATGGTACGACGAGCCCAACTACTGGAGGATGCCACGGAACTATCTGATAGGATCCGTGGGAGAGACAAGAAGGAGAATGTTACTAGCTCCGGCACTTTCAAACCCAATTTCAACAAGAAAAGGACAAGTAATGGAGGAGAGTCTTCTCAGGAGAAGAAAGTCAAAAAGATTAACAAGCCGTTCTCCATCACCACCACACCTTCTAAAGTGGTGTGTAAACACTGTGATAAGGCCGGACATAAGGCCGAAGAATGTTGGAGGAAACTTGGAGCGTGTCTCCGTTGTGGGAGCCGTGATCATCGGATTCCCGACTGTCCCCTACTCAATGATCAAGCCGGTGATGGGAAGCGCCATGTGACAAAGAATGCACGTCTCCAAGCTATTAAGGAGACAGAACAAGATGAAGGCGGACTAGTGGAAGGTACATTGAAAGTTTGTTCCAAGTCTGCATATGTCTTATTTGATACTGGTGCCTCGCATTCAATTATTTCCAAGAAGTTTGCTGATCCATTACCTATGGAACTGGAATGGATAAAATTAGTTTTATCTACTCCTCTTGGAAGAGAAGCTGATATTACTAACCATTATCAAAACTGTGAAGTCTTGGTAAAAGGAAGAAATCTTCCTATCGACCTCATATGTTTAGACCTAAAGGAATATGATGTCATATTGGGAGCAGATTGGTTATCTAAGTATCAGGCAACTGTGGATTGCCGTAACAGCAAAGTTGCTTTCAAAGACTTTCCAGAACTGGTCTATACTAGCCCTAAGAGTCGGAGCAAGTCACCTCTTATTTCGGCTCTCTGAGCTAGCAAGCTAATAAGGAAAGGATGTGTATATTTCCTTGCGTTTATCACCGTTAAGGAGACTAAGCTAGAAGACATCCCAGTTGTGTAAGAATTTCTGGACGTGTTTCTGGAAGATTTGCCTGGATTACCCCCACAAAGAGAAGTGGCCTTCACCATCGACTTGATCCCTGGTGCTAGCCCAGTTTCTAGGGCACCTTATAGGATGTCCACTGCCGAACTCAAGGAACTAAAGGAGCAATTGATGGAACTTCTCAAGAAAGGATTTATCAGACCAAGCACTTCCCCGTGGGGAGCACCTGTGCTATTTGTAAAGAAGAAAGATGGATCCATGAGGTTATGCATCGACTATCGACAGTTGAATCATCTCACTATCAAAAACAAGTATCCACTGCCAAGAATCGATGAGTTATTTGATCAAATATCTGGATCCAAGTATTTCTCAAAAATCGATCTAAGGTCGGGATATCACCAACTAAGGATCAAAGATGAGGACATTTATAAGACCGCATTCAGAAGCAGGTATGGGCACTATGAATTTGTTGTTATGCCTTTTGGACTAACAAATGCCCATGCTGCCTTTATGCAGTTGATGAATAGTATATTCAGGCCTCATCTAGATCAATTCATAGTGGTTTTCATTGATGATATACTGATCTATTCAAGGAGCAAGGAAGAGCGCGAGGAGCATTTGAGGATTTCATTACGGATATTGAGGATGAATCAGTTATATGCAAAGCTCAGTAAATGTGAATTCTGGTTAGAAGAAGTATCTTTCTTGGGGCATGTTATATGAAAAGATGGTTTATCTGTAGATCCATCGAAGGTTGAAGCTGTAAAGGATTGGGAAAGACCGACCAATGCTAGCGAGATCCGTAGTTTCTTGGGTCTTGCGGGCTACTACCGGCGATTCATCAAGGATTTCTCCAAGATCGCCGTACCACTCACTAGGCTAACTCACAAGGAGATCCGTTACGAATGGAGTGAGGAATGTGAAAGAAGCTTCCAAGCTCTCAAGGATCACCTAACTTCAGCCCCGATCTTAGCTCTACCAGTTGAAGGAGAGAAGTTCGAGGTATACACTGATGCATCTGGCATTGGCCTTGGATGTGTCTTAATGCAATAAGGAAGAGTTATAGCTTACTCTTCTCGCCAATTGAAGAAGCATGAAGAGAACTACCCAGTTCATGACTTGGAGTTGGCCGCGGTAATATTTGCATTGAAAATATGGAGGCATTACCTATACGAAGTGCAATTTACAGTATATTCTGACCATAAGAGTCTTAAGTATCTCTTCTCTCAGAAGGAGTTAAATATGAGGTAAAGACGTTGGCTAGAATATCTCAAGAATTTTGACTTCATAATACAATATCATCTTGGAAAGGGTAATCCTGTAGCTGATGCCCTCAGTCGAAAGCCAAGAGCGATTTTAGCAAATTGTATGATTCAGGAGTGGAAGTTGCTAGAACAATTCTCTAAACTTGATATAAGCCTGGACAAGGAGAACAAGTGTGTTACACTATCCCATATATGCATACTGCCAGATCTACTCTCAGAAATACAAGGACTACAAGATAAGGATCCATTATTAGTTGAAATCAAGGACAAAATTGAAGAACAATCGGAGTTCAAATTAGCATCAGATGGAATATTGATGTTCAGGAATAGAACATGTATACCAGATTGTCCAGAGCTAAAGAAGAAAATCTTAAATGAAGCTCACAGATCAAGGTACACGATTCATCCAGGGTCTATCAAAATGTACCAATATTTGAAAAGGACTTTCTGGTGGCCTAATATGAAAAGAGAAGTAGTGGACTTTGTGTCTCACTGTCTCACATGCCAACAAGTCAAGGCCGAACACCAAAAGCCTGTCGGTAAGCTACATCCTCTAGATATTCCCAACTGGAAGTGGGAGGATATCGGTATGGACTTCATTATGGGTCTGTCTAAATCAAAAGGGGGATATGATGGAATATGGGTCATCATCGACCATTTGACCAAGTCGGGACATTTCTTGCCAATCAAGAGTCGATGGTCGGTTGATGTTCTTGCTACTTTATATATCAAGGAGATAGTCAGATTACATGGAATTCCTATCTCAATCGTGTCTGACCGAGACCCACGTTTTACTTCTCATTTTTGGAAGGGTTTACAACATTCGTTGGGGACTAGGCTCAATTTTAGTACTACTTTTCATCCTCAGACGGATGGTCAGACCGAAAGAAGAAATCAGGTGGTAGAAGATATGCTCAGGGCTTGCATCATCGATTTTGGTGGAAGCTGGCATGATCACTTGCCTTTGGTCGAGTTTGCATACAATAATAGTCACCAGGCAAGCATACAAATGGCACCTTTCGAAGCCTTATACGGAAGGAGTTGTCGATCACCCTTGTGTTGGAACGAAGTTGGCGAAAAGCAACTATTAGGCCCAGACATGTTAAGGGATATCACTGAAAAGATTCAGCTCATTAGAGAAAGACTTCAAGTAGCTCAATCTAGACAAAAGGCTTATGCTGATACAAGAAGAAGAGATCTCGAATTCCAAGTTGGAGATCATGTATTTCTCAAGATATCACCTGGACGTGGAATAAGAAGATTTGGTGTTAAGGGCAAGCTTACGCCGAGATTTATCGGATCTTTTGAGATACTGGAAAGAGTTGGCGAGGTTGATTACCGCGTCGCTTTACCTCCTCAATTGTCCGAAGTTCATAATGTATTCCACGTATCCATGTTGAAGAAGTATGTGCACGATCCGGCACATATCACCGATCATGGAGACCTGGTGATTCAAAGGGATCTCACCTATGAATAAAAGCCCATGAAGATCCTCGATCGCGAAGTACGAACATTAAGGAGCAAAGTTATTCCCATGGTCAAGGTACAATGGAGTAAAAGCTCAGAACACGAAGCCACATGGGAGATCGAGGAGTCTATGAGGAAACGATTCCCAGAATTATTTTAAAAAGGTATGTACTCTACACTCTCCACGTTTATACGCGATTGAATTTGGGGACCAAATTCTTTAAGTGGGGGAGGGTGTAGCAACCCTGGTAAATTAAAGGACTAGAAAGTCCAAATAAATTAAAAATATATAAATATATAATAATTAAACGAGGCTTGGACCTTGTACATAACCCTCTTACATCCTGAAAAGTCTTACGAAATGGACTCATAGACCTTACCATTATATTATAATAAAAATTTAAGAATAACATGTTATTTTAAGTAGCCATTTGATACATAAAATAATTTTAATTAAATTAAGAATCATTAAATCTTGAAGAAAATGTCAATTTATATTTTTTTACTAATTTAGAAAATTTAATATTCCACATTTACTATATTTTAATCTTATTAGAAGGAAGAGGGATATATATATATATATATATATATATAAGAGTTAAATACATTAAAGATATGTGAAAGATAAAAGAATGGGCATATATACAATTTCAGTCTTTTTAAGGGCAATGAGAAATGGCCAAAACTTAAATGACGCCTCTTGGTGCAGGCGTATACAATGTGAAAAATGACTTAATACAAGTCGTTATTTATAAATTAGTAAAAATTAAATAGTTAAAGAGTTATAGAGATAATAGGGATATATACATAATATTAGTCTTTGGAAGCTTAAGTGGAAATGCCCAAAAATCAAATGACGCCTATAGCAATGGGCGTGCACAAATTAAATGACGGCCGAATGAAAGTCGTTATTTAAAGTCAAATAAAGTATAAAGTTAAAGGTATTATAGGAATAACAGCGATATATATACAATATCGGTCTTTTAGAGGTTAAATAGAAATGCCAAAACCCAATTGACGCCAACAAGTGCTGGCGTCATTTACATAAGAAATGGCTTAGACTAAGTCGTCAATTCAAAAAAATAAATAGTGCCATTTTTTCGACTAAGGAATTTTAGAAAACTAATTATAAGGAAAAATAGAGAAAAATGGAAAATTAATACCCTTAAATTTTCCCATTTAGATCACATCCAGAAAAAAAGATAAAAATCCAGAAAGAATTAAAGAGAAAGAATTGAAGACTTCATGAGTAGACGTCAATTAAGAAATGACGCCCCAACCTTAGGCGTTATTTCCAAATGGTGTTTGCTTCGGAAAGGGATTGTTAATTTGGTAAAATGCTCAAATGACGCCCTTTGTTGCAGGCGTGTCTAATTAGAAGACGACTCAATGAAAGGCGTCATTTCAAAAGGATAAGTATTAAGGATATCTTAAGTTCTAATCGAACGGGTTTGAGGGCGTCATTTGAGGGCTGTTGCTTCCTGAGATTTATACGAGAGAGGTTTGAGGGCGTCATCTGGTATTTATACGAGAGAGGAGGAGTTCATCATCGTCGCCTCGTTCATCTTCCTCCTCTTCCTTGCTGCACGGGTTTGAGGGCTGTTGCTTCGCTGCTACTGTGCTGCTGCTGTTGATATTATCAATCTGCAACGTCGCTGCCTTTAGCATCTTCATCCTGCAGCTTCTTATACTGGTTAATCGTTACTCTGTTGAAACAGAGTATCATTTTCTTCAGACACTTCACGTTCTTTTCGACCAAATCAACACCCAGGTAGGTTTTCTCAAGATTCATGCAAAACTTAGTTAATAACAAGTAATTGCATATATATAGTTTTATCTTGATCCATTGTTTTGATTTAAGGACTTTTTAGTTAGTCATTGACTATGATCACACATCGTCTAAAATTCAAAAAACTATGAACCTTCAAATCTGAATTAATGCATGAGCATCCTAGAAAATTCGTGCTATTTGTCTCTGTATATATCCATATCTCTAGATTCTTGATTGAAAATACCCCAAAATCCATGTTATTGACATATGACTATAAATAACGACCGTGCTGATGCCGTCAATTGAAACGGATGCCCTCACCCGCAGGCGTCAACTTAGTGAAAACCCCATGGATTTTCATATCGTGAAATCTACTTGATTATTGAAATGACGACATAGACCATGCCGTCAGTTTTCTATAAGACGCCTACAACTAAGGAGTTATTCACTGAATTAAAGACTTGATCTAAGTCATCATTTATATAATATCTGAAAATTTTTTAATGTTTTAAAAATCATTGTGTTAACAATATAACGATGGCGTGAATAGTCGTCATATTTGGAACTGACGACCTAGCCAAAGGCGTCAATTCCTGAAATGAAGACTTGATCACAGGCCTCAATTTATTGATTTACTGATTTCATGGAATCCTATAACCCACTGTGAGTGAGTTAATTGCTAAGGCACTATATTTCCATTCCGTGAATATAGTCCCACGTTTCACATTGTTTTTTTTATTCGAATACCCACTATTTCTCGGTGATAGATGAACCCTCCGCGGGACATTCCGTTCCTTCGGACTGGTGACTTTATCATAGAGACCTCCATAAGACTCCGCTAGCTTTGGATTCCCTCAAAGCAGCCGAGCTGGTTGTACCATTAAAACCGATGACACTACTTAATCGCCATGTCACTATAAAGAAACATGGTGTAGCAGCCCTCACGACATGCTGTTTGTATGCCATGAGAATATTCTTGATATAATGGGATGGGTAATCCATACCATTTATATCCTTTAAGAAAAGTGTGCCGTACTTGTGGACACTAATTCTATCCACCTTATCATGTACAAGAATAAGCGACCATGTTCATGTGGGCGCTTACTCTTATTGTCATGGCACCCAAGTTAGGGAGCCAATTCCACCTAGTTTTATCATTGATCGTGATTATACCGTTACTATCGTCGTTATACAACATGTTCAAATCCTTGAAATGCTATTCCACAAAGATCTAACTTAAAGTTATACAAGTTTATTCCTTGAAACTCCATATTGGCTATAACTTTAGTGGATGTCGAAAAATACACGATCAATGCCTGCGCATATAGGGCCCGATCTGGTCCTGGGAGGAGCACCCGAAAGTACTAGTGCCCATGGGAGTTGTAATGATCACGGTGTGGCATTGCACCGAAGTGCATGACTAGCTTGATTAGACATTCCACAATCTCATACTCGACTTGACATGACATGACTTGCGTGACCCGGAAAGGGTATTTATATACTTGCTTGAAACGTGATAGCCAATTCCCGACATGACATGATGAATATACTTGCTTGAATATCTTGACCTTTATTGATATAAGTTCTTGAAAGACATGTTAGTTCACTCAATTATCTCTTGTTATACTCTCTCTCTCTCTTGTCGTTTTACGCAAACATGCATAGTTTTATTGCATTCATGTAACATGTAATTTACTTAAAGCAAGCTAGCTCTTGAGATATAATTCCTACTGAGCGTTCGCTCATCCAATGTTTTCCCCTATTTTTCAGGTAAGTCCGATGATGAGACTCAATCGGATGGGGAAGGTCAAGAGTGAAGGGATTAGAGCTCTCCATCTATCTAAGCGTTTACTAATCTTATCTTTCTAATTTCTTGAGTCAATCATTGTACTTTTTCCTTTTATTGAGTCTTGGCATTTTCATTTGTAATAGAAGTACTTTGAGGTTGTGATTGAATAAAGGACTGGGTTATCTTTACTTTTGCGCACTATGTCTTTGTGTTGAATACACTAATGCTCTGATTGACATGATCGATATAAACTTGTCACGCACTCCGGGTTCCTTCCGCGCTCGGGGCGTGACAAATTATCTATATGCAAATGATTTCCTAAATTATTGATGATTAGCCACTAACAATCTCAATGAATACAGCGTGCCCAGCAGGGAGCGACGATGAGAGAGACGGGAGGAGCCTCCAGCTCGAGGGGGCCTAGTGTAGAGACGACTGCACTAGCAGAGCAGCTGGCTGGAGCGGTGGCACGAGCCGAGGCGACAGAGCGTGACCTCGCCACTCGGATAAACTTAAACTCAAACTCAGATTTGCATTTGATTACATGTTTATTATGCGTTGATGAAAATTTGTGTTACAGACTGAGGAGCTCCGAGCCTCGCTTACCTGCATCGAGGCAGGATAGCAAGTGATGGCTACCCGGGTAAGTTAACAAAAGATCTTATTTCAATTGCTTATTTCATGAATTTTTGAATTAAATGTGTAACTGATGATTCGTTTAATTGGTTTTAGACCTCCGAGTTACAGGCGGCACTTACCCAGGCTGCACTAGCTGGGTCGGAGCTGACCATCCGTGAGCAGCGAGTCACGGAGTTGGAGAGGGCCTTGAGGCGGCGAGAGGAGCTACCTCAGAACGTGGCAGAGCTGAGAGTCGCCCTCGAGATGGAGCGCAGGGAGCGTGCCCGGGAGCGAGAGGAGCGGGCAGCACGCGAGCGGGAGCTCACAGACTTGAGGATCCAGCTAGCCGTCACTCAGGAGCGGCTACGGTCGACCGAGGAGTGGTTACAACGAGGCCAGGACCGAGCGAGAGCTACGGGGTATGCGTTCACCAATTCTACCTTTGTAGCGGGTTCCTCTCTTCGATAGAGGAGCGAGGCAGAGGAGCAGGCTTGAGCTCTAGCTACTTCCCGGGGGTCCATGCCCTCTCCACGAGCGCCTCGTCGGGATGACGATGGTGAGGTAGAGAGTAGGAGAGAGGAGGGTGGAGGCGAGAGTTGAGAGAGACTTACTTGTACCCCTCCACCCTCACACCTGTACTTATATATACATTGATATATATATGAAATTGAAATTTTTGTTACCTGAGTTACTTTGAGCAGTTGTGGACTTGTGTACTTGCCTTGTCTCTTCCTTTCTTTGTCTTCCTTCTTGCCCTGTGCCTGTAGTTCATACTTAAACAAACAGATTAATCCATCTGTCCGGTTTGGCCCCTTGCTTAATAAGCAAGGTGTTGTCTCTTCTTTGACCTTGTTGACGGGTCAAGGGGCCAAGCCTCTAATTAATAAAGGTGGATAATAAAAATGTATAAGGAAATGTAGCATGCAAGTAAACAGATGTCAACTTAAAATAAAAAGATGTCCACGCAAAGATGCAATCAAGCATATGAGATGAGTAGCAGCAGGCTTGATTTTTTGTTATTCTCTTTTTTTTTATAGCTTAAAATGACGCCCCCGCAAACGGGTGCTGATTGTGGAATTGACGCCGAAGTGGGAGGTGTTTATTTAGAAAATCATTTTTTTATTTTATTTATTTTTTTATCATGAAGAATGATGACATCGACAAAGCCGTGAATTTATTAAATGACGCCCCTATAAAGGGCGTGAATTAAAAGATCAATTATATTTTTGATATTTTTTATTTTTTTTTTTGAAATGACGACCCTAGAGGAGTCGCGGATCATGAAAATGACACCTGCCCAGAGGGCGTTATTTTTAAGGAAAACAATTTTTTTTTACTTCTTTTGATGGGACTGGGCACAGTATAAGGGCCTTAAACCTTACACAATCATCATCTTGAATTCATTAATCTTTCTTAAAAGATTTAACAAAGGGTCAACGTGCTTAAATACTCGTGCTTTTACTCATATTCTCTCGCGGCTCATCCTTCTTAGTCGGTCTTCGCCACCCTTTGAGCTTATAACTCACCATGGAGGAAGAAGGGAAGAATAAGTTGAGGAAGCTCGCATGAGGTTTCCGAGAACGGGGAAACTTTCCTCTCCTGCCCTAATGCCCGTTGGGATTCGGTCTTCGGCTTAGGGAAATTTTGTTGCTCTTTTTGCCCTTATTCATACATGCTTACGACTAGGTTTTTCCCTGTGGGGACTTTGCCCTCTTGTCATGCTTTTTCTTTGTTTCGACTTTCTTTTTTCTTTTCTTCAAATAGATAGAGACCTAATTGTACTTGGGCTTTAAGCTTCTGTTCCCTTTTGGGCCTTGACTTCTACCTACTAGGGCGGTGGACAGGTTTGGTTAGTATTCCCTGACTCGTACTTCCACTCGTGAGCCGAAGAGGAGAGAATAGGTAAGGTTCATATACTCTTAGTTTGGGTCAGACTTTCCTCGAATTCCGGGCTGCTCGAGTTTAAAAGCAAAGTGTGTAGTGTGTGTGGGAGTTGACCCCAAAGTTAAACCCTCAAGACTGAAGAATGAATTAAGGATTTTGATTTTTCGGGCTCGCGGCCTATGTACCGTGCTAGTCTGCAAAATTTTTGATTTTTATTTTGTTGTTTTTATTATTTTTGATAATCTCTTTCCGACTTTTTTCTTTTTTTTCTTTTTTTAGGGGTAGTATTTCTTCAAGTAAAGACCATTCCAGGGGTGAGCCAGCTCTTCACCTTCAGCATTAATTAATTTATAAGCGTTGCCAGGATAAACATCTTTTATGACGAAGGCCTTTCCCAGTTAGGTTGAAGCTTTCAACTAGGCCCTCTGGGTTTTACGAAGATTCTTTTAATTACCATTTCACCGATTTTGAATTTTCTCTCAATTACTTTCTTCTGGTAAAAACGTGAAAGCATGTTTTGATAAATACGCGCATGCTCGGCAGCGGCCAGACGCTTCTCATCTAGGAGTTCCAACTGAGCAAGGAGAGATTCGCGACGCTCATCAATGGGGAGCTCCTTGTCTAATTGTAGTCTAAGGGAAGGGATAAGAATCTCGTAAGGGACTACCGCCTCCATTCCATAAGTAAGGGCAAAAGGGGTCTGCCCAGTAGGGGTACGAATAAAAGTGCGATAGGCCAAAAGAGCTTCAACCAATTTTTCTGGCCAATCCGTAAATTTATTAGCCTCACATGTTTTCTTAATAATCTTGATCAAAGTTTTGTTAGTGGCCTCTGCCTGGCCATTGTCCTGCGGATAGTAAGGAGATGAATGATGTAATGCAATGTTATACCTGTTGCAGAGGTCCTGAAGCTCCAGAGAGATGAATTGTGGCCCATTGTCGGTGACGATGGTACTTGGGATGCCGAACCTTGCGATAATGTTCTTCATTATAAATTTGCAGACGGTCGACGCTTTTATTTCCACGTAAGCTTCCGCTTCCGCCCACTTGGTGAAGTACTCCGTGGCCGTAAGTATAAATGACTTTGGTTTTGTGAGGAGGTTCGGATCACCAAGGGGTCCAATGATGTCGAAAGCCCACATGGAGAAAGGCCATGGGGAGGACATAGGATGGAGAGAAGAAGCAGGAGAGTGAATTTTGTCAGCGTGTAGTTGGCACTTAACACACCTTCGAACATAGATGGAACAATCCTCTTCTAGAGTGGGCCAATAGAAACCTAGCCTAAGGATCTTCTTAGCAAGCATCTGGCTATTGACATGACCACCACACACTCCTGAATCTGCCTCTTCCATGACCTTCCATAATTCATCATCATCTAGTCACCTTAATAAAATTCCGGTGAGACCTCTTCTGTAGAGTATACCTCCAATCAGGGTGTATCGCTGAGCAACTCTTTGAATGACTTTCTTTTCTTTAGCCGTGGCCTCCTCGGGATAGGATTGATCCTGGAAATACTTAGCAATCTCGTAATACCATGGATTTTCTTCATCATCCAATTCTTCTTCTAAATCCAATAGCATGACCTCCTTATTCTCAATGATTCCACCTTGCTTAACCTTCCTAGGCATCTCCTCCTTAACACTAAGGAAAGCTGGATACTTAATAGTTGGAGTAAGCCGCTTGTGAATAATGATAGAATGGGAATCCCTTTCGGGAAGGAAAACCAAAGAAGATGCAAGAGACGCGAGAGCATCAGCTAAAATGTTATGTTCACGAGGAACGTGAACGAAGATTAATTTGGTGAAAAGCTTGGTATAAGCAGAAGTCAATTCCTGATAGGGTTTGAGTTTAGGATTGAGCGTACGGCACTTGGTGAGCACTTGGCGAAGAATAAGCTGACTATCACCTATAATTCGCAATTGGGTAACACCGA
Source organism: Amorphophallus konjac (assembly GCA_022559845.1). Lineage (NCBI taxonomy): Eukaryota > Viridiplantae > Streptophyta > Magnoliopsida > Alismatales > Araceae > Amorphophallus > Amorphophallus konjac. The sequence goes on from CM040125.1 coordinate 124,847,122, forward strand.
ATTGATGAGCGGCCTTTAGTCTGGCCAGAAGAGCCTCATACTCAGCTATATTATTTGTAACTGGAAATGCAAGCTGAGAGGCGAGCGGAATAGTGATACCCTCTGGTGATAGAAGAACAATGCCAATCCATTTTCCTTTTGAATTCAAAGCTCCATCAAAATGTAACGTCCACATCGAATCGGATTGATTGACGGACATTAGTTCCTCATCTGGAAACACTGAGCGAACATGGTCAAATCTAGGGAGAGGGTGATGAGCAAGATGTTCAGCTATGGCATAGCCTTTAATCGCTTTTTGCTGAATGTAGATAATATCGAATTGAGAAAGAAACTTTGCCATTGTGCTAATCAGTCGGTGAGAACGGATTTTTCAAGAAGAAACTTGATTGGATTCATACGGGCAATGAGATGAATTTCGTGAGCTAAGAAATAATGCTTGAGTTTCTGAACTACCCAGACTAAGGCAGCACAAGTCTTTTCTATAGCTGAGTAACTTTGCTCACAGGGGTTGAGAAGCTTTGACAAGTAGTAGGCTGCCCTTTCTTTTCTTTCTTCGTCAACTTGGGCTAGGACAACGCCTACAGAGTCATCCAAGGTGGAAATGTAGAGAACAAGCGGTTTGCCTGGAACTGGCGGCCTCAGAACAGGAGGATTTGAGAGATAATCCTTCAATCCGTCAAAAGCTGCCTGACATTTGTCATCCCAAATAAAGTTGACTCCCGGCTTAGTAAGCTTGTAGAACAGCCTACATCTTTGTGAATGTTGGGAGACAAATCGGCGAATGAATTGCAACCTCCCGATCAACCCTCGGACTTCTTTCAAATTCTTGGGAGGAGGCATTTCCCTTATGGCCTTCGCCTTGTTGGGATCAATCTCGATACCCCTCTTACTTACGATGAACCCAAATAATTTCCCTGAGGAAACACCAAACACGCACTTCTTGGGATTCATTTTTAGTTGATACTCCCGCGCTCTTTGCAAGACTTTGGTTAGAACCCCGGGATGCTCAATCCTTGTTCTTGATTTTACTACCAAGTCGTCAACGTACACCTCTATATAAATGTGGATCATATCATGAAAAATTGCCAGCATAGCCTTTTGATAGGTGGCTCCAGCATTCTTAAGTCCAAAGGGCATGACTACATAGCAATAAGTTCCCCATGGTGTAGTGAACGATGTCTTCTCTTCATCCTCCTCAGCCAGGCGAATCTGATTGTAACCTGAAAAGTCATCCATAAAGGAGAGAGTCTCATATCATGTCGTATTGTCAATCAAAACATCAATATGAGGGAGGAGGAAGTCATCTTTAGGACACGCGCGGTTGAGGTCCCGAAAGTCTATACAAATTCGCACCTTTCCATCTTTCTTCATGACTGGGACGATCTTAGCCACCCAATTGGGATAGAGGACAACTCTAACGAATCTAGCCTTATGAAGCTTATCGACCTCTTCTTTCATTTTTAATGCCATATTAGGGTGGAAATGTCTCAACCGCTGTTTGACCGGAATGGACCCTGGCTTAAGCGTAAGTCGATGTTCAACTAGCACAGGGTCTAGTCCCGGCATATCTTCATAACTCCATGCGAACGTGTCCTTATATTCTTGAAGAACCAAAATAAGCGCCTTCTCTTCGGAGGGCGGCAAGTTCTTACTAATGAGGACAATCCTAGGGTCTTTCTCAGTACCCAGATTTATTTCTTTGGTAGGTTCTTCTACTGAGGCTGACGGCTCATCGAATCTTCTTATGCCATTGGCAAAAGCATCGGCCTCGTCCTCATATTCTTTGTAACCTTCATCCTCCTCTTCAATAGGGTCTTTATCATTCATTATCTCATAAACACCAAAACCCTCATTAAAAACACAAGTATCTTCATATTCAGCTTCTGCCAGGATAATTGGATTCTCCATAAACTCGGGAATGGCTAGACAAGCTTGGCATCTGATGGCTAACTCTAACAAGAATCTACGGGGAATCTGTTTACCCTTGGATCTCTTATGCGAAGCTACCCCATGAGTCTTAAAATTAGAAGAGTAAGAGCAACTAGCCTGATCACTAGAAATCAACAAAGATGAAGGAGGTGAGGAAAAGCTGGGTACAGAAGGAGATACAGATGAAGACCCCCCACCGGAGGGGTAGAGAAGGTTCCCTAATGAATTCTGGAAGAGCGGCCCCTAGGTCGGGACACACTCAGGAAGAAGATAGGAGGTCTCCTCAATGGAGATGAAAGATTGGAAAGTTTGAATTTTGGCATTTTTTTTCATTTTCATTTTCAAGAAGAAGACAATGAGAGGGAGGAATAGGGGGTGGTGTTGAGAGTGACAGATTGAAGAAAGATGACCCACGCGGGGGTGTGATGGAGAGTTTAGAGAATTGCTCGAGGAGCAAGGGAGGAATCGGAGGAGAAACTTGAATTGAATTTGGAGAAAAGGTTATCAAGACCGCGGGTGGTCTAGGGATATCTGAGCAAAACATTTGATTAAACAAGCGGACAACAATCGTTGGATGAATGGATTTAATAAAGAAAAGGCCGGCCCATAGCCTATCCACGTTCAAGTCTTTTTCGAACGGCACATCAGGCTCCCTGGTATCTGTGTAATTGCTTAGAAGCTGCCTCTTGTCCGTGATCACTGCTGGCTTTTCGATTAATTCATGAATTAATGGCGGACATTCCGGATCAGTTGACATAAACAATCGGCTTAGAGTGTCACGCCCCGAACCGATAGCAGCGGAACGTGTCGTTTGCTCGGAACGTGGCAGTTAAACAGTCGTGAACGATCAAGAACAATGGCATGAGACCAAATAATTTGGTACAACAATAAAAATTTTATTTCGAATATAAATCTCTTACAAGAACATAAAGACTCAACTACGTCACTATGAAAGAAAAGGAGATGACGCACTAATAGACTTAGATAAGATAACTAAATAAGAGACATCATGCTAGACCCAAGAAAGATAAAAGACACAGGTTCACTAGTTTTCGAAGCTCGCTTGCACACTTGTCCCTCCCATGTGAGTCACGGTCTCGCTTGCCACCTGATTACCTGAAAAATGTTGGAATAAACTGAGTGAGCGAAAGCTCAGTAGGAATTATATCTCAAGAACAAGCAATTGGTTTAAGTAATTACATCTTTCACATGTAAATGCAGTAAGGCTATGCATGTAAAACTAACCGAGCAAGTGAAACAAAACTAGCAAGAGATCAACAACGTCGTGCAAAAACTTTCAAGCAAGAGATATCAAGAGAGATTTATAGAATATTGGCTATTTCACGCAAGTACTTGCCCATTCCGGGCCACGCTAGTCGAGTCACGCAAGTCAAGTCACGTACGCAAGTAATATCAAGTAACATCACGAGAGAGAGAGAGAGAGTGTTGGATGCCAAAGATCAAGAGAGATGAGTACTGCAGTGCAATGCAAGACACCGCGATCATCACAACTCCCATGGGCACTAGTACTTTCGGGCGCTCCTCCCAGGACCAGATCGGGCCCTATATGCACAGCATTTAAAGATAGACCTAGACATCCACGATAGTTTATAGCCAATAAGGAGTTTCAAAAATAAGTTTTAATAGAAGGATAAGGTAAGATTTTTCATAGAATTCAAGGGCAAGGCCCTTGAGTAAGGAAAGACGTGCGATAAAAATCTACGCAAAGCATAGAAACCAAGACATGTCGATAAACTGGGTGGACATCATGACATCAAGAATAAGCACTTATATATAGCGTTGCTTGTTCTTTGTACATGATAAGGTAGATAGAATTAGTGTCCATAAGTATGGCACATCATTGTTTAAGAACATTAATGGCATAGTTTCCCATTCCATAATTTTAAGAATATTCTCATGACATCCACTTAACATGTCATGAGGGCCGGTATACCATGTTTCTTTAGAGTGACATAGAAATCAAGTAGTGTCATAGGTTTTGATGGTACAACCTGCTCGGTCGCCTCGAGGGAATCCAAGGCTAGCGGAGTCTTACGGAGGTCTCTATGATAAAGTCACCGGTCCAAAGGAACGGAATGTCCCATGGAGGGTTCATCTACCACCGAGAATTAGGGGTTAATCGATAAAACGCCAAAAAATGTGGGACTATACTCACGGATTGGAATATAGTGCCAAGAACAGGTATATATATATATATATAAATCCACGGTTATAGGAAAAATCACGAAAAATCAGAAAACAGAAAATTGGCGCCTTAGCCAATGACTTCATTTCTGTAAATGACACCCTGGTCAAGGGTGTTATTTCACCAATTGAAGACTCTGGAAAGAGTCGTCAATTTCAATTTCTGTATATATATATATATATCAGTGTAAATTAGTTAAATGACGCCTGGTCTGTAGCCACGTTAAAGACATATAGCGCCCTAGACAGGGGCGTCATTTTCAGAAGAAACGACATACTTCAAGTCGTCATTTTCCTTTTTCCAAGAATTCCACTATGAACAGTAGCACTTTTCCACTATAAATATTTTTATGACAACATGTATATGGACAGGTCAAGAAAAATAGCAGAATTCCAAAACTATATTCATGCATTAAATCAGATAATTGGTTACAGAGATATTAAATTTTTAAGCTGTGTAATTAATAAATTCATATGGAATTGACGACCGTTTGTGAGGGCGTCAGAAAGAATTAGCGCCCTGATAAGGGTCGCTATTTACAAAATTTCTCAGAACCATCAAAACTCAGCGAAAAAAACTATATGCATGAACATAATCATGTTTTATGTTTGTTTGGGCTACGAAACTTGAGAAAACCTACCTTGGTGATATGATTCTGGTTGACAGAACGTGAAGATAAAGGATGTATGTCTCCTTAGAACGATACTCTGTTTTCAACAGAGTGCCTTCTCGTTGCACCCAGACCACGGAGGAAGTGAAAGATAATAAGAGCAACTGCTCTTGATCCCACCGTGCAGTAGAGAAAGCAATCAACTAGGAAGGATAAGAAGACAATGAAGAAGATCCTTGGAACGATGATCAATAGAGCAAGGAAGAAGGTTTCTGACGAAGAACTGTTCGTCCGAAGAAAGTAGCAGTAGCTCCTTCTCGTTGCAGACAACCTGCAAAAGAAGGATGAAGAACCTGGTGAAGAATTGTTATGTTCTTCACGTAGCAGCACAGCAATCGGTAGGAAGAAAAAGAACTTCACGGTAGAAGAGCAGCAGGATGTCTTTGGCAAATAGTATTAACGTGGTTTCGGCGGAAAGGAGATGGTATTTATAGGAGAAGAATCATAATAGGTTCCAAGAATTTGATTAGGATTAGAACTTCCCTCTTTAGAATCCAATTATACTTTAACTCTTCCTCGTATTCATCCTTTCCTTAATCTAAACTTGCCCAGTTATCATCTTAGTTCGAACCTAACACAAACGGGTCCTTTTGTAATTGACGCCTTAGGCTGGGGCGTTTATTTGAAATTGACGCCCACACGTGAAGTCTTCAATTCTTTCTCTTTAATTCTTTCTGGATTTTTATCTTTTTTTTCTGGATGTGATCTAGATGGGAAATTTTACGAGTATTACTTTTCCATTTTTATTTATTTTTTCATATAATTATTTTTCCAAAATTCTTTAGTCAAAAAATTGGCACTATTCATTTTATTTGAAATGACGACTTGTTCAAAGTCATCTTCTATGCAATTGACGCAAGCATACGTTGGCGTCAATTCATTTTTTTTTGCATTTTCACTTACCCTTCAAAAGACTAATATTGTATATATATATCCCTATTATTTCTATAACTATATAATGCACAAGTCCATACATTTTCCAACGTCTATACATTCCTTCTCCAAGTCTATACATCCATAAGTCCATACAATGCATAAGTCTATACATTCCTCCAAGTCTACACACTTCTTCCCCAAGTCTATACATTCATCTCCAAGTCTATACATTCATAAGTCCATACATCCATTCAAGTCCATACATTCCATTACACAAGTCTATACATTGTCAAAGTCTTTGCATTCCTGAAGTCTATACATTCATGAAGTCTATACATTCTTAAGTCCATACATCCATTCAAGTCCATACATTCCATTACACAAGTCTATACATTCTTAAGTCCATACATCCATTCAAGTCCATACATTCTATTACACAAGTCTATATATTGTCAAAGCCTTTGCATTCTTGAAGTCTATACATTCCTGGAGTCTATACATTCTTAAGTCCATACATCCATTCAAGTCCATACATTCCATTACACAAGTCTATACATTGTCAAAGTCCATACACTCTTCAAGTCTATACAATGCAAAGTCTACACATCGTAAGTCTATACGTCTAACGTCTGTGCATTCCCCATTGCATGAGACATTCATACATTCCCATGTCTACACGTAAATTTATATATATCCTCCCTTTATAATGTAATAAATGTGGAATATTAATTTTGCTAAATTAGTAAAAAAATATAAATTGACCTTTTCTTCAAGATTTAAAGATTCTCAATTCAATTAAAATTATGTTGTGCATTAAATGGCTACTTAAAATAACATGTTATTATTAAATTTATTATAATATAATGGTAGGGTCCATGAGTTCTTCTTGTGAGACATCTTAGGCTATCAGAGGGTTGTGTATAGCCTGGCCTTAATTATTTACGTTGTATTATATTTATTTATTTATTCCCTTTTTAGCCTTCAAAATTACTGGGTGTTACACCCTCCCCCACTTAAAAGAATTTGGTCCCCAAATTCACATTATCCTTTACTCACGATGGAGAACTAGCTATAGTGCGTAGAAGAAGTCTAGATATATTGAGTGGAACAGAACTAATTTTAGGAAGAATTAATTTAGGCTTAAGGGTGAGGGGTACCTTCCGTAACTTTCCCTTTGGCAAGTGTGGTTAAATCTTGAACTCCTCTTGGAGGCTTCTTGGTAAAAATAGGGCATTCCGCTATCTTATGATCTAAGCTCCCGCAACGCAGACACGCTCCCAAACTCCACCAACACTTTTCCGATTGGTGACCATATCTTCCAGAAGATTTACACTTACCTTGCGAGTGATCTGTCGAAGTTCCCTTCTTATTACACTTCTTACATTTCTGGCATTTCTTACACCTTTGTGAAATTCACCCTCGTTTATCCTTGGTAGTGATAAACTTTCCCGACTCATGGGCTTTCCCTTCAACTCTTTCCTTTTCTTCCACCGCTTTCTCTAGCTCCTGAACTCTCCTGACAAGGTCCGCATAAGCTTGGACATCTACTAGTACCATCTCAGGAACAAAGCTTGGCTTAGACGCTTCCATTTTATCTAAGTTCCTGCAAAGACGAGTGGGGAGATAATTTATTGACCCGAGAATTAATGCAAATATTTTTTCTTTCTTTTATAACTTTAACCCCAAGTTATACCCATCTCCCACGAAACTTCTATAGGATGACCGACAAGGATACTCAACCTATCTCTTGGACTTGATACCCTAAGGGTTTGAAAGCCGAAGCTCTGATATGACTGACAAGGATACTTGACCTATCATTCGAACCAAATAACTAGAGGATATGAAAGCCGAAGCTCTGATACCACCTCTATCACGCCCCGAACCGATAGCAGCGGAACGTGTCGTTTGCTCGGAACGTGGCAGTTAAACAGTCGTGAACGATCAAGAGCAATGGCATGAGACCAAATAATTTAGAACAACAATAAAAATTTTATTTCGAATATAAATCTCTTACAAGAACTTGAAGACTCAACTACGTCACTATGAAAAAAAAGGAGATGACGCACTAATAGACTTAGACAAGATAACTAAATAAGCAACATCATGCTAGACCCAAGAAAGATAAAAGACACAGGTTCACTAGTTTTCGAAGCTCGCTTGCACACTTGTCCTTCCCATGTGAGTCACGGTCTCGCTAGCCACCTCATTACCTAAAAAATGTTGGAATAAACTGAGTGAGCGAAAGCTCAGTAGGAATTATATCTCAAGAACAAGTAATTGGTTTAAGTAATTACAACTTTCACATGTAAATGTAGTAAGGCTATGCATGTAAAATTAACCGAGCAAGTGAAACAAAACTAGCAAGAGATCAACAACGTCATGCAAAAACTTTCAAGCAAGAGATATCAAGAGAGATTTATAGAATATTGGCTATTTCACGCAAGTACTTGCCCATTCCGGGCCACGCTAGTCGAGTCACGCAAGTCAAGTCACGCACGCAAGTAATATCAAGTAACATCACGAGAGAGATGTTGAAGTTAGATGGACGCAGTCTATCACCACGAAGTGTGGATCTAGAGGGGGGTGAATAGATCTACAGCCTAATTTAAAACCAGTTGGAGGTTCAAATGCGGAATAAAGGCAGATCTACTAAAACACTAACTCAAGTGTCTAAACTTAGCAAAAACACAAGCGATCTGTGAAGATAATCAAGAGATTTAATCACGTACGAGCAAACTCACAAACACAATGCACACAAGATTTTAGGTGGTTCGGTCAATGACCTACGTCCACCCCACACTCAACCGAGTATGGCTTACTGCTGCGCAACACAGCTTGCGTCCGCTGGGCAATATAGCTTGGCCTACAAACCGCTGAGCAACACAGCTTGCTGTCCAGAGGATACACCTCTGCAAACCGCTGGGGAAATACATCTTAACCCGTCAGAGACCAAGTCTCGCCAGCTGAGGATTACAGCTTTACCTGTCCAGTGGAAACCTCCACTGCATCCGCTGATACACAGCTTGAAGAACAAAGGTATCGAAAGTAATAAAATCAGAAATAAATGAAATGAAAATCAGACAAATGTAGCTCAAGTATGAGCAGAGTCAGCTCTGGTTTTTGAACTAAGAGACTGACTTACAACCTCTCAATAGACTTCTCTCAACTCATCTCTCTCTTCTCGAACTCTCTCAACACATCTCTCTTTTCTCTCTGTATCTTCTTCTCTGCTTTTCTTCTCTAGATCTCGGTGGCTGCAGCTTCAGACTGAGTCTCACTGTATAGACTTGCCACACTCGATCAGCCTTCAACAGAAGATGAAGACTTATATATATACAGCAACAGATTGGATAAGGGCGCGTGGCTTCCACGTTTTCCCGCCTAAAGAATTCGCCAGATCCGAGGCAATTCCATCCACGTGTCAGTATCTGCACACCTCGTCCTCCTAGGATCACGAGCCAGGTCATCAATCTTGGTAAGAATCCCTGTCAGACAGAGTATCGGATTGTCAGGTTAAGTGAAGAACTCTGTATAGACTTTTCAATCGACAGACAGACAATGTATATACTTGCTCAGTGTATGGACTTTATCAAAAGAGCATGCAATGTATATACTTGTGAAATGTGAGTGCAATGTATAGACTTTATGTTTATGAAGCAATGTATAGACTTCACGTTCATATGCATAACAAAGCAATGTACAGACTTGGCGCTGTGAAAGCAGAGTTGAAGCAATGTATATACTTAGCGTGAAATAGCACGATGTATAGACTTATGAACGATGTGCAATGTATGGACTCCATGAGACTCTAATGCAAACAGACGATGTATAGAGTTCTCAGTTCAGCCGTTAGTGTATAGACTTGAAAGTCTTGAAGCCAATGTACAGACGTTAAAGATGAACAGTTGGATGTACATACTTGGGAGATCACTGATGGCTGTACAGACTTTGGCGAAGCAAAAGGCTGTATAGACTTGGAACAGGAAGCAAGTATGAACATTGTGAGAATGTATACACTTGAAAGCTTTCAACGTCCTCGGTGTATAGACTTAGCCAACTAGAGACACTGTACAGACTATGAAGTACAACCAGTGTGTAGACTTCGTTTCAAGCACCGTAGGTAAAAACCCAATGTATAGACTTTAAAGAAATGCATGCTACAGTGCACTGTCTAGACTTGCTATATGCATGAGACGCTGATGAAGACGGTGGACTGTATAGACTTCTAAATACTGATGGACACTGTACGGACTTGGCATAAGACGCAAATAGAGACGGTCCAATGTCCACACTTATGCTGTGTAGACTTAGTCTAATTGAGATGCTGAATAAGACGGACACTGTCTAGACTTTACAGTAAATGCATGTGCCAATGTATATACTTGAAAGCTCGACCAGTGTACAGACTTTAACAAAATGCCTAAGACGCTGAATGAGACGGTGGGTGAGACGGTGCAGCTACAGTGGTGTACAGACTTCATGAGACGCTCACTGTATATGCTTAGCACCGACAAGTGTATAGACTTTGTGAAGCACAGTCCATTGTACAGACTTTGCAAGCAGTCCGATGTACAGACTTCAAGAGACTCTAGACAACGGACGCTGTATAGACTTGCTAGTCTGAATGCCAATGTATGGACTTTGAAGTTCAGTTGGTGAGTCTACAGACTTCACCAATGAGACACTCACTGAACAGACTTTACGAATGAACAATGCAAGAGACGCAATGCATGAGACGGCTGTACAAACTTGGTGTAATGCAGTGTGTTAACCTGTGAGATGCATAGAATACACAGACAATCTGATAAAATCAATTTCATCAAAACATAAACAGTGTTGCCAATCAATCAAAACAATGTGTTGCCATATGAAATAAAGTACATGTCAACACCATCAACTCAGAGGAGTCACAACAATCTCCCCCTTTTTGATGATGGCAACCCCCTATCATATAGAATAGCAACATCCTGTTATACAGATGGAATTTTTGATGAAAGACATGATTTGTTATTCAGATTGTTATGCAGATGCTATGAATGCATGCTACATGCTACGAAATGTGAGCAACTCCCTGCTAACAAAATTTCCCTTTTTTTTCATACCATGATACAGATGCATACACTCCCTCTGAATTCAGAATCATACACTCCCCCTGAATTCAGAATTCTCCCTCTGGAATGAAGGAATGATTTCAGACAATATTCTCCCCCTTTGCCATCAACAAATAGGAGGGAAAGTGAGTACAAGGGAAGGAGTAAGAGAGATCATCTGACTGGCATTCTGAACAATTAGTTCAGGAATAAGCATTCTAAAGCACAGAGTCTTCAGTCATATGAATTTAGAAACTACTTTCAGATAGAAGTCTGGTTTAAAGGTTATAAATTTTGAGTTCATGCACTACAATCAATGGATAAGTTGGCTGTGCATGATAAAATAATAAACCAGAATCACATTTGCATGAAAGATTCAGTTTCAAAATATCCTACTTTCGTATACTCATTTAAAGTTGTTAAGAGATGCTAGGTCATGTATTGAAAATAAACAAATTGACATCCATGAATTTTCTTTTGAAGGAACAGCATTATCAATATTAGTTCATTTAGGGCATTCAGGTACCATAAGTCTTTCTACGTAAGGGTATACGTTTATCAGACGCCAATACCCCTGGATACTAAACAAACTAGACAATTCTGCCTATGATCAAATTCAACAGAACTGATTTACACCTTTTTGTGTGAGGGTACACGTTTATCAGATGCCAGTTACCCTCAGGTACTCAGTGAAACCAGCCTACTGTTTTGATCATTTTATACAGAGATAGCTGATATACTTCATGACATGAGTATTGTCCACTTCTTTGATGGATCACTCAGTTTCTCAGTGATTTACCAGTCATTGCTCTGCCAATGTTAATTTTCAATAATTTTTAATATTTTTCAATATCTTTCTTAACTATCCTTTATATGTTTCAGAATGACTTGTTTAAGAACAATACACATACTTAGCTTCTCTAACATGATTTCAGATGAGTTTTCAGATTTCAAATATGATTAGCTTTGTCTGACATGAAATAAGAAAGGGGTTGAGAGTTTTATCAATTTTCAGCTTTCTTATTTACTGATTGCAATCTTTAAACTTCAATGATTATAAAATTTAAACCATTAAGTCAGTCTTTAAGTAATTTAAAATTCTTATAAGAGAAGAAGTTTGTTTTCTATTGCTTAGAAATCAGAACTGACTAACAGATTGCCATATGTCAGACTCAATCATTTAGAGTCAAGGATGAAATAATTCAATAGAATTGATGACCACTCTGAATTTCTAACAATACTCCCCCTGTCTATATGCATGCAATTTTGCTAATGAATGGCAAGAATTAAATGAGAGAGAGCCTATGCATAGGTCATGAATGAATGATATGCAAAGACATGCAAAGACTCAACAAACTCCCCCTGAATACATGCAATGTTTTCTCTGAAAACTGAACAAAGGATTTTGAAATTCATGCTCATTCAGACTGCCCTATCAATCAATATAACCCATGGTACTAGGCGGAGAACCTGGTCTCAAGGACCATCTCACACATAGTAAGAACCTCCAGACAAATTTCCCTGCCCTTTAGTAGCTTACTATTTAGTATACCACGGTTATGCAGAGAAAAGCAGTTCAAAGCAGTTTAATATGCATGTGATTTTAGACACATTCATGACTAAATGATATGCAATGATGATCATGAAAAGTATGAGTGTCATGCATGATCATGAGTCTGTTGCAACATCCAGCATTAACAAAACCATCAGAGAGTTTATTCATTCAGAGAGCATCATTCGGGAGCAATCAATTCTTCAAGATAATTCAGTTTCTAGCATTCAGTGTACACAGTGCAATAGTATGCAAAGAGAAGAGAGTCATCAGCTTTTGTGCAGAATTTAAATTCAGTAGCTGAGTCTAGAATGCAGACTGATCAGCTAGACAAGAAGAGAAAGTCAGGAATTAACCAATCAAATCGACATTACTTTCTCAATTCAATTCTGAAGATAAGTCACTTACATGATTTACCTAACTGATTTATTTTTACCCTTAGTGTTCCATCAGATTGTTGACAAGGCCTCCAATCTCTTTTAGCTTTTGAATTTATAGCCTTATCTCCTGTCATATGCCTGAAGCAGCCACTATCCAAGTACCACAGATTTGTCCTTGGCTGCCAGACATACTTGCACACACAATCAGGTAGATGAGTTTGAAACCCAAGTCTGATTGGGCTCCAGAGAAGATGGAATAGAAGTAAAGCAAGACAGCAGACTTTTTGGTATCCACATTTGTTTGAAAGAATTTTGTTCAGTGGATCCTACAGATTTCTTTCTATTGTTGTTCCTTTTCTTTTTGTTATTTTTCTTCTTCTTTACACCAGCATAATTATTGACAGTGTTGTTTCTTTGCCAGTGCCTTGGCCAGGGTGTGTTCACGAAGTTTTGGCCATAGTAGTTCCTGGGCTGACTGAAATAATGCATATTTCTAGGTGACCAGTTGCCATACCCACTAACCCAATTTCTAGTGTAAGGTCTATGATATTGTGCAGCCTGATATGCAAGACCTGTAAACCTTCCCGGAGTTCTAGTCCAACCTGACCTATTGAAATAGGATGGCTGTGCATTGTAGTAAGTCTGAGCTCTGGGTTGATAGAAATAATTGGGTTGACTCCTGGCAGCATTCTGTCTCCCCTGTACTTTGGACCCTACTGACCTATTCATGGGTGTGTATTGGGTCTTCTTCAGAGGTGATGGTGATGGTGGAGACTTGGTGGCCTTGACATGGGGTTTATAGGACTGTTTAGGTTGACCCCTAACCTGTGATTGAGCCTTGGGATTTTGCTTGGATGTGCTGGCTCTACTAGGCTCATTAACCTTTTGTTTGCCTTTCTCCTCAGCACTGGACTTTTTCAGATTAGCAGTTTTGTTCATTGAAATGGTTGAGTTCATGCTAATTAGAGGTCCCTTTTCTTTTTGAGCAACAAATGAAATTGTTTTCATCCCAAATGTTTTTGTTGCACTAGAATTAAATCATAGGCCCTCTTTTCTGAAATTAACCTTTGACCCTAACAAAGCATTTAGATTCTCTGTACCTTGGGTCATTTTCTCAATGGTCTTAAGCTTGTCCTCATTGTCCTTTTGAATATCTTCAACATATTTCTTAAGTTCAGTATTCACAATTTGGACAGCTTCATATTTCTCATTCACCAGCTTCATCTCACTCTCATATTTTTGAATTTTTAGTTTCCATTCATCAATTTTCTTTTTCTAACCTCACATTCTCTTCCCTAGAAGTTTTTAACTCATTCTTGATTTCCTCTGATTCAGAACATGTGAGTTTGAGTTTATTATTCTCAGCTTCAAGACATGCAATTTTATCAGACAATGAGGTATCATTTTGCATGGAATTGATTTTTCTGTTTAGATGCCTATTTTCCCTTCTAATATCATTTGCTTGATCAGCTAGTTTATGATAGGCATCTACCCACTCAACAATAGTAAAATTATTAAATGGAGAAGTTACCTCATCTGAATCTTCCTCTCTGTCTTCAGAGCTAGTTGCGATGAGACAGATGGGTTTTTCAGCTTCAACTTCACTGTCCGAAGTATTGCTGAGACAACCTTCATCCTCATCGCTCCATGTGCTGATCATGGCTCTTCCTTTCGTGTTCTTTCTATTTGATTTGTCCTTGTGCTTCTGGTTCTCCGGACAGTCAGCTTTCAGATGGCCAGAGTTCCTGCATTGGTAACACACGTAAGTTCCATATTGATTTGCAGGTTTAGATTTATACCTTGTGTCCTGCCGGCCGCGACTATGGTTCCTTCGGTTGAATTGTCCTCCTTCTCTCATGAGGAACCGCCTGAACTCTCTAGTCATCATAGCCATCTCAGTATGAGTTATGTCTTGTTCATTCAAGCTCTCCTCGGATGATGATCTGCTAGAGCTGGATCGGTTTGATTTGCTGGATTTGCTAGCACCAACCTTCAGTGCGATCGGTTTCCTCTTCTCTTCAGCTTCATCTACCTTCGGCAGATTCATCTCATATGCCATTAGAGATCCAATTAGCTCATCTGCCCTTGTATTGTGCAGATCTATTGACTCTTCCATGACGGTGGCCTTGGTGTGCCAAATTGAAGTCAAGGATCACAATATCTTCCTGACTATATCATACTCAGAATACTTCTTCCCGAATCCTCTGAGGCCATTAGTAATAGTTGTCAATCTAGCATACATCTCCTTGATGGTCTCGTTGGGTTTCATCTTGAAGGCTTCATATTCAGACACAAGCAAATTGGCCTTCGTCTCTCTAACCTGAGAAGTCCCTTCATGAATTGCTTCCAGTGCATCCCACATCTCCTTAGCTGAATTGTAGGCCGATACTCGAGAAAATTCAGTGGGATGCAGAGAACATTGGACGACGTTGATTGCACTCCAGTTGAGCATGGACCGTCTGATTTCCTCCTTGGTCCAGACTTCCTCATTCGGGGACAGCTCATAAGGTCCCTTGCTGACCACCTTCCAAAGCTCGTAATCCTTAGCCCTCAAAAAGACCTGCATACAGTTCTTCCAGTATGCGTAGTTGGATCCATCAAAGTACGGGGGCTTTGTAGTTGAGTGACCTTCAGCAATCATCCCTCGAGCATCCATCTTGCCTTTCCTCTTCGGGCGATGAGTCCCTGTAGAAGAGTTAGGCTCTGATACCAAGTGTTGAAGTTAGATGGACGCAGTCTATCTCCACGAAGTGTGGATCTAGAGGGGGTGAATAGATCTACAGCCTAATTTAAAACCAGTTGGAGGTTCAAATGTGGAATAAAGGCAGATCTACTAAAACACTAACTCAAGTGTCTAAACTTAGCAAAAACACAAGCGATCTGTGAAGATAATCAAGAGATTCAGTCACGTACGAGCAAACTCACAAATACAATGCACACAAGATTTTAGGTGGTTCGGTCAATGACCTACGTCCACCCCACACTCAACCGAGTATGGCTTACTGCTGCGCAACACAGCTTGCGTCCGCTGGGCAATACAGCTTGGCCTACAAACCGCTGAGCAACACAGCTTGCTGTCCAGAGGATACACCTCTGCAAACCGCTGGGGAAATACAGCTTAACCCGTCCGAGACCAAGTCTCGCCAGCTGAGAATTACAGCTTTACCTGTCCAGTGGAAACCTCCACTGCATCCGCTGATACACAGCTTGAAGAACAAAGGTATCGAAAGCAATAAAATAAGAAATAAACGAAATGAAAATCAGACAAATGTAGCTCAAGTATGAGCAGAGTCAGCTCTGGTTTTTGAACCAAGAGACTGACTTACAACCTCTCAATAGACTTCTCTCAACTCATCTCTCTCTTCTCGAACTCTCTCAACACATCTCTCTTTTCTCTCTGTATCTTCTTCTCTGCTTTTCTTCTCTGGATCTCGGTGGCTGCGGCTTCAGACTGAGTCTCACTGTATAGACTTGCCACACTCGATCAGCCTTCAACAGAAGATGAAGACTTATATATATACAGTAGCATATTGGATAAGGGCGCGTGGCTTCCACGTTTTCCCGCCCAAAGAATTCGCCAGATCCAAGGCAATTCCATCCACGTGTCAGCATCTGCACACCTCGTCCTCCTGGGATCATGAGCCAGGTCATCAATCTTGGTAAGAATCCCTGTCAGACATAGTATCGGATTGTCAGGTTAAGTGAAGAACTCTGTATAGACTTTTCAATCGACAGACAGACAATGTATATACTTGCTCAGTGTATGGACTTTATCAAAAGAGCATGCAATGTATATACTTGTGAAACGTGAGTGAAATGTATAGACTTCATGTTTATGAAGCAATGTATAGACTTCACGTTCATATGCATAACAAAGCAATGTATAGACTTGGCGTTGTGAAAGCAGAGTTGAAGCAATGTATATACTTAGCGTGAAATAGCACGATGTATAGACTTATGAACGCTGTGCAATGTATGGACTCCATGAGACTCTAATGCAGACAGACGATGTATAGAGTTCTCAGTTCAGCCGTCAGTGTATAGACTTGAAAGTCTTGAAGCCAATGTACAGACGTTAAAGATGAACAGTTGGATGTACATACTTGGGAGATCACTGATGGCTGTACAGACTTTGGCGAAGCAAAAGGCTGTATAGACTTGGAACAGGAAGCAAGTATGAACATTGTGAGAATGTATACACTTGAAAGCTTTCAACGTCCTCGGTGTATAGACTTAGCCAACTAGAGACACTGTACAGACTATGAAGTACAACCAGTGTGTAGACTTCGTTTCAAGCACCGTAGGTAAAAACCTAATGTATAGACTTTAAAGAAATGCATGCTACAGTGCAATGTCTAGATTTGCTATATGCATGAGACGCTGATGAAGACGGTGGACTGTATAGACTTCTAAATGCTGATGGACACTGTACGGACTTGGCATAAGACGCAAATAGAGATGATCCAATGTCCACACTTATGCTGTGTAGACTTAGTCCAATTGAGACGCTGAATAAGACGGACACTGTCTAGACTTTACAGTAAATGCATGTGCCAATGTATATACTTCAAAGCTCGACCAGTGTACAGACTTTAACAAAATGCCTAAGACGTTGAATGAGACGGTGGGTGAGACGGTGCAGCTACAGTGGTGTACAGACTTCATGAGACGCTCACTGTATATGCTTAGCACCGACAAGTGTATAGACTTTGTGAAGCACAGTCCATTGTACAGACTTTGCAAGCAGTCCGATGTACAGACTTCAAGAGACTCTAGACAACGGACGCTGTATAGATTTGCTAGTTTGAATGCCAATGTATGGACTTTGAAGTACAGTTGGTGAGTGTACAGACTTCACCAAAGAGAGACTCACTGAACAGACTTTACGAATGAACAATGCAAGAGACGCAATGCAAGAGACGGCTGTACAGACTTGGTGTAATGCAGTGTGTTAACCTGTGAGATGCATAGAATACACAGACAATCTGATAAAATCAATTTCATCAAAACATAAACAGTGTTGCCGATCAATCAAAATAATGTGTTGCCATATGAAATAAAGTACATGTCAACACCATCAACTCAGAGGAGTCACAACAAAAGAGAGAGAGAGAGTGTGTGGAATGCCAAAGATCAAGAGAGACGAGTACTGCGGTGCAATGCAAGACACCGCGATTATCACAACTCCCATGGGCACTTGTACTTTCGGGCGCTCCTCCGAGGACCAGATCGGGCCCTATATGCACAGCATTTAAAGATAGACCTAGACATCCATGATAGTTTATAGCCAATAAGGAGTTTCAAAAATAAGCTTTAATAGAAGGATAAGGTAAGATTTTTCATAGAATTCAAGGGCAAGGCCCGTGAGTAAGGAAAGACGTGCGATAAAAATCTACGCGAAGCATAGAAACCATGACATGTCGATAAACTGGGTGGAGATCATGACATCAAGAATAAGCACTTATATATAGCGTTGCTTGTTCTTTGTACATGATAAGGTAGATCGAATTAGTGTCCATAAGTATGGCACATCATTGTTTAAGAACATTAATGGCATGGTTTCCCATTCCATAATTTTAAGAATATTCTCATGACATCCACTTAGCATGTCATGAGGGCCGGTATACCATGTTTCTTTAGAGTGACATGGAAATCAAGTAGTGTCATAGGTTTTGATGGTACAACCTGCTCGGCCGCCTCGAGGGAATCCAAGGCTAGCGGAGTCTTACGGAGGTCTCTATGATAAAGTCACCGGTCCAAAGGAACGGAATGTCCCATGGAGGGTTCATCTACCATCGAGAATTAGGGGTTAATCGATAAAATGCCGAAAAACGTGGGACTATACTCACGGATTGGAATATAGTGCCAAGAACAGGTATATATATATATATATATCCACGGTTACAGGAAAAATCATGAAAAATTAGAAAACAGAAAATTGGCGCCTTAGCCAATGACTTCAGTTCTGTAAATGACGCCCTGGTCAGGGGCGTTATTTCACCAATTGAAGACTCTGGAAAGAGTCATCAATTTCAATTTCTGTATATATATATCAATGTAAATTAGTTAAATGACGCCTGGTCTGCAGCCACGTTAAAGACATATAGCGCCCTAGACAGGGGCGTCATTTTCAGAAGAAACGACATACTTCAAGTCGTCATTTTCCTTTTTCCCAGAATTCCACTATGAACAGTAGCACTTTTCCAATATAAATATTTTTATGACAACATGTATATGGACAGGTCAAGAAAAATAGCAGGATTCCAAAACTATATTCATGCATTAAATCAGATAATTGGTTACAGAGATATTAAATTTTTAAGCTGTGTAATTAATAAATTCATATGGAATTGATGACCGTTTGTGACGGCGTCAGAAAGAATTAGCTCCCTGATAAGGGTCGCTATTTACAAAATTTCTCAGAACCATCAAAACTCAGAGAAAAAAACTATATGCATGAACATAATCATTTTTTATGTTTGTTTGGGCTACGAAACTTGAGAAAACCTACCTTGGTGATATGATTCTGGTTGATAGACCGTGAAGATAAAGGATGTATGTCTCCTTAGAACGATACTCTGTTTTCAACAGAGTGCCTTTTCGTTGCACCCAGACCACGGAGGAAGAGAAAGATAATAAGAGCAACTGCTCTTGATCCCACCGTGCAGTAGAGAAAGCAATCAACCAGGAAGGATAAGAAGACGATGAAGAAGATCCTTGGAACGATGATCAATAGAGCAAGGAAGAAGGTTTCTGACGAAGAACTGTTCGTCCGAAGAAAGTAGCAGCAGCTCCTTCTCGTTGCAGACAACCTGCAGAAGAAGGATGAAGAACCTGGTGAAGAACTGTTATGTTCTTCACGTAGCAGCGCAGCAATCGGCAGGAAGAAAAAGAACTTCACGGCAGAAGAGCAGCAGGATGTCTTTGGCAAATAGTATTAATGTGGTTTCGGCGGAAAAGAGATGGTATTTATAGAAGAAGAATCCTAATAGGTTCCAAGAATTTGATTAGGATTAGAACTTCCCTCTTTAGAATCCAATTATACTTTAACTCTTCCTCGTATTCATCCTTTCCTTAATCTAAACTTGCCCAGTTATCATCTTAGTTCGAACCTAACACAAACGGGTCCTTTTGTAATTGACGCCTTAGGCTGGGGCATTTATTTGAAATTGACGCCCACACGTGAAGTCTTCAATTCTTTCTCTTTAATTCTTTCTGGATTTTTATCTTTTTTTCTGGATGTGATCTAGATGGTAAATTTTACGAGTATTAATTTTCCATTTTTCTTTATTTTTCCATATAATTATTTTTCCAAAATTCTTTAGTCGAAATATCGACACTATTCATTTTATTTGAAATGACGACTTGTTCAAAGTCATCTTCTATGCAATTGACGCAAGCATACGTTGGCGTCAATTCATTTTTTTTTACATTTTCACTTACCCTTCAAAAGACTAATATTGTATATATATATATATATATCCCTATTATTTCTATAACTATATAATGCACAAGTCCATACATTCTCCAACGTCTATACATTCCTTCTCCAAGTCTATACATCCATAAGTCCATACAATGCATAAGTCTATACATTCCTCCAAGTCTACACACTTCTTCCCCAAGTCTATACATGCATCTCCAAGTCTATACATTCATAAGTACATACATCCATTCAAGCCCATACATTCCATTACACAAGTCTATACATTGTCAAAGTCTTTGCATTCCTGAAGTCTATACATTCCTGAAGTCTATACATTCTTAAGTCCATACATCCATTCAAGTCCATACATTCCATTACACAAGTCTATACATTCTTAAGTCCATACATCCATTCAAGTCCATACATTCCATTACACAAGTCTATACATTGTCAAACCCTTTGCATTCCTGAAGTCTATACATTCTTAAGTCCATACATCCATTCAAGTCCATACATTCCATTACACAAGTCTATACATTGTCAAAGTCCATACACTCTTCAAGTCTATACAATGCAAAGTCTACACAATGCAAAGTCTACACATCGTAAGTCTATACGTCCAACGTCTGTGCATTCCCCATTGCATGAGACATTCATACATTCTCATGTCTACACGTAAATTTATATATATCCTCCCTTTATAATGTAATAAATGTGGAATATTAATTTTGCTAAATTAGTAAAAAAAAATAAATTGACCTTTTCTTCAAGATTTAAATATTCTCAATTCAATTAAAATTATGTTGTGCATTAAATGGCGACTTAAAATAACATGTTATTATTAAATTTATTATAATATAATGGTAGGTTCCATGAGTTCTTCTTGTGAGACTTCTTAGGCTGTCAGAGGGTTGTGTATAGCCTCGCCTTAATTATTTACGTTGTATTATACTTATTTATTTATTCCCTTTTTAGCCTTCAAAATTACCGGGTGTTACATAGAGCAATAGTGATATCGTTCATGTCGAACCATCTATACCAGTCACATTCGGGGTCATCCATCTTTCTTATTTTATCTGGCCATAAAGACTCCAGAGCTTTGTATGTAACGAGTGGGGCTAGGTGACGAGCAAACTGCCGTGCATGTACATCTTGACAATCCATCATGGAAGTGACTAGCGTGGTTTGCTCATCATTATGAGTGCCTCCTTTCATGAAGTGTGTTTGTAGGGTCCATATAAGGAGTTGCCGATATGTCTTGAGAGTGGAAGTCATAACGGCCCATGGCTCATTTTTGTCTTTGCTTGGCCCTTTGTACCCTAGGCCACCTCGGGGAATCATCTTTTGATGCCTGACGGGCTTGACTCTCCCCTGAAGATTAACACCCAGGCCTTTACCAGTTCTATACGCCATTTTCATCAGAATGTTCCATCCTGGTGTGTTCATCAAACCTTTTTTCTTCTTACCCTTGGATGGCTGTGGTGGCATTTGAGTGGTAGGAGGGGTTGAAGGAGACGGCCTTACCAAGTCTTGCCGCAGATCGGCAACATCCAAAACTAAGAGCAAAGGCCTATTGGAAGGCCACATAGAAGGCACTGATGTTGTGGAATGTATATCTTCTGTCGGCAAAATGGGCATACTAGTGACTTTAATAATGCGCCCTTTGTGCGGAAATTTTATGCATTGATGATTCGTGGAAGGCACAGCATCAAGCTCTTAAATGTAAGGGCAACCCAAAATGCCATTGAATGTCAGGTCCATGTCTAGAATATGGAAATCCGATGTGACTGAGACTGGACCCAAACCAACTTTTAAAGTGATCATTCCTAAAGGCGGCTTCTTGGTGTTGTCATAGGCTGTGACAGTGATTGTAGATGGCCGGATTTGACTCTCCGGAATGCCACACATTTTCAAGGTACTTGGTGGCAAAACATTAATGGATGCCCCAGTATCCACCAAACATTGTTTCACTATCACCTCGTTAATGTCAATAGTAATGCACAGTGCATATTTTCTGGCCGGCTGCGGAGCCAATTCATGTTCGTAGAAAGTGATGGCCAGTTGATTGCTGGCTAGACTTAAGACTGTAGTGACATGTTCAACTGGGATATCTTCATTTACCATTACTTTGTACAGGTATTGCTTCAAAGCCTGCTGATATGTAGTAGATCTTTTGATCAATTCAAGAATAGAAATTCGGGCTGGTGTTCTGTTTAAATGCTTTAGTAAGTCATACTCCGTGCCCGGTGCAGACTCTTGTTCCTGTTCTCCTTGTTCTTGTATCGGCTCTTGCTCCCGCTGGGGAAACACTCGATGGAACATCCGTCCACTACGGAGCACCATTGTTTTTGGAGCCTCTGTCGGGCTTAGAGTGGGTAAAGGGGTAGAGGAGGTAGAGGGAATGGTGTAGGGCGTGTTGGGTGCTGGTGCAGGATTGGCAGAAGGAGGGGTTCTTATAAGAGGCCTCGCTGACTGGGGATTATCGGAAGGTGGCGACGGGTATCAAGTGACAAGAAGGGGCCTTGGAAGCATGATGGTGGTGGATGGGGTAGATTGTGGTGAAACAGGAGGGGTGATGATTGCTTGTGAGGGGCGGATAAGGAGAGGTCGATTTGGTGGAGGATTTTGGGGTGAAGGAGAATTCATGGATTGGCGTAAAAGAAGAGACCGTGAAGGAGTAGGGTTAGGGTTGAATGGCCCTGGAGTGTTGGAACGTATGAGAGGACATGGTGGTTGGGAAGGGGGTACAGGTTGAAGCCTTCTTAGCAGTTGTGGTGGGTGCGGTTGACTGGAGTTTTGATTAATGGCCCCGACAGAGGCATTTTCCTTATGCCAAACCTGCCCTCTCTCCACTTCATGGATTGAGGTGACAAGGTTTACTTGTTGATTTTGAACCGGGTGCTCCGGTAGCAGATTATTGACAATCCCCATATTTGGCTGGGGTGCAAGAGCCTGCTGTTGCTGGGGAACTTGTTGTTGCTGACCTTGTTGCGGGTGCTGCTGAGCCGATGGTTGCCGAGGAGGCCTTCGAGCCTTTAAGGTAGCAATAACCCTCCTCATCTCATCCCAATCAATATCACCTTGATCATTCATATCATGTATGTAATCCTTGAAGTGAAAACAATGATCGATGTTGTGCCCCAGCTACCGATGGAAGACGCAATACCGGGAGGTGTCTACATGTTGCGGCCATATCGTTCTTTCTTTAGGCAAGGTGAGCAGGTTGGCGGCCATGAGGGCATTGAAAATATCTAATAGGCTTTCGGGTAAGGGAGGGTATTATGCTCTTCGGGGACCCAATGGTCTTCTTGGTTGTTGCAGTTGTTGCTGTGCATAATTGGCTGGTGGGGGCATTTGGTGGTACTGTGCAGGTTGATGATGTTGAGGAGGTGGAAGAGGCCGTAGGGTCTGAGGAAGGTTACTATTTGGCTGGTGGACTTGGTTTTGGAAGGCGGGCTGGTGTGGTGGTGGCCCTTGGTTTGGAGGGTGGCGGAAGGGTGTGGAATTACCGAACGCGCTCACCTGCTCATTAATAATAGTGCCTTCAGTGGTCACACCAGTATTTCCGACATTAACGTTCCTCTTTATTACCTTTGGTCTTGGCTCAAACTGCCCATAATAGACGAAACTTTCATCTGTGTTTGTATGTATCTAGCTCTTTCATAGAGCTCTTCCATAGTGCTCAACTTGTTCATGGCTAAAATATGACAGAACTGCGGAGTGGAGTTTGATATAATCATCTTCACTTGCTCCATTTCTGACAGTGTGTCCTTTAACTTCTCAGCCATAGCTGTCCACCTATCAACAAACAAAATGAAGTCCTCCTCGGACTTCATCTTTTCGGCAACCAGATCAGTAACAGACAAAGAGGGACCCACACGATCCTTGTACTTCTGCAGAAACTTTCGTTGAACTACATCAAAATCACCGGCATCCGTTGGCTCCAGGGAGTAAAACCATTCTAGTGCCGGGCCATCTAAAGACCGCCTAAAGAGATAAGCCAGAGAAGTCTTGTTATCTTGCCAGAAGGATGCCTCATATAAGAAGTCTTTCAAGTGGATGTACGGATTACCCATTCCATTGTACCGTCGGAAATTCGGCATTTCAAACGGGGGTAGGTGAAAAACTGGCAGAGTGGGAAGCATAATTTCGGGAGCGACCTTGGATGCAGTGACCTTCTTGAGCTGCTCCTCCATACTAGCCATCCTTTGGAGGAGTATAGTGTGGTTATCGGACTTGGCTAGGGCCGGACGAAAAGAGTATTGGTTCGTTATAGGCCTTCTCAAAATTTGAGGAATAGGAGGTTGTTGAGGCCTAGCAATGGAGTGACTTGCCGGTTGGACCGGCGTAGTCATAACAAGAGTTGATGGGCGCGAGGGCACCCTAGGTGCGACCGCTTGGTCGTTGGGAGAACTAGTAGAGTGGCCACCCATGGCCAGGGGAGGGTTGGAAGATGACGGGACAGACTTCCCCTTTAAAGCGGCTTGGGCCGCCTGGCGCTGGGAGTCATCCAAGTGAGTAAGAACTTTGAGAACTTCGTTGAAGTTGAAAGAAGGGGAAACGTCCCCTGAAGTATTTTGAGTGGTAGGTTGAGCTTGGGAAGAAGGCTCAACCTCCAGAGAAGTGGTGTCCACCATGTGGACTTGAGTGGGAGAAGAAATATAGTTTCCCTCGTGGTAGATAGGATCCTGAGAGGGAACCTTATAAAACGGGTCAGAGTGACCATCCTCATAACCATCATAAGTATATCTGTAGTTGGCCATTTTGATGATTTACCTGAACAGAGTTTCATGCTTAAGGAAGAAGAAATAGGTTTCCAACAAACAAGTATACCCAAGAGATATCACCTTATCAAACAAAATAAACACTCAAGTTGTAATGAGCCCAAAGTTTTAAGGTTTTCTTTAAAGATTAAGGTGAATTTTATAATAAGCTCTCTCCTTTGAATGTGGGTCCTGGTTGAAACCTTGGGTATAATCTCCGGGTATCTAGGTTCTTTCTCTCTCCTCACCAACGTATGGGTCAACTATACTCCGGGTGCTTCAATGGTACAACATGCCCAGTGTCCGTGAGGGAATCCACGGGTGCGGGGACTTACGGAGGCTTGGTTTAGGAATTTTCGGTCCAATGAGACTGAATGCTCAAAGGAGGGTCCTTCCTTCACCAAGAGGGGGGTGTGACTCCTAAAAGTGTGTGGAGAGGAGGTCTCCCAAACCAAATGCCCTAAATGCAGCCTAATGCAGGCAATATCAAGCAGGTGATATGAAAACCAATCAAATGAATGAACAGCAGTAAACGGGGTTCTATGGGCACAGAACAAAAATGACGACCTGGATAAGGTCGCAGTATCAACAAGAGACGACTGAGTGTCAGTCGCTAGTTACTGTGAACAGTGCAAATAGATAGCAATCAAAATAAAATAACGCCTTAAAGTGAGGCGCTGCCTGTGGAAATGACGCCTGTGCACAGGGGCGTCAGATAACAGTAGTCGAACTTAAAATGTGAATAAACGCAACGATAATCAAAATAACGCCTTTCAGTAAGGCGTTGTACCAGTAAAAGATGCCTCTGGGAGGGGCGTCAAAATGCAGTAATTAGAAATATGCCTTGGTGTGAGGCGTTAGATTTGGAAATGACGCCTCTGTGAGGGGCATTAATTATAAAATGATGAAAATGCTCGCAATAAAAAATGGAAACAGCGCCTGTTCGAACGGTCGTTGTATGTGGAAATGACGGCGGTATGAAGGGCGTTATTCAGTTCCAGAGAACCGTTAATCCTGATGACAGACAGAAATCAATTTCTTTTCTAATAAAAATGATATGGACACTATGCAAATTGGCTAAATCAATGGGAGGTGTGCACGTGGTGAACAAAGGGAGTGTGCTACGTGGAGCACGAAGGAGGGGCACGCGAGGGCGCCGAAGGGAGGGGCATGCGAGGGCGCCGAAGGAGGGGCGCGCGAGGGCGCCAAATGGAGGGGCACGCGAGGGCACCAAAGGGAGGGGTAATCAAACTAAAACAAAAAGAGTCCCACCGTGATCGCCAATTTGTAGATCTAATTTAAAATCCACTAAGAAAATATAGACATAAAAGAATTAAGCATGCACGTGGTGCTAATAAGGAGAGTGATCGCCAGAGGGGTTACCTCAAAATATCAAAAGAGTGATCGCATGTACCTTGTATTGAGCGTGTGAGATTGGGGGTTCTTCCCTCCTCCTTCTATCGGCCGGCCGATGAAGGGGGTTTATAGCTTGATTACCCTTGCATAAACACACAAAATAAAGATATGGATTAGCCAAAGATGTGTAGTATCAATGCTCTAGAAGTATAGAAATCAATCAAATTAAGCATGGACACACACCTTGTGTGTTTTGGTTTTAAAACCCCTAAGAGGAGTAACAAGGTTGGCTATAATAAATGCAATGGTATGCAAAGCAAGATACTCGATGTACTGAGAACGTTTCTAGCAGAGAGCTAGAAAGAAAGAGTGCATGTGATGATGATATGATGACAACTAAAATAACAAAGAGAAGATGCCCTCTCTGCTGTGTGTGCAGCAGTAAAGGGAGAGGAAGAGCTTCAGCGACTGTAGCAGGATGAAGAACTGCTACTGGTGGAGGGAGAACACCGCCTGGAGAAGAATCACCCGTGGAGGAAGGCCCTTGGAAGGAGTTCCTACAAACGAAAGGAAGAAACTCTCTCTTTCTGTAAAAACTCTCTCAGTTGTTAGCTCTTGTTAACTTTTCTTTTTTGGTTCTTCTCCTCTTCTCTCTTCTCTCCTTCTGCGTTCTCTCTCACGCGTGAGGGATTCAAGGGGGTATTTATAGGGCCAAAAATCCTTACCTTAATGGGATTAAAACAAGGCAATGAATCCTCAATAAGGAACCCTCTTCGCAATCGAGCACAAGGTGCAAAATGGGGAAAGGGTTATTACTGGAAAGAAGCAGGCGAGAGGGAGACGGAAGTGAAAATGATGACCTAGCTAGGGGCGTCAATTGAAATGACGACATTCACACAGTCGTCAATTCCTGAATTTAATTATAGAAATAAAGGACTTTCCTTATTTAAAATTATCAAATGATGCCTGTTTGAACGGGCGTTAAATAATCAACGCCCCTCAATAGGACGTCAATTACCTTGAATTTTATTTTCGTTAGAATTTGTAAAATCCAGGAATCGACGACCGTTTGGACAGTCGTTTATTTAAGAAAACGCCCCTAATTAGGTCGTCAATTAAATGACGCCCTCCATCCAGGCATTAATTTCAATTATTTAAAGGAAAAAGCCAAGAAATCATAATTTAGAAAAACTTCATATTTAAGCCAATATTGAAGTCCACTTTGGGGCGTCACATGGTGACATGAGATTTACTCAACGTAGCATCGATTTTGGCGTGTCTACAGTATGCACCCGCACGCCGCGCCGATGTAGCTTTGGATGACAACATGCTAGTACAATCACTACGCCCTCGCAGAGGGGTTGGACTAGGGGTGGGGGACTGTAGGATTACACTCAAACACTACCTCCACGCAGGGAGGGGCTGTAAGTTGGCCAGGCGGGGTGGGGAAGCTATGTTTGAAACCGAATTGCCGAGCTCTCTGATTCTGCCAGCTTCAGGAACAGCTTGATAGACAGTCGATGACGGCACCACTACTGGATCTCCCGAACTCCGTTGCTGACAAAACCAGCGCCAAAACCTCCTGGGTTGGCCCAAGAGGATGTCAGAATTATTGGAGAATTTCTTGACGTCGTCGGTGGCTGGGGCAGGGTCTGGAACAGGACTGTTTGAGGCTAGTTCTGGTTGCTCTCAGTCTGCTGCAGCTGGAAGATGAAGGCGTCATGAACACTCCCGGACTCCTAATAATGCAGGATTAGAACCTCTACAACCGTGGACAAGTCCTGTTCGAGTCGGGACCAACGGGACGGTCTTCTGAAGTCAGAGTTGACCGCGAAGACGAGACAGTGGAGGGGTGTCGGAACTGGCTCAGGGGAACTGACCTGGCGCACCGTGGGGAGAAAATCTGGAACTCTTGACTCCGAGGTCCAAAATTAGTTATGCTTCTTGGAGATGACAGAGGACTTGAAGTGGAAGTACTCAGCCAAGTTTCACGCCAGGAAACGCAAGGGGGTGTCCGAGGGAGCTTCTGCACCGAGCCTCTGGTGGTCTGCCTGGGAGAAACTGCGCTGGTCGCCGAGAATCGCTCCTATGGACAGCTCCGGGGTCAGAAGAAGGCGGGATTACCCTCGTTGCGAAGCTGACTAGACGATGATTCCAACGGTAAATGGTACGCCTCCTGAAGCCTCACGACAACGCCGTGGCTGCTGTTGCAAGATGCTGGTACACTGCTGCCTGCGAACTGGGATGAACAGGGTGGTGATAGGTGATGGGAAATGGGAAATGGGGTAGATGGGATGAGAAATGGGGTGGATGGGTGTGGGGGCAACCCCTAGATGTGAGGGGGTCTGGGAGGGGGCAAACTAAGGTGAGGGAGGGGGAGAATGGGGACTGTAATGGGGTCTAGCAGGTGGAGGGAGGGAGAGTTGCGAATTTGGGTTGGGAGGGAGAGAGGGAAGGAGAGGGGGCACAGCCAAATGGGAGGGAGATTTGAATTTTGGCCTAGGGTGAATATCCTTCAGCCTTGGAAAGTTGGAGAGGTGCTTGGGGAAGGGAAATGGGTAGTTGGGGGTTGGATGGTGGAGCAAGGATTGGTGAATTCCACCTTGGGGTTGGGGGAGAATTGAATGAGTGTATGGGGAAGGGGGGGTATTAATGAAGAGTGAATGGAGGAGAGAGGAGGGGGAAATTTGAATTTTGAGAGCGGTGGAGAGAGGGGGAGCTTCTCACTCCAAAGAAACACTCAAATTTTTGGAATTGACTCAAATTTTCATTGATTATCAAAGGTTACAAATGAGATAGGGGAGGGGGCTATTTATAGACTCCATACTTTTCCTAGGACCAAATTGACCCTGACTAAACAACTAATGACCAAAGCAGTCCAAGGGAGGACGCCCCTAGGCCTAGCCCACTAAAT
The DNA here is from genome assembly GCA_022559845.1 of Amorphophallus konjac. Classification (NCBI taxonomy): domain Eukaryota; kingdom Viridiplantae; phylum Streptophyta; class Magnoliopsida; order Alismatales; family Araceae; genus Amorphophallus; species Amorphophallus konjac. The sequence goes on from CM040125.1 coordinate 124,876,284, forward strand.
TGGGCCCATTAACCAACCTAATCAACCTAATGACATTCAACTTAGGTAAATGACTCTCAAACCTAGGTACCGGACTCAAATAAAGGGAAAATTACATAGTTTATGACTCAAATAAGATATAAAAATTACATGACTAGACTCAGAAAAATATGACAAACACAGTGACGCATGCCGATGAACAATCTGAGCCTTGAAAATGTTGAGGGGCAAGGGATGCCCCCATCATACCCCCGGGGTGGGGAAAACTCGACCACGTCGAGTATGGGTCCACCGGGGATGTAGTACACCAAATACAGCTCCAGGCGAGCCACGATCTCCAAACTCAACTCCGCATCCCTAGTCGGGGGACGGCTCTTCAGTCTCTCAAAGTAGCTCGGGTACACCCTCTTGTCGGCGATGGTACCCAGCTTGCCTAGTATTGCCTCTGTGGGCTCACGTCGGGCTCTGAAGCTGATTAGTGGAGGCTCTCCAAAGGTGTCAGTCTCAAAGGTAGGTAGAGGCTCGAGGCGCTCACTAGGATCCACCGCGGTGCCCATATAGGGTGCCGGCTCCGCCATGTGGGAGATGGGGTGAATCCCAAAACCCATCGGTAAGTCCAACCCGTAAGCCGGGTTGCCAAAGCCACTCGAAACTTGGCAAGGTCCAAGTCCTCGTGCCCTCAAATTGAAGGTGACCCTAGGCTAGAGCCACTCCAAAGTCATCATCGCCAAGTTGCCAACTTGGAATTGCAAGTGGCGCTTGTGAGCTTTTGCTCGCTTCTTGTGATTCTCACCACTCGTTGCTTGTTGCTTGCTTAAATACTCATACCATGTACTACGATGCGGTGTGAGTGGGAAATATATAATATGCAAAGGGGGGCCAGGACAACCATATTTAGACCAATCATGCAGAGATGCCATGGAGACTTTGAAGGGTGTGGGAGGGCCGGGGCATCCATAGGTGTCCCTCTCATGCGTGGGGATGATGAGTGCCGAAGGACCCGGACATCCATGAATGCTCCTAACAAGCTTAAGACCTATGATGAATGAAGGGGGACCATTACATCCGAATATGGACCACTCATGCTTTCTACTTGACATGTGGGTGACCTGAACGAGTGGACCCGATGTACTAATCATGCCAAGCGGTGTGATGTGCCAAGACGTATGAATTCCTTCTCCAAAGATGACTTCCATGTGTGGGGTTGTGGGATGACCTTTGAGCTTCCACTCAAAAGGGTCGAAGGGGTCTAGGAAGGTGGATAGCACGGATTGGGGCACTACCTCATTACCTAGGGATATGTGGTCCAAGGTCATGGCTCCCATGGTATAGCCCGTGTCTAGGAAGGGGTAGACTTGGTCTAACATGGTGGGTTGGGGCAGGGAAAGGTGGGTGGTGAGTAAGGTGGGTTGGTCATACGAGCATAGGAAGGAGTCGAAGGGATCATGGTAAGGGCTTCCTTGGGAGGGGAACTCCATGTCCTCAAAGTCCTCACAAGGTGGTGAGTCATCCTCCTTCCAAGTAGTTGGTCCAAGGTCTCTAGTGGGTTGACCGTTCAAGGTATTTGGGATATCAAGGGGTGGGGAGTAGACGGGGATGGGTTCTTCCTCCAAGGGGAGAAATAGAAGGATCTCACTAGTACAATGCCCACTTGTGCAAAGGGAGGTGATGGAACCGATGGATGGGTGGACAAAGTTGACAGTGCTAGGCTCCAATGGTCCCATGGCTAGTAGGCCGGTTAAGTGGGCTTGCCAATGTAGGCAATCCACAAGGTCTCCCAAGTCTTCCACAAAGTAGAAGTTTTGATTAGTGACATGGGGAGGCCGGGTGGGCACAATTTGGGCTTGATATCCCAAGGCTGAGAGGTAGGGTGGTGAGCTAGGAATGGTGGGGCCTCACTTGAGCCATTGGAGTATGGACTCATTCATGGTGAGGGTGTGCGACTCATGAGGACCCGGACTAGGAGAGGTGGGTGGAAGTGGGGGGTCTAGGATTTTCTTTATGGTGGGAGGTGGATCCAGAGTTGCATCCATCTCCACTTGAGTGTGTATGTGGGCCACAACTTCCAAGGATAATGGGGTAGGAATGCCTATGGTGGGTGGGGTGGTAATGGTCGGCGTATGGTGCACCCGGGGTGGTCAACAAGGATAGACTTGGGTTGGACTTGGTAGGGGAAGTTCCTGGGTTGGAGTTGGGGTCGGGAGTGGAAGATCGGTTGGTTGAAGAGGTTTGGATTGGGGTGCGTAGAACTTTCTAAGATTGACCCTCATTTCGACCCAAGATTCGATGGGTGCTTCCCCTTTTGCTTCTCTCAAATCTACAATGTTCTCCCATTCTTTCCTAGCTTGGCGCCAAAGTAAACTCTTGGCATAGTTCACTTGCATCGGCCCTGACAGAGTGAACCTCACAAAATGTGGGTCTATGGAGCTCTCCCATTCTAGATATATACTAGGGTGGGATCCATCAAACACAAAAGCCACTAATGGGTCTAAGGATGGCAAATAGGCTAAGTAGGAAGTGGTCATGATCAATGGGTGATGAATGCAATGGCCCTACGACAAGACTTAGTAGAGACAAGTCTAGAACTTGCTCTGATATCAATTTGATGTGAAACCACATTGGGGGTGGCAGCCACTCGACCAATGCACCTTGGACCTATATTCGCAAGCAACCGGGCCGAACGGCGGACTCACTCAAGCGGGTTCACCCGCGTAGCTTGCACCCGGGTCCATAGGTGGACCGGCGATGGGGATAAGGGTCCGAGGTTGGACCTTGAGATTCCAGGGGGTAAGGCTAGCTTAGGATGGACCCCTGAGGGCCTGGGATGCCCAATTCCACGGGTGGCCAGCACGCCAAGGGCGTTGGTTGTAGGGTCTCTCTCACAACTCGCTCCGCGGTGGTCACTCAATTTGATGACAATTTGGGATCGGGCACTCTCTCACCGTCTGACGGAGCTAAGAAGCAATACTAATTAAGCAAGATAATCCAGCAAAGAAAGGGGGCCAGAAGCTCACCTGATCAGCATGAAGATGCCGATCTTGGCCGGAGACGATGGCAAGTGGGGAGGCGTGGGTATGCACCCGCACGCCGCGCCAATGTAGCTTCAGATGACGACCTGCTAGTACAATCACTACGCCCTCGTAGAGGGGTTGGACTAGGGGTGGGCGACTATAGGATTACACTCAAACACTACCTCCATGCAGGGAGGGGCTGTAAGCCGGCCAGGCGGGGTGCGGAAGCTAAGTTAGAAACCGAATTGCTGAGCTCTCCGGTTCTGCCAGCTTCAGAAACAGCTTGATAGACAATCGATGACGGCACCGCTATTGGCTCTCCCAAACTCCGTTGCTGACAAAACTAGGGCCAAAACCTCTTGGGTTGGCCCAGGAGGACGTCAAAATTATTGGATAATTTCTTGACGTCGTCGATGGCTGGGGCATGGCCTGGAACAGGACTGTTCGGTGCTGGTTCTGGTTGCTCTCAGTCTGCTGTTGCTGGAAGATGAAGGCGGCACAAACACTCCTGGACTCTGAATAATACAGGATCAGAACCTCTACAACCGTGGATGAGTCCTCTTCGATCTGGGACTAACAGGACCATCGTCTGAAGTCAGAGTTGACCGCGAAGACCGGAACAATGAGGGGGTGTTGGAACTGGCTCAGGGGAACTGACCTGACGCATTGTGGGGAGAAAATCCGGAACTCTTGACTCCGGGGTCCAAAATTAGTTCTACTTCTTGGAGATGACAAAGGCCTTGAAGGGGAAGCCCTCAGCCAAGTTTCACACCATGAAACACAAGGGGGTGTCTGGGGGAGCTTCTGCACCGAGCCTCTGGTTGTCTGCCTGAGAGAAACTACGCAGGTCACCGAGAATCGCTCCTCTGGACAGCTCCGGGATCAGAAGAAGGCGGGACTGCCCTTGTTGCGAAGCTGACTGGACGATGATTCCAACAATATATGGTAAGGCCTCCTGAAGCCTCACGACGATGCCGTGGCTATTGCTACAAGATGCTAGTACACTGCTGCATGTGAACTGGGATGAACAGGGTGGTGATAGGTGATGGGAAATGGGGTAGATGGGATGGGAAATGGGGTGGATGGGTGTGGGGACAACCCCTAGCTGTGAGGGGGTCTGGGAGGGGGTAAACCAAGGTGAGGGAGGGGGAGAATGGGGACTGGAAGGGGGTCTAGCAGGTGGAGGGAGGGAGAGTTGTGAATTTGGGTTGGGAGGGAGAGATGGAAGGAGAGGGGGCACAGCCAAATGAGAGGGAGATTTGAATTTTGGCCTAGGGTGAATCTCTTTCAGCCTTGGGGAGGTGGAGAGGTGCTTGGGGAAGGGAAATGGGTAGTTGGGGTTGGATGGTGGAGCAAGGATTGGTGAATTCCACCTTGGGGTTGGGGGGGAATTGAATGAGTGTATGGGGAAGGGGGAATATTAATGAAGAGTGAATGGAGGAGAGAGGAGGGGGAAATTTGAATTTTGGGAGGGGAGGAGAGAGAATGGGGGAGAGGGGGAGCTTCTCACTCCAAAGAAACACTCAAATTTCTGGAATTGACTCAAATTTTCATTGATCATCAAAGGTTACAAATGAGAGAGGGGAGGGGGCTATTTATAGACTCCATACTTTTCCTAGGACCAAATTGACCCTGACTAAACAACTAATGACCAAAGCAGTCTAAGGGAGGGCGCCCCTGGGCCTAGCCCACTGAATTGGGCCCATTAACCAACCTAATCAACCTAATGACATTCAACTTAGGTAAATGACTCTTAAACCTAGGCACCGGACTCAAATAAAAGGAAAATTACATAGTTTAGGACTCAAATAAGATATAAAAATTACATGACTAGACTCAGAAAAATATGACAAACACAATGACGCATGCCGACGAACAATCTGAGTCTTGAAAATGTAGAGGGGCAAGGGATGCCCCCATTACCCGAGACCTACCAAGCCTTAATGGGCCCTATCCTAACATGAAGGATGGATGCAATGACTTGACTGCACGATGATCACCAGGCATCAGCGGTTTTTTTTTTTTGCTGGCTCTAGCTTTCCTCGAATTCTGCTCCATTTGATTCCAAGAGCGGAGTGTGAGTGTATGCGCTAGTAAACCCTAAGTTAGATTACAAAGACCGAAGAGTGATTTTCCAACTTCGATGGTTCTCGTACCATGCCAGTTGTTACACCTATCTAAGGGTAGTATCTCATAAGACAAAGCCCATTCCAAGGGTGGGATAACTCAGTCCCCTCAGCATTGACTAGCTTGCAGGCGTTGCCAAGGTACACGGCCTGAACCACATACGGTCCTTCCCAATTAGGTTGGTGTTTAGAATGCGGCCCTCTAGGTTTTACAAAATTTTTTTTTACAACCATCTCACCGACTTTGAATTTTCTCTCAATGACCTTCTTATGATAAAAATGCACGAGTCTATTTTGATGAACACGAGCATGCTCGACAGCGGCCAGTCGCTTCTCGTCTAAAAGTTCCAACTGAGTAAGGAGTGAATCATGACGTTTGTCGAGGGAAAGTTCCTTGTCCAATTGTATCCTGAGTGAAGGAATCAGAGTCTCGTACGGGACTACCGCCTCCATCCCATAAGTAAAAGCGAACAGAGTTTGCCTAGTGGGAGTACGGATTGAAGTGCGATAGACCCATAGAGCTTCAATAAGCTTTTCTGGCCAGTCTAAGAATTTATTAGACTCGCAGGTCTTCTTTATGATTTTAATCAACATTTTGTTGGTGGCCTCTGCCTGGCCATTACCTTGTGGGTAATAAGGTGATGAGTGATGCAATACAATTGCGTACCTTTTGCAGAGATCATGAATGAATTGCGGCCCATTGTCGGTGACGATAGTGCTCGGGATACCGAACCTGGCGATGATGTTTTTCATGATGAACTTGCAGACTGTTGATGCCTTGATCTCTACGTAAGCTTCGGCTTCGGCCCATTTGGTGAAGTACTCCGTTGCAGTGAGGATGAAGGTTTTTTGCGTAGTGAGGGAGTTGGGATCACCGAGAGGACCAATGCTGTCGAATGCCCACATGGAGAAAGGCCATGGGGAGGATACTAGATGAAGTGAGGAAGATGGGGAGTGAATATTTTCGGTGTGAAGTTGGCACTTGACACACCTACGAACATAGACGGCACAATCATCTTCCATGGTGAGCCAGTAAAAGCCTTGTCGAATGATCTTCTTAGCAAGCATTTGGCTATTTACATGGCCACCGCACACACCTGAGTATGCTTCCTTAACGCACTTCCTGACCTCATCATCATCATCAAGGCATCTTAAAAGAACACCAGTAAGGCTTCTCTTATATAGGACTCCTCCAATCAATGTGTATTTCTGGGCAACTCTTTGTATGGCTCTTTTATCTTTTGTTGTGGCTTCTTTAGGGTAAGACTGATCTTTGCAATATTTGACAATCTCATAGAACCATGGCTTCTCCTCGTCGGCTAGTTATTCTTCCAATGCTGCCAACATTATTTCCCTCTTCTCAACGATTTCTCCCTCTTGAACCTTCCTCAAGACTTTTTCTTTAACTCTTAAAAGGTAAAGGTCTTGAACAGCAGGGACGAGACGCTTGTAGATGGTGATGGATTCAGACCACCCATCTAGAGGGAACCTAAAAGATGATGCCAAGGTGGCGAGGGTGTCGGCCAGAATATTCTGGTCGCAAAGGACATGGACAAAGATCTGCTTGGTGAATAATTTGGCATAGGCAGAGACTAGCTCTTGATAAGGCTTGAGCTTGGGATCAAGGGTGTGATATTTGGTGAGCACCTGGCATAGAATGAGTTGACTATCACCTACAACTCACAATTCGATGATCCGAAAAGAATGGGCAAGTTCTAGACCAGCTAGAAGAGCCTCATATTCGGCTATGTTGTTAGTGACTAGGAATGCGAGCTGATATGCCTCTGGGATGGTGACGCCTTCGGGCAATAGAAGGGCAATACTAATTCCTCTTCCTTGGAGAGCTCCATCAAAATATATTGTCCACGTTGGATCATCTGACTGGTTGATGGACATCAGTTCCTCATTCAAAAACTCTGATTGAACAGGATCAAACTTGGGGAGAGGATGGTGAGCGAGATGCTCGGCTATGGCATAGCCTTTGATCACCTTTTGCTGAATATAGGTGATGTCAAACTGGGAGAGGAAGCTTTGCTAGCGCGCTAGCCTATCAGTGAGAATGGATTTCTCCAAGAGAAACTTGATAGGGTTCATCTAGGCAATCAAATGGACTTCGTGAGCTAGGAAGTAGTGTTTCAATTTCTGCACTACCCAGACTAGGGCGGCACATATTTTTTTCATAGCTGTGTACCTCTGATCAGAGGGGTTGAGAAGTTTGGACAAGTAATAGGTTGCCATTTCCTTGTCCTCTTCATTGGTTTGTGCGAGAACGGCTCCCACTGAGTCATCCAAGACTGAGATACAAAGGATCAGAGGTTTGTCTAGAGTGGGTGGAATGAGAATAGGCAGACTGGCTAGATAATCCTTTAATCCTTCAAAAGTTGTTTGGCACTTAGAATCCCAATGGAATTCTACTCCTGGCTCGGTCAACTTGTAGAAAGGTTTACACCTTTGTGAGTGCTGAGACACAAACTGGTGGATGAATTGCAGCCTCCCAATTAAGCCTCAAACTTCCTTAAAATTCTTAGGAGGCGGCATATCCCTGATTGCTTTAGCTTTGCTGGGATCTATCTCAATACCCCTTTTACTCACGATGAAGCCAAACAGCTTACCCGATGAAACACCAAACATGCACTTCTTTGTGTTCATTTTCAATTGGAACTCCCTTGATCTTTGCAACACCTTAGCCAGAACTTTTGAATGTTTCGCCCAAGTCCTTGATTTTACCAACAAATCGTCCGCATACACCTCTAAATATACATGCATCATGTCATGAAATATCGCCATCATAGCTCTCTTATAAGTAGCTCCAGCATTCTTCAACCCAAATGGCATGACCACATAGCAATATGTTCCCCAAGGTGTAGTGAATGATCTCTTCTCCTGATCCTCTTCTGCCAAACGAATTTGATTATAACCCAAAAATCCATCCATAAATGAGAGAGTTTCATAACCTGCCGTGTTATCAATTAACATATCAATGTGAGGCATGGGGAAATCATCCTTTGGACACGCGCAGTTAAGGTCCCGGAAGTCAATACATATTCTTAGCTTTCTGTCCTTCTTCATGACCGGGACAATGTTCGCCACCCATTGAGGATAAAGGATGACTCTAATAAATCTGACTTTGTGGAGCTTGTCGACCTCTTCCTTTATTTTCAAAGCCATTTGAGGGTGGAAATGCCCTAACATTTACTTTACCGAGACGGACCCTACTTTTAGAGTTAGGCGATGTTCAACAAGGGTAGAATCCAAGCCCTGCATATCCTCATAACTCCATGCGAATGTTTCTTTGTAATTCTTAAGAACCTCAATCAATGCCTCCTCTTCAGATGATGGTAAATTACCACTTATGAGGATGATCCTAGGGTCATCCTCGGTTCCCAAGTTGATTTCTTTGGTGGACTCTTCTACAGCGGTTGACGGTTCGTCAAATCTCCTTATTCCACTAGCATATGCTTCAGCCGCGTCCTCATAGTCTTCATCCCCTTCTTCAATAGGGAATTCTTCATCTGTAATCTCGTAGACTTCATACCCTTCATCAATCGAGCAATTCTCCTCACAATCTATTTCTGACAGTTGGATGGGATTTTCTAACAGCTGAGGAATGGCTAGACATGCTTGACATTTATTGGCTAGGTCTAGGAGGAAACGACGAGGGATTTCCTTGCCCTTGGACTTTCTTTTGGGTACTACCCTTGACCCATTATTTCTAACCTGACCGACTTGTCCTACAGAAGAAGAAGACCCTGAAGAATGTACAGGAAAAAACCCCTCAGATGAGGGGTAAAGAAGGTCGCTCAAGGGACCTTGGATGAGTGGCCCGTAAGTCGGGGCACACTCGTAAGAGATGTAAGAGGTCTCCTTAATGAAAATGTGTTGTTGAGGAGTTTGGAAATTGGCATTTTTTTTGTTTTCATTTTTAATAACAAAACAATGAAAATAAATTGGGGGATGGTGGAAAGGGATTATAGCTAGGGGGTTGTGAAGCTCATAGAGCAAATCATGATTGAAAACCTAGCACTGGTTAAGAAACCCGTGCAGGTATGTAAGTAGAGAAGGGTACCTGAGAAGATCATCAGATAAACATCTGGCTCAGGAAGAAGACAGCAACAAAGGCTAAGATGAGCGAATAGAGGAGATGATGGCTAATGAGCCGTCGATGGCAAAGTTGATGACAGGCATCGACCCATCGATGACAAAGTCCTCTTGTCGAGAATGGTTCGGAATTCTGGCAACAGTGGTGGTTTCCCCTGGCATTTTGGAGATCAAAGTCGGCCCTTCTAGGTTTGGAGGCGAGAACATTCTTCCTAGTGTGATAGAAATATCTTGTATATCAAATCATTTGTACCATTCGCACTACGGATCGTCGACCTTGCCTCTCTTGGTGGCCCTTGAACATTTTTCAGCCAAATATACAGCATGCGACCCCCCATGTGTTTCTTGCGGGTAATCCCCCATCTGAATGACAGGCCCCTTCTTGAAATGAGAGGATAAGGTCCATGTGAGGAGTTTTCCATCTGCTTCAAATGGCCCTTCAAAACCTAGACCAGCTCTGAGGATCAGCTTTATTTTCTTCGGTGGTCTCATCCTTCCTTGTAATTGTGTTCCCAAGCCTTTGCCCTCTTGATAGCCGATGTTTCCCATAATCTCCCATCCTTTAGAAGGAAAAGAGAGACGTGACGTTGGTGCGGGAAGCGGCTTCTCTTGTGTTATCGGGGTGCGGCAGGGGTCATACACATCCAGGAGTGACAATATGGGCCGGTGAGACAGCCAAACATATGGCAGATAGGTATTAATAGTATCCACTATATGAATGATAGGCGTACTGATCACTTTGATAATCCACCCATTGTATGGAAACTTTAGGCATTGGTGGTTGGTGGATGGCACATCATTCATGACTTCAATGTAGGGGCGACCTAGTATGGCCTTGAATGTGGGATCCATATCAAGGATATGGAATTCCGTGGAGACTGATGCAGGACCCAACTCTATACTCAAAATAATCATCCCCTTTGGTGGCCTTTCGCTATTGTAATAAGCCGTGAATGTGATAAGTGAGGGCCTTATCTGTTCTATGTCAACTCCACACGACTGGAGGGTGCTTATAGAGATCACATTGATTGATGCGCCCGTGTCCACCAAGCATGGATCCACAGGCACTCCATTGATCTTTACCGAAACACACAATGCATATTTTCGAGCCTCCTTGGGAGAAAGCTCATGGTCATGAAATGTGATAGCTGGTTGTGTGTCCGTCGGCATCAGTACCACTGAGATCTTCTCTATAGGGAGATCCTCATTCACCACAACCTTTTGGATATATTCCCTTAAAGCTTCTAGATGAGACGTGGATCTCTTAAGCAACTCAAGGATGGAGATCCGGGTGGGTGTATCCAAGTGTTTCAATAGATCATATTGTGTCCCGGGGATGGATTTTTCTGGCTGATCTTCAATGCCTTTCTCTGGCTGGGACTGCTCGGGGGCTTGACTATTCTGAGGGAAGACCCAGTGGAAGATCCTCCTACTCTGGAGCACCATGGCTTGTGGTTTTTGTTGCACCTCTATGGTGTTAGGTGTGGATTTTAGCAGAGGTTGGTGGGGTAATAAGGGAGGAACAATTAATGGAGCAGGGGCAATGAAAGATAGAGGACTTTTGATGAGAGGCTCATTCGGTGGAGGTGCAGTGGAAGTGGATGGTGTGTCGGATAGACGGTGGATGATGAGGGGTCGGGAAGGTGGAGGTGGAGGCAAAGTGAAAGTGGATGGGGTCTGAGATAGATGGTGGGTGATGAGGGGTTTGGAAGGTGGAGGTGGATGCAAAGTGAAGGTGGATGGGGTCTGAGATGGATGGTGGGTGATGAGGGGTTTGGAAGGTGGAGGTGGAGGCATGGTGGAGGTAGAGAAGATGAGAGGGTTTAAGGGTGTGGTGGAGGGCATTTGCTGGTTGGTCAACGGGGAGTTAGTGGCAGGGATGTGGATAAGAGGACGTGACGGCTGTGGGAATGGGGAGAGCCTCGTTATAGGTTGTGGTAGGGAGAGAGGTGTTGGCCGAGTACGGCGCGGAGGTTGGCTAGGAATATGGTTGGCGGCAAGAACGGAGGTGCTTTCCATATGCCAACCCTGCCTTCTTCCAACTTCGTGGAAATAGGAGATGGGGTTGACCTGATGGTTAGGCTGGGGGTGCTCCGGGAGCGGGTTCTGAACGATACCCATGTTCGGTTGCTACTGCGGGGCTTGTTAAAGCTGCTATTGTTGCTGTGGTTGTTGTTGCTGTTGTTGTGGCTGTTGCTGTTGGAACTATGGTCTAGGAGGAGGTCTCCTCACCTTTAGGATGGCGATGTATCACCTCATTTTATCCCAATCAATCCCACCTTCATCATTCATGTCATAAATGTAATGTTTGAAATGGAAGCAGTTTTCCACTATATGGCTGGGCTATCTGTGGTAAACACAATATCTAGAAGTGTCAACGTTCGGGGGCCATACAGCTCTTTCCTTGGGCAGGGTGAGTGCGTTGGCAACCATAAGGGCATTGAATATGTCCTGCAATGATTTCGGCAATGGTGGATAATGGGCTCTCTTGGGGCCAATTGGCCTCCTTTGTTGTTGGGGAGGACCATCATTCCCAGGGGGTGGAACTTGGTGGTATTGGAGAGGTTGTTATTGTTGCTGGGGTTGAAATGGTTGAGGCATATTATCCTGCGGAGTATTATTTTGTGGTGGAGGGCGAGAGGGGTATTGTCCCCGCGGGAGGGGAAGTCGTGCATTTGTGGAAGTCTTGGGTTGGCTGTATAGTTGGGGCTGCCAACTGCGCTCACTTGCTCATTAGTTACGACCCCTTCTGTTACTCCACCTTGGACACCAGTGTTTGTTTTCCTGACCATCCTGGGCTTTGCCGGCTCAAACATGTGTATGAGAGGAGTATCTTTTAACTGGGTTTGGACATATCTGGCTCTCTCATATAGCTCCTCCATGGTGGTGAGCTTGTTCATGGCCAAGACGTGTCTAAACTGTGGGGTGGCAGTAGACACGATCATTTTCACTTGCTCTGACTCAGAGAGGGTGTCCCTTATCCTCTCCGCCAAGGACCTCCATCTGTTGTCATATTGAACGAAATCTTCGTCCGCCCTCATCTTTTCAACCACTAGGTCGGTGATAGAAAGGGATGGGCCAACCCAGTCTCGATATTTCTGCAAGAATTTCCTTTGGACTGCATCAAAGTTTTCAGCCTCTCTTGGCTATAGGGAGTAGAACCATTCTAGAGCAGGGCCATCCAAGGATCTCCGGAAGAGGTATGCTAGGGATCTTTAGTCATTTTGCCAGAAGGAGGATTCATACATGAAATCCTTGAGGTGAATGAAGGGGTTGCCAATGCCATTGTACCTTTGGTACGTAGGCATTTCTGAGGGAGGGATTGTTAGTATTGGTGTGCTATAGGCCAATTTCGGGTCGGGTAGGGCCGATAGTTGTACGATCTTGTTCATTATTAATAAAGTGGTATTTGAGCGTAAATGTGTAATTGTATATTACTCTACGATGTCCCTAGGATATGTGGTTGTAAAGTCAACTCGAGATGAGATCTCGATCATGAGACTGACTTTAGACGGACACATACCTTGAACTGTTCCTGGTTGGAGGGTAATCACTCGGGGACTTTGATTACCTATTAAACCAATACGCATGATGTATGGGTGAGCAGTCTCATGGTCACTGGTGTGGGGCACCGATACATGTGTGTAGGTGTACGTTCTCTGAGGATGTACGCTGAACTGATCTACTATTGGATCTTCAGATGGTTGATTATACCTAATGTCTACTGAAGATCCAATTGTCTCAGTAGCATCGTTGGTCCTTTGACCTGGGACATTGATTGGATCTTACACGAGGATTGGAATGGTTTAATGAGTTGGATAAGTGACTTTAACCACAAGTCATGAATTGCCAAGTCATTAACCATTTCAGGATACGTGTCAAGATCATCAATGGTCAAGAGGGGATCGCTCACTATCGGGTATATATCAGACAGTTAATGGGTCATGACATTGATGCTCCATTAAATCCCTAGCTAGGGTCGTGTGAGTTCGTTTAGAATGGACGTCATTCACTTTAAGGAGGTCATGGTCGAATGGCACGATCATGGGGTTTGACAGAAACCATACCCTCGATCGAACTAGACTCATAGAAGGGGCGAGGAATTATAGCGATGTGGCAACTGTAGACTTACAGGCACCGGACAGGGTGGTTTGAACCCGGCATCCTCTACGATCACGCCGATTTGCTTGACCCAAAGTGATCAAAGGTTCGGAATAAATTAAACTATTATTCGGCTCTAGTAGAAGCGAATAATGAGTTTAATTTACTTCTAATTAAGAATTCGAAGTTAATGGACCTTAAACTAGAGTGATTATGGGCCTAAAGGATCACAGACAATGGGTTCTCGGGTGATGGGATATTATTGTATAGAGGTATATATTAAAAGCCTTCAATTCTTTTTGGAAAGGAATATAAGAAGGGCTTAATATATATGTACAATAATATGAAAGGATACATATGTAATATTGGTTCTTAGGGGCTCTTTTAGAAAGAGCCCAACCATTATATATATGCATCCTACGTAGGAAGCTTTCTCCTTCTCTTCTCGAACCAAGCATTATAAGGAAAGAAGAAAAGCTTCTCTCCTCTCTCCTCCCTCTTACTTTCTCTCTCTCCCTAGTAGCTCTCTCTCTCTCTCTCTCTTAAGGGAGAAAGCTTAGGGAAGAAGAATAGTGTTTGGAGGATCCACGGCTTGTGTGCACGGAGGAAGGACGGGAGGATACCGTCACCGCGCGAGGATCCGTGTGGATCAGCTCTAGACGCCATACATCTGTGCGGCTCTGTGTTCACGGAAATCGGCATCGGGCATTGCGGACAATGTGGTTCCGCACAAGGTAAAAATCTACAACCCGCAGTTACGGGTTGGGAGTAATTATTGCATTGATTAGAGCACGGTTCTAGGATTCCACAATGCCCGGGTTCGAATTACAAAATTTTATTATCCGTTGTGTTGCCCGAATGATGCGGGATGGAACGTGAATCTGAGACACTAGCTCACGGACGTCCCTAAGCGAGGGAAACGCGTGGATCTGTGCGGTTGAGAAACCGACAATGAGTCTCGGGTATCGGCTATTCCGCGTGCTCGGATCGAGTCACGGGATTGTTTCCACTCACTCACTCTCGCAGCGGTGATAAAAAAATGACAAGCTAAATTTCTATCACTCATGCAGCGGCATAAAGAAACATATACGACTAAAGCAAATGCCAAGTGGGGAGCGGACACGATACATCCACGCTCCGAGCGTGGGGAAGATGACTCCGGCCGAAACTCGTACTCCCGATGTACAGTAAATAAATAATTACAACAGTGAATTTAATTACTCACTCCACGCAGGGAGGTAAAGGGCTACACACACATGCCGAGAGCACCGAATTTGGGTTGACGGGCAACAAGGCGGCGGGTTCCGGGCGACGGTGGGCAGCGGCTTCGATTCTGAAATTTGCTGGCCGGTAGGATAGCGAACACGGATGTCCAAAGGGACGTCGACCTCCTGGGATCTTCTGAAGGCGGTGGTGCACCAGGACGGTGGCGGAGGGTCCCTGGTCGACCCCCGGGAGTGGCGGTCGCTGAAGCTATTCCGGAGTATTTTTGCTGGAATTATCCGGTGACTACTTTGTTGGCCTATTCTCGGGACAAGATTGCGCAACCCGGCGAAAAGAATTTTTGTGCCCAGATCCGGAGGCGGATCGAGGCAAGACCAGCGCCGTTGAATAGAGGACTCAAAGGGCTACAACAAATAATTATTATATGTTCATCTAGTAGAGGGATTAGAAATAAAAATGACTGTTCCCCATGTATTTTTACTGACTCGGAATACAGACAATCAGGACAGAACAGGATCTGCCTGAAAATGAATTTTGACCGAAATAAAAATGATAGATCTAGACTCTGGGAAAATTATGAGTGGAAAGGGGGGATGTGAGGAACCCGTATTATATTTTTGGGAATTTTTGGAGGTGGCTAAGGGGGCGGGAAAAATACAACAACAGACTACAATCCTGCAGATCTGCTGATTAGTAAACTGTCAGGGGTGGAACTAAAATACTAGGGAAAATATCAAACAGTGGCGGATTAACACGAAATTTAAATTGGGAATGGCTAACAAGGCGGGGGATGATCCCTCAAAATTTCAAGACCATCAGACTCACGGATTTGGATGACCAACCTTTTCTTTTAGCTTCTATCCTGGATCTCAGAATCCTGGACAGCATAGTAAATAGATGCTTGTGGCGGCACGAACGGAGGCGGCGGCGGCGGTGGCTGGAAGTCGCATCCAGCAGAGGTGGTAGATCTTGGAGTCACACCAAGATTAGGGCTTCACACCCTAGAAAGGGGCAGCAATCACTGCTGCAAGGGGAGAGGAGAGAGGGGTGCCCAAGGGCCTTGGATTTTTCCAACAATTCTTCTCATTAATTCTATGAAATGGGAAAATGCAAGGGTTATATAGAAATGGAAAAATGACCTAGACTACCCTCAGATCTAGGGTTAGGGAGGGGTAAACAAGGGATATGATAATTAATCCCCATGTGGTCAAATGACCAAAATAAAAAAAATACAACAATGAATAAACTATATTAAAGGGGGGGCGTTCCTTTGAAAATGGGAGGAGAATTTTGAATTTTCTCCCTTCTTGTCTCCATGGTCCAAGTCCAACCTTGGACTTTGAACCAGTCCCACATGGCCCATGATCCTAGGTGGACCAATGGGAAAGAGGGTGGGGGACTCTGCTGGACCTACTGGCATTTTACATAGAAACCCAAAGATTCCTAAAGACTAACAAATTGGCTTATAATGCCTTACAATTACAAACTCAATTAGCCAAGGATATAAATGTAAACAAAAGGACACAAATGTAAAAATAAAATGTTAGTGCCCGGTGTTGATTCCCATCAATTCTTCCCGGGTGGGAAGAACTCAACCCCGTCGAGTAAGGGGTGCGGCTGCTCGTGTGGCTCCTGCCGATCTGTTACCGACCAGGTAACGCGGAGTACGCTCCACTCCAAGTAATCGTCACCTGCACATCCCGTATATATTCGATATGCACATGCTGCTGTGGGAATTGTTGTGACCCCTCTGTGTTGATGATGTTGACAATAAGTTTTACTTCAATGGCAACAGCTTGTTTTGATTGATTGGCAACTGTTATTATTTTGATGAAATTGTTTTTATCAGGTTGTCTGTGTATATAATGCAGTCAGAGTCTATATATTGTTATGCCCATACTCACAGGTCTACACAGTGCATTGCAGCATGAACATAGAGTCTATACCTTTCCTTGTTTAGTCTGGACAGTAGTGGGTCGACCCTCTTCTCAGATGGGTCGACGCCCCCAGAGTGAAGTCTATACACTGTCTGTCTGTCATGTGTCTCATGCAGCGTCTTAGGCATTTTGTTAAAGTCTATGCAATGTTGCTCACACGAACACTTAAGTCCATACATCGTGAAGTCTTCACAGTGTGACACCCAATGTCTATACATTGCTCATTCAGCATTGTCAAGTCTACACATTGGTCGGTGCCAAGTCTGTACAGCGAGCGTCTTATTGGTGAAGTCTGTACACTCACCAGTTGAACTTCAAAGTCCATACATTGGACTGTAGCTTGCACGAAGCTAAGCCCATACATCGCTCAAGTCTGTACAAAGTCCAGCTTCTTAGTTAGCGTCTCATGCATTCGAGCAAAGTCTGTACATCAGTCTTTCAGTAAGTTTGAACATCGTCTGTCTCTATTAGCGTCTCAGGCATTGGGCAAAGTCTATACATCGGACTGTTACAGCAAGTCTGTACATTATCCATCTTAGTTAGCGTCTTATGCATTGGGGCGAAGTCTATACAACCGACTGTTCAGTTTGTGATCAAGTCTGTACAATCACTAAGTCTGTACATCCTCTAGGCGCTCACGAAGTCTATACATTGGTTTTCATTTCAAGTCTGTACAGACTTTGGTTTGTGCAAGTCTATACAACCGACTGTTCAGCTTGTGACCAAGTCTGTACAGCCAGGGCGACTGTTAAGTCTATACATTGATCATTACCTACGTTCTGAACTGAACTGAGTAAGTCTATACATTCCTCATATCTTTTACCTACACTCAGTTCAGTAAGTCTGTGCATTGGTTGCTTTACCAACGTTGCCTTGACAAAGTCTACACATTGGAAGTCTGTACATCTTTCGTGAAGACTGAACAACAAGCAAGTGTATACATTGGACGAGTCTGCATCGTGCATCAGTCCTGAAGTCTATACATCGTCTGTCTTCATTCGAGTCTCATGAAGTCTGTACATCGTGCATCAGTCCTGAAGTCTACACATCGTCTGTCTTCATTAGAGTCTCATGGAGTCTGTACATTGCACTCGCCTTCACATAGTCTATACACTGAAGTCTATACATTGCATTCACGTTTCACATAGTCCATTCACGAAGTCTGTACATAGCATTCACGTTTCACAAAGGCTATATATCATGAAGTCTACACAAGGCATTTCATCTTATAAAGTCTGTACAGAGTTCTTCACTTAACCTGATAATCTGATACTCTGTCTGACAGGGATTCATTACTGAGATTGCTGACATGGCTCGTGATCCTTGGAGGACGAGGTGACCAGACGCTGCCACGTGGATGAAAGCACCTCGGATCTAGCGAATTTCTTGGGCGGGAAAACGTGGAAGCCACGCGCCCTTATCCAATCTGCTGCTGATATATATAGAAGTCTTCATCTTCTGTTGAAGGCACATCGACCAGTGGCAAGTCTATACAGTGAGACAAACCTGAGACAACAGAGAGCCACCGTGATCCAAAGAGAAGAAAAGCAGAGAAGAAGAAAAAGAGAGAAGAAGAAAGTGAGAGAGATGAGTTGAGAGAGTTATATGAGAGCTTGTGAATCAGTCTCTTAGTTCACATACCAGAGCTGATATTGCTCAATTTGAGCTACAGTCGTTTTGGTTTTCATTCCATTCGATTCTGCGTTTCTTGCTTTTCAGTCTAAGTTATTTTTCTTTCGAAAACTCTTGTTCGATCAAGCTGTTAGTCAGTGGTGTCAAGCTGTGAGGCAGCGGTGTGCAGAGGTGTTACCTCTGGTCGGCTAAGCTGTAGAGCCCAGCAGATCAAGCTGTGAAGCTCAGCTGTTGCAGAGGAGATTCCTCTGGTCGGGATAAGCTGTAAGCCCAGCCGTTGTTGGCAAGCTGTAGTGCCCAGCAGATTGAAGCTGTGTATCAGCAGTAATCCACATTCGAGTTGAATGTGGGGTGGACGTAGGTCAGATTGACCGAACAACCTAAAATTCTTTGTGCCTCTCGTGTGGTTGCTTGTCTGTCTAGCAGATTTTATCTCTATTATCTGGTGCATTGATTGTGTTTGATCAGTGTTCTTTTAATTCCACATCTGAATCTAGGCATAATTTTTTATTGGCCAGCTGATCTATTCACCCCCCCCTCTAGATCCACATTCTGTGGTGAAAGAGCCTTCCATCTAATATCAACATTTGGTATCAGAGCCTAACTCTTCTGTAGGGACTTATAGCCCGAAGAGGAAGGTACAGATGGACGGAAGAGGGAAGATAGCTGAAGGACACTCCACATCCAAGCCCCCGTACTTCGATGGATCCAACTACGCATACTGGAAGAACCGTATGCAGGTTTTTTTGAGGGTTAAAGATTATGAGATCTGGAAGGTAGTTAGCAAGGGACCTTTCGAGCTGTCCCCAAATGAAGATGTATGTACCAAGGAGGAAATTAGAAGGTCCACGCTCAACTGGAGTGCAATCAATGCAATCCAGTGTTCTTTGCATCCCACCGAGTTCTCACGAGTATCTGCCTGCTCTTCAGCAAAGGAAATGTGGGATGCACTTGAAGTTATCTACGAGGGGACTTCACAAGTTAGAGAGACCAAGACTAATCTACTGGTTTCAGAATACAAGGCCTTCAAGATGAAGCCAAACGAGACAATCAAAGAAATGTATGCTCGATTGACTATTATCACAAATAGTCTCAGATGTTTTGGGAAGAAGTATTCTGAGTATGATATAGTCAGAAAGATCTTGCGATCCTTGACTCCAATTTGGCACACCAAGGCCACTGTTATGGAAGAGTCAAGAGATCTGCACAATACAAGGGCAGATGAGCTTATCGGATCTCTAATGGCATATGAGATGAATCTGCCGAAGATAGAGGAGGCTGATAGAAAGAGGAAGCCAATAGCTCTGAAGGCTGGTGCTAGCAAATCCAGTCGATCCAGCCCCAACGGATCATCAAATGAAGAGAGCTTGTCTGAAGAAGAAATGGCAAATGATGATATTGCTATGATTACTAGGGAATTTCGGTGTTTTCTCAAGAAAGAAGGAAGAAGATTCAACCGAAGAAATCCTAGTGGTGGCCGCCAAGACACAAGGTACAAATCAAACCCTGTAAAGAAAGCTGAGACTAATGTTTGCTATTAATGCAGGAAGGCTAGTCACTTTAAAGTTGAATGTCCGACAAATCAGACAAGTCCAAGAAAAAGAACACAAGAGGGAAAGCTATGGTGAGTACCTGGAGTGATGAGGATGAGGGATCCTTGAGCAACACTTCGGACAGTGAAATTGAAGCTGAGAAGCCAATCTGTCTCATGGCAACCAGCTCAGAAGATAGAGAGGAAGAATCTGATGAGGTATCCTCTCGTTTTGAAAACTTTACTATTGCTGATTGGATGGATGCTTATAATGAACTTGCTGATAGAGTAGATGATGTCAGAAAAGAAAATAGGCATCTACGAAGAAAAATTAACATCATGCAAAATGATACTTCATTGTCTGATAAAATTGCATGCTTAGAGAATGAGAACAGTAAGCTGAAACTCACATGTTCTGAATTTGAAGAAATCAAGAAAGAACTGAAAATCTCTAAGGAAGAAAATGTGAGATTAGATAATGAAATTGATGCATGGAAATTGAAAATTCAGAATTATGAAAGTGAGATAAAAATTACTTCTGAAAAATATGAAGCTATCCTCAATGTAAATAATGAATTGAAAAAGTCTATTGATGAAATTCAGAAAGACATAGAGGATAAGCTGAAAACCATTGAGAAAATGACCCAAGGATCTGAAAATTTAGATGCATTATTGGGGTCAAAGGTTAATTTCAGGAGAGAGGGCCTAGGATTCAACTCTAGTGCAACTAAGAGCTTTGGAATGAAAACTATTTTCTTTGTTGCACAAAAGGAGAAAAGACCTCTAATTAATATGAATTCTAATAATGCTGTGAAAACAAATGTGAATCTGAAAAAGCCCAATGCAGAGGAGAAGGGCAAACAAAAAGTTGGTGAGCCTAGTAGAATTGGCACTTCCAAACCTAGCTCTAGTGCTCAATCCAAGGCTAGGGGTCAGCCAGCTCAGGTAAACAAACCCCATGTCAATGCCAAAAAGTCCTCACCACCACCATCACAGAAAAAGACCCAACAAAAACCTATGAACAGGTCAATAGGGTCAAGGGTGCAGGGAAGACAAAATGTTTTCAGGAGTCAGCCCAAAAAATTCAATCCACCTAGAGTCCAGTCCTACTACCCCACACAGTCAATCTATCCTAATGGGTTTGGGTGGACTAGAACTCAAGGGATGCATACAGGGTACGTTCATCAACCTACACAATTTTACAGACCCTATGTCAGAAATTGGGGTAATGGGTATGGTAGTCGAACAACTAGAAACTTCCAATTTTTCAGCCAGCCCAAATATCACCTTGACCAAAACTTTATGAATGCAACCTGGCCGAAGCATTGGCACAACAACAACAATTCTGTGAATAACTCTGTTGGTGCAAATAAAAAGAAAAACAACAAAAATAAGAGAAAGAATAACAGAAGGAAATCTGCAAAATCCACTGAACAAAGTTCTTTTAAACAAATGTGGATTCCCAAAGCCATGCTTTCTTCCTTTACTTGCACTTCATCTGCATTGGAGCCCAAACAGACTTGGGTTCCAAACTTTTTGCCCTAATTGTGTGTGCAGGTATGCCTGGCAGCCAAGAGCAACTTGTGGTACCTGGACAGTGGCTGCTCCAGGCATATGACAGGAGATAAGGCCAAGTTCTGCATGCTGACTGAGAAGCTAGGAGGCCTTGTCACTTTTGGAAGCAACACAAAGGGTAGGATCATTGGATCAGGTAAGGTAGGTAAGTGTTCTACCTGCTGCATTGATGATGTTATGCTGGTTGAAGGGTTAGCTTATAATTTACTCAGTATCAGCAAGTTGTGTGTTAAAGGACATAAAGTCTTATTTGATTCTCAATGCTGCAAGATTTTTGAACCTGATTCTGAAATTGTCATATTTTCTGGAAAAAGAATAAATAATACATACATGATAGATTTAGATGATATTCAGCATTCTAACCTATGTCTTACTACTGTTGAGTATTGTTGAATCTTTACATGTTTTGATGGATGGCAACACTATGAGTCTTGAGTCTTTGCAGAGAAAGAGAAAACACTAAATAGCCATTCTCAATGAAAAACACATATTAAACATTCTCAACGAGCTAGCCTGATTTCTCCCCCTTTGACACCATCAAAAAAATGAAACAAAAAGAATGCAAATGATATGAGTTTTAATTAATAAGTCCAAGAGTGTGAAAGAGAAAGCCTCAAAATGGGCAACAAGATACAGAGCATAGACTTTTCAAGAAAAGTATCTGGCTTGTCTGCTAGAGGGCCCATGCGGCCTGCCATGAGGTGGTCTCCCCCTTGGAGAAGCAGAAGAATGTTCTTAAGGTGGAGTTCTGCTGGAAGAAGCGTGACCAGGTGCTGAACCCAAGGTAGACTGAAATTCCTTTAGGTCATTTGACAGTTCAGCTAGCCAATATACCACAGAGCTTCTGACCTGTGCCACTTCAGAAATGATGTCTTCTTGGCGAACATTGACAGTTTCATATCTGTCAGTCAGAAGTGTCATTTCTGTTAAGAAGGCGGCCAATTTATCATAGACCTGCTGAATACCTGGACCTAGGACACTGGATGACTTCTTCAAAAGTTCTAAAGATGTTCTGATCTCATAGCAGTGATCTATAATGGTGGAAGACATTTTGAAGGAGGAGATTTGAACATCTTGCAACTCACTCAGTGCTTTAGCTATCTTTGAACACACCTCCTGCAACCCTTGCATCAGGGATCTGTTGGCATCATCTGAAGCCTTTTTGTTGAGAAGGAATCGTTTCCATTCAGTGAGGAGGGATATCTCGAGCTTCAGTAGCCTGGAATGTACCTGATTTATGTTGAGGGTGACATATGTGAGCAGGTCATCTAATTTCTTATCTTGCTTGTGCATCTGCTGAGTCAGGTTTATGAGAAGCTCTTCAATGTTGGGCGCCCGAGCAAATTCAATGTTGGGCGCCTGTGCAGATAAGAGTCTAGGTGGACCTAGAGGTGTACCAAAAAATTCACTGCCAGGTGCAGTTCTCTCAGCTGCTTCCTCTTGTACTGGCATTTGACTGCTCTCAGCTGGGACCTGAACTTCATCTTCAGCTTGAGTTTCTTTCTGAGGGAATACATCTTCAGGTTCCTCTTCTTCACTTGAAGATTCTGTATCTAGTTCTATGACAGGAACCTTTTCTCTATCTTCCATGAGTTCCTGATCTGCAGGGCTGCCAACAAAGGCCTGCTCGAGACTTTCAGATACGACCAAGTTGGTAGCCTCTTCCAAGCTTCGCTCAACAGTTTCTCTTAAAATTTCATTAACAAAAACAGCAAGATCTTGATCAGTACTGTCTTGCTCTTTAGCTGGCTGTTCTTCAGGCACTATTACCTCTTCAGATATCTTCCCAAAAGAATCAAATAGCCCAGCGATAGTTGCATCTAGATCTGTCTGAATGCTTTCGTCAAACAATCTGATGTCTTCAGAGGCAGCCTCAACTAGCCTCTGAAAGGAGAAGGATACTTCGGTGGGTGCAGCTGGCAAGGTGGACTCTGGTTGTTCAGCTGGTGTTTCCTGATGATCAATCTCAGAAACTAATTGCTCACCAGTGGGGGCTAAGACTTGAAATTCTTCCAAATGCTCCCCCTGAGTTTGTGATTCCCTGGCCTTTTGGACCTTAACTTGCCCCACCATAGAAGAGTCCTCTAAGCCCAAAAACACTGAAACAAAATTCATATTAAAAATGTTTCGGGCCTTAACTTCTGATGCGGCCTCTCCATCCAAGCAAATCTCAGAATGCTTGAAGATGTCTGTCATATGGGCGGCATAGGGAAGATGTCTCTTGGATTCAATGCATCCCTTCATGACATTAAAAATGATCTCTGGCAGACATATCTTCACATTTTGAATCAGACAAAACAGTAGAAATCTCTGATTGTCTGTAATTCTTCCTCTAGCCCCAGTCTGTGGGGTGATAATGGAAGCAATGACGTTCTGAAGGAGCTTGTGAAGAGGAGGAAATGACGATGTCTGATAGGCTTTTAGCTTCAACTGCCCCTTATCATGAATGTTACTGGGTTTACCAGTAATGATAGAGAAAGCTTCATGGAGACTGTATCGAAAGCTTCCCTCTACCTCCCCTTTATCTGGAATACCGAGAGCTTTGTGAAGGGAGTCACATGTAACAGTTATCTCGACCCCTTTAACAGATGATAACAAGGTAGACTTGTCTCGGCTCAAGGACAAGTTATTGTAAAATTCCATTACCGACCTAGGGTAATAGACACGGTGATTTTCTAAGAAATTTCTCCACTCCTGAAACTCAAAGATTTTCAACAATTCTGGAAACTTCGAGACCAAGGTTTCATCTCCGAAATCTATTATTCTAGGAGGAATGATTTTCCCACTTTCTAAGAACATGGTAGACTGAGAAAACCTAGTACCTTGTTCTGAAGAGACTTCCGCAGCAGGTTCTGGCTCAAGACATCTCTGTTGCTTAGATGAAGGCTCTTCAACTATTTCTTTTCCCTTCCTCTTTCTTTCACCCGGAGCTGCTGACCTTTGCTGATCCATCTGCCGGAACTTCCAGAGTATCAACTCTCTCTTGCAGGCTGCTATTGGAAGTGAAGCTAGACTTAAGAAAGGAATAGACCTCTGTGGGGGAAGAAAGTGAGCGGGAAGAGATGGAGATGGGTTTGAAGAAGACGCTCAAGGTAGAGCAGCACAAGGATGAATAGGAAGCGGCAAGGGGAAATAAGGGTTTGAGGTGGAAGGCGTGAGAAACAAGAAGGGTTTTATCGGGTAGCTTTTTACTCATATCAACTTTTTCTGTAAATACCCAAAATACCCTTAGTCCTGATGTAATGCAGCTACAGCATGTTAAAGTTAGCCCTTCAATATGTGGACGGGTTATATTCTTCCAAAAACCAAGGTCAGTTAACTCAAGATATTAAATCAGCATAATCACAAAATTAGCTGTTAAAGTTGCTTAACCTAGAGAGAGACACGATTAAATTGCTCCTTATGTTTGTCAAGTAACGAAATAACACATCAAAGTCAAGCAGATTTCATTTCTTCATTTAATGGACGAGAAGGCATACAGGGTCAACCAATTTGTTGAACACAAGGTAGAATAGTCCCTTTTTACACAAGGAGACATGTTTATCAGACACCAGAAACCCTGGTTACTCAGGACGGACTACCTTTATGCCAATGATATATTTTTTTTTTCTTTTGAGGACTTTCCCCCCTTTTTTTTTAACATTTCTATACAGAGATAGCTAGTTGTATCATGACAGAAACTCTGGACTTCTTTGATCAAGAGTGTCTATTTCTCCACAAAAGCCATTGCTCTGCCACAAAGAATGGCGTATTCCCTGGAGGCACTTCTCATGATTTTAGACAAAAACAGAGATCTTACTTAACACAATTTTATCTCAGAGCTCTCTTTACATAAGTTTCAGTTAAGTCGAGATCCTCAATAAGTTTTTCTCATTTAACAGAAAGTTTTATAATATGTTGACCAACACTTGAGAAGATAACTTAGAAGGATCAAGGACCAAATATAACCCCCAAACATTGAAGTTCTTTATTAACAGGTGTAAATTGTTACACTAGATATTGGGTGGTTTAAGGTATACAGATCATATCTGATAAGAGCAAGAAGACTGCACCCACAATTTCTTCGAGAGAGAATCTGAACCAAGAGTGATAGGTGAGAGATAAGGAGGCGGCTGATCGAATAGAGAGAGATGAGATGAGATGAGCAGCACTCCTATCAGCAAGCCAACAAGTGAGAGATCACTCAAGACATTAGGCACTAAGGACATATCCAAATATAGTATTTTTGAAGTAGTTCTGTCTCACATCCAGAGAAACTCTTGGGCAACAGACTGCAACCTCTTGAGATGATTGATCTTAAAACCACATTAACTGCATCGGCTGACAAAAATCTTCAGAAACCAAATAGCCTGACAAGCTCCTCTTCAGCCCACTCAAGGACAACTCACACACGACTCTTGGAAGTGTTAATTATTTAATGAATGCAGTGTTTGCCACGAAAATTAAACAAGTGTGTTTATGAGTTATGCATAAACAGACTCCCCTGATCAGCAGAATGACTTATGGTACTAGGCGGAGCATTTGGTCTAAGAGACCACCTCACACATAGTAAGAACCTCCTGACAGATTTCTCTGTCTTTTGGTAGCTTACCATTTGATATACCAAAGAGGTCATGGATAACAGGGTAACCTCAATAGTCCTATAAGCAATTCAGATTTCCAAATAATTATGCAACATACAGTTTTCAACCAGCATTCGCTTTCAATTAAAAATTTCAAAAATTTCAGAGTGCATGTTTTAGAAAATAATGCAACTTGTAGATGATGAATGAATATGCAAGACCAGATTCAATATGCATGCACTAGATGAAACTAATAGCAAGATATGCAAGAATGCATCAAACCAGATATGCAGTAAGTTTCAAAATGGGACATGCAGAGAGATTACCTGAAAATTGTGAGAATGGGGTTTTCATTCTTGAGTGCCTTGGATCATTTCCCCTTTTATTCTAGTCCCAAGGCACACCTGTAAAACAAAGTTTATTTTGCACAAACAGGTACCCAGGAAGTCTTGGGTCCTGTCATGACATTATCACTCCTAGCAGGTTTTCTTAGCACATTTTTAACTTGATAGCAAGGAGCAGTAGTTTTCAGATCTGGGTTATGCACATTATTATGAGCATGAATTGTATGTGCATTAGCATGGAAATTTCTGTTATTTGTATTACCAAACTGTTTTCCATAATCAACACATTCAAAGTTTTTCTTTTTGAAAACCACTTTGTTCTTTCTAAGAGCATTTGTACTAGCAGGAAATCTATACTTTCCAAAACTGAAATTTTTCCTTTGTGCATGCCAACAATCAATGGCCCTGTGGCCATACTTTCCACATTCAAAGCATGAGATAGAATTTCTTTTAAAAGAACCTGGCCAGCATTCAGAGACCCTGTGACCAATTTTGTTGCAATTAAAACATATAATGTGCTGGTTCTTGTTAAAGACATGCTGATTTGCAAAGTGTTTTGTATGATATGAGCATGATTTTTCCTTACTACTTGCAAACCAACAATGAGCAGTAGTGTGTCCTACTTTATCACAATTAGAACATTTGACATTCCTTTTCTGACTAGACACAGATTTTCTAGCATGCTTGTTGTCATCTTTTTCCATCACAAAACAGTTACTCATAAGATGTCCATACTTACCACAATAATGACATGAGCCACTTGATTTCTTTAAAACATGGCATTTATCTGATGAGTTCTTAGCATGCAGATTGTTCCTTTGAATTTTTGATGTTTTATGATTTTTATTTTGTTTTTCTGTTTTCTTAGCCTTGTACTGAGGTGGAGATGAGATAGAAGGCTTTTCCTGTTCAGAGGATTTGACAAAGACAGTTTTCAGGTTGGCTCCATCAACCTTCCTCATGACTGGACTGTAACCCAGTCCTTCCTTGTTAAAGTTAATCTTTGTTCCCAGTATTTTCTGAACAATGGGCTGTTTGTCTTTTGATGTAGTGGCTACATTTGAAGTATTTACAAAGGATGTCATTACTTTGTTCTGCAAGGCCTTCTTATTGAGATTATTGTAGCCCAACCCTTCCTTTTTGACATTGACTTTTACACCTAGCAGCTTGTCTAGGTTTTTCTGCCCATCAACAAATTTAGACAAGGAAGCTTTCAAATCCTGAATTTCATTTTCAAGAGATGCAATGTGTATTTCATAACTAGTGATCTCTTGTTCACTACAATTGACAGCTTCATTCAAAACCTTGTTAGCTGTTTTGTATTCTTCAATTTCCTTTCTTAGCTCATCTACCTCTTCAGTCTCGTTTGTACAGATAGCTTTCCCTTTTTCCAATGTGAGAAGTCTTTCAGACATGGCACTGTTTAACAGTTTTAATTTTTCAACTTCTTCTTTAAGCTTATCATTTTGAATTAACTCATTTATTAGAAGCTGATCTTCTGAGTTAACCATGGTTTCTCTCCTAGCTTCAAACTCCCTCAAATCCTTTTGTTGTTTTTCAAAATCTTTCTGTAATTCCACGTTCACAGATTTTATGGCATTAAAATTTTCAATCAGCAACTCATTCTCTCGTCTAAGTTTCTTTAGTTGTTCATCATTTTCTTTAGAGAGCTTTCTGAGGAAGTCATCTTCAGATTTTAAATTGTTCAACTCAGAGTGAACACATTCAAGTTCCTTCTTCAGTTCTGCATTCTGGTTTTTATACATATGATTATCAGACAGACATGCATCATGAGATTTCTTCGTACTTGAACAATTTTTACATGGAGAGCTAGAACTATCTACCCGAATACTCTTTTTCAACTTTTTATACTGTTTTCTTAACAGTTCATGAGATTCAAATAATTCAGCATATGCATTCTCCCAATCTTCTAGAGAGAAATTCTCGAAGATATTTACCTCATCATCATCATCTTCTTTAGTTTGATTGCTGCCTTGATTGCTGGCACTTTGATTTCTTCTGTTGGCCATCATGCATCTGTCCACATCTATCTCCTGAGTTCGCTTCAGTGCATCCATAATATCTTTAGCAGAACTGGATTCAAAGAAACATGAATGAAAAGCTCTATCAGTAGCTGCCTTCATTAAATTTATTGCTATCTGATTTTCTTCATGCATGGATTTGTGACTGTCAGTCCATTTGGACTTTTTCCTAGGTAGTTCATGAGGACCATGTGAAATTACTTTCCATAGGTCTGGATTCACAGATTTAACATAATTCTTCAAAACAGCGAACCATGCATCAAAATGCGTACCACTGAAGATCGGTGGATGGGCCATGAGAACACACAGATTAACGCACAAGAATATTGATGCACTAAAAGGAAATAAGCACCTAAGATTGCAAGATCGATCTGCAGGTTGCTGGACCTTGTAAGCAGACACCCGCTCTGATACCAACTGTTAGGGTGCTTGGCCCGGATACAGAGGTGGGGTGAATGAATCCTTCTACGAATAATGGCCAAATTTAATAACCGGATGCTAGATAAAGAAACAGAATGGAACCAATTCTATTCAACTCAAATACAATCACATTGAGCGCACCTATTCAAGCATCTAGCGGAAGCAAACCAGACAATCAAGCCACTGCTCAATAGATTTTTAGGTGGTTCGGTCCTTCAGACCTACATCCACCCCTCACTCCCAACCGGAGTGAGGCTTCACTAGCGAACGCTAGAACCAAGCAGACTCAGTCTGCAAACAGTTACTGCCACACAGCTTGACCAGGGGAACAACCTCCCCTCTTCCTCCCAACCGGAGGGAACCCACAAGTAGCTCCCAGCTACTTGCAACTGGAGATCAGATCTCCCTTCCTCCAAACCGGAGGGAACACGACCTCAGACCAGAGGATCGGAAAGCACAGCAAACCAGAAAACAAAGGAAAAACAATAAACGAAAATAACTTCAGCAAACAGAAGCTGAAACACGAAATGCACAATTTGGCTCCTAACAGAGCTGACTGGCCTGGATCTGATCCACGGTCCAGTGAAGACAGATCTTCAGGTAAGCTTCTTTCTTCTTCTCCAAGAGTTTGGTATCAGAGCCAGAAAAAAGGGGGAGATTGTTGAGTATTGTTGAATCTTTACATGTTTTGATGATGACAACACTATAAGTCTTAGTGGTGTTCAAAAATATGTCTCTGTGGAAAATTAACACAAATATTTTTCTGTGAAGAATAAACTTTCATTTCACTTTAGGTATTTTTAAGGACTGTCTTCGTGTTAGTTGGCACTTCGTCATGTTTGTGTATAACACCTCGTGTTGAACTGTTTGTCTTCGTGTCGTTTTAATTTTAGTATTGTTTGTATTTCCAATACGCTGTGTCGTCTTCTCTTACCGCGTGTTGTTTATGTTTACTGTCCTTCAGGTCGTGCGTCCGTGTTGTTTTCACTACATTGCGTGTCATTTTTCTCTGTAGTGTTTTTATTCAGTGACACGTCGTGTCATTGATCTTTACTTCGTACTGTTTTCACCGTCTTCATGTTGGTCTTTCTCATTAGACCTCGTGTCGTTCTCGCTTTGACCACACTTCTTTGTTGCTTTACGTACACCTCGTGTCTTGCTTGTTTTCAACTCCATGTCAATTCTTGTACTTCATCTTGGTGTTGTTTTTCAACTCGTGTCGGTTACTGTTTCGACTTCGTGTTATTTTCAACCCGTGTCGATCACTGTTTCGACTTCGTGTTGTTTTCAACCCCTGTCGATTACTGTTTCGACTTCGTGTTGTTTTCAGTATGTGTCAACTTCATCTTCGTGTCATTTTTACCTCGTGTCGTGTTACCCCGTGTCAATTACTGTTTCGACTTCGTGTCGTTATCAGTCCGTGTCTCTCTTATGTTGAAATCACACCTCGTGTTGATTTCTGTTCTCAACTTCGTGTCGTTTTTACTTCTTGTCATTTTGACTTCGTGTCAAATCACTATTCTGTCTTCGTGTTGTTTCTTTGTATTCTGTCTTCGTGTTGATCTTTCATTTTTTAGACTTCGTGTCTTTATCACATTGACCACACTCCGTGTCGCTTCTCCTCTCATAACTTCGTGTCGTGTTTTCTACACCTCGTGTCGTTGTCTCCTTGTGTCTTCACCTCGTGTTGTTTTCGTCTCTTCGTGTCGGGTTTGTTCTAGTGCGTACAGGACATCGCAGCACCTCGTGTTGCTTCCTGTTTCACTTTCGTATCATTTGTCTTGTTGCTTCTTCGTGTCGTTTTTACTCTTCCTAATCCTCGTGTCTCTCTTGTGTTGAAACCATACTTAGTGTTGGTTTCTGTTCTTGTCTTCGTGTCTTCGCGTTGTTTTTCTGTTTACTTTTTTTTTTGTCGTGTCCACTAACCTCATGCAGTTCTAGTTCTTATGGCACTCAATATTAATGGTTCT
The DNA here is from genome assembly GCA_022559845.1 of Amorphophallus konjac. Classification (NCBI taxonomy): domain Eukaryota; kingdom Viridiplantae; phylum Streptophyta; class Magnoliopsida; order Alismatales; family Araceae; genus Amorphophallus; species Amorphophallus konjac. The sequence continues at coordinate 124,906,836 of CM040125.1, forward strand.
TATCTTGTTGCAGGTCCGAGGAAGAACATTCATCAGTGTCTGGGTGCACATGATCCGATACTGAAGGAACAAATACAAAAAAGGGCACGTGGCAGGAAGGTTCTGGATCGAGCGTGGGAGGCACACGCGTTTAGTGCCCTATCCATTTGCTGCCACTATAAATAGAAACCTTCGCCCACCGATGAACGGGATGAGAGCCAAGAAAGAAAAGGCAGTGCTACAGAGAGCTCGATCCAGCAGAAGAAGAAAAATTGAGAGAGAGAGAAATAGTGCTCGTGTGAAAGAGGAAGAGAGTTTAAGAGAAAGAAAAGAGAGATAGAGAGTGAGCGAGAGAACTCGTGGAGAAGAAGAAAGAAGCTTACCTGAAGATCTGTCTTCACTGGACCGTGGATCAGATCCAGGCCAGTCAGCTCTGTTAGGAGCCAAATTGTGCATTTCGTGTTTCAGCTTCTGTTTGCTGAAGTTATTTTCGTTTATTGTTTTTCCTTTGTTTTCTGGTTTGCTGTGCTTTCCGATCCTCTGGTCTGAGGTCGTGTTCCCTCCGGTTTGGAGGAAGGGAGATCTGATCTCCAGTTGCAAGTAGCTGGGAGCTACTTGTGGGTTCCCTCCGGTTGGGAGGAAGAGGGGAGGTTGTTCCCCTGGTCAAGCTGTGTGGCAGCAACTGTTTGCAGACTGAGTCTGCTTGGTTCTAGCGTTCGCTAGTGAAGCCTCACTCCGGTTGGGAGTGAGGGGTGGATGTAGGTCTGAAGGACCGAACCACCTAAAAATCTATTGAGCAGTGGCTTGATTGTCTGGTTTGCTTCCGCTAGATGCTTGAATAGGTGCGCTCAATGTGATTGTATTTGAGTTGAATAGAATTGGTTCCATTCTGTTTCTTTATCTAGCATCCGGTTATTAAATTTGGTCATTATTCGTAGAAGGATTCATTCACCCCCCCTCTGTATCCGGGCCAAGCACCCTAACAACTGCCAGTAAAGAAGATTTAGCATTTTTATGGCATCGTAGGTTAGGCCATGCGAGTTATACTATTTTGCATAAACTAAACAAGCATAGTATGGTTAGAGGACTCCCTGAAGTCTCTTTTAAAAAGGATAATAAATTTTGTAATGCATGCGTTCAGTCCAAGTTGACTAGAAAATCATTCAAATCTAGGACAGAAAACCTATCCACTAAACCTTATGAACTGATACACATGGACCTATTTGGGCCAACCAGGTCTGTCAGTTTATCAGGGAAGAGGTATGGGTTTATCTTAGTAGATGATTTTTCTAGGTATACTTGGGTATATTTCATGTCACACAAGAATGATGCATTTTCAGAATTTCAGGAGTTCTGTATTAGAATAAATCAGAAAATTGAAAATATTTTGACTGATCATGGAGGTGAGTTTGAAAACTCACACTTTGAATAATTTTGCAAGTCTAGTGGGATTCATCATAAGTTCTCCTCACCCAGGACATCTGAGCAGAATGGTGTTGTCGAGAGGAGGAACAGAACTCTAGTGGAGAAGGGCCGAACACTTCTAGTTGAAGGTGAACTGCCAAGAAAATTTTGGGCTGAAGCAGTCAACACAGCCTGTTATGTAATTAACAGGGCAATGGTAAGACCTTCTACCCAGAAAACCCCCTATGAGATTTTGAAAGGTAAGAAACCTTCAATTGTCCATTTCAAGGTCTTTGGTTGTAAATGTTTTATACATATAAATGATAAGAGGGACCTTGATAAATTTGAGCCAAAAGGTGAACCAGGAATTTTTCTTGGTTATTCTGAAAACACCTGAGCTTATAGAGTGTTCAACTTAAACACAAAAATTGTTGAAGAATCTCCACACATTATCTTTGATGAATCCTTGATGGAAACTAACCATGGTCATTGCAAGAATGAAGATGGGAACATTTTAAAAGATGATAACTCTGCAGACCAGTCTGATGGTGAGGAAGAAAAAGAGGAGCATAATGAAGAAGAACCTGAAGTTCAGGGGGAGGTAAGTGAAATTCCTGAAACTCATATTGTTAATATCATATATCTTAAAGATCACCCTGTGAATAATGTCATTGGCAATCTGAATGATCCCCCTAGGACTAGAGGTCACTTTAGAATTCAGGATGAATTAAATACATATGCTCTTGTCTCTCAAATTGAACCCAAGTCCGTTGAATGTGCCCTCAAGGATGTGCATTGGATTAATGCCATGCATGAGGAGCTTAATCAGTTCGAAAGGAACAAGGTGTGGCACTTGGTCCCACCTCCTGATCATGGAATAGTCATAGGGACTAAGTGGGTATTCAGGAATAAATCTGATGAATTAGGGAATATTGTTAAAAATAAAGCCAGACTTGTTGCTCAGGGGTATAACCAGGAGTTTGGTATTGACTTTGAAGAGTCATTTGCCCCTGTAGCCAGATTAGAAGCTGTTAGGATTTTATTGGCTTATGCATGCTCCCTAGGAATAATCCTCCAGCAGATGGATGTAAAATCTGCATTCTTGAATGGGGAAATTAGTGAGGATGTCTATGTAAGACAGCCCCCTGGGTTTGAATGTCTAGATTTCCCTAATCATGTTTACAAATTAAATAAAACTCTCTATGGTCTTAAGCAAGCTCCCAGAGCTTGGTATGACAAGTTGAGCAAGTTCCTTACTGATCAAAATTTCACTAGAGGAGTAGTTGATCAGACCTTGTTTACAAAGGTGAGTCATTCTGACATTCTTAATGTACAAAGTTATGTGGATGACATTATTTTTGGATCAACTAACCCCAAATTGTGTGAGGAATTTTCTAAAACAATGACTAATGAGTTTGAAATGAGCTCAATGGGTGAGCTCAAATTGTTTCTTGGACTACAGGTTACACAAACAAAGGATGGAATGTTTATCACTCAGTCCAAGTACACAAGGGATCTACTTAAGAAATACAAGATGGACAACCTCAATGAGATAGCTGCTGCAATGGGTACCTCTACAAGCTTGGATGAAGACACTAAAGGTAAACATGTTGATCAAAAGCTATACAGAGGTATGATCGGATCCCTTCTCTACTTAACAGCATCTAGGCCTGATATTCAATTTGCTGTAGGATTATGTGCTAGGTTTCAGGCCAGTCCTAAAGAAACTCATCTTAAAGCAGTAAAAAGGATTTTTAGATATCTGCTAGGCACCCAAGAGCTAGGATTATGGTATCCTGCTAGGTGTGAGTTAGAGCTTCTAGCTTACACTGATGCTGATTATGCTGGGTGTCGAGTAGATAGAAAAAGTACTAGTGGATATTGTCAATTCCTTGGTGGCTGTCTAGTATCTTGGGCATCTAAGAAGCAACACACTGTAGCCTTATCTACAGCTGAGGCTGAATATGTTGCAGCTGGTAATTGTGCTGCCCAAGTACTATGGATCAAGCACCAACTAGATGATTATCAGATAAAACTGGAATGTATTCCAATTTTATGTGATAATACTAGTGCCATATGCCTTGCTAAAAATCCTGTTCATCATTCTAGGACTAAACACATAGAGATAAAACACCATTTTCTTAGAGATGCTGTGAATAAAAAGGAAATCGAACTGAATTTCATTGAAACAGACAAACAAATTACTGATATCTTTACTAAGCCACTTGGAAATGAAAAGTTTAAATTTCTTAGAAGAGAACTTGGCTTGTGTAAGTTTCAGTATGATGAATAAAATTTTCAGTTGTTTTGAATAAAATTTCTGATTTGGACTTGCATCTGATAGCTTGTATAAAACTCTGTGAAGGTTGAATGGTGCAACAGACTCATGATCATGCATGACACTCATATTGTTTTCTCATGATCATCACTGCATGTCATTTAGTTATGAATGTGTCTAAAATCACATGCATATAGAACTATTTTGCACTACATTTCTCTGCATAACCCTGGTGGTTATATTACATGATAGTGCAGTCTGAATAAGCATGAACTTCAAAATCATTTGTTCAGTATTCATTTGCAAAACTGCATGCATATAGACAGGGGGAGTCTTGTCAGAAATTCAGGGTGAACTGCTGCGTCGACGCTGGTCTACTGTGGCGTTGACGCAGTGAACTAGATCTGTGAATGCCTCTGATTCTTATTCTGATGAGTTGACGCTGCAATAGCGTGGAGTCGACGCACTGATATTATCTCAGTGTTTTATATTGTTGCCTCTTCAACAGATGCGTGGACGCCTTGAACTCCCAGCGTCGACTCTGTTCATTCATCCTTTGACTCTGAATGATTGAGTCTGACAGTATGGCAATCTTTTAGTCAGTTCTAATATTAAGCAATAGAAAATAGACTTCTTCCCTCATAAGAACTTTAATTGCTTAAAGACTGACTTAATGGTTTAAATTTTATAATCTTTAGAGTTGAAAGACTACAATCAGTAAATAAGGATGCTGAAAATTGATAAAGCACTCAACCCTCATCTTATTTCATGTCAGACAAAGCTAATTATATCTGAAATCTAGAAACTCATCTGCAATCATGTTAGAGAAACTAAGTATGTGTATTGTCCTTAAACAAGTCATTCTGAAACAAATAAAGGACAGCTAAGAAAGATATTGAAAAATATTGAAAATTAATTGAAAAATAGCATTGGCAGAGTAATGATTGGTAAATCACTGAGAAACCGAGTGATCCATCAAAGAAGTGGACAACACTCATGTCATGAGGTGTATCAGCTATCTCTGTATAAAATGATCAAAACAGTATGTTGGTTTCACTGAGTACCTGGGGGTAACTGGCGTCTGATAAACGTGTACCCTCACACAAAAAGGTGTAAATCAGTTCTATTGAGTTTGATCATAGGCAAAATGGTCCATCATGTTGAGTATCTAGGGGTATTGGCATCTGATAAACGTATACCCTTACGTAAAAAGACTTATGGTACCTAAATGCCCTAAATGAAATAATATTGAAAATGCTGTTCCTTCAAAAGAAATTTCATGGATGTCAATTTGTTTAATTTCAATACATGACCTGGTATCTCTTATCACATTCTACTGAGTCTATGAAAGTAAGATATTCCGAAACTGAATCTCTCATGTAAATATGATTCTAGTTTATTATTTTATCATGCACAGCTACCTTATCCAATGAATGTAGTGCATGAACTCTCATTTGTATAACCTTTAAACCAGAACTTCACTTTCTAAGCAGTTTCTCAATTCATATGACTGAAGGTTCTGTGCTCTAGCTGCTTAATTTCTGAACTACCTGCTAAGAATGCCAGTCAGTTGATTCTTCTTGTTCCTTCCCTTGCATCTTCTTTCCCTCCTCTTTGTTGATGGCAAAGGGGGAGAATATATTGTCTATTTGATGAATTCATTCCAGGGAAGTGTATGCATCATGTCTATGGCAAAGGGGGAGATCTTGTGAGCAGAGAGTTGTGTTCATGTCTCAGCATGTCATACATAGCATCTGCATGACAAATCTGAATAACAAAACATGTCCTTCATCAAAAATGCATCTGCACAACAGGATGTTGCTATTCTATATAATAGGGTGTTGCCATCATCAAAAAGGGGGAGATTGTTGTGACCCCTCTGTGTTGATGATGTTGACAATAAGTTTTACTTCATTGGCAACAGCTTGTTTTGATTGATTGGCAACTGTTATTATTTTGATGAAATTATTTTTATCAGGTTATCTGTGTATATAATGTAGTCAGAGTCTATATATTGTTATGCCCATACTCACAGGTCTACACAGTGCATTGCAGCATGAACATAGAGTCTATACCTTTCCTTGTTTAGTCTGGACAGTAGTGGGTCGACCCTCTTCTCAGATGGGTCGACGCCCCCAGAGTGAAGTCTATACACTGTCTGTCTGTCTTGTGTCTCATGCAGCGTCTTAGGCATTTTGTTAAAGTCTATACAGTGCTGCTCACATGAACACTCAAGTCCATACATCGTGAAGTCTGCACAGTCTGACACCCAATGTCTATACATTGCTCATTCAGCATTGTCAAGTCTACACATTGGTCGGTGCCAAGTCTGTACAGCGAGCGTCTCATTGGTGAAGTCTGTACACTCACCAGTTGAACTTCAAAGTCCATACATTGGACTGTAGCTTGCACGAAGCTAAGCCCATACATCGCTCAAGTCTGTACAGAGTCTAGCTTCTTAGTTAGTGTCTCATGCATTCGAGCAAAGTCTGTACATCGGCCTTTCAGCAAGTCTGAACATCGTCTATCTCTGTTAGCGTCTCAGGCATTGGGCAAAGTCTATACATCGGACTGTTACAGCAAGTCTGTACATTATCCGTCTCAGTTAGCATCTTATGCATTGGGGCGAAGTCTATACAACCGACTGTTCAGTTTGTGATCAAGTCTGTACAGTCACTAAGTCTGTACATCCTCTAGGCGCTCACGAAGTCTATACATTGGTTTTCATTTCAAGTCTGTACAGACTTTGGTTTGTGCAAGTCTATACAACCGACTGTTCAGCTTGTGACCAAGTCTGTACAGCCAGGGCGACTGTTAAGTCTATACATTGATCATTACCTATGTTCTGAACTGAACTGAGTAAGTCTATACATTCCTCATATCTTTTACCTACACTCAGTTCAGTAAGTCTGTACATTGGTTGCTTTACCAACGTTGCCTTGACAAAGTCTACACATTGGAAGTCTGTACATCTTTCGTGAAGACTGAACAACGAGCAAGTGTATACATTGGACGAGTCTGCATCGTGCATCAGTCCTGAAGTCTATACATCGTCTGTCTTCATTCGAGTCTCATGAAGTCTGTACATCGTGCATCAGTCATGAAGTCTACACATCGTCTGTCTTCATTAGAGTCTCATGGAGTCTGTACATTGCACTCGCCTTCACATAGTCTATACACTGAAGTCTATACATTGCATTCACGTTTCACATAGTCCATTCACGAAGTCTGTACATAGCATTCACGTTTCACAAAGGCTATACATCATGAAGTCTACACAAGGCATTTCATCTTATAAAGTCTGTACAGAGTTCTTCACTTAACCTGATAATCTGATACTCTGTCTGACAGGGATTCGTTACTGAGATTGCTGACATGGCTCGTGATCCCAGGAGGACGAGGTGACCAGATGATGCCACGTGGATGAAAGCACCTCGGATCTGGCAAATTCCTTGGGCGGGAAAACGTGGAAGCCACGCGCCCTTATCCAATCTGCTGCTGATATATATAGAAGTCTTCATCTTCTGTTGAAGGCACATCGACCAGTGGCAAGTCTATACAGTGAGACAAACCTGAGGCAGCAGAGAGCCACCGTGATCCAAAGAGAAGAAAAGCAGAGAAGAAGAAAAAGAGAGAAGAAGAAAGTGTGAGAGATGAGTTGAGAGAGTTATATGAGAGCATGTGAATCAGTCTCTTGGTTCACATACCAGAGCTGATGTTGCTCAATTTGAGCTACAGTCGTTTTGGTTTTCATTCCATTCGATTCTGCATTTCTTACTTTTCAGTCTTTGTTATTTTTCTTTTGAAAACTCTTGTTCGATCAAGCTGTTAGTCAGTGGTGTCAAGCTGTGAGGCAGCGGTGTGCAGAGGTGTTACCTCTGGTCGGCTAAGCTGTAGAGCCCAGCATAGCAAGCTGTGAAGCTCAACTGTTGCAGAGGAGATTCCTCTGGTCGGGATAAGCTGTAAGCCCAGCCGTTGTTGGCAAGCTGTAGTGCCCAGCAGATTGAAGCTGTGTATCAGCAGTAATCCACATTCGAGTTGAATGTGGGGTGGACGTAGGTCAGATTGACCGAACCACCTAAAATTCTTTGTGCCTCTCGTGTGGTTGCTTGTCTGTCTAGCAGAGTTTATCTCTATTATCCGGAGCATTGACTGTGTTTGATCAGTGTTCTTTTAATTCCGCATCTGAATCTAGGCATAATTTTTTATTGGCCAGCTGATCTATTCACCCCCCCCTCTAGATCCACATTCTATGGTGAAAGAGCCTTCCATCTAATTTCAACAGGAATGAGGCTAGAGGTGGACACTCCGGGGTGGGGTCACTCTCAAAGGAAGGAGACGGCTCAATGACTCACTATCAATCACCGCGGAGTCCCTTTATGTGACTGGATCCGAGACGTTGAAGTGGAGATGATCCCAAATTTTGACAAGTCTACAACGTACTCATTAGACCCGACTTGCCTCACACTCGAAAGGGGCTGACATCGGGCTTTGCAATAGACCGACTCGACTTCGATGTATGTAGACTCCTAACAAACTGTACAAAGAAAACACACTATTATGTCCTAGACAATCCTACTGCTATGCAGACCCATGCATATGCAATGGAGGACCAGGACATTCGAATGTGTGCCATGCATACATTCGATGCAATCGGTGATTGACGGAATGAGGAACTCCTAGACATACTAATATGTCCCTAGCATGCGGCTGCCTGTTGGATTTGGGAGACTTGGGAGGGCTAGGAGAGCCAAAGTTACCTTCTTCCTCACCCCTATATGTATGTATCTCTCACCAGTGAACGGGCTTGATGGGTGTAGATGGTCCGGCCCGTGGGGAAGGGGTGTGATAGTGGACTCCCTCAAAGAAGTGGAGTAGATGTGGTGGGTCAAAGAGTTCACTAGAGAAGGGATCGAAGGGATCAAAGAATGTGTGACCCCTCGAGCTGGGTTCCCATAGGTCACGGTCCCATGTTTGGAATTCTTGAAGGTGTAGGTGGTCACCTTCATGCACTAGGGTAGAGGGGACGGTGGTCTCATATAGAAGGTATGGTTCCTCCCTCGGGATAAAGGGAATGAAGTTGGGCTCGACCGACATGGGGAGGAATAAGAGAATCTCCGTGGTGACACGACCCACGGTGCACATGGAGGTAATGGACCCTAAGGCAGGGTGGGTGAAGCTACGACTTGTGAGTTGGTCGAAGCCTCGGGCCAACATATACGTCAATTTCATTTGCGAGTCTAATCCCATAATAAGGTCATCCAATGTATCAATGTGGTGACTAGACTGGAATGTGGTATGAAATGAGTTGACCGGCACTAAAGGTAGTGTAGGGTCCATGGATGGGTAACAAGGCGGTCTAGGGACCAAGCCTATCTTGAGCCAACTAAGTAGTGGCTCGGAGATGAATAGCTTTTCCGTTAGAAACACAGGTAGCTATGGCTGAGATGGCTCCAAATGAGGTTGCTCCGAATAAAGATCGGAAGGTGAGGGTGGCAAAGGATCTCAAGGGGAAGGGTTCCCCAATTGTGGTGGATGAGGTCGCGGGACAGAATCATCCTGCCTCGTGGGCTCATGTGGAGAGGTAGATGCTCACCGAAGGGCAGCATCAAACCTTGACTCGAATGGCTCAACCTCTAGAGCGACCTGATATGAATGCTCCAGAGTGGTCACGTCGCGGCAAAGCAATTCAAACTGATAGTGAAGCCGCAAACCTCTCCTGAACTAAAATGCAGTCGTGGTGCTCTTCTCTCCAACCCCATATCCCAACCGGTACTCATCAAAGTCCCTAATGTACTCTGACACATACTTGTTGCCTTGGACGGGCCTGATCGAGGCTTCCTCTAGGGTGGGGACTTGTGTAACAAGACCTTGGATAGTTCGGTCGGTAGCGTCCATCCTATCCTTCTCGGCGTTAAGCCTAGCCTCGGCATGGCAAAAATATTCTCGTATATCTCGGTCACGCTTGTCCATCAATCCATGAGAGTGTGTATCATTTTAGTTGGGACTTGAGCGTAGGGATTGGCCATAGTTGCGAATAAGTGGGTATTCAAGAGACTCTTTTCTATTTTTCTTTTTTTATGCAAAACTAATGGAAGCACCTAGACACTCTACATGGTGACAAGGGGTAAAATGTGGCCTTAAATACAAACCTATACTCAACCAGTATCCGGTACGTGGCGGAGGTGTGATCCGAAGACCGAACTCACGCAAGTGTGCAACCTTCCCAATAGGTGTAACTTATCGTTCCGGGAACACCTTTTGATATACCGGGTATAGGAATGTAATGCGACACCTTGGACCGACTAACCGATTACCCTAGACTCGACTTAGCACTGATACCAATTTGATGCGGGACGAAACGTGAATCTGGGACACTAGCTCGCGGACGTCCCTAAGCGAGGGAAACGCGTGGATCTGCGCGGTTGAGAAACCGACAATGAGTCTCGGGTATCGGCTTTTTCGCGTGCTCGGATCGAGTCACGGGACAGTTTCCACTCACTCACTCTTGCAGCGGTGATAAAAATATGACGAGCTACGTTCCTATCACTCATGTAGCGACATAAAGAAACATATACGAGTAAAGCAAATGCCAAGTGGGGAGCGAACACGATACCTCCACGCTCCAGGCGTGGGGAAGACGACCCCGGCTAAAACTCGTACTCCCGGTGTACAGTAAATAAATAATTACAGTAGTGAATTTAATTGACCACTCCACGCAGGGAGATAAAGGGCTACACACACATGCCGGGAGCATCGAATTTGGGTTGACGGGCAGCAAGGTGGCGGGTTCCGGGCGACGGTGGGCAACGGCTCCGATTCTGCGATTTGCTGGCCGGTAGGATAGCGAACACGGACGTCCAAAGGGACGTCGACCTCCTGGGATCTGCTAAAGGCGGTGGTGCACCGGGACGGTGGCGGAGGGTCCCTGGTCGACCCCCGGGAATGGCGGTCGCTGAAGCTATCCCGGCGTATTTTTGCTGGAATTATATGGTGACTGCTTTGCTGGCCTTTTCTCGGGACAAGATTGCGCGACCCGGCGAAAAGAATTTTTGTGCCCAGATCCGGAGGCGGATCGAGAAGAGACCACCGCCGTTGGATAGAGGACTCAAAGGGCTACAACATATAATTATTTCATGTCCATCCAGTAGAGGGATTAGAAATGAAAATTACTGTTCCCCAGGTATTTCTATTGGCTCAGATTACAGACAGTCAGGACAGAACAGGATCTGCCTGAGAATGAATTTTGACGGACAAAAAAATGATGGATCTAGACTCTGGGAAAATTATGATAGAAAGAGAGGATGTGAGAAACACGCATGATTTTTTTGAAAATTTTTGGAGGTGGCTAAGGGGACGGGATAAATACAACAACAGACTACTATCCTGGAGATCTGCTGATTGACAGACTGTCAAGGGTGGAACTAAAATACTTGGAAAAATATCAAACAGTGGCGGATTGACACGAAATTTAAATTGGGAATGGCTAATAAGGAGGGGGATGATCTCTTAAATTTTCAAGACCATCAGACTCACAGATTTGGAGGACAAACCTTTTCTTTCAGCTTCTGTCCTGGATCTCGAAATCCTGGACAGCAGGGTAAGGAGATGGTTGTGGCGGCTCGACGGCGGCACGAATGGAGGTGACGACGACGGTGGCTGGAAGTCGCATCCAGCAGAGGTGATAGATCTTGGAGTCACACCAAGATTAGGGCTTCACACCCTAGAAAGGGGCAGCAATCACTACTGCAAGGGGAGAGGAGAGCGGGGCGCCCAAGGGCTCTTGGATTTTGTCAACAATTCTTTTCGTTAATTCTATGAAATGGGAAAATACAGAGGTTATATAGAAATGGAAAAAGGACCTAGACTACCCTCAGATCTAGGGTTAGGGAGGGGTAAATAAGGGATAGGATAATTAATCCCCATATGGTCAAATGACCAAAATAAAAAAAAAATACAACAATGAATAAACTATATTAAAGCGGGGGGGCGCCCCTTTGAAAATGGGAGGAGAATTTTGAATTTTCTCCCTTCTTGTCTCCTTGGTCCAAGTCCAACCTTGGACTTTGAACCAGCCCCACATGGCCCATGATCTTAGGTGGACCAATGGGAAAGAGGGTGGGGGACCCTATTGGACCTACTGGCATTTTACATAGAAATCCAAAGATTCCTAAAGACTAACAAATTAATTGGCTTATAATGCCTTACAATTACAAACCCAATTAGCCAAGGATATAAATGTAAACAAAAGGACACAAATGTAAAAATAAAATGTTAGTGCCTGATTTTGATTCCCATCATCGAACCGGGCTGACCGAATCCTTACAGTGGTATCAGAGCCAGGTTGCGCTCTGATCGATGCAATTTCTCCGTATAGAATCATGTATAGGGGCTATTTTCATGATCTTCAATTATTATGAGGGGAACGGGATGCTGGGCATCTTTTATTCCCAGGAGTGAAAAGTAACTTTGATTGTTGGAACAGCAAAAAAAAATGCGCTGGGCGCAATGGGCCGCACAGGGCGCAGGGCGCAGGGCGGCCTGTACGCGGACACTGGCCCGCCACACAGGCGGGCACCGTAGTCGGCGCCCGCCAAGTGTGCGGGCGCACGTGGCGTGGGCCCGCCAGGCGGGCGACGCCGCCTGGCGGGTGCCCGCACCCTCCCCCGCGTGGGCGTGCCCACCCACCGGCTCCACGTGGGCGGCCGCACCCCTCACGTAGACCCGCCAGAAATTTTTTTAAAAAAAAAATTGTTAACTCTTCCATGTAATTTATTGTTCCATTAGTTCATATAATATCTTAATATGCATATGGGCACATTAAATTAATTTAATTGTTATGTCAAATGTTAATTATCTTTTCTCAATATAAAAATTCAAATCTTAAATGATATTTAACTTTTGAATTTAATGAGTTAAGATAATTATTACTTTATTTGAGATAATAGTGTAATAATTAAAGATGGTCATGAGAAATTTAATATTTTGAATTTTTAATTATTAGATAATTGTTAAATTTAATTTTTTGAATTTCATTAAAAATAATGATAGAAAATTCAAATTTTTAAATTTTTAATTCTTAGATAATTATTAAATTCAAAGTTTAAATTTTATACAAATGATAATTGAGGATAATTATATTATTTAAATTTACTTTCAAATGAAATTATTGGATAATTAATTTGAATTTAAATTTAAATAATTAACTTATTTAAATTTATTTTTAAATTTGATTATTGGATAATTAAATTTGAATTTAAATTTTAAATAATTATCTCAATTATCTGTATTATTTGAATTAGATTCAAATATGTATGCCCCTGCTATAAATGATGGTTCTATGTATGCTTCGCTTAATGTTACCTTGATTTGGCTTGCTTATATGTTTTAATTTTAGTTAATCCAACTTGGATTTTTAAAATCAAATAAAGTCAGTATGTTTTTGTTTGCGCATCCCACTTTTCAATCTAAATATAAGGATTATTTTTAAAAATAACCTTTGATTGATCTGAAATGTGTGGGTTGACAAGTGATCATGGACATAGCTAATGTAATTATTTGGGGTCTGCGAGCCTCCTTTCTCTCTCTGTTGAAATTCTTATGCACTTCTATCTCCCTTTACAGTTGTACTCGCCCTGAGGGCTTCTAGAATTTTATTGACATATAATTTAACTTTTACCGACCTACGTGCCGTGCAAAAGTTGTAATTCATGCGATGTTGGAGTATGAAAGCGTGGAGCACACCTGACGAGGATGATCCAGTTGCTTCGGAAGCGAGCCGGATGTCTTAGTAGTATTATGACTAGTGTCCATGATCACTTGCGGTTTAATTTGTGCATTGGATGAATTTACTTTGTGCAAACTACTAGGTACGGTAAATACATTGGATATATTATATTACCACCTAGGGTGAGATCAAGATAAAAATAAATTCCCTCACAATTTAATTTTAGATCTGGTAAGCATGGCTCTAGGAGTCATCGTGGCCCTTCATCATTATGGGGTGAATGAATGTCTTCATATCATGGAATTGGTGTACTTTCCACAAGGTCCATGAGTTTGGGGGCAGGATGCAACTCCAAGGCTAGGCCTCAATGGGGTGAGGAATTAAACTTGACCTTGGTGTGCTTTCCACAAGAGTCAGGTCATGAACTCATTGCTATGTAGTAATGGTGGTTAGATCTAACGGAAAGTATCCTTTGTTGTGCTTTCCACAAGGGGATGACTTCTCGGGGGATAAAATCGGATATTGCATTAGATGCAAGTGCCTGCTGATTGCCCTTGAGATGGGGTATAGCTTGTTGTACTTTCCACAATGTCTTACCTCAGTCTCGTTGGGATTCCGACCCACTAGGTTGATCTCGTTGATCTCTCATTCTATATATTAAGGGTTATATAGTTCGATCAAAAAATAGTGGGACTAACTAAGATAGAAAACCACATCTAAGTTAGAATTTGAACATATGCTAAGTTGTCTTTTATTTCTTATTCTAGATTACAATGTCGTCGTCCAACCCCCTCCGTGGCATCTTAGATGCCAACAAGCTGACCAGACCCAACTTCTCGGATTGGCTGTGTAATTTACGCATAGTCCTCACCGCCAAAAAAATAGCTTACGTGTTGGACACGGTTCATTCTGAGCCAGCTCCTGATGCCGATGAGGGCGATTTAATGACTTATGCCAAATGGTCAGAAGACTCGTCCCTTGCCCAATGTTACATGCTGACCTCTATGGCTCCTGAGCTGCAGAGGCAATTTAAAAAGACTGATTGTAGAAGCATACTTCTTAACCTACGCCAGCTCTTCGGGGAGCAGGGTAGGATTGAGAGGTATGATATCTCCAAGAAGCTTTTCAGGACACGGAAGTCAGAGGGTGCTTCAGTACAGGCTCATGTACTGAAAATGATGGAGTGGATTGTGAGACTCAATACACTGGGGTTCAAGTTGGATCTTGAAATGTGCTTTGATCTTATTCTCCAGTCATTGCCTGATTCCTTTTCTCCTTTCATCATAAACTTCTACATGAATATAATTGAAGCAACTCTCCCAGAGCTGCTCAACATGTTTAAAAGTGCTGAAGGGATAATGCAGAAAGATAAATCATCTTCTGTAATGATTGTTGGCCGGGCCAATAAGAAAAGGAAGGCCACCCAGATATCCACCAAAGGTGACAAAGGGAAGGGGAAGAAGAAGGCCAAGGGTAAGGAAATCGCCAAAGTTGACAAAGGAAAGAGCAAGAAGAATGAAAAAGAAGAGAAGTGTTTTCGATGTGGAAAAACATGGCATTAGAAAAGGAATTACAAGGTAATTCTAAATGAAGGTATTTTTATCACAGACCTTAATTTGTCATATATGGAATCCACATCATGGGTATTGGATACTGGATGTGTATCTCATATCTGCAACTCTGTGCAGGTGCTGGCAAATAGAAGGCGGCTAGGCAAAAAGGAGATTGAGCTGAGGATGGGCAATGGAGCTTTAGTTGCTGCCAAAGTTATTGGGACTGCACGCCTCAGTTTACCTTCGGGGGTCATTCTGAAGCTGAATGACTGTTATTATGTTCCTAATATCATTAAGAACATTATTTCAATCTTTAGCTTGTATAACGTTGGATATACATTGGCTTTTAATAGCACTGGATGCTCTATAAGGAATAATGGTTTGGTGATAGCCAATGGTTCATTAGTCAATGGTCTTTATGTATTAGATACATACTCTAATGTTATGCAGTTTTCCAATGCTAATGAAGTGAATTCTACATATCTCTGGCATTACAGGCTTGGTCATGTAGGTGAAAAGAGAGTCTCTCACCTACACTAAAATGGGTATTTGAATTCATTCGAATATAAGCCATTTGATACCTGTGAGTCGTGTCTCATGGGGAAGATGACCAAGGTTCCCTTTAGTGGACATAGCAGCTCATACACTCGGATGTGTGTGATCCCGTGTCCATAGAAGCAAAAGGGGGTCACCTCTATTTCATCTCTTTTATTGATGACTTCTCGAGATATGGCTATGTGTATTTAATGAGACATAAATCGTAAGCCTTTGAGAAGTTTAAGGAATACCGGAATGAAGTAGAGAAATAGATTGGCAAGAGTATTAAGGCTCTTCGATCAGATCGAGGAGGAGAATACATTAGCCATGAATTCACTTATTATCTTAAGGGCAATGGAATTGTTTCTCAGTGGACTCTACCGTATACACCACAGCACAATGGTGTATCGAGGAGGAGAAACATGACCTTGTTAGACATGGTCTGATCCATGATGTCCATGTCCGGACTACCCTTGTCTCTTTAGGGCTATGCCTTAGAGATTGCAGCCTATTTACTGAATATGATCTCAAGTAAATCTGTTCCTTCTATACCATATGAGATATGGAAGGGTAGGAAACTAAATTTTAATCACATTAAAATTTGGGGGTGTTCTGCGCATGTGAAGAGGAACGATTGTGATAAACTTGAATCTAGAACCGATAAGTGTAGGTTCGTCGGATATCCAAAGGAGACTTTTAGATATTATTTCTATCACCCTTCTGAGCAAAAGGTCTTAGTGGCTAAGAGAGTTGTATTTCTAGAAAGAGAATATCTACTCCAGAAAAATAGTGGGATCCAGATAGAATTGAACGGGTCCAAAAATCACAACCTATAGACACAATATCATTAGATGAGACTGTATCGGTAGATCCTACTCAGAGTGAAACACAAACACTACGGAGATCTTGTAAACTACCAAGAGAACCTGAGAGATATGTTAGACATGTCTTAGAGGGGTCCTCTAAGGTATGCATCGATGAGGATGAAGATCCTCAATCCTACCAGGAGACAATTCGTAGCACAGACTCCAAGAAACGGCAAGAGGCAATGGATTCAGAGATCCAGTCCATATACACCAATAAAGTTTGGAACTTGGTTGATGTACCCGAAGGGAAAGTCCCTATCGACTGCAAGTGGATTTTCTAAAAGAAGATCGGTGCAGATGGACACATTGACACGTACAAGGCCAGATTAGTGGCGAAAGGGCATCGTCAAAGATAAGGTATTGACTATGACGAGACATTTTCGTCAGTGGCCATTGTAAAGTCAATCAGAATCTTTTTTGCCATTGTTGCATACCTGGATTATGAGATTTGACAAATAGATGTGAAGATAGATTTTCTTAATGGAAATCTGTTAGAAGAGGTGTACATGGTACAGCCTAAAGGATTCACCTCCATGCTTCATCCTAATAAGGTATGCAAACTTCAGAGGTCCATTTATGGATTGAAGCAAGCATCTCGGAGCTGGAACTTAAGATTTGATGAGGCTGTCAAATCTTTCAACTTCATTCAGAATGAAGATGAACCCTGTGTTTACAAGAAGGCCAGTGGGATCTCTGTGACCTTTCTGATCATTTATGTTTATGACATCTTACTCATTAAGAATGATGTAGAGATGTTGACATCAACTAAGTCTTGGTTATCCAAGACCTTCTCCATGAAGGATTTGGGAGAAGCATCCTATGTGCTGGGCATAAGGATCTACAGAGATAGATCTAAAAGGATGCTAGGATTATCCCAATCCATGTACATAGATACTATCCTCAAGAGGTTTAGGATGAAAAATTCCAAGAGAGGTCTCATTCCTATGAGACATGGAATTTGCCTATCTAAGGGGATGAGCCCTAAAACATCTGAGGAGGTGGCACATATGAATAAGGTACCCTATGCTTCGACCATAGGGTCAATGATATATGCAATGCTATGTACACGGCCTGATGTTGCCAATGCTTTAAGCATTGTCAGTAGATATCAGGCAAATTAAGGTGAGAAGCACTGTAAGGCAATAAAGGACATCCTTAAGTACTTGCGAAGGGCTAAGGATTTTTTTTCTACTTTATGGAGGAGAGGACATGCAGCTTAGAACTTACACAAACTCTAGTTTCCAGTCAGATCCAGATGACTACAAATCCATATCTGAATTTGTATTCATGTTGAATGGAGGGGTAGTCAGTTGGAGAAGCTCTAAGAAAGATACGACTGCAGATTCGACAACGGAGGCAGAATCTATTACTGCGGCTGAAGCTGCTAAGGAAGCCGTTTGGATGAAGAAATTCATCTTGGAACTCGGCGTAGTTCCCCAGATATCAACTCCCATCCCATTATTTTGTGATAATAATGGGGCCATCGCCCAGTTGAAGGAACCAAGATCTCACCAAAGGTCGAAGCATATTCTGAGGCACTTCCACCTTATTCGATAGATTGTTGATTGTAGAGATGTGGCGGTAGAGCGTGTACCGTCAGAAGATAATATCACAGATCCACTGACTTAGCCTTTGACATAGATTGTGTTTAAGCACCATCGGGATAAGATGGGACTCAAAGTTGTGGGTAATTGGCTGTAGTTCAAGTGGAAGATTGTTAGTATTGGTGTGCTACAGGCCAATTTCGGG
Source organism: Amorphophallus konjac (assembly GCA_022559845.1). Classification (NCBI taxonomy): domain Eukaryota; kingdom Viridiplantae; phylum Streptophyta; class Magnoliopsida; order Alismatales; family Araceae; genus Amorphophallus; species Amorphophallus konjac. The sequence continues at coordinate 124,924,929 of CM040125.1, forward strand.
TCGGGTAGGGTCGATAGTTGTACGATCTTATTCATTATTAATAAAGTGATATTTGTGATGTGACACGCCCTTGGACTTTAACAAGCAAGCATAATTCATAATAGTAACGGACCGAAATCGGCAGCCGCTCACCCGACACTCACCCAAACCCGGGGTAACTTGGCGATGCCAAGTGGAGGATGTGAGGGCTGGGCCCTTGCTGGTAGAGGGCTAGCAAGGCCAAGGGTTCTCCCGAGGGTACGGAGGCCCAATTCAATGGAGCCGACGTTGTGCCAAGGGCATGGGTTGCACTCTCTCCCACGGCGGTCACTCAAAGCAATGTGGCTTGAGGACCGGGCGCTCACTCTCACGAACCAGCGGAGCTTATGAACTAATATTGAAGGAACAAGGCATGCAAAGGAGAGCAAGGGTAGATAACTTACTTGACCGGCTTGAAGAAACCGGTCCCGCTCGGAGATGTGGGTGAGCGGGGAAGCGTGGGTTCCCCACACGCCGCGTCGGTGTAGCTTGAACCTGTTCTAAGTTTTACACCACTACGCCCCATGCAAGGGGGTTGAACATCAGGAAGGGAAGCCAAAATTACATTCAAACACTTCCTCCCACAGGGAGGGGATTTAAACCGGCCGGGCGGGGAGGGGAAAACTGAAATAGAAGCCAAACGGATGGACGACGCCGGTTCTGCGCGCCCTTTGGAACAGGGGACAGACAGTTGAAGTTGACGCTGCTGCGGTCACTCCTGAATTTTATTATCAATGAGACCAATGGGAAAATCTTCGGGGTTGGATCAGGTTGACGTCCAATTTTTATGGAATTTCCTGGTTGACGGTGCTGGTCGGGGAAGGGCTGCGAACAGGGATCCTGAGTTCTGGTCTGGACTGCTACGGTACCACAGCAGCTGAAAGAAGAGGCCGCCACGAGCGCTTCCAATCTCTGAATCAAGTGTGGCTAGAGTCGTTGAAATCTTTTTCGAGCCCTCTTCAAGATGAGATCTACGAGAATGCCATATGATGTTGGAGCAGATTGGGAGAACCCGAACAGTGGACAGGTGTCGGTTCAGTCCCAGAGGGGACAGAACTGCGCACCTGGGGGAGAAAAACGAGAAATCATAGCTCCGGATGCCGAACGGGGTTCCACTTCTTGATACTAAAAGTAGACTCGTTGTAGATGATCTCACCCAAGCACTGCCTCCAGATATTCAAGGTGATGGCCGTGGGAGCCTCTGCAAGACGCCTCAGGTTGACTATCTAGTAGCAGATGTGCAGTCCTGCAGTGAAGACTCCTCCGGACAGCCACGAACACAGAATGGGACGAGACCACCACCATCGTGAAGAAGACAGGGAGACGCTTCCGACAGTACCACCTGGGCCTCCAGGGATGCTAAGATGAAGCCGGGGTCACCTATGCAAGCTACTGGTACACTGCTGCCTGTGAACTGGCCTGTGTAGAGTGGTGATAGGTGATGAGAAATGGGGGTAGATGGGAAAGGAAATGAGGTGGATGTGTGTGAGGGCAACCCCTGGCTATGAGGGGGTCTAGGAGGGGGTGTTCCAAGGTGTGGGAGTGGTAGAATGGGGGCTGGAAGGAGGTCTAGGAGGTGGAGGGGGGGAGAGCTGCGAATTTGGTTGGAAGGGACAGAGGGAAAGTGTATTTGAAAATGGGTTTAAGGGTGGGATTAATTTCTGATCTTGGGGATGGGAAGAGGTGTGTGGGGAAGGTAAAGGGAGGGTTTGGGGAGTGGGGAATTCTCCCTTGGGAGATGAGAGGGTGCTTAGGGAAGGGGAGTGGGTGGTTGGTGGTTGGAGGGTGGAGTGGGGAGTGATGGAATCTCCCTTGGGGCTGGGGTGGAGTTAAGGTGGGGTGGTGGGGAGTTGGAGATGAGTTATTGGAGGGGGAAGAGAGAGAAAGGTGGTTGGGAGGAGAGGAGAGAGAAAGGGGCGTAGGTTTTAGAGAGAGAAAGTGGGGGAGAGAGAAAATGACTTTCTAGAGAGAGAGAGAGAGAGAGAGGGAGGGGATAGGGGCTTCTCACCCACTCAATTGCCTTCACACCAAAAGAAGAAGATTTAAGTTGGACACTAGAAAATTCAAATATTCATTCATTAACTTCAAATGGGGGGGAATGGGGTCCTATATATAGGCAACTCATATTTTACAAAAAGTCCCTGACTCTGGCTACAATGACAAATAACCAAGGGGGTAGGGGGCGCCCCTGGGCCTAGCCTAATGAATTGGGCCCATTAACTAATCTAATCAACCCTATGACACTTAACTTAGGTAGATGACTCATTAACCTATGTACATGACTCAAATAAAAGGAAAATTACAATAGTATGACTCAAATAAAAATGAGGAAATACAACATATGACTCAAGATAAATGACTAGACCATGTTGGACGCTTCCGGGGCGAGGAGACGAGCCGTGAGTGTGGGCACGGGATGTGATGTTCCCATCAATTTGAGCGTAAATGTGTAATTGTATATTACTCTACGATGTCCCTAGGATATGTGGTTGTAAAGTCAACCCGAGATAGGATCTCGATCATGAGACTGACTTTACATAGACACATACCTTGAACTATTTGTGGTTGGAGGGTAATCACTCGGGAACTTTGATTACCTATTAAACTAGTACGCATGATGTATGGGTGAGCAGTCACATGGTCACTGGTGCGGGGCACCGATACATGTGTGTAGGTGTACGTTCTCGGAGGATGTACGCTGAACTTATCTGCTATTGGATCTTAAGATGGTTGATTATACATAATGTCAACTGAAGATTCAATTGTCTCAGTAGCATCGTTGGTCCTTTGACCTGAGACATTGATTGGATCTTACATGAGGACTACAATGGTTTAATGAGTTGGATAAGTGACTTTAGCCACAAGTCATGAATTGTCAAGTCATTAACCATTTCAGGATACGTGTGAAGATCATCAATGGTCAAGAGGCGATCGCTCACTGTCGAGTATATATCAGACCGTTAATGTGTCATAACATTGACGCTACATTAAATCCCTGGTCAGGCTCGTGTGAGTTCATTTAGAATGGACGTCATACACTTTAAGGAGGGCATGGTCGAATGGCACGATCATGGGCTTTGACCGAAATCATACCCTCCATCGAACCAGACTCATAGAAGGAGAGAGGGATTATAGTGATGCGGCAACTGTAGACTTACAGGCACCGGACAGGGTGATTTGAACCTGGCGTCCTCTAGGATCACGTGGATTTGCTTGACCCAACGTGATCAAAGGTTCAAAATAAATTAAACTATTATTCGGCTCTAGTAGAAGCGAATAATGAGTTTAATTTATTTCTAATTGAGAATTAGAAGTTAATGGACCTTAAACTAGAGTGACTATGGACCTAGAGGATCACACACAATGGGTTCTCGGGTGATGGGATATTATTGTATAGAGGTATATATTAAAAGCCTTCAATTCTTTTTGGAAAGGAAAATAAGAAGGGCTTAATATATATGTACAATAATATGAAAGGATACATATGCAATATTGGTTCTTAGGGGCTCTTTTAGAAGAGTCCAACCATTATATATATGCATCCTACGTAGGTAGCTTTCTCCTTCTCTTCTCAAACCAACCAAAGAAGAAAAGCTTCTCTCCTCTTCTCCCCTCCCTCTTGCTCTCTCTCTCTCCCTAGTAGCTCTCTCTCTCTCTCTCTTAAGGGAGAAAGCTTAGGGAAAAATAATAGTGTTTGGAGGATCCGCGGCTTGTGTACGCGGAGGAAGGACGGGAGGATACCATCACCATGCGAGGATCCGTGTGGATCCGCTCTAGAGGCCGTACATCTGTGCGGCACTATGTTCATGAAAATCGGCATCGGGCATTGCGGACAACGTCATTCCGCACAAGGTAAAAATTTACAACCCGCAGTTAGAGGTTGGGAGTAATTATTGCATCGATTAGAGCATGATTCTAGGATTCCACAAACCCCGGGTTCGGATTACAAAATTTTATTATTCGATGGGTTGCCCGAACCGGGCTGACCGAATCCTTACAGGGAGGTGAAACACTGGGAGGATTGGCAGGGGGACCTCAGGGGTGGACTTTACGTCCACCTTCTTTTTCAGGTCTCGAAATTGCTCATCCATTTTATTCAACTTATGGAGGAGTGATTGGGTGATGTCATTAGTAGGCGAAGGTTGCACCTGCCACTGAGGAGGAAGAGGCCTCCCGGAGGCCTGAGGAGGAAGCCCCGAACGGGTGGGGTATTGTGGTTGCCCACTAGTAGATGGACCTGGCTGAAGTGGCGTATGGGGAATGCCAGGGGTTTGAGACTGTGAAGGGAATTGGAAGGAGGGAGGCTGTTGACTTGCCTGCCCTTGAAGCGAAGGAGAAGAAATGGCATGTACCGGTAATGGAGAGGGGATAGCCTGTACCGGTGAAGAGAAAGGGATAGCCTGTACTGGTGAAGAGGAAGGGACCAACTCATGGAGGGGTGTGATGGCTAGAGTTGATTCTTGGGGAGCAGGAGAAATAGATTTCCCCATTAGAATGGCCTGAAAGGCTCGGAATTGCTCAGGGCTGAGCTCTATGTTAGTAAGGACACCCAACAGGGAGGAAATATCCTGAGATGGGGATGCGTCCCCTACAACAGTGTGCACCTCTTGTGAGGGCTCATGGGAAGGGCCTACGTCCATAGCATGGATATGTGGGTCAGTCGAGTCCACGACCGGGGTGGTACTCCTCGAAAGACTCGTGGGCCATTTTTAGAATTTTTCCAGAACACAAAATATGCACCAACAAGCAAATAGCAGAGATTATCAAACAAGTGGATGCTCTTACGCCCTTTTTTTATTTTTGTTTTTATTTTATTTTAACAAATATGAAGTTCATACAAAGTAGGAAGGACCCTGGTTACAATTTGATTCACCGTCATGTCAACTAGGGTCACTCGTCTCATCACGAATGGGTCAACTAGCTTCGGAGAACTTCAATGGTACAACCAACCTAGTGAACGAAGAGGGAATCCTTCGCTGTCGGGGACTTACGGAGGTCCCGATGGAGGAGATCTTAGTCTGTCGAGAGGAATTCCTGAACGGAGAGTCCTTCCTTCACCGAGAGAGGGTAATGCCCTAAAATGTTAAAAAAGGGGGAGATGCTTTTGCAATGCAGTGCTCTTGTGTGACAGAAGTGTACAGATGAGTAAATAGAACAAGGGTAATAAAGAGGGACAATCAATTCACCACATCAAATATTCAATCAACTGAATGAACCTTTGCTAAGACGCAAACTTCTCGGAGAATCACAAGGGATTGAGGGGGAGTGCACGTGGTGCACGAGGAAATGGAATGGCAAAAGTGCTGCTAGGAGCACAACTGTAGCGCACGTGGGTGTGATAGGGAGGGGCACATGTGGGTGCCGAATGGAGGGGCACATGTGGATGCTGAGAGGAGGGGCGCATGTGGGTGCTGAGGGGAGGGGTAACCAAAGAAAGCAAAAGGACATCCCACCATGATCGCCAAGATGTGAACGACGTCACATGGAGAGAAGGGAGAGGATAACTGAAAGGGAGGCTTTTTTGCGTTGTTTGAATGAGGATAATGACACACACGCGCTTGCTGATATAAAAATGAGCATAAATTAAACGGCCATAGCGAGAAGTGACTCGCCGCAGGCCTCGAGGGGAAGGGATGGTGCATAATTTAAATTACAGAAATAAAATGGCAGAATTTAAACGGCCATAGCGGGAAGTGACTCGCTGCGGGCCTCGGGGGGATGGGAATGGTGTAGAATTTAAATTGTAGAAATAAAATGACAGAATTTAAACGACCATGGCGGGAAGTGACTCGCCGCGCACGGGCCTCGGGGGAAGGGATGGTGCTGAATTTAAATTACAAAAATAAAATGGAAAAATTAAAACCGCCATGGCGGGAAGTGACTCGCCGCGGGCCTCGGGGGGATGGGATGGTGCAGAATTTAAAAGGGGAAGGGAACCGCCGCAGGAAGTGACTCTCCACGCGGGTTTATGTAGGCATAAAAGGACATGCAAAATAAGATAACCACACAAGAACCGTCGCAGGAAATGACTCTCCGCACAGTTTTAGAACAATATAGAACTGCCGCAGGAAATGACTCTCCGCATGGTTTTAGAACAACACGGAACCACCGGGAGAAATGACTCTCCGTGCGGTTTATTAACAGAGATGACTGAAACAAATAGAAATGTTAAGAATACACATAGTGAAGAACAACTGCGGGAAGTGACCCTCCGCGGGTGTTAATGGAGGATGGGAACAAAAAAAGAAAGAGTGCATGTGTGGAATTAGTCTGATCGCCAGGGGCTGAGGGCCCCGAAAGGAAAGAACAAGTGATCGCTTACCTCAAACGCGGGAGATGGTATGGGTCCTTTCTTCCTCTTCCTTCGGACGGCCGATGAAGAGGGCCTTCTTTGGTTACCCTTGCAAAAGAACAGACAAAGCGAACAACCGAGTCAGAACATTGGCAGTATAGTATCAGCCCCCTGTGAGGAAAAGAATAAAACTTTGAGCGAGCACACACCTGGTTGGTGTTGTTTTAAACCCCTTTTAGTGCAAAGGGTGGTAGGATGCTATGATGAATGAGACAGCGTGCGATGACATGCGAGATGCAGAACTTCTCTTAAGTAGAGGGCGGGTATGAATGGAAATGGAAGATGATGCTTGCAGTTAAGAATAAAGAAGAGCAAAGGGGAAGAAGGGGCTTATTGGGGGTGCCGGTGGTGGAATTCGGTGGAGCTTCGACAGTACTTCGGCAACACCTTGGCAGCGTGAGGATGAGATGGAAGCGTGGCGGACGAGGTAGCCTTCCTCTAGCGAGCACCCGGGCAGTCGGAAGTTCAGCAGAACCTCCCCTAGAAGGGCCTTTGACCTTGGGATGGATCTGACAGCATCTCCCCCTCCTCTGCCAGATCTGAATCTCTCTGAGATTCGGCAGAACCTCCCCTTAAGAGCCCTCGGGTTTGGAAATGATTTCGGCAGGGTATCCCCCTCCTCTCACGGATATGATCTGCCTTGGATTCGGGGGAGGGGGTCCTCTATTTATAGGAGAAATTTTCATTGACGCGTCTGGGGTCTGGGACACGTCCATATTGACGCGTCCAGTTGACCAGATGCCTCAATGAATATAAAAATATTTTCTTACATCTGTTTATTATATTTAAATGCCCTGATGCGTCTTTGAGATTGGACGCATTCAATTGAAGTGTCCCAGGTCCCAGACGCGTCCAAAATTTCTAACATAACGGCGCCGAAAGCCGTCGACAATGGAGAAAGCGATTGATTTCGACGCCTAACCATGACTTTTAATGGTAGGCAAGACGTCTTTGTGTTTGGAAAATTTTGAAACGTCAAACTGAACGGCGGGAGCAGCGCCGCCCGCGTGCTGCACGAGGGTCTCATGAAGGCGTCTTGTGCCCCTGACACCTTTAAAGGAGGCGTCATGGTCCCCCGCCACGTTTAAAATGATTTTTAGAAAATTTCAAAAAATTTAAAAAATTCATAAAAATACGAAATCACCGAAGTAATTCAAAATGTGAATGCCGCCTTGGGGCATCATAGTGTAATATAAGATTTACTCATGGTAGTGTCGAAAATGGCATGTCTACACCTATTCCCTCCACCTTACCTCCTATTTTCACCCCCACAGAGCGGGTGTGCGCTGCCTTTGGTGCCCGTCGGGTCTGGTCCCCGGGGTGAAAATTGGCCGAGTCAGGATGATTGGATGAAGGTTATGCATTTCAAGCTTCAAGCTTACATATGCCGCATGCCAGTTCGTGTCCTGGTCCCTGGCTATTTTGGGGTTGATGAGCGTGTATTTCCGATGATGGTTGCTAAGAAGAGCTCTCTTGCATTAGTGGCAGTTTCTTCTCGAGCGAGGCCGGTGGCAATCTCTTTGCTCGCTGAAGGCTTGATTATCGGTGCTGTTATTTCCTCTCGCTCCGTTGCTGTTCAGATTACTATCCCAGAGGGGTTCTTCATCCGAGTTGTGCTAACGCATACTGTCGTGAAGCAGGTTGTGAGTTCTATATTCAAAGGGCAATTGGCCATATCTTCTGCACTGTCCAAGGACATTCTGCACATTCTATGCAATCTCCCTCAGTTTATCAAGCCGGCCATGTCAACATCGTGTATTACTCTCCCTCAGCTTCATCCGTCTCTTTTATTAAGGGAGTTATGCTTCGTGTCTGATTGCCGAGTGGAGTTGCTGAATCTCCATGTCTTTATGTCGAGTGAAAACACTCTGCGGTCTCATGATTCTCATCCATCTAAGGAGTTCACTATTCAAGAATGTCCACCTATTGTTAGCACCGGGTGTCTAGGGACAATCACCCCAATGAAGCGGCATGTTCATAATCGGGCCAGACCGTCTGTCAGGTGGGCCCGTTATTTGAGAAGATATTTCAAATCAAGAAGCCCAAGGATTCGAGCTCGTGTCAGGCAGGTCCACTACAAGCCAATTTCGGCCAAGAAGAGGCAGCGGCGCCAGTTCAAAGGCCGCTTGTTGTGCACTCAAGAGTCCACTTCTCCTTCCCCTTCTTTTAGCTCATCCTTTCTTTTGCTCAATTCCCACCCTTGGGTGGTATATTTTTCCTCGTTCAATCCTACTTTTGTGATTTTCTCCTCTCTTCCGGGATCCGTATCTCCTCCTTCTTACAATTCTAGGCTCCAGCCTATGTCCTTTCATCCCGATCTCGAGACATCTTCTGATTCTTCTCCTCCAGTATCTCCGGGTTCTAATTTTTCTTCCCCGACCCTATCGGGTGTCTATGATTCTCTTTCCCTGACTCTGTCAGGTGGTCCTACTTCTCTTTCCCCGACCCTGTTGGGTGATTCTCGTTCGTCTTCCCCGACCCTGTCGAGTGGTCCGCATTCTTCTTCTTCGACCCTATCGGATGTCCACAACTCTTCTTCTCCGACCACGTCGGATGATTACTCTTCTTTTTTCTCATCTTTACAACAATCCTTTCATTGTCTTTCCATTCTCTCCTCTTCACCATTTCAGGGGCGTTGCCCTTTTTCATGTTGTTTTCGAGGCTTTAGCCCGCCTTGATCTCAGTTGATCTCTGGTTATTCTGTATCTGGTTCCTTGTTATCAGGGTCTCTGTGCCTTAACGAGGGAGTTCTAGCCCTTGTCTCTCTTCCTTTTTATCCTTCTTCATCCAGTTTGGGGTCTGCCGCTCCTCCGTGTCGAGGAACCTTAAAATCTTGCTATCCTTTCCATCTTGATCCTGTCAAGCAAGGAATACAAAGCTCGTGCTGCTCGAAGATCAATGATAAAGCTCTCGCTTCAGGGTGCTGGGTTTCGCTCAATGGATTTGCAAGGTATCTTTATTGTGTGCATGAACATGCTATTATTACTATCATTTCTATTTCTCCTGCACATGAGTATATTGTTGGTTCCTTCACGCGAATGAGTGGTCTTAGTTAGGTTAAATTTGGTTAAATGAGTTTGTTTCTACAGCATCCTTAGGCTGGTGATAGCTCCGTACTGAGAGTCTAGTTTCTTTCCCCGATCGTTGAGGGTGTTCTTTTGAGTATGGGTTTTTCACACACTACACGGCAAGCCATAGCCGATTTTCCTTCGAGGCACACCGTTGCTACTTTGGCCACACTTTGGGTATGCACAAATGTCTTTACTTTTCTCTGCTCGGCTAAGTGCAGGGGCAAGAGATAGATGGATAAGATGACCAACCTAGGCACTCCCTAATACGAAAGAGGTCTCAAATAGGGGCATTCTTAACCCTTATAAATGAGCTTTCATGCAATATCTAGCCAATAAGGGTTATGAAAATATATGAATCAATATGCAAAATTATGAAATTGAAGGCATGGCAAGAGTGGCAGTGCAGTTTCTCGCGGGACATCATAAGCCCGGTCGCATGCGTGCCTATAAATTTGGGTCTCAAAATCAAAGACACAAAGCCCCGGCGCAACAGACTCTATCTTTGAGGGGTAGTGCTCTGAAAGGAATTCGAGTCCTAATGTCTCACATTCTGCATAAAGCTTGTCTCTAATTTTTCTTCTGCTTCTCCATTTTAGGCTGGGTTGAATCCCGGGTATGGCCTTAGGAGGGACACCGTTCTTTAGAGGCGGTTGGTTGTGGTAAGCCTCCCTCACATGCACGCCCTGCTCAAGGGAAATCTTTAATGAGAGTGGGAGGGATGACGACCCGTAAACAATGGTTTGAACCCATCTTTGGGTGTTGCAGGTTTCTATTTTGAAAAACAAAAAAAATCAAATATTGTCAAAATCCCAAAAAAATCAAATATGTCAAAAATTCAAAAAAATCAGATATTGTAGAAAATCAAAAAAAATTAGAAAATATAAAAATCCAAAAATATGTGTCTTTTGATCTTTATTTATCAATTTATCTTGAGGATAGATATGTGATTTGTTTGCTCAGTGTGCAGGTTACAGGTACTCAAGCTTTCTTGCTCTATCTTTCGCTCTGCTTCTTGTTCATATCTTTTATCTGTTCTTCTTCAATCCACTCTCTCGATATGTTCTGAAACTTATGTCCTTCTCAGCTTTTACTTGCCTCGCTTCATCATATCTTCATGAGAGGGCTTTGCCTCACGATTATGAACCTGTCGATTCTACTTCATCTGATCTTGGGCTTTGATTGGAGAGCATATTCATCGTGTCCTTTGTCCCGCCGTGCCTTGTCACACGTGTCTATGACCCTCTGTGTCATCTCACACGTGTTGTTTTGTCCCTCTATGTCTGTCATGTTTTCATCCCACTATGATTTCATCCCACTGTGTCGCCATGCCATGTGTTGTTGTTATTATCCCACACATATGTTGTCCGTGTCTTTTATCCCCCGTGGTTGTTGTCCCACGTGTCTTTGTCCCACCATGTCCTTATCCCACCGCGTGTGTTGTCCCACCGCGTTGTGTTGTCTTGCCCCACCGTTCCACACTTATTATTTGTTCTTGTGATGTTTTGTCCATATCATGATGTGATTATCATGCTTCATTCATCCTTTTCATGTTATGTTTCATTCATAGTCTTGTTATGTTCATTTCCATGTTTATTCATCTTTCTAATGTTATCTTTATGCTTGCTTTGATGTGGTTGTGTCTTATACATGAAATCCCATAAAAATAAAAAATTTCAAAATCCAAAAAAATGTCGTTTCGCATGCGCAGGTAAGTCAGGTATGGCTCTCTATCTCTTCTCATTGTTACATTACTATATAGTAATCTACATTATTATAGCCTCTCAAGGACCGACTGGTTGTCCATGTGTTCTAGAATCTGATGTTCCCCTTAACAAAAATGATGATGATCTAGGAGCATACATTTAATCGTTGGATAAGCCATTAGTTTGAGTCGAGTGGGGGACGATGGACTCTGTCTCGCACGCCATGGTTGCAGAACACTCTTGACCCCGTCTTGCTCAGTCTAGCAATATTATCCTTGAGTACTTTCTATTTTATCTTTCTTTGCATTCGTTTTGATGATTTCTTTATTTTAGCCCAGCATGCATCATATCATTTTGAGCATTCATGCCTCGTGATTCTTTCAAGGTTTCTCCTCAGCAATGGTTGATTGCGCTTCAAGCTCTCTTGGATAAGAGATCCTTATTCCACTCCGAATTTGAATGATTTCACTGATCTGCCCGCTTGGTCTGGTTGGCCAGCGTGATTCCTGTCTGGATTTTATATCAGTTTATCTCTTTTCCAACTTTTCAGCTGTGTTCTTTCTGATCCCCTCATTGTCCGTGGATTATGTCCCCGATGAGGTTGGTCATATTTTTATTCTCTTTTCCCTTAATTAGCTCTCCAGGCATGTCTCACCCTCGTCATTCATTCCTTGTGGTTAGTTCGGCGTTTTCGGGAGAATTCATGTCGCTTGTTAGTTGTGACGGGTGTCTTTTGCCTTGATGCCCGCTTTTCAGTTCCCTCCGCTTCATCTACGTTTCACATCACTTTCGCTTTCGCTCCATCTCCTTTCCATTTCACCTCTGCGTCGCTTTCGCTCGCTCCCTTGCAAAGCAGACATCAAGAAGGGACATCTATTGACACCCGTTTTTAACCCGCAAGTTGTATTATTTCTCTTATTCATCCTTTGTGATGTCCCCGATTATCCGTTATTTTGGAGTCTTTCTTGGATGCATTTCGAGCCCATTTCATTGTTACGTAGCCTTCGAACTTCAGAGATCATGATTTCTTAGAGCCATGGGGCTTATCTTATCAACTTCCGGCCTTCCAAGTCGACTTGCAGCCCATTTAGGTCGACTTCCATCAAGCATTCGGCCCCTTTCTTTGCGCAGTCCTGAACGTGACCCCTTTTCATCCCCTTATGTTCCTCTATTCATTAAGCTCCGCTTTCGTAGACACTTAAATTTAGCCCATATTATTTTAAGTGAGGTAACCTAATTCACTTCTATCCCATTTTACTTTAATATCAATGTAAAAAATCTATTGGGTTAACATACTTCTAAATCCATCTGCTTTGGTTAGTTTTGAGATAATCCACACGAAATGATGCCTGAAATTGTTAAAAAGTAAAGGCTGGGTAACATATCTCATGTGGAGACGTGGGATAGTTTGATCCCACTTAACCCCTCTCAACCCACACTTGGCCAGATTATTTCAAATAGCCTTTGCCAAAGTAAATAAGGTTAAGTTAACACTAAATCAGGCTTATTCAAGGGTTAAGTGCAAAACAAAGCTGAGCTAAGTGTCCTTCACCAAACTTGTTCATTTCTTAAAGCCCTGGATTTTCTTCTTCTACACCATTAGCCAGTTCTCCATCGATTTCAAGTTATTTACATTTTTTCGACAGACTGTGCTGTTCACCGCAAACCCAACATTCTTTTTCTATGTTCTCGCCCCATTTTCTCCCTCTTTTGCTCTTCTTCTTATCGTGCTCCCTTCATGAAAGTTGTTCAAATTTTAGTTATCTATAAAATCTCCTTCTATGCCTCTCGCTAGGTCTACACCATTTTCGAGATATTCTCCAATTTCCAAAATCTACCGTGTTCTACCGAAAAATGTTCTTCCATCAGCCTAGCGGTCCTGGGAAGACTGCTAGGTGATGGTGGTGGTCTTCCCAAGACCACTAGGCTCCAAATAGTGTCAGTTTTTCCCCGTTTCATCTCCTGTTACCTGGCGGTCCACCCTAGACCATTTTTAGACCCCTTGTGGTCCTCCCAAGACCATTTTTGTCCCATTGCGGCCCTGCGATAGACCGTTTTTAGAACAGAGAGTCCGGATGTTCTCAAACTCTGATTTCTTCGCCGCAGGGCTCTTTGGACTCCTTGTTGACACCACTTTCGAGAGAGATAAGCCTCCACCTTAGTTTCCTTCGACTTGGGACTCTTCCCACCACTATTATCTGGAGATTTATCAATCTAAATCCCTGAAGGTGAGTTATTATCTCCTATTTCGAACTAGGGTTTCCTGCACTCCTATATAAAGAACCTAGTTCGCAGGTCGCGAAGGGGGGCTCTTCTTCAACTCGGGGCGAAGCCATGCCGCAACGTCAACTCACATCTTCGACCTCAACCTGAAGGGGGAAGTATAGTCTTTCAATTCCACGTTCAAGGGCTTTCTATCTCTCTTTATTTAATTAGTTATTCATCCTCCAATTCTCAAAATCATCATAAATTTCTGCTTTTTCTAAACTCTGTCTACATTTTTCTCCATTTTGCATAGCATATTCCCGCAGTTGTGTTACGTGATTTTTCTCTCTCTTTATCTTATTTTCACCACAATACACATACATATCTTTTACACCCTTCCACAGGGGTTAAAAACCCTCCCCCGGTGCATTCTCCCTCAATCTTTACCCCTATTTTACCACTACGGGAGTGATACTACACTTGCATATTCTAATGGGTTTATCTCTTGTGTTTTATCTTTGTTTTGCAGGAGAGCATCAATAGAACGTGAGGCCCTCTTCCTCTAACCGGCTGGAAGGAGAGGAGGTTCATCCACAAAGTTCCCCGCACCCCGTTTGTCAAGCGCTATCAAGTCTTCATCTTTCCAAGGTACACGACGTCGTTTCTATCTTCTTCCTATACCTTTTGGCATTCTTAATCTTTGGTGGCAATCACGGTACGTTTCTTCATCTATTTTATCGCCCATTTGTTCACATTTCCATGCTTGTTCATGATTCACATATGTTACTAGCATAGTTTGGGGGGGCGGGGTAGATAGTGTTGAAGTTAGATGGAAGGCTCTATCACCACAGGATGTGGATCTAGAGGGGGGGTGAATAGATCAACTGGCTATTTAAAATTTAACCCTAGAATCAAATGCGGAATTAGAAGAACACTTAAAGAACACAGCCAATGCACCGAATAAAACACACACGATCTGCTGAACAAGCAATCAAACACACGAGAGGCACAAGGCTTTTAGGTGGTTCGGTCAATCTGACCTACGTCCACCCCACATTCAACTCGAATGTGGATTACTGCTGATACACAGCTTTAATCTGCTGGGCACTACAGCTTGCCAACAACGGCTGGGGCTTACAGCTTATCCCGACCAGAGGAACACCTCTGCAACAGCTGAGCTTCACAGCTTGCTCTGCTGGGCACTACAGCTTAGCCGACCAGAGGAACTCCTCTGCAACCCGCTGCCTCACAGCTTGAAACCACTGACTAACAGCTTGACCGAACAAGAGTTTTTAAGGAAAATAACAAAGACTGAAAATAAACAAAAACACAATCGAATGGAAGAAAACCAAAACGACTGTAGCTTAAAGTTGAGCAATATCAGCTCTGGTAACTGGACCAAGAGACTGATTCACAAGCTCTCATATAACTCTCTCAACTCATCTCTCTTTTTCTTCTTCTCTCCTTTTCTTCTTCTTTACTTTTCTTCCTCTCACAGTGGATCTCGGTGGCTGCTGCTTCAGACTGGATGTGTAGACTTCGCCAACTTCGATCAGTCTTCTTCTGTGGAAGAAGGCTCATATATATAGCAGCAGCAGCAGCATGTGACCTCCACATTTCCCGCCCAATCGACTCTGCCACGTGTTACCATATCATCTCCTTGGATCACGTGCTAGACACCTGCAAGACAAATGAGGAGTTCAGTCGATTAACAAAATCAACTGAAGACAGTGTATAGACTTTATAACTCATACTGTAAAATGTAGTGTATAGACATGTGAAAGCGCATGCATTGTACAGACTTAGTGAAAGGGAATGCATGTAATACAATTCTTTTAAATACCGAGAGACTAGTGCGTTCTCGCAAGGGAGCATATGAAGTCTCAGGGAAGCATCTATGGCCTCTGGACAGCATCACCAGCGTCAGGGGAGCATGTGGAGCACATGCTGTCTCTGGGGAGCAATCGCTGCTCCAGGGGAGCATCCTCAAAGTTAGGGAAGCATTAGCAGTCACTGGAGGGCATACTCGGTCCCAAGAGAGCATCCGAGGGGACAGGCGAGCATGCACGTCTGATGTACAGACTCTACCAATGTATAGACTTGGTGGATAGTGATGCATAGCCAAACGGATGTACAGACTTCACTGTGAATGCATGAACAGTGAATGAGTGTATAGACTTGATCAAGAGAGACGCTGGTCAATCGGAGCATTAACAGTCACTGGAGAGCATACTCGGTTCCGGGAGAGCATCCGGAGGGACAGGCGAGCATGCGCGTCTGATGTACAGACTTGTGAAAGACTTGAATGCACGACCGATGGATGCAATGTACAGACTTTGCAAGATGTGAAGGAATTGAGTGTATAGACTTCATGATGTGAAGACTTGTCCACAAATGATTGTACAGACTTGAGGTGAAGACCGATGTATAAACTTTCTAAACGAACGGCTGTATAGACTTGAAGCAATGGAAAACATCAACTGTATAGACTTTGAACTGCAGCGTAGGCAAAGGCATAGATGTATAGACTTTGAAGCTGAACGTAGGTAGATAACCCAATGTGCAGACTTTGAATCGCAACGAAGGAACAGATGCCAATGTCCAGACTTTGGCAACAGCGATGTACAGACTTGGCCAAATAGTCCAATGTATATACTTTCAAGCCTGAAGGCCAATGTGTGGACCTGCATGAGACGCTCATTGAGACGCTCAATGTACAGACTTTGCCTTAGACTCTAAATGAAACGGACAGTGTGTAGACTATGCAATGCACTGTGGATGTATGGACTTTGCAATCGACAGGCAATGTACACACTTGCTAGGATGCTGCAATAGACACGGATAGTGTACAGACTTACGTTGCTGGAGCAATGTATATACTTTGAGTGTGTGTTCAGTGTGAAAACAAGATAAAATGCATATAACACAAGACAATCTGATAAAAGTAATTTCATCAAAACATAAACAATGTTGCCAATCAATCAAAACAATGTGTTTCCATATGAAGTAAGGTTGCATGTCACACCATCAACACAGAGGAGTCACAACAATCTCCCCCTTTTTGATGATGGCAACCCCCTATCATATAGAGTAGCAACATCCTGTCATACAGATGCAATTTTAGATGAAGGACATGATTTTTTATTCAGATTGTCATGCAGATGCATGTAGATGGTATGAATGACATGCTGCATGCTACAAAATGTGAGCAACTCCCTACTAACAAAATTTCCCCTTTTTGCCATACCATGATGCAGATGCATACACTCCCCCTGAATGCAGAATTCTCAATTCTAAATTCTCCCCCTGAACAGAAGGAATGAATTCAGACAATATTCTCCCCCTTTGCCATCAACAAATAGGAGGGAAAGTGAGTGCAATGGAAGGAAAAAGAAGGTTCAGCTAACTGGCATTCTTAGCAAGTAGTTCAGAAATTAAGCAACTAAAGCACAGAACCTTCAGTCATATGAACTGAGAAACGGCTTAGAAATTGAAATTCTGGTTTAAAGGTTATAAAAATGAGAGTTCATGCACTACAGTCATTGGATAAGGTAGATGTGCATGATAAAATAATAAACCAGAGTCATATTTACATGAGAGATTCAGTTTCAGATTATCTTACTTTCATAGACTCAGTAAAATGTGTTAAGAGAAACCAGGTCATGTATTGAAATTAAACAATTGACATCCATGAAATTTCTTTGAAGGAACAGCATTTTCAATGTTATTTCATTTAGGGCATTCAGGTACCAAAAGTCTTTTTGCGTAAGGGTATACGTTTATCAGACGCCAATACCCCTAGATACTCAATATGATGGACCGTCTTGCCTATGATCAAACTCAATAGAATTGATTGACACCTTTTTGTGTGAGGGTACACGTTTATTAGACGCCAGTTACCCCCAGGTACTCAGTGAAAATAACCTACTGTTTTGATCATTTTGTACAGTGATAGCTGATACACCTCATGACATGAGTGGTGTCCACTTCTTTGATGGATCACTCAGTTTCTCAGTGATTTACCAGTCATTGCTCTGTCAATGCTATTTTTCAAATAATTTTTAATATTTTTGAATATCTTTCTTAGCTGCCCTTTATTTGTTTCAGAATGACTTGTTTAAGGACAATACACATACCTAGCTTCTCTAACATGATTTCAGATATAATTAGCTTTGTCTGACATGAAATAAGATAAGGGTTGAGAGGTTTATCAATTTTCAGCATCCTTATTTACAGATTGTAGTCTTTCAACTCTAAAGATTATAAATTTAAACCATTAAGTCAGTCTTTAAGCAATTAAAGTTCTTATAAGAGAAGAAGTCTATTTTCTATTACTTAATATTAGAACTGACTAAAAGATTGCCATACTATCAAACTTAACTCTGAATTATATGCAATACTCCCCCTGTCTATGTGCATGTGATCTTGCAGATGTGGACTGAACAAATGATAGAAGAAGTCTATTTTCTATTGCTTAATATTAGAACTAACTAAAAGATTGCCATACTGTCAAACTTAACTCTGAATTATATGCAATACTCCCCCTGTCTATGTGCATGTGATCTTGCAGATGTGGACTGAACAAATGATTTTGAAAATCATGCTTACTCAGACTAACTTATCGTGCAGTATGACCCATGGTACTAGGCGGAGAACCTGGTCATAAGGACCATCTCACACATAGTAAGAACCTCCAGATAGATTTCCCTGCCCTTTGGTAGCTTACCATTGGATATACCGGGGTAATGTAAGGAGATGCAGTGCAATACAATCATGCAGAAATATAGACATATCATGCATCTAGACATATATATGCAATGATGATCATGAGTGCAATAAAAAATATGAGAGTCATGTATTATCATAAGTCTATTGCACAATGTTTATTCAATCTATCAACAGCAAGTTCAAATCAGAAGTTTATTCAAAGCAGCAAAAAAGTTATATTCAAGTCAACAAAGATTTCATTCATTATGTTGAAATTTACACAAGCCAAGTTCTCTTCTAAAAAATTTAAATTTTTCATTTCCAAGTGGCTTAGTAAAGATATCAGCAACTTGTTTGTCTGTTTCATTGAAGTCCAGTTCAATTTCCTTTTTGTTCACAGCATCTCTTAGAAAATCATGTTTTATTTCTATGTGCTTAGTCCTAGAATGATGAACGGATTTTTAGCAAGGCATATGGCAATAGTATTATCACATAGAATTGGAATACATTCCAGTTTTATCTGATAATCATTTAGTTGGTGCTTAATCCAAAGTACTTGGGTAGCACAATTACCTGCTGCAACATATTCAGCTTCAGCTGTAGACAATGCTACAGTGTGTTGCTTCTTAGATGCCCAAGATACTAGACAGCCACCAAGGAATTGACAATAGCCACTAGTGCTTTTTCTATCTACTCGACACCCAGCATAATCAGCATCAGTGTAAGCTAGAAGCTCTAACTCACACCTAGCAGGATACCATAATCCTAGCTCTTGGGTGCCTAGCAAATATCTAAAAATCCTTTTCACTGCTTTAAAATAATTTTCTTTAGGACTGGCCTAAAACCTAGCACATAATCCTACAGCGAATTGAATATCAGGCCTAGATGATGTTAAGTAGAGAAGGGATCCGATCATACCTCTGTATAACTTCTGGTCAAATGGGTTACCTTTAGTGTCTTCATCCAAGCTTGTAGAGGTACCCATTGGAGAAGCTATCTCTTTAAGGTTATCCATCTTGTATTTCTTGAGTAGATCCCTTGTGTACTTGGACTGAGCTATAAACATTCCATCCTTTGTTTGTGTAACCTGCAGTCCAAGAAACAATTTGAGCTCACCCATTGAGCTCATTTCAAACTCATTAGTCATTGTTTTGGAAAATTCCTCACACAATTTGGGGTTAGTTGACCCAAAAATGACATCATCCACATAAATCTGTACAATAAGAATTTCAGAATGACTCACCTTTGTAAACAAGGTCTGATCAACTACTCCTCTAGTGAAATTTTGATCAGTGAGGAACTTGCTCAACCTGTCGTACCAAGCTTTGGGAGCTTGCTTAAGACCACAGAGAGCTTTATTTAATTTGTAAACATGATTAGGGAAATCTAGACATTCAAACCCAGGGGGCTATCTAACATAGACATCCTCATTAATTTCCCCATTCAAGAATGCAGATTTTACATCCATCTGCTAGAGGATTATACCTAGGGAACATGCATAAGCTAATAAAATTCTAACAGCTTCTAATCTGGCTACAGGGGCAAATGACTCTTCAAAGTCAATACCAAACTCCTGGTTGTACCCCTGAGCAACAAGTCTGGCTTTATTTTTAACAATATTCCCTAATTCATCAGATTTATTCCTGAAAGCCCACTTAGTCCCTATGACTGTTCCATGATCAGGAGGTGGGACCAAGTGCCACACCTTGTTCCTGTCGAACTGATTAAGCTCCTCATGCATGGCATTAATCTAATGCATATCCTTGAGGGCACAGTCAATGGACTTGGGTTCAATTTGAGAGACAAGAGCATATGCATTTAATTCATCCTGAATTCTAAAGTGACCTCTAGTTCTAGGGGGATCATTCAGATTGCCAATGACATTATTCACAGGGTGATCTTTAAGATATCTAACATTAACAATCTGAGTTTCAGGAATTTCACTTACCTCCCCCTGAACTTCAGGTTCTTCTTCATTTTGCTCTTCTTTATCTTACTCACCATCAGACTGATCTGCAGAGTTTTCATCTTTCAAAATGTTCCCATCGTCGTTCCTGCAATAATCATGGTTAGTTTCCATCAAGGTTTCATCAAAGATAATGTGTGAAGATTCTTCAACAATTTTTGAGTTTAAATTGAACACTCTATAAGCCCGGGTGTTTTCAGAATAACCGAGGAAGATTCCTGGTTCACCTTTTGGCTCAAATTTATCAAGGTCCCTCTTGTCATTTATATGTATAAAACATTTACAACCAAAGACCTTGAAGTGGGCGATTGAAGGTTTCTTACCTCTCAAAATCTCATAAGGGGTTTTCTGGGTGGAAGATCTTACCATTGCCCTGTTAATTACATAACATGCTGTGTTGACTGCTTCAGCCCAAAATTTTCTTGACAGTTGACCTTCAACTAAGAGAGTTCAGCCCATTTCCACTAGAGTTCTGTTCCTCCTCTCGACAACACCATTCTGCTCAGGTGTCCTGGGTGAGGAGAACTTATGATGAATCCCACTTGACCTGCAAAATTCTTCAAAGTATAAGTTTTCAAACTCACCTCCATGATCAGTCAAAATATTTTCAATTTTCTGATTTATTCTTATACAGAACTCCTGAAATTCTGAGAATGCATCATTCTTATGTGACAGAAAAAATACCCAAGTATACCTAGAAAAATCATCTACTAAGACAAACCCATACCTCTTCCCTGATAAACTGACAGACCTGGTTGGCCCAAATAGGTCCATGTGTATCAGTTCATAAGGTTTAGTGGATAGGTTTTCTGTCCTAGATTTGAATGATTTTCTAGTCAACTTAGACTGAATGCATGCGTTACAAAATTTATTGTCTTTTTTAAAAGAGACTTCAGGGAGTCCTCTAACCATGCTATGCTTGTTTAGTTTATGCAAAATAGTATAACTAGCATGGCCTAACCTACGATGCCATAAAAATGCTAGATCTTCTCTATTGACAGTAAGACATAGGTTAGAATGCTGAATATCATCTAGATCTATCATGTATGTGTTATTTATTCTTTTTCCAGAGAATTTTACAATTTCTAAATCAGGTTCAAAAACCTTGCAGCATTGAGAATCAAATAAAACCTTATGACCCTTATCACACAACTGGCTGATACTAAGTAAATTGTAAGCTAACCCTTCAACCAGCATAACATCATCAATGCAGCAGGTAGAGCACTTACCTACCTTACCTGATCCAATGATCCTACCCTTTGTGTTGCTTCCAAAGGTGACAAGGCCTCCTAGCTTTTCAGTTAGCATGCAAAACTTGGCCTTATCTCCTGTCATATGCCTGGAGCAGCCACTGTCCAAGTACCACAAGTTGCTCTTGGCTGCCAGGCATACCTGCACACACAATTAGGGCAAAGAGTTTGGAACCCAAGTCTGATTGGGCTCCAGAGGAGATGAAAAGTAGTTAAAACAAGAAAGCAAATTTTTAGGAATCCACATTTGTTTGAAGCAGTTCTGTTCAGTGGATTTTCCAGATTTCTTTTTGTTTTGCTTTTTCTTGTTGACTTTCTTCTTATTTTCACCAACAGAGTTATTCACAGAATTGTTGTTATTGTGCCAGTGCTTCGGCCAGGTTGCATTCATAAAGTTTTGGCCATAGTAGTTCCTGGGCTAGCTGTGGAAATGTTGGTAATTCCTAGGCATCCGACTACCATACCCATTTTCCCAATTTCTGACATAGGGTCTATAAAAGTGTGTAGGTTGATGAACATACCCTGTATATATCCCTTGAGTTCTAGTCCACCCACACCCATTAGGATAGATTGGCTGTGTGGGGTAGTAGGACTGAACTCTAGGTGGATTGAATTTGTTGGGCTGACTTCTAAAACTATTTTATCTTCCCTGCACCCTTGACCCTGCTGACCTATTCATAGGTTTTGGTTGGGTTCTTTTCTGTGATGATGGTGGTGAAGACTTTTTGGCATTGACATGGGGTTTGTTTACCTGAGCAGGCTGACCCCTAACCTTGGATTGAGCACTAGAGCTAGGTTTGGAAGTCCCAATTTTACTAGGCTCACCTACTTTTTGTTTGCCTTTCTCCTCTACATTGGGCTTTTTCAGATTCACATTTGTTTTCACAGCATTATTAGAATTCATCTTAATCAGAGGTCCTCTCTCCTTTTGTGCAACGACGGAAATAGTTTTCATTCCAAAGCTCTTAGTTGCACTAGAGTTAAATCCTAGGCCCTCTCTTCTGAAATTTACCTTTGACCCCAATAATGCATCTAAATTTTCAGATCCTTGGGTCATTTTCTCAATTGTTTTTAGCTTATCCTCATTATCTTTTTGAACTTCATCAATAGATTTTTTCAACTCATTATTCACATTGAGGACAGCTTTATATTTTTCAGAAACAATTTTTATCTCATTTTCATAATTCTGAATTTTCAGTTTCCATGCATCAACTTCATTGTCTAATCTCACATTTTCTTCCTTAGAAATTTTCAGTTCTTTATTGATTTCTTCAAATTCAGAACATGTGAGTTTCAGCTTACTGTTCTCAGTTTCTAAGCAGGCAATTTTATCAGACAATGAAGTATCATTTTGCATGATTTTAATTTTTCTTCGTAGATGCCTGTTTTCTCTTCTGACCTCATCTACTTTATCAGTAAGTTCATCATAAGCAACCATCCAATCAGTAATAGTAAAATTTTCATAGCGAGAGGATACCTCATCAGATTCTTCCTCTCTATCTTCTGAGCTGGTTGCCATGAGACAGATTGGCTTCTCAGCTTCAACTTCACTGTCCGAAGTGACGCTCAAAGATCCCTCGTCCTCATCACTCCAGGTACTCACCATAGCTTTCCCTTTTGTGTTCTTCTTCTTGGACTTATCCTTGAGGTTCTGATTTATCGGACATTCAGCTTTAAAGTGACCCGCCTTCCTGCATTGATAGCAAACATTAGTTTCAGCTTTCTTTACAGGATTTGATTTATACCTTGTGTCTCGGCGGCCACTGTTGGGATTTCTTCGGCTAAATTTTCTTCCTTCCTTCTTGAGAAATCTCTGGAATTCCTTAGTAATCATGGCAATATCAGCATTTGCCACTTCTTCTTCAGACAAGCTCTCTTCAGTTGATGATCCGTTGGGGCTGGATCGACTGGATCTGCTAGCACCAGCCTTCAAAGCTATAGGCTTTCTCTTTCTGTCAGCCTCCTCTATCTTCGGCATATTCATCTCATAAGACATTAGAGATCCGATCAGCTCATCTGCCTTAGTATTGTGCTGATCTCTTGACTCTTCCATAACTGTGGCCTTGGTGTGCCAAATTGGAGTCAAGGATCGCAAGATCTTGTTGACTACATCATACTCAGAATACTTTTTCCCGAAGCCTCTGAGACCATTTGTGATAATAGTCAGCCGAGCATACATTTCTTTGATCGTCTCATTAGGCTTCATCTTGAAAGCTTCGTATTCTGAAACCAGTAGATTAGTCTTAGTCTCTCTGACTTGTGAAGTCCCCTCATAGATGACATCAAGTGCATTCCACATTTCCTTCGCTGAGGAGCAGGTAGATATTCGTGAGAACTCGGTGGGATGCAGAGAGCACTGGATTGCATTGATTGCACTCCAGTTGAGCGTGGACTTTCTTATTTCCTCCTTAGTCCATACATCTTCATTTGGGGACAGCTCGAAAGGTCCCTTGCTAACCACCTTCCAAATTTCATAATCTTTAGCCCTCAAGAATACCTGCATACGGTGCTTCCAGTATGCGTAGTTGGTTCCATCGAAGTACGGGGGCTTGGATGTGGAGTGTCCTTCAGCTATCATCCCTCTTCCGTCAATCTGTGCTTATCCTCTTCGGGTGGTAAGTCCCTGTATAAGAGTCTAGCTCTGATACCAAGTGTTGAAGTTAGATGGAAGGCTCTATCACCACAGGATGTGGATCTAGAGGGGGGGGTGAATAGATCAACTGGCTATTTAAAATTTAACCCTAGAATCAAATGCGGAATTAGAAGAACACTTAAAGAACACAGCCAATGCACCGAATAAAACACACACGATCTGCTGAACAAGCAATCAAACACACGAGAGGCACAAGGCTTTTAGGTGGTTCGGTCAATCCGACCTACGTCCACCCCACATTCAACTCGAATGTGGATTACAGCTGATACACAGCTTCAATCTGCTGGGCACTACAGCTTGCCAACAACGGCTGGGGCTTACAGCTTATCCCGACCAGAGGAACACCTCTGCAACAGCTGAGCTTCACAGCTTGCTCTGCTGGGCACTACAGCTTAGCCGACCAGAGGAACTCCACTGCAACCCGCTGCCTCACAGCTTGAAACTGCTGACTAACAGCTTGACCGAACAAGAGTTTTCAAGGAAAATAACAAAGACTGAAAACAAACAAAAACACAATCAAATCGAAGAAAACCAAAACGACTGTAGCTCAAAGTTGAGCAATATCAGCTCTGGTAACTGGACCAAGAGACTGATTCACAAGCTCTCATATAACTCTCTCAACTCATCTCTCTTTTTCTTCTTCTCTCCTTTTCTTCTTCTCTGCTTTTCTTCCTCTCACAGTGGATCTCGGTGGCTGCTGCTTCAGACTGGATGTGTAGACTTCGCCAACTTCGATCAGTCTTCTTCTGTGGAAGAAGGCTCATATATATAGCAACAGCAGCAGCAGCATGTGACCTCCACATTTCCCGCCCAATCGACTCTACCACGTGTCAGCATCTCAGCTCTTTGGATCACGTGCCAGACACCTCCAAGACAAATGAGGAGTTCAGTCGATTAACAAAATCAACTGAAGACAGTGTATAGACTTTATAACTCATACTATAAAATGCAGTGTATAGACATGTGAAAGCGCATGCATTGTACAGACTTAGTGAAAGGGAATGCATGTAATACAATTCTTTTAAATACCCAGAGACTAGTGCGTTCTCGCACGGGAGCATATGAAGTCTCAGGGAAGCATCTATGGCCTCTGGACAGCATCACCAGCGTCAGGGGAGCATGTGGAGCACATGCTGTCTCTGGGTATTAACAGTCACTGGAGAGCATACTCGGTCCCGGGAGAGCATCCGGAGGGACAGGCGAGCATGCGCGTCTGATGTACAGACTTGTGAAAGACTTGAATGCATGACCGATGGATGCAATGTATAGACTTTGCAAGATGTGAAGGAATTGAGTGTATAGACTTCATGATGTGAAGACTTGTCCACAAATGATTGTACAGACTTGAGGTGAATACCGATGTATAAACTTTCTAAAAGAACGGATGTATAGACTTGAAGCAATGGAAAACATCAACTGTATAGACTTTGAACTGCAGCGTAGGCAAAGGCATCGATGTATAGACTTTGAAGCTGAACGTAGGTAGATAACCCAATGTGCAGACTTTGAATCGCAACGAAGGAACAGATGCCAATGTCCAGACTTTGGCAACAACGATGTACAGACTTGGCCAAACAGTCCAATGTATATACTTTCAAGCCTGAAGGCCAATGTGTGGACCTGCATGAGACGCTCATTGAGACGCTCAATGTACAGACTTTGCCTAAGACTCTAAATGAGACGGACAGTGTGTAGACTATGCAATGCATTGTGGATGTATGGACTTTGCAATCGACAGGCAATGTACACACTTGCTAGGATGTTGCAATAGACACGGACAGTGTACAGACTTACGTTGCTGGAGCAATGTATATACTTTGAGTGTGTGTTCAGTGTGAAAACAAGATAAAATGCATATAACACAAGACAATCTGATAAAAGTAATTTCATCAAAACATAAACAGTGTTGCCAATCAATCAAAACAATGTGTTGCCATATGAAGTAAGGTTGCATGTAAAGACCATCAACACAGAGGAGTCACAACAGATAATTTATCTACAATAGGCACAATCATCATGCTCCAGATCTCAAGGCACACCGATCCACAGAATAAGCGTGGCACACAAAGGAATATAAGTCTGGCACCTCCAATCATGGCATCATCTCTACCATCTCACAATGCAAGGAGGCACGACCCATGCCACGAAACAGCCACCGATGAAATCTCATGCTCGACGGATGAAACAAGCATCAGCTCTCAACTAGCTGACCAAATCAAGCTCTACACAAGGAACACAGTCATCTCAGCTAACTGTCACAATCCATCGGCTTCCGCGCCACGAACACTTCTTGTCCAGGCGAATAGAACGCTAATGATACCACCGGACCATTACCACTGTCAAGTCGGTCCTCATCCAGACATTACATCTTATTCGAGTTTTACGCCAACTCTACCATCTCAAGAGTGTACAGCAAAGCCAACCGACAAGACCTCGATCCACACAATTTTGAACTCAGACTCACAGGGAACTCCTCCCAAGCTGGCCACAAGCATAATCCAACACAAAATTTTTATAATGGACACCTGCCAATCCCCGGCTCCGTTCTCAACAGAGAACCACGGGATGCAACCACAAATAGGGTCACCACAGGCATCATCACAGCTGACCACATAGCTAATCGCACTAGCCGCTCGCAGCTTACCAACAAAGACCTAAAAACACCTCTCGAAAAAACATCTCTAGGACTACGATCCGTCCGGAGAGCACAACATTCAACAAATGCAGAGGGTACTCAACCGGCACATTCGCCGTCATATTTCCCCAATTCTCAAAACCTGTCAGTGCCAACAACCATAATGCCTCAAGCAACAACACGGCAACCAACATCATCAAGGCACACATAGCCAAGATGATCTCACACCGAGGAAACAATCCTCTTAGCTGGTCAGAATCTTCCAACCCTATGATCCTTGACCTGTGGGTTATGGGCCCACATGCTTCTGTTGCACACTCGACACATCACACACAGACATCACAGACAACTTGGCATCTGCATCTAAGCACACCTCTCGGCGCCATCACAATTCACCAAACTGCAACTCACCACGCCTCGAGTACTGATCATGCCAACTGTCGATCATAAGCTGCCATAGCACAGACCATCGTGCCAAGAGCCATAACACGAACCACAAAATGGCACCTGCCACAGCTTATCCTCAAAACAACGCCACAAGGCAAAATGAGAAAGGCAATTCACCAAACTAACAACAGCTCACCAAGAAGGAATCCTTAGCTCGCCCGAGCACTCTCTCAATCAGGGCATCCAAACCTGCCACCACAAACCACAACCTTAACAACTCATGGGCTGACTAACCTTGAGCTGGGATGGCCAAAACAACATTAATCTCCACCGGAGAACATGCATGGCCATTACAGCATCAATAATTCCCATCAGCCACCTACTCTCGCCACGGATATCTCAAACGCCGCACCACAGACTCACTCCTGCCGACAAACTCTGCCCAACGCAGCACAACCGGGACCACCACCTCAAAGAAAGATGACTCTCTATCACATTCCTCAGGTCCCGCGCCAACATTCTGACGAAAACAAAACCACATTCATAGGGCCAACACAGCGCACACAAGCTCTCACGTGAGAAGAAAAGTGGTAAAGAAACACAAAACCTGTGCCAACTGCTGACTGTACAGGACCTTATGGACTCTGATCACTCCAATATCTCAAATTCCCATGTACGTTCACACCACTCGCGATGATACCAACTGCAACAACCTAGCACCCGGATACCGGGTGAACCCGATACCACTTGGATCTTGAGACGCCACCCAAGAGCTGTAAGGCTCCGAAGGTTTAGGAAGGTGTGTAAAGGTACATTGAAAAGTTAAATAAAGTAGTAAACAACTATGATCAGGACTGCTAAATTAACAGAAATAAAATTATATTTTATATTAAATAAATTAACTATAACAGCTAACAGAGCCACAACAGAGTCCAGTCCAACAAAAGTACAGTCTATAGGAAAGGAAACGTACTTTGAAGTTGGGGGAAGTGCGACACTGGCAAAGCTGGCAATAAGAACTACCGCACTACGCCTCCGAACCACGAGGAGGAACTGCTACACCAGAAAAAATAGGGGTGAGCCTCATCTCATTGGCTCAGTAGTGGTCCCGCGGATCCCCACCATGAAACAACGACGGTAACAACAGTGCTAAACAACAACAACAACAGCAACAGTAACAGGAGTAACAGTAACAGCAAAAGTAACAGTCGTAACAACAACAGTCAAAGAAACCACGGCTAAGCTACAAGCTACTCCTATCGGCAAGAAACATAAATTCCCATACTCGTGGTCGGGAACTGCCGAACCGACACAACGAAACTCTGGCTACATAGCCAGGACACGCCACAACATCTCAGTCGTGCAGGCTCGTCCCCAGAGACAAAAGTCCAACTCAAGACCACATGGTCCAAAAACATGAATAGATACACGACCTCCCCATTGTGTACTCTACACTGACTACGAGTAAAACTACCGTGTCAGAAGGACACAAACCACCCGAAGTACCACGTCAACATAGACGGGAACTCAACCTCGATTCATGAGACAAAACCGTAAGTTGAGAGACTCACGCTCTACGAAAACCACACGAGGTACGAATCATGTGTCATGTGACAGAAGTACCCTCTCACTAGTAGCAAGGCTAGAAGTGTCCACGGACGTCTTACACTATGCCTCGGGTGTCTCCTACTCACCTCGAACACGGTAACTATGTAGCAACCCTATAATTTTCTATAGTTTTCAAGAATTAAAATAAAATTATTAACCATTTAATGGGCTATTTAATGAATTATGGGTTAAGTAAGTTTATTTTAAAAAGGTCCAATTACTAATTGATAAATAGACCACTTAAAATAGGCCCATGAACCTAGTTCTAAGGCTTTTTAGGCCCAAGCCCACTTCTAGAGACGTAATTAGGGATATTTTCTATTTAAAATGGATAATAGGGGATAAATAGAAAAGATTAATTAGGATAAAATAGGCGGTCTAGACACGACCGCGTTCTGCTTAAGTGAACGGTGATAGAGAGGCGTGGAAAACTTAGATTTTTGTCATCCCAATCAGCTAGGATCGAAGTGCTCTGGCATGTAAACCTATCTAGGACTCTATGAGGATCGGATTGATGCTCCATATGACTCACAATTCAATCTAAAACTTCAGCCCTAGCTCATTCTCTACAAATAGGGCCCAGATCGACCTGCGTGAACCCTCATTTTGGCTCGCGTGGTTCGATGGTAAGACGATGTTATTTCATGTCAATCTTTCAAAACTTTTTGTTCCCTTTAGCATTGTCTAACTCCCCGCCAAATTTCGTGTTAGGAGATCAACCTGTTGTGGAGTTAGAGGATCTGGAAGTAGCTGTTCTTCTGCAGAACGCACAGGAACAAGCGTGTTCGTCCGGCAAAGATCTGAGATATGGGACCTTAGCGGAGGTAATTCCATATCCAGCCTTTAGAGTAAATTATTCCCCTTTATTTCTTCTAATCTCCCTCCAAATCTTGTGAGGAAAGATCAAGCGATCAGGGAGATAGAGCATCTGGAAGTTGTTGGTTCAACGCAGGACGTGTTGGAACAAGAACCTTCTTCCAGCAACAAATTTGAAGTATAGGGATTAAATCAAAGGTAGGTTATCTCATGAATGGCTCAAATATCAAGTTAGGAACAAAAGCCCTCACTTATCTCGTGATTCATGCACTGTACTTAGAGAATTTGATGTTTTTCTATGCTTGCGCAGTTAGGTTTTCATAACATGCATATCCCGGCATCTAATGGGAAAAGATGATAACTTTGGCCAAATTCACGTATCTCATGCATTAGTTCTATTCTATCATGCATTATCATCCTATTCTCCAATGTTTTCACGTGTTAATTACCCTTAGACAGGCCTTGCACATCAGTTTGACCTTTTGTCTGTTGTAGACATAAAGCGGTCCACCAGAGACCGCTCCCATTAGAAAGTGATTCTTGATAGACCGGTTTCTACAGACGGCAGTCACCGCTAGACCGTGTTTTACTTGTTGTTCTGAGGAATAGTAACCTGACTAATCCCTTTTTCCTTAGTTTGTAGTGCTATTGCCTTGTGCTATATTCTCATGTCTCTCCTTGAAGTTATGTTACTGCTTATATTGCAGATATGATGGTTCTAGTTTCATGCCATATCATGTTTGGGAACATATTTTAATCTTATCTTAATTTCATGCCAAAATCATATAGTCTTGTATTAAAGGTATTTTTCAATGTTTTGTGGAACTCGCTATGTTGGTATTGTGATCGTTGTCTTATGCGTTTCACTCTTGTCTCCAGTCTTTCTTATGTACATAGCACGTATCCCGGTACGTTGCTATTAGATACACACGCACTTGATAGGCACATCTCTTGGACTTGAGATCCTCTCCGTCGGATATTCCTTCTGCCGAACTAAGTGATCTTGTTTCAAGACCTTTGTAAGTCTCTGCGAGCCTGGGATTCTCACTAGGACGTCGAGCTGGTTGTACCATAAAACCTAATGGTCTAGAAAGCACTTGAGTTCCCCGCGTTTTCTGTGAACGGACCTGAATGCAGCCATCAGGCGATCGCTACTTCATGATAGCGGTCCTGGCATGACCGCGTTCTGGTTTCAGCACTCATTACGTCAACTCTTTCCTTTGTGCGTCGACTCATCCTGAAGGTGGTCTTGACTCGACCGCTACTTCAAGAAAACGGTCCTCACTTGACTGCGTTCTCCCAGAATTGTGTCGAACCCGTGGTTTGACCAAAAGGGTTAACTCTACTCTATTCCTAGATGGTCTTTTGAACATCTGGAACCTGATACCTTATTCAATTCATCAAGACATTAATGAAAGATGGAACTTTATTAATGTACCGTTATGCTGCTGGAATTCCTCCGTGGCATAATGTCCAAATAATTCTTCCTTGAACTCATATATATTCACTTTGGTACATTCTTACCTTGATTTTTGTTATCATGAACTATTGGTTGAACTTGACATTATTGGTCTACATTATTATTTCTTGTGGAAATATCTTGATTTATAACTTGAAGATGCAAGGGCGGGCACGGACGGTGTCCAAGGGCTCGACACTAGCCCCCACAGCGGATGGCTGGAAACATATTGAAAGCATGGGGTATGATGCTTACTGGCGTCGCATTGCGTTGGGAGTACTTTTTTTATAAATGGGTGAAATCCACGAGGCTCATCATGAAATTATACATGCTTGCTACATGACTTTCTAGAACATAGCCTTTATGGTTATGAAAAGTACATTCTCGTTACATGCTAGAACGTTCTTGTTACATGAAAGGCCACATTATAATCTTTCTTGATCATGCTCACATATTCTCTCATATCTCTATATTTATCTGGTGATTTATGGTTACTTTGGTTTTATCACGTGTTTTATCGCATGTTACATCATTACCTTTCATAGAGCTAAAATGTTAATCACATAAATTATGCCATCATGTTGATACGAAGATACCTACTAGGCGAGTGCGCTCATTCCCTACTTTTCCAATCTTTTTCAGGAGATTCTAGCAGGTCGGATTCGGACTATTCAAGTGGCGAGTCCGAGAGTGAATGAAGATCCGAGTGAAGCCTAGTAATGTCTTATTTAGAGTCATAATGATGTAATCTTTCTTTTATTGAGTCCAGTTAGTCACTATGTCAAGAGAGTCAAATGTAAATGTACTTTTGATTACCATTTAATAAAGTTAGAGTTTTGATTAAATATTGTGCATTCCTCTTTTATGTGTGAATGTTATAGTGCCGTGATTATATTGCTGGCTTGAGACGTATTGCGGACTGTTCACACTCCCGACTTAATTCCGCTGCATATCTCAGGGCGTGACAAACAGAGACACCATAAGAGTAACCAAGAGAAATAAGGACTAGTCAGGGTCACGCTTGTCAGTGCAGGTCCAACGTCCCTGACCACGTGTGCACACATAAGCTCACTGCCTTGAGCCAGGCATCTAGCTGGTTTTCCCCCCCAGTCAGACTTTAACTGCAAGGCAAGGGGGCCCTCGACAACCAGCCTAAAAATCATCTCTTCTGGGACTGTCCCGCCACCACTCCCCGGTGGGCCGACACAAAGTGTCGCTAGGCTACGACTAGTGGAGGCTCACTACACAAAGCGACTCAAATACCGAAGTACGGACAGGCTACGCACGCACCTGTCATACATACACTAAACACATGGCAGGACAAAGCCATCAGACTCAGGACAGTCAACTAGACCTGCTAACACAATGATCCTTGAGTCACACGATTCGGGTCAAGACCGTAGTACAAACCGGTAACATGCTGCCAATCAGCCTAGTCCCTGGGTCAAACTATGGTAAAACACGATGGAAGCGGCACACAACATCCGGATCCATTTCATCAATCGAAAGTCCTCAGCCCCTTGGCCACTCATCGGACTCACGATTCTGCATAACGAGAAAGCACAGAACATGAGGGGTCACTCGAGCCCACGAGCCACACTAGCACATAAACCAAGGTAACACGATACCTCCAAGCGTCAGAAACATAGTCTCGATCCTCACGACACAACTGAGACACTCATGGGGTCAAAAGTCAACCATTGGGTCACGACTGGGTTGACGGAGACCAAAACAGGTGAAACAGGATGAAGAAATCCTAGTCGCGGTTGTCCCCAGGCCGCTACTTCTGAAAGAAATCAAGCCGCGGTCATGGCCAGACCGCCATCACCAAACAGAACCAAGTAGCGGTCAGGGGCTGACCGCCACCTGCAAGAGAGGAAAAATGCGGTTGACAGAAGACCGCTTCCTCCAAATAATGGCCAGGCTGCGGTCAAGACTAGACCGCTTCCTGCCATGAACCGGAGACACACATACACAAGGTTAGCGTCGACACTTCACGAAGCAGAGTCGACGCCCCCCAAAACACGATTGAGAGTTGACCGCTACCATCAAGTAGCGGTTCTTAACAGACCGCCATTTAAAGGGGATACAACGGTAGGCTGGTAGCGGTTGTCAATCGACTGCTATCATCGGGGGTTTCCCAGGTTGCAGTTCCAACCCAACCGCTACTTGAAGGTAGCAGTTGTCGTAAGACCGCGACCTCAACCGCCTTACCTACACTGATAGAAAAGTTAACACGGTCCTTACCAGACCGCTTCCACCACCGAGAGTAGAACGCAGTCACTAGTATGACCGTGACTTGCTTCCGGTCCGAAAACCGTAAGAACGCACAAAACTCTGTCATTCCACACCCCAATCATCCCAGAACGATGGGGAAATAATCACAAACTTGATACCAACCTTCCACAAATAGGAAGAGATCCAAAAGCCAATAAAACAACAAAGAAACAGGCGATTTTCTCAAATCGACCCAAAATGACTCACATGGACATCCGGCCTCATATCGGCCCCAAATCGCGAGCAAATGCAAACAAACTGGCGGGAATCACATCTCGACATTCCAGGGGTTCAAAATCTACTATTTGAATCAAGAACCATCGCTGAGAACGGTGATTTCATCTCACACCCCCAAAACATGCTTTTCACCCTAAAATGGAAAAATCTGTTCAAACTCGCTCTAATCGGCACGAAATCGTGACAGAATGTAGGACAAGGGTAGAGAATCCATCTCCCTACCTCCACTGATGATCTTACGTGTCGAAAATGATGAAAACACCTCACGAACGCACGTCGACTCTTTGAATCCACGAATGGGATCACGTTGCGCCACGCCTCGTTCCTCGCGCCATCCACGCGTCACGTCACCTCCACGCCGTCTCCACGTCGTCCCCACGCCTCCTCCGTCAGCTGCCAGAGTAAAGGGGAAGAGAAGAGAGAGAACGGAGGGAGAGAGAGTGAGCACAGTGGGGAGAGAGAGGGTGAGGGTTAAAAGAATAAAAAAGGAAATTAAGAATATTTCTGAAATATGATTTTTGGCTCAAAAATTTGAAAAATTAAAAAATGAGGAAAAATTATCTCCGCGATCCTCGAAAGAGCACAGCGCGCCTACAGCATCCCAGAGTCCAAAATATCAACGGTTCACCCTCCACGGGGTTCCGAAGATAAAACAGCCCAAAAAATTGATTCAAAGGCCAAATTCCATTCGAGACCTACAAAAGCGCTCCGAAAGCACTCGGATTACAATCCGATGGATCCTGGGTATTACAACAGCCATGGCGTTGACACATCAAAGAAAGTCATTCATCTTTTTACGCAGTGAGCATGCTGCGTCGATGCAACCCTCTTAGTGAGTCAACCCAACCGTGAATACAAGCAAGTTTCTCGCTCAGCAACAGGAGTTACTGAGTCGACACACTTCTTCTTAGTGCACCGACACATCCCGTTATCCAATAACCACTCTACACTACGGGATTCAGAAGTAGATCGTGGGTCCCACTTTGGTTCCAGAACGAAGGTCCAGCCATCTGGAAGTTGGTGCTGTCACGTCCCGAACAAGGCGAAAATATCAAGGCGTGAACAGTTATACGAGCGGGTCGATCAAGAGACTCAGATGATGAGTATGAATAACAAATGGATAAAATCACATCTTTATTTCATAATATGACATTTCCAACAAATATCCTTCAAGAACTTTTGATACTATTCAAATCTAGTACATTCATTTCTAAGTAGACAGATTGGGAAAAAATCTAATAAAAACTATCAACACTCTCGTCACTCCAGTCCATTCCCGTCATGTTCGAGATTTCCTAAAAATTGACAACAATACATAGTAGTGTGCTAGAAAGCTCAGTAGGACTTATATCTCTTCACCAGGTCACTTTAAGTAATTAAGATTTTGAATCATCTATATTCTCTCGAAATAAAATAGGTAATAAAAGAAGTGACAAGTGTAGTAGAGAACAAGATCAGGAAGTCAAGAATTCAAGAATAGATATTGTAGAACTCAAGTGTAAGTACGAAGATCAATAATATGTAGAGAATTATAAATTTGGCCACGTAACAAGAATATTAACACATCTGGTCAAACATATCATGTACAAGAAGTCAAGCATAACAGAAAACTTCCCTATGCTCTCTCTCCTCCCGTCTACCCCCCTCCCGTTCCCGTTCCTGCGTGATCTCACCACTCTTGCGTGCTAACCTCGCCGGCATCCTGCTCGTGCTCCAGCCATGGCCGGCGGTGGGGGAGGCCTCATGCCTCCCCCCCTCTTGGTTCCCCGCTCTAGCCGCCGTCTTGTGCCGTGGGAGCCTCCGTCGCTTCCTCCTCTGCCTGCCCCTTCCTCGGAGGTACATGTACGGACGTGAACTACATGGCCGACCTCCGTTCTTCTCCAGCGACGACGGGTGTGGCAGGGGTGGTGGCTCCTACCCTTGGGCCTTCTCCTGCCCCCTCCTCATCCTATTCGAGGTGCTCCAGCCGTGCCCTTGTTCCTCCAGCGGCTTCTCTTGGTTGACACGTCATTGTTCACTCCTTCACGCCACCTCCTGCGGACGGCCCAGCTCCCCCTTGCACACTATCGCTGGCGGGAAACCTTCCCTCGTCATCCTTTGGCTACTCTGTCGCCCACGGAGCCCCACCTCCCCTCGCTCCTCCGTCTAGTGCTCCAGCCTCTTCTCTAGCTCTTTCCCCCGTCCTTCCTACTATTGTGCCGTTGGCTTTGCCCACCCTTGCCCGTCCTCCTACTTTTGGAGCTTTGCCCTCTGTCCCACTTGCGGTCGCCGCAGTGCCACCTCACGGTGCCTGTGCCCACCGTGCTGGCTTCCCACCTCCCCTACCTTCTGCCGGCAAGCTCCCTCCATCCTCTTCCCTTGGCCTCATGTCCTCCTCCACGCCTCCTGCCCTTGCTTCTATTGTGTTGACTGCCTTTGATTGTGACGGGACAGGCACCACTTACGGTGCTCTATTTTCGGTTACGGATGCTCGCGAGTGCTCTGCGTCTTCGTCGGCCGCATGCTCTGGCAATCTGGCTGGTGGCAGGTGGCAGCTCCTCCGTGGATGCGGTGTCTACACATCCCCCTGTCGCCGCTGCTCTACTGGCAGCTCCCCCAGTCACCGTTGGGACCTGCCCGTCCCTGGGCCGTCCTCTTGGTTGCCATCGCCCTCCTCTTCGCCCCAGCTTCTGCCCGGCCTCCGTGCCGTCACCGCCGGCGTGTCCAACGGTTGTTTGCTCTTATGCTCCTCCAGTGGTCGGTGGCTACGAACCTTCTACTACAGCTTCCCTTCAGATCGTGCCCCCGGTCGCTGTGAGTGGCTCTGCCACTATTGTTCTCCCCCATGGGCTCTGTTTCCCATCGTCGTCTGCTGGGGCCAAGGCAGTGGCTTCTGCTTCAGCCTCCATGCCTTCCATGGTCGCTGTTCCCTCCACTAGCGTTGTCATCCAAGACGTTGCTCCCCTTTCCCACGTTTCCATGGCCACGGCCTCGCCCATTCGCTCTGCATCTTCCCTGGCTACCAAGCTTGCGCTTGCTGCTGCTCGCACGTCACCTGTTGGTGGCAAAGGCTTTGCATGGCCCGTGCTGGGTAAGTCCCATGCTTGCTCGTCGGCCTACCCCCTCCATTACCCAGGTTCTACTACAACCATTTTCTTCTCCAGATCCCT
Organism: Amorphophallus konjac; assembly: GCA_022559845.1. Classification (NCBI taxonomy): domain Eukaryota; kingdom Viridiplantae; phylum Streptophyta; class Magnoliopsida; order Alismatales; family Araceae; genus Amorphophallus; species Amorphophallus konjac. The sequence goes on from CM040125.1 coordinate 124,961,422, forward strand.
CTTTAGCTGCCCATCCGCCTGCCTTCACCGACTCTGGCGAGCCTACGGTCTTCTTCTCTCTTGACGAAGTCCGTTCTTCCTGTAAGTTGCTGGAGCTTTCCATCATCGCCTGCACTCCTCAAGGCCGCCCTCCCTTCCTGGATATTCGACGTCATTTGGCCCAGAGGTTCTCCTTCCTCCAGGACTTCATCATCAGCGTGATTGACGGCCGTCATCTCCTCATCCACTTCCAGAACCATGTAGATTACCTCCAGGTCCTCCTCAAGGGCACCTTACTCATCCATGGTCGGGTGTTTAGGTTCTTCAAATGGTCTCTAGACTTTGTGCCGAATGCTGACTCCCCAGTTGTCCCTGTTTGGCTGGAGTTCCCTGGCTTGCCGGCCAACTTCTTCAATGAAGCCATGGTTCGCTCCATCGCCGGCAGCCTTGGGACTATCCTCTTGGTAGACCGCAACACCTCATGCCTGCTCCAAGCTCATGCTGCTAGGGTGTGTGTGCAGCTGGACGTCTCTAAGCTGCTTCCGGACTGAGTTTGGGTTGGCGTGGGGGGGTGGGCAATGACAACCCATTGTATACCCAAAGCCACCTCTGTTCTGCCAAGGGTGCCTTCACCTTGGGCACCTGGCTGACCACTGCAAGAAGAAGTCCCCCATGGTGGCGCCTCCTCGTGGGCTTGGGTCTGGAGCCTCTAGCCCTCCAGCTTGCTCGCGTGTTCCTCCTGCTGTGTCTAAGGCTTGAGCGCCGGTCATCCCCGTGGTGGTGGCTCCCCCCTATGCTGCTCTGGCGTCTTTGGCACCTTCGTCCTCTAGTGCTCCTGCTGAAGGCGGTGCTGCTCTTTTGGCTTCTTAGGGTGGTCTGTGCCGTGTCCTACTACCTCCTGTTGTTGAGGCCCTTGTTCTAGGTGCTGCCCCCTCCGCCACCGCTCCGGCTGAGGATCGGTTCCTCCCCATGCATGTCTCTCTCGAGATCAAGCTCCATCGCTGGGACCCCTGCGCTGACTCTGTGACTGACCACCACTAGGTCGTGGCTGCTGGTGCTGTCCTTCCAGCTTCAGTGGCTTCCTCCGTCGTGGCTGCTCCTGCCCCTTTCTTGCCGTCGCTGGCATCCTCGCCTGCTCCACGGTCTGATAGATGCCCACATGCCGCTGCCGGTTCAGCCCCCCCTGTCCTTGCCCCGCTTGTGGATGGCGTCTCTATCCAGCCCAAGGCTAGTGTGGTGCCTTCGGCTCTATCCAGCCCAGTTGCTCCCTTGGAGTGTGCAGCTCTTCATGGTGCTGCTAAAGGTGACCTCCATGCTTCGCATGAGGGCCCCATTCTTCAACCTTCTCCTGTTGCTGCTATGGTTAGTGATTTGCCTTGTTGGATTGGGGTTGACCCTCCCATCTCTGATAATCCACCTCGCGGCCTCTGCCCTCCTGGCTCTGTGACACTCTCAGGTGTGCCCAGGGTTGGCGCTACCCCCAAGTCCCCTTTCGTCATCTCTGTCGCAGCTAGCCCTCCGCCAGATCGAGCGCTACTGGCTGCTCCTGTCAAGCTCATCATCGGGATGTTGGCCCCACCTGGCCTTGCTGTAACGGCTTCCGTTGGTTGTCGGTTGGGCAATGCAAAGTTTGGCGTGCCTCCTTCTGCGCTACCCCATTCTCCCCCTACTGCTCTTCCTACTTGCGTGAACCATGCAGCTGTTGTTCTCCCGGCTAGTTCCCCCTTGCCAACAGGCAACCTTGCTACTGATTTGGAGCCTGCTCTGACTATGAGCGTCCCTTGCACTTCTGCCCCGACTCCTGTCCTGCCTCAGTTGCCGCCCCTGCAGCCCCACCACGTTGTTCTGGCCTTATGTGCAGAGAGCAGTGTCGAGGCCATGCCACCTCCTGCTGACCCCGCTGTTACTTCCTTCGTGCCTGGCCTTCACAGTCCGGCTGTCATGGATAACTCTGAGAGATCTGTTGGTTCGGTTTATGTTTCGGATGAGGAGTTCGGCCTTCCCTTCCAACCCGCCCACAGGAGGCATAGTAGGACTCGTCGCGGGCCCATTCACTCCCGCGAGCATTGAAGCCCCCGATCTTCGTTGGTTGTATCTAGCTCTTGGCCTTCCTTGGCCCTGTTCATTCTGTGGGCCCTCGGGCCATGTGATGTTTTCGCCTCTCTATGCCTGGGCACTGTTCCCCTCCCCTAACCTTGTACCCCTCTGTTCTCTTACTGCTTTCCTTCATGAAAATGCTTGCCTGGTGGCCGGGGTAGTGTGTTCATCTTCTTCCGAAATGAAGGGATGAACCCCCTCCCCCATCCCCCCCCCCTTACAAGTATTGCCTTCAGTTAAAAAAAAGAAGTCAAGCATGTAAGCATGTATCAAGTGAATTGTCTAGTTCAATCTTACATGGCAGTTGGTGCAATGTCACACCTGATCATTCAACTCCCTCGGACACAAGTACTTTCAGGATTTGCTCGCCTACGACCAGATCATGGCCCCCATGTTTGCCAGGCATTGAGTGTCAGGTGGACAAAGAGTTCTATGTAATTTCCAGAATAATTCATTTATAAATATGGCCAATTTGAGCTTCAAGAAAAACTTATGAAGCATAGTATAGAGCATAACTAGACATTTAGTTATGGAGGACTTTAGAGGTGACCCCTAACGGCTCAAGATGTAGCTCCCATTATATAGCACTTTGCGCCATTCCGGTCTCAAGAGGTGGCTCCTATAACGTAGCACTTTATCCTGCATGGCACTTAGCTCTTACACTCCCAAATGACAGTTTATGGCTAAAGTACAGATCTAGCAAAATTTTTATTTCCAAGGACATGTAATATGAAGAATAAATGAAGTTTATAAGAGAAGTTCAAGGATGATTTAAGACATCATATTTAATGACATTAAAATAATAGAGAGAATGAATTGCCAGTCAAGGCACGATCAGCTCTCGCGGAAAATCTTGTAAAATAAGTTTAGATCAAGTTTTTCACAGTTGGGTGCTTAGCTAGAAAATCAAAGAGATCACGGCTAGGTAAGAGATGGGACAGTAGGAGGTTCTCCTCGTATTTACAAGGTCCTAATTAAATAACTACTTATCCACTTAAACCGTTTGCCTGTGGACCTCTATCCTTAGACACCGATCTCTCTTGGTAAACTTGCTAGCTATATACATGATTTGTCGGAAACATGAACACACATAAATTGAACGAAAATCATTCTTGCATATTCTAACATGTTCATTTGTGAAAGAATTTGAATGAAGGAAAAGACATTGAAAAAAGATGTCAAGCTTTCTATTGCATAATATGTTCATGTATGAAGAAAATTTGAAAGAAGATATCAAGCTTTCAGATAGAGCTTAGATCAAATACATAGGGTCAATCATGTATAGAAATTTTACGAAAGTAGAGCATAGTTGTTTGAACAATTAACGATAGCTTTACGACTTCATTCACCTAGTCATTTCTTTCTCGATAGCATTTTTAAGGTAAGAACATAATTTTAAAATTCAAAATTAAAGTTTTGAAATAACACAGAGGTAAATCGGACGTGGTTACCGTGTTCAAATCACGGTCTATGTGTAATCCGCACTTTTAGATGATCAAAAGTCGTTCTTATAGTGAAAACTCTAATTTTTGAACTTTAAATCTCAAAATAAGCCATAAATATATGATCATAAAAAGTTGCATAGAATCGAAATACTCATGCAAAGAAACATACATGAAGATCTAATTAAGTTTTTCTTGAGGAAAAACCTACCGAGTTGAAGATCAAAGAGGAAGAAGAACAAGAACGAAGAACACTTCAACACCTCTCCAAACTTCAAACTTTCCACCTCTCTACAACCAGCAATTCCCCAATAGATTTGTGCTTTCAGTAGGTAAGATCCCAGTCCCATTTATAGGCCAAATCCCATAATTATTTTATTTTTAATTTAATTCTAAGTCAATTTTTCATCTAATTTTTCTATTTCACCAACCCATGTTACTATTACACCAACCAATGTTGAAAATAAATTTCAACATGTGAATGTTGAAATAAATCCTCCTCCATGACATAACCAATGACCTTATCTATTCAATTATGTAAGAAATGACCTTTTCCATTAAATAGGATTAGATTAGAGCTAATAATTCTCTCTTAAATCGGATGCTACAGTACCGACGTCTTCGCCTTCTTAGAATCGTGCCGTGAATCTCATCGTTCGTGTTAACAAGTGGGATAGGGTTCGCATTTATGTATTCTATACTTTAAAGACATAAACGAAAATTTTTCATAATTTATTTTATTTTCATCTTTCATTATTTCTTTTCACATATAAATGCATATATAAAATTTTGAGTTGCTACAGGTGCACTACGAATCCTTGATGTAATGCCCCGGATTTTTTTCAGATCATTTTAGTGGGTCTCGGAGTGTATTTTGTGCCTTACACGTGTTTATCCCTGATGTGCCTTCGGAACTCTGTGCAAGGCGGACCGTGGCGTTCTCCAACTCCGGGACAGAACCACTGCGTTGTGTTCCTTCCGAGGATCATGGAGGTAATTTTTCATAATTTTATGAATTTTTAGAATTTCAGGGTTTTTCTATATATATTAACACTTTTCTCTCTCCCCCTCTCATTCTCTCTTTCTCACTCTCTCTCATCTCCTTCTCTCCCCCTCTCCCCGGGCGACCGATGGTGGTGGAGGAGGGCGAGGCGATGATGGCGGGAGGCGAGGAACGGAGAACGGGTCGAGGATTGAGGGCCCGTGGAAGCTCGGCCGCGGGTTCGTGGAACGGCGAGGGTTTCACGGCATTTTCTTCGTGGATCGGCGTCCACGGCACGTCGTTTCTTCGGTGGAGGTAGGGAGATGGACCCTCAGCTCGCACATTCCCTTTCCCGGGAGTTTTGTAGGCCGTGGAGAGCCGAGCGGGCGTATTTGGGGATTTTGAGAAAAATTCATGTTTTTGGGGTTGAGCGTCGATCTGCCGTTTCATTGCGTTTTTGGCCGATCCGAGGTCGTAGATGCATGCTAGGGGCTATTTGGGGTTTTCCCCCTTGTTTTTCCCCTCTCCCGTGGAGGAATGGGGGCGTGAAATTATTTTTGGGTCGTTTCCCGCCATAGCGTTCTCGGGACGGTGTGACGGTCCTTCCAGTGACCGTCACAGTCTTTAACGCCCCAGGGTGAGTGCGTTACGTGCTGTGACGCGCCAAGGAGGGTGCGTCACAGGGTCCTATTTTGTCGGCAGGGCGTCGGTCGCTCTGACGGTCTCACGATAAACCGCCAGAGAGTGTGACGCGCCTGGGTTCAACCGCTACGTTTGTTTTCATGTTTTCGGACCGTTGGGGGTCACGAGTCTCTGACGCACCAGGGGTGGACCATCAGAGCACTGTGACGCCCCTGTATGGGAGCGTCAGAGCTGATGCAGCTCATTCTTCTTGACGCGCCTAGGTAGGACTGTCACAGGCTGTGACGCCCCGAGGGGTGTGCGTCACAACCTGTTTCGTTCTGTGTTCTAACGCACCAGACTTGGTCCGTTAGAGACTGTGACGCCCCAGGGTGGGTGCGTCATAGTCGGTGTTGCCCCTCTCGCGTGACGCTCCAGTGTTGGACCGTTAGAGTGCTGTGACGGTCTAGCCTTAGACCGTTACAGCTGTGACGGCCCAAAGGTAGACCGCTAGGCACTGTGTTGCGCTGAATTGGTTCTTCGTGCTTGCCGCGGTTGTTTCACGTTGTGTAGGTCTCTAGTCGACCCGGTTGAGACCCAGCGGTCGACTTGCGATCTTGTGAATGCCCCAGACACCCGTGAGATTTTGTGTCCATGTTTTGAGGGTGTCGGGAGGACCGTGTTACCTTGTTTGGCGTGCCCGTGGGTTTGAGAGTCGGGGTGACTCCTCATGTTCTGGGCTTTTTTATTACACTTGACCAAGTCACCATGTATCGGTGTGTGTGCGGTGGGGTCTCCCCCGCATGCCGTGAGTTTTCCTGGAAGATGATTCCCGAGTGGGCCATGTGTTTGGCCTTGGACTGTGAGTCCAGTTATCGGCGTGGAAGCTTGTACGTTGCCCTGGGAATCGTGCTTCTGTGCTTTCCGCGTGGGCCATGTGTGAGGCCTTGGACCGCGAGTCTAGTTGCCCAGCCTGGGGCTGGAGGGTTCCCGTTGTTCCCTGAGAGTGGAATTCGGTTTGGCTGCCTGTGAGCTGCCTTGGGAACCATGTTTTGGCATTTCTACGTGGCCAGGTGCGTGGCCCGTGGACTATGAGTCCCGTTTCTTCTCTAACTGTGGTCACCGTGCGACGGTGCTGGTACGTGGGACGGTCCCCGTACTTCGTCGGGTTCGAACGTTATTTTTCGTTGACTTGAGAGTCTACTCCTTTAGTGACCCTCCACTAGTCGTAGCCCACCAGTACGCGTGTGCTGGTCTCACCTGGGAGTAGGTGTACGGGCTTACCCTGAGTACGGTTTTAGACTGGTTTCCGTCGGGCCCCACGTCTAGCAGCCAGAGTCCGACTGAGAGGAAAACCGATCAGAAGGCCAGACCAGGGACGGACGGTCTGTGTGTGCACACGTGGTTGGGGGCGGTTAGACCCACGCCGACGGGCGCAACTCCTACTAGTCACATGTTTGTGATTACTTGTACGGTGTCTCAGTTCCCGCTGGGCCGGAGGGAGACACCTGAGGCGCGGACTAAGACGACAGTGGACGCATTCCACTACAAGAAAAAGTGGCAATAGCGACCGAATTAGAGACCGAATAAATCGGTCGCTAGTCGGTCCCAAATAGCGACCATATAGCGACCGATATAATCGGTCGCACGTCTGAGACCCATTTTGGGACCGAATTTATTTCGGTCTCTAATCGGTCGCTGATCTTGCGACCGAATTTATTTAGGTCGCGAAGCGGTCGCGGATCACTCATCTCCCCCCCCCCCCGCCACCAGCTCCCCCCCCCTCCCCCCCGCGTCCCCCCCCTCCCCCCTGCGGCCCCCTCCCGCCCGAGCCCCCCTCCGCCCGAGCCCCCCCTCCCCCTGCGGCCCCCTCCCGCCCGAGCCCCTCTCCGCCCTAGCCCCCCCTCCCCCTGCGGCCCCCTCCCCTCCCGCCCGATCCCCCCTCCGCCCGAGCCCCCCCCTCCCCCTGCGGCCCCCTCCCGTCCGAGCCCCTCTCCGCCCTAGCCCCCCCTCCCCCTGCTGCCCCCTCCCGCCCGAGCCCCTCTCCGCCCGAGCCCCCCCTCCCCCTGTGGCCCCCTCCCGCCGGAGCCCCCCTCCGCCCGAGCCCCCCCTCCCCTTGCGGCCCCTCTCCCGCCCGAGCCCCTCTCCGCCCGAGCCCCCCCTCCCCCTGCGGCGCCCTCCCGTCCGAGCCCCTCTCCGCCCTAGCCCCCCCTCCCCCTGCTGCCCCCTCCCGCCCGAGCCCCTCTCCGCCCGAGCCCCCCCTCCCTCGGCGGCCCCCCCATCTCCCCCCCGCGACCAGCTCCCATCGGCGGTGGACGGACGACTGCGAGCGGCGTGGCGAGCGGCGGTGGACGGACGACCGGCGTGGCGAGCGGCGGTGGACGGACGACTGCGAGCGGCGGCGGGGACCGGCCATCGAAGGTAAGTGAGGCGGACCCCCGCCGGAGCCCCCCTCCGCCCGAGCCCCCCCTCCCCCTGTGGCCCCCTCCCGCCCGAGCCCCTCTCCGCCCGAGCCCCTCTCCGCCCGAGCCCCCCCTCCCCCTGCGGCCCCCTCCCGCCGGAGCCCCCCTCCGCCCGAGCCCCCCCTCCCCTTGCGGCCCCTCTCCCGCCCGAGCCCCTCTCCGCCTGAGCCCCCCTCCCCCTGCGGCCCCCTCCCGCCCGAGCCCCCCCTCCCCCTCTGGCGCTGCTCTCCCCTCCCCATCTGGTTTCCCCCTCCGGCGCGGCTCTCCCCTCCCCATCCGGTCCCCCCTCCGGCTCCGGTCCCCCCTCCGCAGGGCCCCCCCTCCGGCTCCGCCCCCCCCTCCGCAGGGCCACCCCTCCGGCTCCGGTTCCCCCTCTGCAGGGCCCCCCCTCCGGCTCCGGGCCCCCCTCCGGCTCCGGTCCCCCCCTCCGGCTCCGGTATTAAATTTTAATATCCTGCTATATTTGATTTCTGCTCTTATGAATGTGTTGGATGTTAAAATAAAATTCATGCTTGGAGTGGTCTCTGATCTCAAACTAGCCCACCCACCTCCTGTTGCTACAGTACCATTAGGAACTGGAAACAATCTTCCTTTTGCATTTGGCTGGGTAGGTTACATTTCCACATGTATAATGTACATGTACAATTTGACTTGTTCATGCATGTGCATGTGGTTTGGGGCTCAGGGGATGCTGATCATGTACTTGCTTTCACAATTAGACAAGCTAGTCACATTGGGGTTCCTTAATTTCCATTTGTGTACATGCTCCCAATTTTAACCATTTTTGAGCCTTCTTCTGAGCCTTAATTGGCTACATTATGTTGATACTTAACAGTGGTGAGCAATGCATTATGCATTCTGAGGACCCCGAGTGGGTCGATAGAACAAGTTACTTCCTTTTCCTTGCTTTTCAGATGATGTATTCAATTTTAGAATTCATCACGTTATCCAACAAATGGATGCACATGAGATTAGATGCCTTTATTTTTCTTTTCCAAGTCCTAAGGTGAAAGCAACTGCTGTTGTAGGGAAAGAAGAATCCTGGTAATGGATGTATATGTATTTGGAGCTGATAATCAGTGGTGTACCCAAAATAAATAAACTAATATAATAGGTATTAATATGATGTTTAAATTTTATTTTATGTATACTTGATCATTAGATTAAATTAATGGATGATATTAAAGGATAAAATAGTAATTTAAGTATTATTCAATTATCTGATATTTATATGATACCTATAATACTGTAGCTTTTCGATAGAACTATAGGGTCTTATAAGACAGTTTAAGATGGTAGTTTCCTTGTTGACTTGGATTTGGATGCACCCGCACCCCATATCTGCACCAAAATCAGACATGTTCATCCTTAGCCTGAATCTAAAGATTCAATTATGTTCAAAAGTATCTGGCAGCATGATTTCTTCATGTGTTTGTGGGAGTGGATCATAGATTCGTATGCATGCACTCAGTCAGAATCTTTTTTCCTTTTTCCCTTGTCCGTAGTCCAAATGGAATGATATGCAAGATATATATCTGACTATCACAACCTTATGATGTAGAGAGTTTGCTGCTGATTTTATTTTTTCTTTATGAAATGTAATTCAGTTGGTATATAATCATGAGGATGAGAATTCCTAAAGAAGGCTCTTGTGATCCTGTGGCGCTTCTAATCAGATTTCTAAAACAGAATGATGCACCTAACCTTATTTAGATGCTGGGCGGTTTGATCACGTATCTTGCAATATATCCATGCTCTGTCTAATCAGAATACTGTGTCTGAAGACCACTGTTCCGTTGTTTATTTTTTCTTTTTTGTTATTTAGACTTGTAGCATTTCTAAAATAGTAATTATATATGAAGCTAGAGATAGTTGGGTGTTACTTGCAGCATTTCCAGCACATTCATAAGAGCATGAATTTTATTTTAACATGTTACTGCTATGTTTTTAGAATGTGTTATTATCTTGTCAATATTTAATTAGTTGGGTGTTGTATGTGAGCTGAGATGCGTGGGTGCAACCTAACATTGCACGCATCTTAGGAGAGAGTGTTAAACCCGTGTCAATCAATCTACCCGTTCAAGACTTTGGGATTGATGTGCACGTTCTCATTTTGAATGATGAGAATGTGTATATCTAACTCAAAGTCTTGAATTGTCCCGTTTGGACAGTCTGTGAATGTTTGATCGCACTTAGGTGGTTAATTACTATATGTGTTTGTGTTGTTTGTTAAAAATTTTGGCTGGATGCGTCTTCTCACTCCTCTCTGATATACCTTTATTGATTTTGATTAATTTCTTAACCATTTATTAGTAAGTGTTTAAGAAAATTTCTTAATCAATAAATATTTTGTGGTATATCGGAGAGGTGTGGGGAGATGCTGCCGAAATTTTTAGCAAATAACACAACACATATAGTAATTAATCGTGCGATCAAACCTTCACAGATGGGTTAAAAAGTGAAAATCTAAATGATATTTCCGTCCTATTTAAAATGGCAGAGATGGACGATGTGAGGAAAGGGTAGGACTTTTTATTTTGTTAAACATGTTAAAGTTTTGTGTGTTTACATTTCATTCGCATAGGGAAAATGTCTGAAGATCGTTCATGGATGTACCGTAGAGTAGTTGATCAGGTGGTGTCTATGGAATTTAAAAATGGAGTTGAGAGATTCATTCAGTTTGCTTTGAGAAATCCTATTGAAGCTGTAGATTGTGAGGGTCGTATCCGATGTCCTTGTGTAGTCTGTAAGAATTTGAAGTGGCTGACAACATGGGATGTACAACGTCATTTATACAGAAAGGGGTTTGTTAAAGATTATACAAACTGGATATGTCATGGTGAAACATTGTGGTCCTACGAGCCTGCCAATAGAGGAAGTGGAAGTTCATATGTTGATATGGTCATAGATACTGCTGGTCCAGAACTGGAACTTATTGATAGAAATGGTAAAACAGTTAAACCGAAAGTAATTTACGCCCTTGGAGCTGCACAGATTAAAGAAGTATGCTTTTGGCTAAAACAATTGAGATTTTCAGATGGTTATGTGTCTAACATTGCTCGTTGCGTGAATACAAATGAGGGGAAAATATATGGAATGAAAAGTCATGACTGTCATGTGTTCATGCAGAGGTTGTTACCTATTGTATTTCGTGATATGATGCCGAAGCCGATATGGGGAGCAGTGACTGAGTTAAGTCAGTTTTTCAAAATTTTATGTGCATCAGAGCTCAGGTATGAAGATGTGGAAACTATTGAACAGAATGTGATCACGACAGTTTGTAGATTGGAAAAGATATTTCCACCCTCATTCTTTGATTCAATGGAGCACCTGCTTATACACTTATCATATGAGGCTAAAGTAGGAGGGCCAGTACAATTTAGATGGATGTATCCATTTGAGAGGTAATATATATATATATTCTCCTCATAATTCAATTAGATGCTGATGTGTTTTTCATTATCTTATGAACATTCTGGTAGGTGCATGCATGAATTGAAAATGAAAGTTCGCAACAAGGCAAAAGTAGAGGGTTCCATTGCGGAGGCGTACATTATGGAAGAAATATCAAATTTCTGTTCAATGTACTTTGAACCTGAGGTACAAACTCGTCGTACTCGGCCACCACGTAATGATGATGGGGGAGACTCCGTTCACTCTGAGCGGCTGTCTATATTTAAGTATCCTGGACGTGCGTATAGACGTTCTTCGAGTCGGATGCTAAATGATAGAGAATTGCACTGTGCAGAAATGTACATCCTTTTAAATTGTATGGAGGTTGAACCTTATGTTGCGTAAGTTCTCTGCTCACATTACATTGTGTCTATAACTTATTATTTTGCATTCCATCTATAATGCTCCAATGGTCGTAATACAGACAATTTGACTCAGAATTAATCCAAAGATGTCCATATCTCACTGACATGGAGGTTGAAAAAGAACGAGAAAAATCATTTGCTTCTTGGCTGAAATATCGTGTAAGTATTATTACTACTCTTTCTCCTTGTTAGGCCAATGACAAATTCTGACTAGTGTGCTCTCCATATGTAGGTTGAAAATGGTTTTATTACTGATCAAAGAATTCGAGAGAGTAGTTATGGCCCATCGAAAGTTGCACGTACATATCCAGCATTTATTGTGAATGGGTATAGATTTCACACTAGACAATATGGGCAGAATAAGTCAACAATGAACAGCGGGGTATGTGTGAAAGGAAGTACATATAATGAAAACGAACGTGATTATTATGGTATTATTGAGGAGATCTTAGAATTGCAATATCTCGGAGATGACAACCATATATTTCTGTTCAAGTGTCATTGGTTTGATCCCAATTCTGTTCGAAATGACACAACATATGGGATTGTCGATATCAGACATAAGTCTAAATTGAATACTTATGATCCATTCATTTTGGCCGCACAAGCCCAGCAGGTCTATTATACAAAGTATCCATCATCTAAAAATAAAGAAAGAAATGATTGGTGGGCAGTTTGCAAGGTTAAGACAAGGCTTTTCCCGGATTATGAGTTGGATTTGACTGAAACAGTAGAGTTGGATGTGAATGCCGAATTCTTTCAATCATGTAAGACCCCGAATTATTTTATTAGATTTAATATATTTATTTAGCTCTTGTTAATTAAGAATTTGCATTTTTATGGATTTAATAATTGAAATTCGGATTTATTAATATTTAATTCCTTAGAAATAGAATAATGATAATTTCGACCACTCTATAAAAATTCAGAAAAATAGTAAACAGGTTAAGGTCGATGTAGATTGCAATTTTATCTTCTGGCTTTGGGTCATTATAAATCCGTGGTGGGATCTATTTAGAGATTAAGCCCTTAATTGCACACTTTTTGACCCAAACCTAACCTTGGATTAAAACACGAAATTAAGGCTCAATTCTCGACCAAATGAGCTCAAACCAGAGCCAAATGAACGGTGAGGATCTAAGGATCAAAAGCCCCCAATAAATTTAGCGAAAACCTAACCCTAGGCGGCGCTCTCGGCCGCGTTTGCTCAAGTCAACAATCACGGTGCCGTTTCTAACACGTCTCTTCCACGGCCGAATACTCCCAGCACAGAACTCTCCAGAAGGTCTATGAGCTATACATAGAAAGCTCTACGAGTCCTCTTTCTTTTGGTTGCTGTGGTGTCGACAGAGGATCCAGATCTGGGGAGAATTCCGGCGATCTTTGTAGGTGTGTCGGCAGGCCGTCGACTTCCATCTTCCTCCCTTGTTTCTTCAATTAAGGTAGGCATTCTTAACCAAAACTCGATCATGAGTATAGGAAATTGATCCTCTCGACGAGATCTAGCCATTGGGACTGAAAGCCCCAATTTTTATCAGGTGTGTAGAGAGCAGTCGAGGCTTTTCTGAAGGGTATTCTAGTTCGTTCTTCATTTCTAGCCCCGTTTTCAATCTTCGATTCAGGTAGGTGTAACAGACTAAACTTAAATTAACTTATATGATATGATAAGCATGATCTTAGCTTTCATTTAACGTAGAAAGCCCTATGTTTAATGAAGCATGTGTAGAGAATTTCTAGTTATAGTAACAGCATGTTTTAGACCTAGTTTGATGTGTTCTTGATGTGTTCATCCGAATTGATTTATGCTTTCGAAGTATTAATCTTAATCCTCATGAACCATATCTTATATGGTTTGATTCACCATCGAAGTAGCTTTCATTTGAGCCAAGAATCCCCAAATTTCATTCTGTATGTAGAGAGAATTTAACGTTTTAGTCACAGCATGTCAGAATTAGGGTTTCTTGTGTTCCTGCCTTAATAGATCTCGATTCCAATAATTGATCATGAAATTGACCTTTCAGATAGGTAGAGTTTTGTATTAGCTTTCCACTGATACCAAAATCCCCTTATTTGGAGTCCAATTGCATTAGTTATGATCATTTTAGTGTAACCCTATCCAAACCCTAGCTCCCGGTGTTCACCGGACGCGGCAGGGATGACCGGCGTAGACCCAGAGATGGGCGGTCTTACGATAGACCGTCCAACTCCAGCCCACCTTTTGACCAATTTTGACCCTAGCATGCCCTTATATAAACGGTTTTTCAAGAACCACTCATCCCAGGTTGAACGGTTCCTAAGGAACCACATATCTGGATATAAGGTCCAGAATGGACCACATATACTTATACGGCCCTTTACTGGCCGCACAACCCAGGGATGGGCGGCCCTGCCAGGACCGCCCAACCCCTTGGGCGGCCCAGATAGAGCCGCCCAACTACTTGGGCGGCCCAGGGAGAGCCGCCCAACTCCCTGAGGCCAGTTTGAACCCCGTTCAGCCCCCGTTTAGCCCCCGTTAAGCCTGATAGTTGTGCGGTTCACCGAGAACCGTTTATCTACCCAGTAATTGACTTAGTAATTATTATGATGCATCCATTTTAGTTTCAAATGACAATTTATAATTAGAAACCCATGGACGGCCCCTGAGGAACCGTCCATCTCCCTGTGTCACAGAGTGACCCCTGTTCGCCCCCGGAATGCCCAGTAAGTTGTACGGTCCATATAGAACCGTTTATCCCCACAGAGAGTGACTTAATTTATGTTCTAATGCATTCATTTGCATGTCATTAAGGGTAATTAGTGAAATAGAAACCCATTTAATAACTGTTTAAATATGCAACTAAATTTCTGATTATTGCTTGTCATTCGTGCCTACGCGACTTACGCGAACTCGTTATCATCTTAAATTATTTTCTTGGCATCTTGGATTAATATATAACCTAATCCCTGATAAATTAGCTTGGCATTAGGATTAATATGACTGTTAACTTGCTGTTTAGCTGCTGTACTACAGTAGAACAGCATGTTTAACTTTCCCACTTTATGCGAAGCCGATTGGCCGATTAGCGTACTAGTCTCGGTTTTACCCCCGGAAACTCTATCCGGCGGTCTTACCGTCATCTTGGAACATCATTATAATCATGATTAGAACCTGGTTAACACCAGCATACCCTGTTTTGTGAGCTTAAACCGCTGGTTTAAGTCTTGGATCAAATAGAGGCATGCGCGGTTATCATGTGACCGCATAACCTCTTAGGCGGGCCGATCGTGACCGCATATCTTTATACGGCCCAGTATGGACCGTATATTTCGTTCTTGGGCCTTAATGTCTTCTGGACATGAGCGGCCTATATTGCACTGTTCTTACCTTAGGGCGGCCTGCTGTCAGCCGTTCGTTTCTTGCCCTCACGGGTTGAGTTTCAGCCCAGTTCTTGTATGTACGGTCCTGTATGAACCGTAGATATCCTTCAAGCGGTTCTGTTACGACCGCACATCTCTTGGAGATGAGTTTGACCGTGTTTTGTACTCTTGAATCCAAGGACAAGGTTAGTCCTTTAAATCTGAACTTATGGCAGAAATTCCTCTGATTAATTGGCCATTAAAATTGATTGAATGTCTGGACGGATGGGACGTTGGGCCCAGTAAATCAATGCCATCGCATCATAAGGGCCCGGTCTGGTCCTGGGGAGAGCGCCCGAAAGTTAGTGAGCCCATGGGATGTTAATGACAAGGTGGGGCATTGCACCGAAGTACTTGCCTGAGTGTTGGCGTCTACGACAAAAATATCTTGTACTTGTTACTTGTTACTTGATCATACTTGGTTAGATGTTTAAAATACTTGCTTGTTGGCCAATTCCTTACTCATATCTCATTGTTATATCTCCTGTAGTAAATTCTTGTATCTGTTATCCTTGATAATCATTATCAATTGTATTTCTTGACCTTGCAAGATCTTGTTATTACCGTTGTTTATTGCATTATCGTTTGTAGCATGATATTTTGAAAATGTAATTAAACTGTTAATCACTTATACATGTCTGTTATTTCCTACTGAGCGTTAGCTCACACCCCGTTGTTTCCCCCTTTCCAGGCTTCTCAGGTGACGCGCTTACCGACGGGGAAGGGCAGGAGTGATGTCTTGAGTGTATCAGTTCTAGTGTGTTAGCGGTGTACTTATTGTTTGTTGTGTTTGGAGATCATTTAGTTTCAGTTGTTGTTGAGTCTTAGTGGTTGTTATTCCAAGTTGTATTAAGTTGCATTTGAGATTATTGTATCAGTTTGGTTGTTTAATGATCATTTAGTATTTCCTTTCCATAGCACTTGTGTATTTAGATTAGTTCTCTCTCTTTCCTGCTTGCCTCTGACTGTACGTCCCGATATTTCCGCCTTGTTCGGGGCGTGACAGTTAAGTTGGTATCAGAGCCTAGGTTTCACATTCCTAGGTTTTCTTAAGTTCTTAAGTTCTAGATTTTCTAAGTTCTTGCATGGCATCCCAATAACCCGGTATATCAAAAGATGTTGTCCGAACGTTAGGCTACGCCTATCGGAAGGTCGCATACTTGCGCGAGTGGTCTTCGGATCGGTTATCTCCGCCAGGTACCGAGTTTTGGTTGTGTCTAGGTGCATTAGACCCCTAATCTTGTTAAAGTCTAGGACCTGACCTGGTGAGAATGGGTAGAAACTTGGGTTAAGTTCGTTTCTTAATCGTGTAATTATCCATCTTGATTAAACCTAAGTAATCTATTTCTCGTGTAGATGGCAGCTGATCGCGCCGAATGGAGGAACCTGCAGCGCACGGTTCAAGGCCTTACCCAGGCCCTTCAGCAAGTGGCTCAGGCAGGAGCGGCACCACATGGCACCGGTGATCTATACCGGAACTTCCGCGGAATGAATCCGCCTAGATTCGCGGGTTCGACCGACCCCGACCAAGCCGAGCACTGGCTAGATGAGATGGCGAGAATATTTGAAGTTATGCAATGCACCAACCAGGAGCGTGTCCTTCTCTCGACATTTCAATTGGAGCGTGATGCACGTACTTGGTGGGATTCTATCAAGGCGACTCTCGGTGATCATCAGGTTACGTGGGAGGAGTTCGAGGAATTTTTCAACGGCAAGTATTTTTCTGACCGAGTGCAAGAGAAGAAAGCGGCAGAGTTCACGGCTTTGAAGCAACGAGGTTTGTCCGTGGCGGAGTATGAGGCTCAATTTGCACGGCTTTCTCGATATGCTATACACCTTATTTCCACCGAGAAAATGAAGGCGAAGCGTTTTCTCAACGGACTGAAGCTGCATTATATCAACCAACTGGCACCAATGGAGATTTCCACTTATTCCGAGATGGTGAGAAAGGCTCAAGTTTTGGAAGATACCCTCGAAATGACGGAGAGAATCCGTGGAAGCGGTGCGAAGAAGGAGCAACCTACGGGTTCCCGGATTATCAAACCCGGGTATATTAAGAAGAGGCCTGTTAGTGGACCCAGTTCGTGGAGCGGGTCCGGATCGTGGAAAGGCAAGATGCCGAAGTATGAAGATAAGAAGCCTGGCCCTATTGTTCCGTTTAAGGGCGTATGCAGGTATTGTGATCGTCCAGGTCATAAGGTGGAGGAATGCTGGCGCAAGCTGGGCGCCTGTTTGCGATGTGGAAGCAAAGAGCACCGTATCCCCAACTGTCCTTTGATAGCGGAGCAAACAACACCGGCAAAACCGCAAGTCTTCAAGAAACCGCAAGGGAAGCTCCAAGCTTTGTATGCAGAAGAAGCGGAAACAGCCGAAGATGGTGGACTCGTCGAAGGTACTCTTATTATACTCGACAAGCCAGCATTTGTTCTTTTTGATACTGGTGCAACACATTCCTTTATTTCTCGGAGTTTTGCTAAGTCATTATCTATGGAACCGGTTATGATGGATACTCCGTTAGTGATTTCAACCCCTATTGGCACTAGAACAGCAATCCAACATTTCTATCCTTCTAGTAAGGTTTTGATTGGTGAGCAGAACTTTCCAGCTGATTTAATTTGCATGGATATGAAGGATTATGATGTAATCCTAGGAGCAGATTGGTTGGCTCGACATGAGGTTGACGTTCATTGTAGTTCTAGCTCTGTGTCTTTTACTAGGCACCCTGGACTTTCTTTTGTGGGAGTTAAGCACCATAACTCTGTACCGCTTATTTCGGCTCTTCGAGCTGATAAGCTGGTGAGGCGAGGATGTGAGGCTTTTCTAGCCTTTATCTGTGCAACCCCTGAGCAGCAGATTGAGATCAAGGACATTCCTATTGTCCGAGATTTTTCTGATGTCTTTCCAGAGGAATTACCAGGACTTCCTCCTGAGCGGGAAGTTATCTTCTCTATTGACCTCTTTCCGGGCACATCTCCTATTTCCAAGGCTCCTTACCGTATGTCTCCTGCGGAACTGAGAGAGTTGAAGCAACAGTTGATGGAGTTACTTGAGAAGGGCTTTATTCGTCCTAGTACGTCTCCGTGGGGAGCCCCTGTATTGTTTGTTCGGAAGAAAGATGGCTCGATGAGATTATGCATCGATTATCGGCAGTTAAACCAGTTGACTGTCAAGAACAAATATCCACTGCCGAGGATTGATGAGTTGTTTGACCAGATAGCGGGAGCTCAATATTTCTCTAAGATCGATCTTCGATCTGGATATCACCAGTTGCGGATTAAGGAGGAGGATATCCATAAATCAGCTTTTCGCAGCAGGTATGGTCATTTTGAATTTGTCGTTATGCCTTTTGGTCTAACGAATGCTCCGGCAGCTTTCATGCAGTTGATGAACAATGTATTTCGGCCCTACCTTGATCAATGGGTTGTGGTATTTATTGATGACATCTTGATCTATTCCAAGAGTGAAGTGGAGCATGCTGAACATCTGATGATGGCATTGCAGTTATTGAGAGATCATCAACTTTATGCCAAGTTTAGTAAGTGTGAATTCTGGTTGCAAGAAGTGTCCTTTCTCGGACATATTATCACCAATGAAGGTATTTCTGTGGATCCTTCGAAGGTTGAGGCAGTGAAGAATTGGGAGCAGCCTACCAGTGTGACGGAAGTTAGAAGTTTTCTTGGCCTGGCAGGTTATTATCGAAGGTTTATCCAGGATTTCTCTAAGATTGCGGTACCTATGACAAGGTTAACCCGCAAGGAGAACAAGTTTGATTGGTCAGACGATTGCCAGCGAAGCTTTCAGACTCTAAAGGATTGTTTGACTACTGCACCTATATTGGCTTTACCTTCTGGTGAAGGAGGATTTGTCGTTTATACTGATGCTTCAGGAATTGGCTTAGGCTGTGTACTCATGCAGCATGGGAAGGTGATTGCCTACTCTTCTAGGCAGTTGAAGAAGCACGAGGAGAATTATCCTGTTCATGATTTGGAACTTGCAGCAGTCGTCTTTGCTTTGAAGATATGGAGGCACTACCTGTATGGAGAATCTTTTACGGTATTTTCAGACCATAAGAGTTTGAAGTATTTGTTCTCTCAGAAGGAACTCAATATGCGGCAGCGCAGATGGTTGGAGTATTTGAAGGACTTCGACTTTTCTATTGAGTATCATCCTGGCAAAGGCAATGTTGTGGCAGACGCATTAAGCCGGAGGCCAGTAGCTAGATTGTCAAGTCTCATGTTGCAAGAATGGAAGTTACTGGAACAGTTATCTAGTCTGGATCTTAATATTGACAATGATCGGGTTTTGATTGCTCAGATTCAACTTAAACCTGAATTATTGATGAAGATCAAGTCCTTGCAAGATAATGATCCCGAGCTGGTACAGATCAAGGGAAGCTTGAGCAGCAGACCTGATTTCGGGTTGGCTGATGATGGTAGATTATTATTTAAAGGCAGAACTTGTGTACCTGATGAAGCTACAGTAAAGAACAAGATTCTTGAGGAAGCTCATAGATCCAGATACACCATTCATCCCGGAGGCACTAAGATGTACAGAGATTTGAAGCGATCCTTTTGGTGGATGAATATGAAGAGGGAAATCGCTGACTTCGTAAGTAAATGCTTAGTTTGCCAACAAGTTAAAGCTGAGCACTTCAGACCAGCAGGGAAATTGAAACCACTCGACATACCCCAATGGAAGTGGGAGAGTATTGGCATGGATTTCATCATGGGTATGCCTAGAACTCGTGGTGGATTTGATGCAATTTGGGTGATTGTTGACCGACTGACAAAGTCAGCCCATTTCTTGTCCATTAAATCTAAATGGACAGTTGATGTTCTAGCAGCTTTGTATTTGAAGGAAGTGGTGAGGTTGCATGGTATTCCAGTGAATATAGTATCTGATCGAGACCCTAGATTCACTTCTCATTTCTGGAAGGGACTACAAGAGTCTTTGGGTACTCGTCTGAATTTCAGCACGGCATTCCATCCGCAGACGGATGGGCAGACGGAGAGAACCAATCAGATAGTGGAAGATATGCTGCGGGCATGTATGATTGACTTTGGTGGTACTTGGAATGAGCATTTGGCACTAATTGAATTCGCCTACAATAACAGCTATCAGTCTAGTATCCAGATGGCTCCATTTGAAGCCTTGTATGGCAGAAGTTGTCGTTCCCCGTTGTGTTGGGACGAGGTAGGTGAGAAACAGTGGCTTGGACCGGATCTTGTCTCAGAATCTTCACAGAACATCCGCATTATCCGGGACCGGTTACAAGTGGCTCAATCAAGACAGAAGAGCTATGCCGACAACAGGAGGAGAGCATTGGAATTTCAGGTTGGCGAGCATGTATTCTTAAAGGTCTCTCCGACGAGAGGGATCCGAAGATTTGGCATTCATGGCAAGCTGAGTCCGAGATACATTGGTCCGTTCGAGATTCTAGATAGAGTGGGAGAGGTGGCATACAGGCTGGCCTTACCGCCTCAATTGTCTGGCGTGCACAACGTCTTCCATATTTCTATGTTACGGAAGTATGTGTACGACCCCACTCATGTTATACATCATGTGGATTTCGAGCTGAAGGAGGATCTGACCTACGAGGAAAGACCGATAAAGGTTCTGGACCGGAAGCAACAGCAACTCCGGAATCGTTCAATACCGATGGTCAAGATTCAGTGGAGTCGGCGTGGGACCGAAGAAGCTACGTGGGAGTCTGAAGAGACTATGCGGAAGCGGTATCCCGACTTATTCTAGGTGAGCGATCTCTATCCCTACTCGCAGTGTTAGTGCAGTGAATTTGGAGGACCAAATTCCTTTAAGTAGGGGAGGGTGTAAGACCCCGAATTATTTTATTAGATTTAATATATTTATTTAGCTCTTGTTAATTAAGAATTTGCATTTTTATGGATTTAATAATTGAAATTCGGATTTATTAATATTTAATTCCTTAGAAATAGAATAATGATAATTTCGACCACTCTATAAAAATTCAGAAAAATAGTAAACAGGTTAAGGTCGATGTAGATTGCAATTTTATCTTCTGGCTTTGGGTCATTATAAATCCGTGGTGGGATCTATTTAGAGATTAAGCCCTTAATTGCACACTTTTTGACCCAAACCTAACCTTGGATTAAAACACGAAATTAAGGCTCAATTCTCGACCAAATGAGCTCAAACCAGAGCCAAATGAACGGTGAGGATCTAAGGATCAAAAGCCCCCAATAAATTTAGCGAAAACCTAACCCTAGGCGGCGCTCTCGGCCGCGTTTGCTCAAGTCAACAATCACGGTGCCGTTTCTAACACGTCTCTTCCACGGCCGAATACTCCCAGCACAGAACTCTCCAGAAGGTCTATGAGCTATACATAGAAAGCTCTACGAGTCCTCTTTCTTTTGGTTGCTGTGGTGTCGACAGAGGATCCAGATCTGGGGAGAATTCCGGCGATCTTTGTAGGTGTGTCGGCAGGCCGTCGACTTCCATCTTCCTCCCTTGTTTCTTCAATTAAGGTAGGCATTCTTAACCAAAACTCGATCATGAGTATAGGAAATTGATCCTCTCGACGAGATCTAGCCATTGGGACTGAAAGCCCCAATTTTTATCAGGTGTGTAGAGAGCAGTCGAGGCTTTTCTGAAGGGTATTCTAGTTCGTTCTTCATTTCTAGCCCCGTTTTCAATCTTCGATTCAGGTAGGTGTAACAGACTAAACTTAAATTAACTTATATGATATGATAAGCATGATCTTAGCTTTCATTTAACGTAGAAAGCCCTATGTTTAATGAAGCATGTGTAGAGAATTTCTAGTTATAGTAACAGCATGTTTTAGACCTAGTTTGATGTGTTCTTGATGTGTTCATCCGAATTGATTTATGCTTTCGAAGTATTAATCTTAATCCTCATGAACCATATCTTATATGGTTTGATTCACCATCGAAGTAGCTTTCATTTGAGCCAAGAATCCCCAAATTTCATTCTGTATGTAGAGAGAATTTAACGTTTTAGTCACAGCATGTCAGAATTAGGGTTTCTTGTGTTCCTGCCTTAATAGATCTCGATTCCAATAATTGATCATGAAATTGACCTTTCAGATAGGTAGAGTTTTGTATTAGCTTTCCACTGATACCAAAATCCCCTTATTTGGAGTCCAATTGCATTAGTTATGATCATTTTAGTGTAACCCTATCCAAACCCTAGCTCCCGGTGTTCACCGGACGCGGCAGGGATGACCGGCGTAGACCCAGAGATGGGCGGTCTTACGATAGACCGTCCAACTCCAGCCCACCTTTTGACCAATTTTGACCCTAGCATGCCCTTATATAAACGGTTTTTCAAGAACCACTCATCCCAGGTTGAACGGTTCCTAAGGAACCACATATCTGGATATAAGGTCCAGAATGGACCACATATACTTATACGGCCCTTTACTGGCCGCACAACCCAGGGATGGGCGGCCCTGCCAGGACCGCCCAACCCCTTGGGCGGCCCAGATAGAGCCGCCCAACTACTTGGGCGGCCCAGGGAGAGCCGCCCAACTCCCTGAGGCCAGTTTGAACCCCGTTCAGCCCCCGTTTAGCCCCCGTTAAGCCTGATAGTTGTGCGGTTCACCGAGAACCGTTTATCTACCCAGTAATTGACTTAGTAATTATTATGATGCATCCATTTTAGTTTCAAATGACAATTTATAATTAGAAACCCATGGACGGCCCCTGAGGAACCGTCCATCTCCCTGTGTCACAGAGTGACCCCTGTTCGCCCCCGGAATGCCCAGTAAGTTGTACGGTCCATATAGAACCGTTTATCCCCACAGAGAGTGACTTAATTTATGTTCTAATGCATTCATTTGCATGTCATTAAGGGTAATTAGTGAAATAGAAACCCATTTAATAACTGTTTAAATATGCAACTAAATTTCTGATTATTGCTTGTCATTCGTGCCTACGCGACTTACGCGAACTCGTTATCATCTTAAATTATTTTCTTGGCATCTTGGATTAATATATAACCTAATCCCTGATAAATTAGCTTGGCATTAGGATTAATATGACTGTTAACTTGCTGTTTAGCTGCTGTACTACAGTAGAACAGCATGTTTAACTTTCCCACTTTATGCGAAGCCGATTGGCCGATTAGCGTACTAGTCTCGGTTTTACCCCCGGAAACTCTATCCGGCGGTCTTACCGTCATCTTGGAACATCATTATAATCATGATTAGAACCTGGTTAACACCAGCATACCCTGTTTTGTGAGCTTAAACCGCTGGTTTAAGTCTTGGATCAAATAGAGGCATGCGCGGTTATCATGTGACCGCATAACCTCTTAGGCGGGCCGATCGTGACCGCATATCTTTATACGGCCCAGTATGGACCGTATATTTCGTTCTTGGGCCTTAATGTCTTCTGGACATGAGCGGCCTATATTGCACTGTTCTTACCTTAGGGCGGCCTGCTGTCAGCCGTTCGTTTCTTGCCCTCACGGGTTGAGTTTCAGCCCAGTTCTTGTATGTACGGTCCTGTATGAACCGTAGATATCCTTCAAGCGGTTCTGTTACGACCGCACATCTCTTGGAGATGAGTTTGACCGTGTTTTGTACTCTTGAATCCAAGGACAAGGTTAGTCCTTTAAATCTGAACTTATGGCAGAAATTCCTCTGATTAATTGGCCATTAAAATTGATTGAATGTCTGGACGGATGGGACGTTGGGCCCAGTAAATCAATGCCATCGCATCATAAGGGCCCGGTCTGGTCCTGGGGAGAGCGCCCGAAAGTTAGTGAGCCCATGGGATGTTAATGACAAGGTGGGGCATTGCACCGAAGTACTTGCCTGAGTGTTGGCGTCTACGACAAAAATATCTTGTACTTGTTACTTGTTACTTGATCATACTTGGTTAGATGTTTAAAATACTTGCTTGTTGGCCAATTCCTTACTCATATCTCATTGTTATATCTCCTGTAGTAAATTCTTGTATCTGTTATCCTTGATAATCATTATCAATTGTATTTCTTGACCTTGCAAGATCTTGTTATTACCGTTGTTTATTGCATTATCGTTTGTAGCATGATATTTTGAAAATGTAATTAAACTGTTAATCACTTATACATGTCTGTTATTTCCTACTGAGCGTTAGCTCACACCCCGTTGTTTCCCCCTTTCCAGGCTTCTCAGGTGACGCGCTTACCGACGGGGAAGGGCAGGAGTGATGTCTTGAGTGTATCAGTTCTAGTGTGTTAGCGGTGTACTTATTGTTTGTTGTGTTTGGAGATCATTTAGTTTCAGTTGTTGTTGAGTCTTAGTGGTTGTTATTCCAAGTTGTATTAAGTTGCATTTGAGATTATTGTATCAGTTTGGTTGTTTAATGATCATTTAGTATTTCCTTTCCATAGCACTTGTGTATTTAGATTAGTTCTCTCTCTTTCCTGCTTGCCTCTGACTGTACGTCCCGATATTTCCGCCTTGTTCGGGGCGTGACAAATCAGACTTGGGTGATGATGTAGAGTTGCCTGCTTCTAGTGATGAATCTGTGGAGGCACTGTCTTTATCTAAAGAGAATGAAGTGGAAGAAGTCGATCCAGAACAACCTGAAATACAGTTGGGGGACTCCGAAGAGGAGGAATATATTAGTGATCAAAATGAATCTGATAATGAAGATGTGAATGTTGAATTTGATATATCTCCAACATCTGAAGATGAAATGGAGAATGTTTGATTAATGGTATACAATTTTACCTAAAATTTTAATACTCTGTAACTTTCTTTCTTTCACTATTTGATGAATATGCATGTATTTTATTACCAGTTGAAGATATGGTTCGAGGACGGCGTGGGACTTCTTCAGGTGGGAGGGGAGAGGGTAGCGGGAGGAGATTTACTTCCATTTCTACACCGGTAGTAGGTATGTATACTTTCATGTATAATGCATTGTAGTATTTGTTTAAAATAATTCTTTATGTTTTTGTGGTATCTTATTCTTATTTTCACAGGACCCACGACCTCTGCACCGTTACCACCGACCTCTGCACCGCTACCACCGGTAGTAGGTATGTATACTTTCATGTATAATGCATTGTAGTATTTGTTTAAAATAATTCTTTATGTTTTTGTGCTATCTGATTCTTATCCTTACAGGACCCACGACCTCTGCACCGTTACCACTGACAACAGGTAGATTGACGGCCTCTGCACCGCCATCACACATGGCGAGTGGATCTACACCTCCTCCAGCTGAGTCAGGTATGTTCATTTACATTTCTATATTTTTTTGATAGTTTGTTTTATTTATTTTTGTCCATTTCGTATAGTACGTGCTGATGACGAGACGAGTCATCACGAGGGGGAGGGCAGTTATAATGAGACGATGCGGGCAGTGTGGATAAATGAAGGGTATGTAATGCATTATTTTTATTATCTATTCATCATTGTGGTATTAATATTTTCAATTTCAGGAATAAAATAGAGCCAGCCCAAGCATCACAATTTATTACAAAGTCAATTGAAGCACATTTTCCAGGCCCCATCCGTCGCTTTTCTGATTTTCCGATGGATGTTCGGGATTTATTGTTCACTATGTTCTTGGTATTTATCTTATTTTATCATATTAAGTCATTTTCCTGCTATATTTTAACACACTTATTGTTATGTAACATATAATTTATTTTTTGTTAATATGTAGAGCACCTCCTGCACCTCCTGCACCTCGTGCACAGCAGCCTCCGATAAGTATTTTATTTGATTGATTTTCTATTTGTTAACTCTAAATATCATCTTACAAAATATAAGAATTTAGATTGAGGAGGGGAAAATATCATTTTCTTAACTCTATGAACTTGGGTTTGAGGGTCCAA
This sequence comes from Amorphophallus konjac, assembly GCA_022559845.1. NCBI lineage: Eukaryota > Viridiplantae > Streptophyta > Magnoliopsida > Alismatales > Araceae > Amorphophallus > Amorphophallus konjac. The sequence goes on from CM040125.1 coordinate 124,987,052, forward strand.
AATTGAAAAGAGAGGTCCAATCAATCCATCGATTGTTCCAACACGACATGGGGGGTGAAAGTAACCTGTAGAAACTGACGGAGTTCAAATTGGACTCCAAATTTGAGCTCGATGCTCAAATTTACATTTCCTAAATAGAACCAAGTTAATCGAGTGTAAGAGGGTCAAAAATAAAGAAATATATGTCCAATTAATTTGTCAATGACTCCAACACGACCGGGAAGGTGAGAGTGACTTGTAGAAACTGACGGAGTCCAAATTGGACTACCGATTTGAGCAAAACGTTTAAAATTGTCATTCGTCAATTTCACTTAAATGAAAAACATCTTGCTTTTAATTTTCAAGAAAAATTGATTTCTTTATTAAGGATTTGATTTTAATTTTTTTAAATGATATACAGGATCATCCGTCGCGAGATGTTGGACGAGACGACGACCAGGATGACACATATGCGGAGGATTTGTGATTTTATTTTAGTTATTTGCATGTTGTCATTTTATTATGGATGTATGATTAATTTGTGTGTTTGTATGTGATGAATTTGAAGTTCGTGGAGATTGTGATTTGTGTAGTTGATTTATATGTTTTTATGAAATTGTTATTTATCAGGTTATTTATTTTATTAAATTGTTATTTATCAGGTGATTTATAGTCGATTATATAAATTTATAAAAAAAAAATACTGCAAAATTAGCGACCGAATAGCGACCGAATAGCGACTGTCTTTATTATTTATTTTATTAAAGTATTAAAATTAGCGACAGAATAGCGACCGAATAGCGACTGTCTCTATTATTTATTTTATTAAATTATTATTTATCAGGTGATTTATAGTCGTTTATATAAATTTATTTTAAAAAAATACTACAAAATTAGCGACCGAATAGCGACCGCATAGCGACTGTATATATTAGCGACGGATCATGCGACCGATTGATATCGGTCGCTATCCGCGACTGATATTGCGGCCGATAATTATCGGTCGCTATCCGCGACTGCTTCTGCGACCGATAATTATCGGTCGCTAACGGCGACCTATTCTGCGACCGATTTATATCGGTCGCCATTTAGCGACTATTATATAGCGACCGACATGTTCGGTCGCTAATAGGTGTCTGTTTGGTCGCAGTATCTCTTTGCGACCGATCTGCGACCGAATAGCGACCGGGAGGTCGGTCGCTACTCGCGGTTTTTCTTGTAGTGTTCGGCTTTGCTTCTAGTGGGAGGTACTCCTATTGAGTCGGGAGTGACAAACTGTCAGTTTTCGTGACTTCGACCTTCGAGTTTTCGGTCGTGTTGACCATTGAGTTCCGGTTGTTTCGCCGTGGCACATGTGTCGATTTTTGTGCCATAAGACTAGTGCTAGTGACTTTACCGAGGTTGCATCTTGTTGGTGCGGTGTCCGCGACCGGATAGTCGAGGTTGCACCTTGGACAGCGTGTCCAGGTTGACCATGTCCCGGGAGAGAGGCCTCTCCAGCGGGGTTACCGTGGGTTTTGAATTCGGTAAGTGGTGCTAGTTTGGTCCGATTCCCGACTACGAGATCGGGACTTCTCTTTTTGCTTGGTCGGTACAGTAGGAGTAGTTGTAGTGTCGTGTCACGCCCCGAACCGATAGCAGCGGAACGTGTCGTTTGCTCGGAACGTGGCAGTTAAATAGTCGTGAATAATCAAGAGCAATCGCACTAGACCAAATAATTTGGGGAAATAATAAAAATTTTATTTCTAATATAAGTCTCTTACAATTTAAATTTCAAAACTTAAAGACTCAACTACATCACAATGGGAAGGAAGGAAACGACATACTAACAGACTTAGACATATCAACTAAATAAGAGACACCACGCTAGACTCAAGAAAGACAAAAGACTCGGGTTCACTAGTTTCCGAAGTTCGCTTGCACACTTGTCCCTTCCATGTGATTCTCGGTCTCGCTAGCCACCTGATTACCTGAAAAATGTTGGAATAAAACTGAGTGAGCTAACGCTAAGTAGGAATTATATCTCAAGAACAAGCAATTTGTTTAAGTAATTACATCTTTCACATGTAAATGCAGTAAGGCTATGCATGTAGAATTAACCGAGCAAGTGAAACAAAATTAGCAAGAATTTGACAATTTCATGTAAAAACTTTCAAGCAAGAGATATCCAAGAGAGATTTATATAATATTGGCTATTTCACGCAAGTACTTGCCCATTCTGGGCCACGCTAGTCGAGTCACGCAAGTCAAGTCACGCACGCAAGTAATATCACGAAAGAGAGAGAGAGTGTGTGTGTGGAATGCCAAAGATCAAACTAGTCATGCACTTCGGTGCAATGCCAGACACCGTGATCAATATAACTCTCATGGGCACAAGTACTTTCGGGTGCTCCTCCCAGGACCAGATCGGGCCCTATATGCACAGCATTAAAGATAGATCTAGACATCCACGATAGTTCTTAGCCAATAAGGAGTTTCAAGAACAAGCTTTAATAGGATGATAAGATAAGATTTTATGGAATTCAAGGGCAAGGCCCTTGAGTAAGGACAGACTTGCAATAAAATCCACGTGAAAGCATAGAAACCATGACATGTCGAAAAAATTAGGTGGAATTGGCACCTAGATTGGTTGCCATGAATAACTTGAATAGATGACTAACAAGATAGTCACCAATTCAATGGACACGAAGGCAAGCTGAAGAATTGGCGCCTAACCATAGGATACCCAATTCAATATATCGCCTAGTGGAATGATCACCCATTCCACTAGCTAAGAGAATTCTCTCATGGGCCAAGAATAGCACCATGAAAGGGCTGGGTTATCACGTTTCTCCAGAGCGACGTGACATTAAAATGGGTACAATGTGTTTAAGGTACAACTAGCTCAGTTGGCCTTGAGGGAATCCAAGGCTACTAGGAGACTTACGGAGGTCCCGATGACTAACTTGCTAGTCCGAAGGAACGGAATGTCCAACGGAGAGCTCGTATGTCGCCGAGAGTTGAAGTGTATAACGTGAACCAATCATGAAACATGGACTCCATCTACGGACGTGAGATGAGAGTGCCAGAAGACCCGCGGTATGGGTCAAAATCGGAAGAAAACGGTGAGAACATGTATGCGTTAATTATAGAATTCATGTCCATCCAATTCTATAATTAACTATAATTAAATAAACTTATATTGTTTGACGCCCGTGGGTGGCGTCATTTATTAATTAGCGTCCACATAGAGAGGCGTTAATTTTATGATTTTTAACTTAATTTATTTAACAAGAATTCACGTCAATATCTATTTAATTGAATAATTTTAAAAATATACATTCAAAGAGATATTAATTTATATAAAATAATTTAGAAAAATAGAATATATGATAATTAGGAGAAAAATTCAAGGATTCCAAAAATATATTTTTTATAATTTTATGTTGCATAGTTTAGTAGATATAGATTTTCAAAGATATAATTATAAATTATATGTATATATATATATATTAAATAATTTGACGACAATTCACGATGCCATCAAAAGAATTTGACGACATTGACATTGTCGTCATTTCACTAATGTTGTCGATCTTTAAATCTTTCGTTCTCGACGTACACAAGTCAGAATCACGCGTTCTATATATCAAAATGACGGACTCGAAAAACTCTACCTAATCGGATGTTCAAAATAATTTTTCGTTGAGAGATTGGGGATCTTGATATAGGGGGCACGAAAAATGGTGCAACCACTCTCACTATCTCGGTCACCTCCCCAACAATACACTCATAAAATTTCAAAGTCAAAAGACGCTCCGGCGATTAGAAACAAGTCGTCGAAAGAAAAAATCTATAACTAACATGTTACAGTAACCTTTAGAATTCACCGAGTAATGTGATTATATACTTTAATTTATTTAAACTTATAGTAAATACACCATATTGGGCATGGAAATTTAGGAATCATCGTGAGGATTTTAGTCACGTATATTTTGTGATTTTAGATATATGATTGCATGGATAAAAATATTTAAACATGCTGTAATTATTTAATTAATTGAAATAAACATGCAAACCGTAGACTATAGAATGCAAACATGTAATGCAACTTAATTATTATTATCTTGGGCTTCAATTCTTGAGAAAACCTACCTTTAGGATCGATTGGATGATGAACAGTGAAGGCCTTTGCGTTGAAACGGTACTTTGTTCCTACTACCGTGAACAGAGGATGAAGGGGAAGAAGAAGGAGACGCTCCTTGTGCAGGCAGGTCGCAGGAGGAAGACAGGAGTAAGATGGGAACCCCTTATCATATCAACAGCAGGATGGGGAGGAAGCAAAACGATATGACAGCCGTAATAACAGCAACAGCAGCCCTTCGCGGATGTCGACGCACGGAACAGGAACGAGTAGCAATAGCAGTAGTTTTTGCTAGTTCATTGGGAGAGTTTATTTATAGCAAATGGAGTTCTACGGGGGTCGGAAACCTAATGGAATTAAACTTCCCGCATATGAAATCTAAAAGGCTTTAGAATATCCCAGGTTAATCTCCCTATCTAAATCTGCAGCGACCTCCATCGTTGGGTTATAACCCTAAGCCATGCAGATCGAACGTGAGAAGGTTAAGGTGTTGGGTTGTGGAAAGCCCTTGAGAGTTAGAATATTTATATATATATACACCTAACCCCAATTGTCACCCAATTGTGAAACCCATTTGGCTTTCTATGCGCACGCTTAAGCCCTCTTTGATGTAAATGCATAAGGCCCATATCTTTAAAGGTTTTATTTGTATATGGGTAAGACTTAATGGTTAAGGCCCTTTTCAGTTTAATCCTTTGGGTTGGGCATGTTGCGTGGTTCGGTTTGGATTTTCAGTGGGCTGGGTTTTCACTTTTTGCCATGGCCCCATTCATGGACTTACGACATCTTTCGTGGGGTTGACTTATTAACCTGCATGTACATGTTCCTCTGCATGCCCAATTATTGTATGCTTTTGTTTATGTTAAAGCCCATGCATTTGTATATATGTATCTTGGCTCATTTAGTTGCTTTTCAGTTATGAGAATCCATGATAAGTGTATATAGGTTGTTAACACGTCATGCATCCATTTGGCTTCTTTAATGGGATATTTCGTGTTTGTGGGTTTGGGAGTGTCTTAAAGGTGTGGCTAGGTTTGGTTCACAGGCTTAATTATCTATTAGTAGTTTGCATATCTATATCTATATATATATATATATATATTTATTTATATATATAAGGCCCTTATGACTATCGGGTTTACCAGTGGTGTTCTATATCTCATTAATTCAGTGTGTCTAGTCACAATATGCACTAGGTCTTAGTAGTACTTCATATAGGGATTTCATTTTTATAATTTTTGTCACTTTATTTACTTTATTAATTATTATCTTGGGTATTAGAGGTAAGTTCGATCCTAAGAAAATGTTCACTTTTATTCAAAAGGGAATTTAACTAGCCACCAATTTATTTATTCTAAAATAATATACCTACATTCTTATTTATTTAATATTATGAACTATTTAATAGATTATGAAAATATCATCGTGTATAGGCTATATCTATATATATTTATATTTATTCCTTTTCAGCCTTTGAATTTACCGGGTGTTACATGTCGAGTTTTGACCGGCCACCGGGTTTACAGTTCCTGCTGTTACGGTTGCACTTGTGGTTACAGCTTTCCGTGCCACCGTTGTTCTCAGTTGGGGTTCCGCGGGATCCCTACTGGGCCAGTGACAGGAGGCTCACCTCTACTTTTCAAGTGTGACGGTTCTTCCTCGTGGTTCGAGGATGCGGTTCAAGTGTTCTTAGCTGCCAGCTCGCCGGGCCGAGTGTTCACTCGGCATGTGGTACGTTTTACTGCTTTAGACTGTACTTTCTGTTGGACTGGACTCTGTTGTAGTAGTTGTTGTTTATTTATTTCTGTTAATTGTTAAATTGTCCTGCTTTATTTCATATTTCTTTGTGCCTCCACACTCCTTTTAGCCCTTCCGAGCCTTCCCGGCTCGTGGGCGGCGGTTCGAGTCTCGGGTTATCGGGCCTTCCCGGTAAGCGGATTCTCAGGTCGTTACAGATGGTATCAGAGCGGTGGTTGTGGACGTGCATAGGAATTCGAGATATTGCAGTGATCAGAGTCCAAAAGGTCCAGTACAGGCTGCAGCTAGCATAGGGATTTGTGCTTGTTTTCCCGCTTTGTTTCCCACTTGAGAGCTTGAGTGTGCCGCATGGTGCTGTGATGGTGGTTGCTGTCTGCGGCTTTTGTGCCAACACGGGGTCTAAGGATTGAGGTCGAGAGCTTTCTCCCTCATCGTTGGTGGCCCCGATTGTGTTGCGTTGGGCAGAGGTTGCTAGCAGGCGTGAACTCGCGATGCTGCGTTCGAGGTGTCTGCAGCGTGGTCAGGTGGCTGGAGAGGATTGTTCGTGGTTAAGTGGCCGTGAGCGTGCTCTGAGGGAGCTGCTGTCAGTTTTGGCCACTCCAACTTGAGGTTTGTCCAGCCCCTGAGGTGTCAAGGTCGTAGTTTAAGGTGGCAGAGTGAGTGTTTAGATCGAGAAGTGTGCTCGGGTGAGCGGAAGATCTTCTCGGTGAGCTGTTGTTTCGTCGAGCCTGATGTTCTTGTCGTGCTCTGTGGCGTCAGAAATGACGTGTCGGTGTCGGTTGTTTCATGAATTTTGAGGTAGGAATGGGCTGAGGTGTCCCAGTAAGTTTTGCTCATGCGCTCTTGTGTGCGAATGGATTGTATTCGCCTGGAGTTGGTTTGAGATATGAAGGTTCCGCGGTGAGTTTTGGGACTCGAGGATGAGCGTTGGCGGTTGTCGATTATGGCTCGTGTTGCGGCTCTTGGAGTGGCGCGTTGTAGTTCGAGGAATTGCAATGGTGGTGCATCGGTAGATGCTGTGATTGTGGTCCGACGTGACACTTGCTGAGTGTGTCGAAGGCGCTGACCTGACGTGGTGATGGTTTTCTCGGTGCTGGATGGTGTTGTTTCCAGCGTGCGCGATATTCGAGATCAGGTCGGGCGTGGAGTTCTTTCGTTGGTCGGAGGTGCAGTTGGTTTCTCCTATGGTTGGAGAGATTGCATTTAGCCAAGGTTCGTCGTCTTGCATTGTGTGTTCGGATTGGTTGGCCTTCGTGTGCCATGAAGTCCGTGCGAGACGTGATCCGTGTTTTCGCAAGGTGGTTGCCTGTGAGAAGTTGTGCCCATTCCCTTGTCGTGTAAGGGTGTTGGCGCTTTTCCGAAAGGACGAGTGCCGGTTGGGCGGTGTTTCCGGGAATTTGTGGCTGTGCGCGTGGATCAGAGTGCGCAGCGGAAGCCTGGTGGGCTTGTGACCCACTGATTCAGGATCGTAGTGTTGGTTGCTACGGGCGGATTCCTAAGTTTGCGTTGAGCATTGGAGGATTGGTTCCTCTGTGTGAAACGTGTTGTTGCCGTGCCGTTGCTTGAGGTATCGAGGTTCTTGGCACTGGCAGGATGGAGTGTTGGGGAATGTGCTGGCTAGTGCGTCACATGAGTACCCTATTCCTGTGATGGAAGCCGTGTCAAGCGTCGGTCTTAGACTCGGATGGGGTTGTTGAGGATGTCGCCTGACGGAGGTCGAGAGATGTGATGAGACCGGACGGAAGAGTGACGCCTGTGGGTGGAGGCCTTTTAGTGAGTTTGGCGTCGGAATGGTGATCCTTGATGGGACGTTGGTGTCGCAATGGTTATCCCTGGTTTGGTAACCAGCATGGGATGGTTCCCCTGTGAGTCTGAGTCGAGTGAGGTGATGACCGAAGACATCAGGATCTTGTCATTTGGTTTCATCATGCTCCCCTGAGAGGGTCTAGTTGGCGCGATGATCGAGATCAGATGCGGTGTCTGAGAGGACTGCAGCTCGAGTTCGGTGAGAGCTGTGTATCGGTGAGGCCTTTGGTGGTCATTTTCATGATGTGCTTTCCGGATAGGATCTGGGCTTTGTCGAAGTTTGAGTTCTGAGAGAGTTGGCACAGTGATATGTCTGGCTTTCATCTTGCCATGTGTGAGGTGATTCTTGGTGCTGAGCCGATGTTCTGGTTGTGGCCTGTTGAGATGGCTGCTTGAGCTGGTGGAGGCTCTGTATTGGTAGTTCTCTTGAGAGGGTGTGCGACCGGTTAGCTGGTTGTGAAGCTGATGTGTGTTTTGTCCGCCGACCATAGGATGGATCGGTAGCTGTTTCTCGTGCGAGGGCTGTGTCTCCTCGGTGAGCAAGATGGTGACAGCGGTGCCATGATTGGGTTGGTTGTGGCTAAGGTGATGCCGGGTTACGTTGTTGGTGTACCTGCTCTGATGGCCGGTGTGCACGGCATGCGGAGCGAGGTGCTGTTTGTGATTGTAAGTCTGGCGACGTCCCTCAGGTCTGGAGCTTTTCGTGTGAATCGAGGTTTTCTATGCTAGGGCCCTGACAACGTTGTCAGTTGGTTAAGGTGTTCTTCCTCTGTGACTTGGTGCTGGTCCTGAATTTCGAGGACGAAATTCCTTTAAGGGGGGAGGGCTGTAATGCCCCGAATTTTTTTCGGATCATTTTAGTGGGTCTCAGAGTGTATTTTGTGCCTTACACGTGTTTTTCCCTGATGTGCCTTCGAAACTCTGTGCAGGGCGAACCGTGGCGTTATCCGACTCCGGGACAGTGCCACTATGTTGTGTTCCTTCCGAGGATCGTGGAGGTAATTTTTCGTAATTTTTTGAATTTCTGAAACTTTTGAGTTTTTCTATATATATTAACCCTTTTCTCTCTCCCCCTCTCATTCTCTCTTTCTCACTCTCTCTCATCTCTTTCTCTCCCCCTCTCACCGGGCGGTCGATGGTGGTGGAGGAGGGCGAGGCGGCGATGACGGGACGCAAGGAACGGGGAATGGGTCGAGGATCGAGTGCCAGTGGCACGTGGAAGCTCGGCCGCGGCTTCGTGGAACGGCGAGGGTTTCACGACGTTTTCTTCATGGATCGGCGTCCACGGCGCGTCGTTTCTTCGGTGGAGGTAGGGAGATGGACCCTCAGCTCGCGCATTCCCTTTCCCGGGAGTTTTGTAGGCCGTGGTGAGCCGAGCGGGCGTATTTGGAGATTTTGGGAAAAATTCATGTTTGGGGGGTTGAGCGTCGATCCGCCATTTCATTGCGTTTTTGGCCGATCCGAGGCCGTAGATGCATTCTAGATGCTATTTGGGGGCTTCCCCCTTGTTTTCCCCCTCTCCCGTGGAGGTATTGGGGCGTGGGATGATTTTTGGGTCGTTTCCCGCCGTAGCGTTCTCGGGACGATGTGATGGTCCTTCCAGTGACCGTCACAGTCTGTAACGCCCAGGGCGGGTGCGTTACGTGCTGTGAGGCGCCAAGGAGGGTGCGTCACAGGGTCCTATTTTGTCGGCAGGGCGCCGGTCGCTCTGACGGTCTCACGATAAACCGCCAGAGAGTGTGACGCGCCTGGGTTCGACCGCTACGTTTGTTTTCATGTTTTCGGACCGTTGGGGGTCACGAGTCTCTGACGCACTAGGGGTGGACCGTCAGAGCACTGTGACGCCCCTGTATGGGAGCATCAGAGCTGACGCAGCTCATTCTTCTGACGCACCTAGGTAGGACCGTCACAGGCTGTGACGCCCCGAGGGGTGTGCGTCACAACCTGTTTCATTTTGTCTTCTAACGCATCAGGCTTGGTCCGTTAGAGACTGTGACGCCCCAGGGTGGGTGCGTCATAGTCGGTGTTGCCCCTGTCGCGTGACGCTCCTGTGTTGGACCGTTAGAGTGATGTGACGGTCTAGCCTTGGACCATTACAGCTGTGACGGCCTAAAGGTAGGCCGCCAGGCACTGTGTTGCGCCGAAGTGGTTCTTCATGCTTGTCGCGGTTGTTTCACGTTGTGTAGGTCCCTAGTCGACCCGGTTGAGACCCAGCGGTCGACTTGCGGTCTTGTGAATGCCCCAGGCACCCGTGGGATTCTGTGTCCGTGTTTTGAGGGTGTCGGGAGGACCTGTTACCTCATTTGGCATGCCCGTGGGTTTGAGAGTCCGGGTGACTCCTCGTGTTCCAGACTTTTGTGTTACGCTTGGCCGAGTCACCGTGTATCGGTGTGTGTGCGGTGGGGTCTCCCCCGCATGCCGTGAGTTTTCCTGGAAGATGATTCCCGAGTGGACCATGTGTTTGGCCTTGGACTGCGAGTCCAGTTATCGGCGTGGCAGCTTGTGTGTTGCCCTGGGAATCGTACTTCTGTGCTTTCCTCGTGTGCCATGTGTGAGGCCTTGGACCGCGAGTCCAGTTGCCCAGCCTGGGGCTGGAGGGTTTCCGTTGTTCCCTGAGAGTGGAATTCAGTTTGGCTGCCTGTAAGCTACCTTGGGAACCATGTTTTGGCATTTCTGCGTGGCCAGGTGCGTGGCCCGCGGACTGTGAGTCCCGTTTCTTCTCCGACTGTGGTCACCGTGCGACGGTGCTGGTACGTGGGACGGTCCCCGTACTTCGTCAGGTTCGGACGTTGTTTTCCATTGACTTGAGAGTCTACTCCTTCAGTGACCCTCTGCTAGTCGTAGCCCACCAGTACCTGTGTGCTAGTCTCACTTGGGAGTAGGTGTACGGGCTTACCCTGATGACGGTTTTAGACTGGTTTCCGTCGGGCCCCACGTCGAGCAGCCAGAGTCCGACTGAGGGGAAAACGAGTCAGAGGGCCAGACCAGGGACAGACGGTCTTTGTGTGCACACGTGGTTGGGGGCGGTTAGACCCACGCCGACCGGCGTGACCCAAACTAGTCACATGTTTGTGGTTACTTGTACGGTGTCTCAGTTCCCGCTTGGCCGGAGGGAGACACCTGAGGCGCGGACTAAGATGTCAGTGGATGCATTCGGCCTTACTTCTAGTGGGAGGTACTCCTGCCGAGTCGGGAGTGACATACTGTCAGTTTTCGTGACTTCGACCTTCAGGTTTTCGGTCGTGTTGACCGTTGAGTTCCGGTTGTTTCGCCGTAGCACGTGTGTCAGTTTTCGTGCCGTAAGACTAGTGCTAGTGGCTTTACCGAGGTTGCGTCTTGTTGGTGCGGTGTCCGCGACCGGATAGTCAGGGTTGCACCTTGGACAGTGTGTCCAGGTTGGCCGTGTCCCGGGAGACAGGCCTCTATGGCGGGGTTGTCGTGGGTTTTTACTTCGGTAACTGGTGCTAGTATGGTCCGGTTCCCGACTGCGAGATCGGTACTTCTCTTTTTGCTTGGCCGGTACAGTAGGAGTAGTTGTAGTACCTAGTTTTGACCGGCCACTGGGTTTACTATTCCTGCTGTTACGATTGCACTTGTGGTTACAGCTTTCTGTGCCGCCGTTGTTCTTAGTTGGGGTTCCGCGGGATCCTTACTAGGCCAGTGACAGGAGGTTCACCCCTACTTTTCAGGTGCGGCGGTTCTTCCTCGTGGTTCGAGGATGCAGTTCCGGTGTTCTTAGCTGCCAGCTCGCCGGGCCGAGTGTTCACTCGGCATGTGGTACGTTTTACTACTTTAGACTGTACTTTCTGTTGGACTGGACTCTATTGTAGTAGTTGTTGTTTATTTATTTCTGTTAATTGTTGAATCGTCCTACTTTATTTCCTATTTCTTTGTACCTCCACACTCCTTTTAGCCCTTCCGAGCCCTCCCGGCTCGTGGGCGGTGGTTCGAGTCTCGGGCTATCGGGCCTTCCCGGTAATCGGATTTTCGGGTCGTTACACTTGATCCCATGGACGTGAGAGATATCCTCTACCGCAACAGAAGATAAAGTAGATAAGTATCCAAGAAGATGGGATAAAGATAAGACGGAGAAGTTGTTCTTGATATTGCGGAAGGAGAATCACGTGACAAGGATTCGCTGGAGAGTCCTTCTCTAATTTTTACGTATTTCGCAGACTTCGTGGACTTCTGGACTCTTGAGATCGCAACTGCTGAGAGAATGAGTGTGCAAGAGTAGCAGAACGCCAGAGAAACCAAGAGTAGCTTACTCAAGCGTTCGTGAAAAGCCGCGCTGAGGATTGAAGAAGCAGTGCGTAGTGCTGATTCGTACTGCATCAGCCCAACTGAGTCACAGATTGAGTTCTGCAACTTCGAGAGAATTTCTTATAAACCTGATCTATGTTCAGCGTAATTTTTACTTTCTTATTTTTTCATTTCTTCAGTTCTGTGAGATCTATCTTGGTAGATAGGAGAAGTGCAAGCTGTGAGTTAGCATGTCTGAGAGAGGGAGATCTCTCGTTAAGATGTGGATCAGATGATTGTGTTTTGGGTTATTTCCCAAGTTTAGTGCTAGACACTAGTGGAAGCCTCACTTAATTGAGTGAGGGGTGGACGTAGGACTCTGGGTTGAGGACCGAATCACCTTAAAATCCATGTGTCATTGTGTGGTGTATGCTTATAATTCTCTACTTATTCTTCTAGGCGCTAGTTGCTACTCAGGATCATGTGAAAGATAATTGCTTTCGTATCTCAGTTACCCTGTTAGGTTAGTTCTATCTCCTTAGTTTAAAGAAGTCTAAAAAGGGGGTAGATCTATTCAACCCCCATTCTAGATCAGTCGCTCCACACCTAACACTGTCCACTGCATCACCTATCAAGGCCCAACATAGTCTTACCCAATATTCAAGTATGTGCTCCGCGTACGTCCTTGCCCCATGTTCTACGTGGCACGCATTCAGGTGACCATTATCGCAATGATGGCGGGAGTAATTCGAGAGACTAATGGACATCGGGTTATCACCATGCCCCCACATTACTTGTAGTGCGAGAATCCAAGAAGGCTCCGCCCTCTCACCTCCTGTAAGGCCAGTGAACAGGTAACAGACGACTCTGCGATCAGGACAGTCATAACTCCACTACCAAGACCTCACTAAGTCAGGAAACAGAATGCCCCCAAGGAGGGCACTATAAAAAGGATTTTGGCCAGACGACTAGGAAGATATGCTTCTACATTCCTAAAACTTCAAATGCTCCTAATCCATTGAGGTGTCCTAGTATTCTCCATCTTTTTTCACTTACCTTCTCTCTCCCTGCCCGAGCGCTCCGTCTCTACGTCCGAGCGCTCTTCTCCTTCTCCCAACATATATTTGATTTAAGTATCAGAGAGTTGTCTCTTGAGATCTCCTCCATGGCTCTTTCTGACGTGGTTTCCCTATTACATGTTTCTTCTTGGGTGGTGTTCTTTCTTCCCCATTAAACAAATCTTACGGGTATAGTTCGCATTTCGAGATATCATATTTCGACCTCTACGTCATGAATATGGTGAGACCTTCGTGAAGATTTCAGACGTATTACAATAAATACGATAAAGATGAGAGTATATGGATAATTTTTAAAGATTTTAAGGGTATAGATATATTTTTTCCTAAAATTTTCATTTTTGAGATAATGTTCAAGTTTGAGATGGGTTCAAGCACACCAATCTTTTGGTTTTGGACATCAGCACATTTCAATTATTTTCAAATAACATGATTTCTAAGTAACTTTAAGGTAGAAAAGTTGGACTATGTTGAAAAAGAAGAGGCATACGGGGCAGGACGAAAAGAATAGCCCTTTTTAAGTTTATTATCTTTATACCTCTAAATTCTTCGTAAACAATCTCTGTATCTTTATCTAATTTACGTGTACATCCTCGAAATCTACTAACCGAGAGTTCTTATGTCCCCAAATGTTAGATTTTAGGGTTATACATGAATTGTTTTTGATGTTATGGTATAGGGTTTAGGGGTACACAAATGCATTCTTAAAGATAGAAGTTTGAAGGTGGCTTATAAAGATTTCAGGATACATTAAGTCATTTTTCCTTCTTTTTTTACCCCTTGGGAGGCTAGTGTGTGGGATTGTATCGGAAAGAGGGATGTGGGTTCTAATGAATGGAAAATGTAAGCTTTATTCTGACCGGACAAAACATACTGAACTTCTGGGCAATTAAAAAAAACCCAAGGTATCTAAACAAGTAAACGAAAGAATGTCTTACAAATAATCTCTTCATGAACTGGCGAGAAGATTCTCTGAACACGTTTTCAGTGCTACAACCGCAATTTTCAACTTTGAACATAATTTAATACTCTAAACATTTACACATCTGAGCCCCGGCATATATAGTTCGGTGGTTCATTCCTCTCCTTTGCACGGAGCAGATTGTGAATTCAAATCTTGCGAGTGTTAGTGAGGGATGTTGATTTTTTTTATCCCTGCTCTTAAATTATTATTTATAACAATATATTTACACATTTCTAATGACAAGCCAAAAAAGAAAAGTTCTGCTCTTGTCAAAATATATGAATCGCGTATTTGACATTCGGTTCCCTGCTCAAATCTCTTTGCGATGGGATAAAAACTCCAATGTAGGAGTGGGCGAAGCAGTGAGATATGCAATTCAGATATAAAAATATTTGTTTAACGAGAATAATATATCCGACGAAAATGGACATCCAACTTCATTATTGGGGGGGGGGCAATCCGATGTTTAGAGAGAAATGTCTCGACAACATTGGAACTATGGACATACGGATAAGGATTTTAGTTCAGACTGGGAGAGAATGACGGCGGCATAGATGTTTATTTGAAATCTTTTTTTATTTTCATATACATCCATATTTGTACATGTTAAACGATGGTTAGTATTGAAGCTAACCCCAAGGACTATGCGGTCGAAACTAAAGGCCATTTGAAACAGCAACTAGCCGCCGGGACCGATGGGGTGCTCACTGATCGTCGCCTTTAGATGACCACGTTTTGGACCTTTATATTAGGGTTTCGGCGATGGGCATGGTGGGAAAAGCATCGGGGGCTGGATTCCAGTTGTTAGAATCTCCGAGGATTTGAAACGAATTCCTGGATGACATCTAATGTGCGCTTCAAATTCAGGAAACCCCCCCCCCCCCATTTTTGTCCCCTCCAAAAATAGAGATAATGGGCACAACACAATAAATAAAGATGCTCCTTCTGCCTGCCTCCTCAAGAACTCGATGTGTCGCCGTACATCTCTTAAAATATCTGTTTGCCAGTGATGGCCGGCAACATGCACGCACTCTCTTGAGACGTGCGAGACGGAAGTGTGTGGATCTCGGAGTCGTGCGATCTTTTTTTTGAAGACGCTGCCTGGGAGAGATCCAGACGTGTGTGTGTGACCCCCCAATAAATCCTCATTAAACAGTCGTCGGATTTGGCGTAGATTTTGAAATATCTTATGACACGCCGCAATCGTCTCGAAATCCGTAAGAGTCACATTGATAACAGGTTAATATAAATTATCGGAGGTGGATCTCAGTGATTTATTCTTTAGATTTTTATTTTTAAATTCGATAATTTACTCTTATTTTAAGAATAACTCGTTACATGTAAAATAATAGAACGAGTTACTCCTACGATAAGAGATTTCGTTATAACCGACTCCAAATAATTTAACCCTGTTATCAAACTCGATTAAAGATGATTAAATAAAATAACTCGTCTTTATTCTATTATCAAAGTCACTTTACTGTAAACCAAGAACCGGTGGGAACACGTCGGGAAGGGGGGTAAAAACAACCTGATAATTATAAGATATATAATGAACATCAAACCGAACGTGCGGCGATCCGTAGGCTTCCTAGAGAAGCGATGCCAAACGCCCGAGATTTGATTCCTTTTGGAGGTAAGGACGACGTGCCCTCGTAAGAAACAGCACCCTCCTCCAACTCCTCGAACTTAAAACGAAAATTATTTGAATCAGTCAAAGGTTTTGGGGCATTTTGTCGTCAAGCGTTCTCCATGTGTCCCAACGAACAAGTACACTTGTCCCACGTGGTGGAGCACCTTAAAATCCACACCACACTTCCGTCACACCCACGGTCAACACAATTATTGTGGTAAAGACGATCGCGGACAAGTCCCGGAGAAGTGCACTCCCGTTGGAGAATCTATTAGAAAAACTCCCACCGATGCCCAACGTCCGATGTCTGCTACGGCGGCAAAGCGCACCGGGGGCTCGTTCGGTGTGCTCCCGTTCTACGGATGATCACACCGTCCCGATGGTCGGTCACATCTAAACCAACACTTGGGTCATAATAAGGCTGACCCAATCCGAAATCGTTAAACGGGTGGTTAGGGCATGGTCTCCTGGCAGGGTAACATCGGGAGCTTTCCGGACCACAGCTTTCCAGCCGGTTCTTTTCTCAGCGGAACACCACTCGTCACGACGGTGACGGAGGATAACGACCACCCAACCTACTTAATATGTCTGATGACTAGTTTTCCAATATCTGATCTTCGCAGCCACATATTGCCTAACCCCTGTATCCCTACTGAATGTTGTCTACATGTATGATCAGCAGAGACATACCCACCATGGAAAAGGGTTCGGAATCCAATCTAACAATGCCCAACTCATGGCCATGCCTTTTTTTTCTTAAGCAAACAAATCTGGATATGCTTTTAACTTCAAATCAACATGTATCAGTGATAAAAAAGAATTCAAAATTAATGTGCAGTTTAACTATGGGCATCATCAAATCCTATCCCGTATGTTTATATCCGACTATTAATTGGTCTGCAATTACATGAAATAAGAATTGTGCATGGTGAGTGGATATCAGTGAAGAGATTACCCATATAACCCCTCTTTGATAACCCTCTTTTTACCGGAATAAATCTAATTTTTACTTTGATAGTCAGAACAAGAAAATTCTGATTAAAAGAGAGTTAGCCTTGGCCCTTGGGTTTCCTATTCCAGCTGGGGACCTGCATCAGGGCTAACTCACCTGTGCCTCCCCCTCAGCTCCAACTCATCTCTCTCTCTCTCTCTCTCTTCTCATTGCATTTAATTGTACAATGTAAGTTTTTATTTTTAAACTTTAATTAGTGATATGGATGATATTTTTATTAAAAAAATATTATTTTAATAGTAGATTTATTTTATAGAATCTATTAAAATATTTATAAAAATTTAAAATATTAAAAGTGAGCGGTAACTTTTAATTGTAAATATTAATGATTATCACTTTTACATTTTAATTAGTAGTATTAATGATACTCTTTATCAAATATTTTATTATTTTCATGATAGATTTATTTTTTAGAATCTATTAAAATATTTATAAAATTTCAAAAAATACAACTTAAAAGTGAATAGTAACTTTTAATTGTTAATATTAGTGTTTATCATTTTTAAATTTTAAGATTTTTTTTATAAAAATCATTGTTAAACGGGAATTTACAAAAAAATCATTCCTGCACATGTATTTACAGACATATCACTGCGTAAATCTGAATTGTGTAAAAATATTATATTTATTTACAGACATATCACTTCCTTTTGTCAAAAATTTAAAAAAATCATACTTAAATAATATTTATGCACTATTTAAATTAACCCATTGATACGTCAGGTAATACATCTCTAAGAATGATTTTTTTTACAAATTCACGTCTAACAATAATTTTCATATAATTTTTTTTGAAATTTAATTAGTACTATTAATGATATTTTGACGGTAGATTTATTTTATAGAATCGATTAATAATATTTATAAAATTTAAAAAAATTAAAAAATTACAGTGAACAATAACATTTAATTGTAAACATTAATGTTTATCACTTTTAAATTTTAATTAGTAGTATTAATGATATTATTTATTAAACTCTTTTTGAAAAAATAGATATTTCAAACTTTGATGATCAGTATAAATAATAAACTGCTCACTACATAAATAATGCCTCCAAATCATGAGGGCGAAAATAATAGCTACTAACTCCAGATCATGCATCGAATAATTCTCCTCATGGCCTTTTAATTGCTTGGAAGCATAAGCAATAATCTTCTCGCACTGCATTAATACACAACCTAGTCTAATGCCCGAAGCATCCCTATAGACTTGTTGCACCCGTGTATTTTCTCGAATTAATCAGGATTTAGGCAAAAGAAATTACCCCCAGAAACTAGGACATTTTGCTGTGTCAAACTGCATAAGATAACGAACGGGGATCACCCCCAAGCAAACGACACCATGCTAACCAGTTTCCTAATGGCTGGATCAGACCCGAGATTCGTGACAACCTATTGTGCCAAAGGATACTCTATAAAGATTCGGGGACCACTCCCAGATACCCTGCATGTGACATTGCACCACCGACACTTCGACAACCAGGCCAGCCCGAGGTTCAGAACAACATGTCGTGTCCCACGGCTCTTCACCAAGAAGCGGGGACCACCCCGACTACCAAGCAAGCGGCGTCATCATGCCGACATATTAGTTGTCGGGCCAGCCCGGGACTAGCAGTTGTCCATCGCATCATGTGGCACATGAAATAGGCGGGGAACAGCTCCCGACACGTCTTCCGCCACTCGCTTGACACCTACGACTCCACCAGTAAGTCACATTTGGACTATGGAGTCACTAATAGGTACCAGGTAAGTCACGTTCATCCAGTAGGGTGCGACCATCCTAAACACGGTCACCCTAGAGGCCGTGTTTAGAACACGGCATCTGGGTCGACCGCGTTCAAGAATAAGCCCGGATAGACAGCAAGCTCACTTGTCCCGGGTCCATATTTAAGGGGTCACTCTTCTCTCCCTTTATCTAGCCCGCCTAAACCCTCAAGCGAGACCAACATCTCAGCACTCCCCCCTAAACCCAGCTTAGCCTAGCCCACCTAAATCGTGACCCACATCTAAATAAAAATAAAAAATAATAAGAAAGAGAGAGAAGAGAGAGAAACCTAGGCTTCCCCAAGTAAACCCTTGTGGGGACCACTAAACTAGCCCCCCAAACCCATGCGCTGCTCTCTCTCTCTCTCTCTTGAAGCTCCCCCCGTAAACCCCCCCCCCCCCTTTACAGGATAAGCCACCATCCCACCTAAACCCATGGGGCCCACATCAACCCAGTTGAACACGTGTGGTACACACATGATTCTTTGGTTTTGATGATGTCTGAGTATGATTCATTATAAGTCTATTGAATTGATTCAACTATGATTAACTGTGCATGAAAATACTTTTGATGTCTCCATACTATACTCATCATGAAATAACTCTCTTATGTAAAGATCTCAATGAGCATCAAATCTCTCATGTGATGCGGGACGGGCCGCGACTTGATGTCAATTTGATGCCAACCTTGGACTCTAGGCAAACTCGCGACTCGTCCCTGGCGAGGGAAGTGTGCGGATGTGCGCGGTTGAGAAATCGGTAATGAGCTAGGGTGGTCAACTCTTACTTTCGTGCCCGGATCGGGTCACGGGACGGGTTTCGCTCTCTCTCGCACAGCGGTGATTGAAATGATATAAACGAGCTAGTTCCCCTATCACTCTCGCAACGGCATAAAAACACATACGAAATAAGTAAAATGCCAAGAGAGGGGAAACGATACCTCTATGCTCCGGGCGTGGGGAAGATGACCCCGGCCAAGACTCGTACTCCCGGTACAAAACATTATCAATAATTACAGAAATGATTTTACTGCCCACTCCACGCAGGGAGGTAAAGGGCTACACGTGGGACCTGAGAGTATTAAGCTCGGGTTGACGGGCAACAAGCCGGAAGGGCTTTCGGGCCGGTGGCGGGCTGCTGGTCCGACTCGGTACTGTTCCTACTCGCTGGACAGCAAGCGAACTCGGCTGCTGGGACGGCAGCTTCATGTCGACTTCTGGTCGAGATGATTGGCTGGGACACCGGTGGAATCCTTCTCTTCGATCTCTGAACTCGGCGGCGGCCGAATATGAGCCGACGTATTTTCCGATGAATTATCCGGCGGACTGCTCTTGTTGGCCTGACTCGGAACAGATCTGCGCACCTCCACGAAAATAATTGTTGCGCCCAGATCCGGAGGTGGATCGAGGGGAGATTGGCGCCATTGGACAGAGGGCTCAAAGGGATACAACATAAATTAATTTCACAACCATCTAGCAAACGGATTGGAAATGAAAACCACTGTGGCACAGTTGTTTCTGCTGGGTCGGATTACAGATAGTTAGGACAGACAAGGATCTTCCTGAAAATGAATTTTTAACAATAGGGGAATGGTAGAACGGGATCTTGGGAATTTTATGGTGGGTAGAGGGGCATGTGTTGGACGTGCTCAAATTGTTTGGGATTTTTTGAGATGGTTAAGGGGGCGGGAAAAATATAAGAACAAGACACTGTCCCGCAGATCTGCTGATTAACAGACTGTCAGGGGTGGAACTAAAAGATTGAGAAAAATAGCAAAAGACGTCTGATTGACAGGAAATTTTAACTGGGAGGAGGTAACAACAAGGGGGATAATCTATCAAAATTTCAAGATCATCAGATACACGGATTGGGAGGACCAACCTTTTCTTTGAGCTTCTGTCTTGGATCTCAGAATCCTAGACAGCACTTCAAAGAACGGGCTGTGGCGGCTCGATGGCTGCACGAACGAAGGCGGCGGTGGCTGGAAGTCGCATCCAGCAGAGGTGGTAGATCTTGGAGTCACACCAAGATTAGGGCTTCACACCCTAGAAAGGGGCAGCAATCACTGTTGTAAGGGGAGAGGAGAGAGGGGCGCCCATGGGCTCTCTTGGAGAAATTCCAAATTTTCTTTGCATTAATCTATCAAAATATGAAAAATACATGGATTTTATATGAAATATAAATGACCTAAACTAACCCTAGATCTAGGGTTAGGGAGGGGTAATTATGGGATAGAAGAATTTTCTCGCATGTGGTCAAATAACAAAAATAATAAACAACTTAAAGGGGGGGATTATTTAATCCCACATGGGGACAAAGGAGGGGGCGCCCCCCTCTTGGAGTCAACAAGAGGGGCTTGGTCAAGAGTCCCCCTTGGACCATGGACCAGTCCCACATGGGCCCTAGAGAGTCTAGGTGGCCTAATGGGAGAGAGGGTGGGGGTCTCGCCGGGCCTACGCAGTTTTTTTGCAAGGAAACCCATTGACTTAGCCCAAGTAACCCATTGGCTTATACTTGCCATACAATTGTAAACTCAATTGACACAAGGATATAAATGCAAATAAAAAATTTAGTGGCCTTACTTTTATGTCCCCATCAATTCTCCCCGGGTGGGAGAAACTCGACCCCGTCGAGTAAGGGGTGCGGCTGCTCAAGTAGCTCCTGCGGATCCGTCACCGTACCAGGTAGCACGGAGGTACACTCCACTCCAAGTAATCGTCACCTGCTCATCCCGTATATGTTCTATATGCTCACGCTGCTGTGGAATGAGACTAGTGGTGGACACTCCGGGGTAGGGTCACTCTCAAAGGGAGGAGACGGCTCAAAGACTCACTAGCATTCACCGCTGGGTCCCTTTATGTGACTAGATCCAAGATATTGTGTTAGAGCTGATCTCAAATCCTGGCAAGTTCTACAACGCATGCATTAGACCCGACTTGCCTCACACTCGAATGGGACTGACATTGCGAGCTTGCATTAGACCGACTATGCGACTCCTAATATGCTCGACACATGCATGTATAGACTCTGAACAAATAAATAAAGACACATACTCACACAAGACCCTAAACAAACCTACTATTAGACCGACCCATACATATGTAATGGTAGACCAGGACATCCGAATGTGTGCCATACATATACACGACACAACCTAATATTGGTGGAATGGAATCCTAGACATCCTAACATGCACCATTCATACACTGACGGCCCTTTGGATTTGGAAGGTTTGGGTGGGCTAGGAGAGCCGAATTCACCTTCTTCATCACCCCTATATGCATTTATCTCTTGCCAATGAACGGGCCCCTGGCGGAGTGTAGGTGGACGGGCCCGAGTGGGAGGGGTATGATAGGGGACTTTCCTGATAAGGTGAAATGGATAAGGTGGGTCATAAGGTTCACTTGGGAAGGGGTCGAAAGGGTCAAAGAAAGTGTGACCCCTTGAGACTGTAGATGGTCACCTTCATGCATTGTGGTAAGTGGGACAGTGATCTCATGTAGAAAATATGGGTCCTCCCTCGGGATAAGTGTAATGAAATTAGGCTCATCAGGAATGGGGAGGAGCAAAAGGATCTCCGTGGTGGCATGACCCACGGTGCACACGGAGGTAATGGACCCCAATGTCGGATGTGTGAAGCTACGACTATTGAGTTAGTCGAAGCCTAGGGCCAACATGTTCGTCAACTTCTATTGCCAGTCTAATCCATTAATAAGGTCATCCAATGTATCAACATGGTGACAAGACCGGAATGTGGTATGGAATGAGTTGACTGGCACAAAGGGTAGTGTGGGGTCCACGGATGGGTAGCAAGGCGGTCTAGGGACCAAGCCTATCTTGAGCCAACTAAGTAGGGGCTCGGCGAAGAATAGCTTTCCCGTTAGAAGCACGGGTGGCTCTAGCTGAGGTGGCTCCGAATAAAGATCGGAAGGTGAGGGTGGTGGCAATGGAGCTCTCATGGGTGGAGGAGGAATGTCCTCCCAGAGGGGAAGAGGTCCTTGGGGTGGCCCTCCTCGGCGTGAAACATCTCCCTCGGATGGGGAGAGGACGTCCTCTATGATGGGGAGAGGACCTGGGGACTCCGTCGATGACACCAGGTTCAGACTACCATCTACGACCTCCTTAGGCTCGGGCAGGAGTCGCGTCCACATCCTATCCCTCCTATCCATCCGGTCCATGAACATTTGCAAGAGATCGTCTAAGGTGCGTTTTGGACTAGGGGCATGATGGTGGGTTTGCTCATATTCAATTGGCCTAGTCCTGGGTCTAGGCTCATCTACGTACGGGGCTCTTTGCCTCCGACTATGACCCACTGGGTTGGAGGTGACTGGGTGGGGTCGGTTGGAGGTGACTGGACCGGGTAGGTAGACCCTTCTAAGCTCGCCCTTCATCTCACACCATGACTCTATACGCCATTACCTCCTAATTTCCCTCAAGCATTCTATGTCCCTCCATTTTTCGGCGGCTTCGTGAAAAAGCCGCTTTGTGAAAAAATCGACTTGCATGGCATCGGACATAATGTAACACTCAAAGTATTTGTCCATAGCAGCTTCCCACTCTAGGTAGTCGCTTGGGACTTTGGAGCCATAAAAGTCTGAGGCTTCGGGCCTACGGCGGTGGAGGGGTTGGATTCCCCATCCTTGGATGTGTCGCCACCATTCATATGACGTGGGCTTTTGGGGATCTATGGGACACGGGGAGCTATAGGATGGCCATGCCAACACTTGGTGACAAGACAAACCGACTAGACACGACCCTAAAACAACAATGCAAAGTTGGAATGCAGACTCGACTACAAACCTAGACTCAACCAGTACTCGGTACGTGGCGGAGGTTTGATCCGAAGATCGCACTCACGCAAGTGCGTTACCTTCCCAATAGACGTAACCTATTGTTTCGGAGACACGTTTTAATATACCGGGTATGGGAAGACAATGCAAACTTTGGACCGACTACCCTAGACTCTAACCCGCTCTGATACCAATTTGATGCGGGACGGGACGCGACTCGATGCCAATTTGATACGAACCTTGGACTCTAGGCAAACTCGCGACTCGTCCCTGGCGAGGGAAGCGTGCTGATGTGCGCGGTTGAGAAACCAGCAATGAGCTAGGGTGGTCAACTCTCGCTTTCGTGCCCGGATCGGGTCACGGGACGGTTTTCGCTCTCTCTCGTACAACAGTGATTGAAATGATATGAACGAGCTAGTTACCCTATCACTCTCACAGCGGCATAAAAACACATACGAAATAAGCAAAATGCCAAGAGAGGGGAGCGGAAATGATACCTCCACGCTCTGGGCGTGGGGAAGGCGACCCCGGCCAAGACTCGTACTCCTGGTACAAATAAATATCAATAATTACAGAAATGATTTTACTACCCACTCCACGCAGGGAGGTAAAGGGCTACACGTGGGACCCGGGAGTATCAAGCTCGAGTTGACGGGCAGCAAGCCGGAAGGGCTTTCGGGCCGGAGGCGGGCTACTGGTCCGACTCGGTATTGTTCTGACTCGCTGGACAGCAAGCGAACTCGGCTGCTGGGACGGCGGCTTCAGGTCGACTTCTGGTCGAGACGATTGGCTGGGACACCGGTGGAATCCTTCTCTTCGATCTCTGAACTCGGCGGCGGCCAAATCTGAACCGGCATATTTTCTGAGGAATTATCCAGCGGACTGCTCTTGTTGGCCTGACTTGGAACAGATCTGCGCGCCTCCACAAAAATAATTGTTGCGCACAGATCCGGAGGTGGATCGAGGCGAGATCGGCGCCGTTGGACAGAGGGCTCAAAGGGATACAACATAACTTAACTTCACAACCATCCAGCAAACGGATTGGAAATGAAAACCATTGTGGCACAATTGTTTCTGCTTGGTCGAATTACAGATAGTCAGGACAAATAAGGATCTGCCTGAAAATAAATTTTTAACAATAGAGGAATGGTAGAACAGGATCTTGGGAATTTTATGGTGGGTAGAGGGGCATGTGTGGGACGTGCTCAAATTGTTTGGGATTTTTTGGAGATGGTTAAGGGGGTGGGAAAAATATAAGAACAAGACACTGTCCCGCAGATCTGCTGATTAACAGACTGTCAGGGGTGGAACTAAAAGACTGGGAAAAATAGCAAAAGACGTCTAATTGACACGAAATTTTAACTAGGAGGAGGTAACAACAAGGGGGATGATCTATCAAAATTTTAAGATCATCAGATACACGGATTGGGAGAAGCAACCTTTTCTTTGAGCTTCTATCCTAGATCTCAGAATCATGGACAGCACTTCAAAGAACGGGCTGTGGCAGCTCGACGGCTGCACGAACGGAGGCAGCGGCGGCTGGAAGTCGCATCCAGCAGAGGTGGTAGATCTTGGAGTCACACCAAGATTAGGGCTTCACACCCTAGAAAGGGGCAGCAATCACTACTGTAAGGGGAGAGGAGAGAGGGGCGCCCTTGGGCTCTCTTGGAGAAATTCCAAATTTTCTTTGCATTAATCTATCAAAATATGAAAAATACACACTACAAGAAAAAGCGGGATTTGGGACAGAAATTTGGGACAAAAATTTAGGGCGAAATTTTCGTCCCAAATTTGGGACGGAATTTGTGACGGATTTTTAGAACTGTCTGAAATTTGTGACCAAGAAAATGTGACGGACCGACTCCGTCGGAAATCCGTCTCAAAATCCGTCGCAAAACACCTTGCGACGTATTTCACAAGGGCCGCCATTGTGAAATCCGTCGCAAAGGTGTTTTGCGACGGATTTCTGACGGAGTCGGTCCGTCACATTTTCTTGGTCATAAATTTCAGACAGTTCTAAAAATCCGTCACAAATTCCGTCCCAAATTTCCGTCCCAAATCTCGCTTTTTCTTGTAGTGACATGGATTTTATATGAAATGTAAATGACCTAAACTAATCTCAGATCTAGGGTTAGGGAGGGGTAATTAGGGGAGAGAAGAATTTTCTCCCATGTGGTCAAATAACAAAAATGATAAACAACTTAAAGGGGGGGATTATTTAATCCCACATGGGGACAAAGGAGAGGGCGCACCCCTCTTGCAGTCAACAAGAGCGGCTTGGTCAAGAGTCCCCCTTGGACTATGGGCTAGCCCCACATGGACCCTAGAGAGTCTAAGTGGCCCAATGGCAGAGAGGGTGGGGGTCCCACCGGACCTACGCGGCCTTTTTGCAAAGAAACCCATTGACTTAGCCCAAGTAACCCATTGGCTTATACTTGCCCTACAATTGTAAACCCAATTGACACAAGGATATAAATGTAAATAAAAAAATTAGTGACCTTACTTTTATGTCCCCATCATCATGACTTGAGCAAACAAGCTCCTTGAAAGCCTACAGGAGAAGGTCTTAGACAAAAGAAGCCATGTAGCAGCAAATCCAAGCAAAAAGTCGATCTTAAACAAAGAACAAGTTGAATGAGGCTTTGCATTGTAAAAAGCATGAGAAAGATGAAATGGAGTCAACTCCAAGTCCTTACTGCGTCGACTCCAAGTTCAGCAGAAGACGTTTGCCAGCTGATTCAAATGAGGGTGACAAATACACCTACACGAGTCACAAATATTTGTTAAGGGTGGCAAATAGATCTCTATGGGTGACAAATAGGTTGACAGAGATGAAAAATAGCTTGGCACGGGAGAAGAGGAGCTTAGAAGAAGAAAACATGAGAGTAGAGTCGACGCAACATCCATTGTTCATCGACGCAACCAAGCCAGGATGTCAAGGCAAACACACAAGAAGAACAAGGGTAAGAAATACATTCCTAAGGGTGACAAATAGCCCCTTAAGGTTGATAAATAGTTGGGCAATGGTGACAAATAGATATCAGCCGTGACCATTAGACCTGCAAGGCTAAAAAGAGCCTCAATGCGTCAACGCAACAGTTTGCTGTGTTAACGCTTCCTCTGCACAAGCACCCTATTCCTGCTGATCGCGCCTACAGCCAGCCCAGTCTTCAGCAGCACCAGCAGATGGCGTCAACGCACCAGTGTCTTGCGTTAACGCACTAGGCGTCTCTAGCACGTTGAATCTCACAAGGCTGAAAGAAGCAGTGGCGACGATTATTGATGAATAAGGGTGACAAATGACTATGCATGGCAGACAAATAAACTGCAAGGATGAATAATGGGTCGCAGTGCTGAAAAATGGCTTGCGGAGATGAAGGCAACAAATCCAACAAGGTTGCGCTGACGCAATGCTCATGTGCGTCAACGCAGTCAGACAAAAAGCTCACAAGGGTGAACAACAAACAAAGGCGACGGTTCATGGGCGATAGCGGTGACAAATAGACCTGCAAGTGTGACAAATGGAGGTTAAGGGTGAAAAATGTGTCGCCAAGGTGAACAAATAGCTGAACCCGAGAGAACCTGATGGGAATCGACGCCAAGCACTGACATTTTTAATTTACATTTGTGTCATTTTAGTTTACTTTTTTATCCTTGGGAAAGTATGTTTACAATTGTAAGGCTTTATAAGTCAATGTGTCATTCCCTAAGGATCTTTGGGTTTATTTACAAAATATTAGTAGGTCCAGCAAGGGGGCCCCCACTCCTTTCCTATTGGTCCACCTAAGCCATAGGGGTCTATGTGGGGCTGGTCAACTATCCTAGGTGGCTTCTAGATGGTTGGACCATTCAAGGGGACAAGTGTTACCAAAAGTCCAATTTGGAAGCTACATGGTCAAGGGGGCGCCCCCCCTTTAAGCATTGTTTAATGGTGTTCCAAACGACATGGGAGAATAACTTATGAACTCCCGCTTTTACCCCTCCCAATTCTAGATCTAGGGATATTTAGAGTATTTTTACATTTCATACAAATAGCTTGTATTTCCATTTTATGTGAATTAATGAATGAAAAATTGTTAAATTGATTGGAGCTCCATGAAGGGTGCGCCCCTCTCCCCTCTCTCCCTGTTGTGCTTCCTCCTCCTCCAGCCTTCCAGGGTGTGAGACTCATTCTATCTCTTCCTCTCATCCTCGGAATTCTGATTCTGCCGCCGCCGTCGCACCGTCATCGCGCCGTTGCCACCGTCGTCGGAGTTCTGTCCAAATCAGGATAAAACCTCAACTCCGGAATTTTATCTTTTGTTCTTGTTGTCTGATCGAGCCCAAACTTTGAGGGCTTGTTCTACCTGTCTCCTCTAGTCTCCAGTTTAAATTTCGTGCCATTTGGACATTGTTTAGTATTTTTCTCATATTTCTTGTTCCCCCTTGTAATCTGCCATTCTCCAGATCCACGGGATAGTGTCACCTAGTTGTATTTTCCCACCCCCTTAGAAATTTCCAAAAAATCCACAAAACTTCCTCAGTGTTTCTCACATTTCCCTCTATCTCCCATAATATTTTCAGCCCCTGTAAAAATCATTTACCCCTCGGTCAAAGGTCAGTTTTAGACAGACCCCTTTCTATCATGAGTGTCAGTAATCAGATCCACATAACAAATATAGTGTTTCAGAGCCTCCTATTTCCCATCCCTTCGTGGGATCAACCTACAAAAAATATACGTTGTAGATCTAGGAGTCCTCTTTCCAACCTC
Source organism: Amorphophallus konjac (assembly GCA_022559845.1). Classification (NCBI taxonomy): domain Eukaryota; kingdom Viridiplantae; phylum Streptophyta; class Magnoliopsida; order Alismatales; family Araceae; genus Amorphophallus; species Amorphophallus konjac. Next base: position 125,014,949 of record CM040125.1, read on the forward strand.
ATCAGTCTCACCTTGATCTGATTTCGGATTTGAGAGAATTAATTCTTGCAGCCGAGGCGCGCAGATCTGTTACCTGTGCAGGTCTGAAATAGCAGTCCGAGAGAAATTCACAAATAAATACCAAAAGTCAACTTCCATGACCGCCGCTCCTAGGAGTCGACCAGGAACATCCCAACGTTCCAGCCAAGAGGCGCCTTCCGAAGATCTCAAGAAGGTGACGTTCCTTTGCAAGCCGCGCCTTACTGTCCAGCGAGTCAGAACCGAGTCGGCGCAGTACCGAGTCGGACCAGCAGGCCGAGTTCACCCCAAACGCCCCTCCAGCTTGCTGCCCGTCAACCCAGGATCGGTCCTCCCAGGCCCACTTGTAGCCCTTTACCTCCCTGCGTGGAGTGGATAATAAAATTCACGGTTGTAATTAAATTTTAACCGTTGTTACCGGGAGTTACCGTACTTGGCCGGGAAGTCTTCCCCACGCCCGGAGCGTGGAGGTAAACTCGCCACTCTCCTTCTCGCATTTGCTTACCTCGTATATTTTTGAATGCCGCTGCATGTGATAGGTTATTAGCCCGTTTTATCAATTGTATCACCGCTACGAGAGAGCGAGAGTGAGTGTGACCCGTCCCGTGACTCGATCCGAGTACACGCGGAAAGCCGATACCTGAGACTCACTGTTAATTTCTCAATGTGCACGGTCCAGCGTTTCCCTCGCATAGGGACGATCACGAGCTAGAGTCCCATGTCGCGTGTCCGTCCATCATCAGAACCTCAAGCCTCACACTTAGGCTCGAAGCCAGCTTGAAGAAGGCTGCGCCAACACTGTCACGCCCTGAGCAAGGAAGGAACCCGGTATGCGTGACGAGTTTGTATCGATCATGTCAATCAGAGCATAAGAAAATTTGACACATAGATAGAGTGCGCAAAACAAGATAAATCCAAATCTAATTTATTCATCATTACCATTAAATCACTCCATTACATAATCCTTCAAAGGAAGAGAGTACTAAATGACATTCAAGACTCAATAAAAGAAAATTACAATGATAGACTTAAGAAAGATAAAAAAGACACGACTAGGTAGTAGCTTCAATGATAGGAATGGCTCTACTCTCTTCACTCATGTCCATTCCCATCCGAATGATCTTCGTCATCAGAGCTACCTAAAAAATAGGGGAAAATTAGGGTGAGTGAACGCTCAATATGAATTATATCTCAAGTACAAGTTTGCTTTAAGTAAATTACATGTTACATGAATGCAAGTATCGCTAATCATGAAAGGTCATGTGATAATGTCAAAAGTGAACATATCAAGAGATATCAAAAATGAACTAGCATTTTTCAAGAGAAATCATGCAAGTATCAAGAAATATCAAGCATGTAATATCAAGTCAAGTTGTGAGAATTGGCTATTTTATCCATTCAAGTACCTTGCCCAATCTGGGCCACGCAAGTCATGTCATGTAATATCAAGCACGTAATAGCGAAAGAGTGTGGAATGTCGTCAATTAATCAAGCTAGTCATACACTCCGGTGCAATGTCACACTGTGGTCAATATAGCGCCCATAGACACAAGTACTGTCGGGCGCTCCACCCAGGACTAGATCGGGCCCCATAATTGTCAGGCTTTGAGTCATGTAAAATATCTGATGGGGACATCGAAGCAAGGCATCTAACATTTTTAGTTTGTATCTTATCATTGAGTCATTTGGGTTCTCTTGTAAGACTAATTATAAGCCAATGGGCTAGTCATTAGGAATTAATGGGTTTCCTTCATTAAAGAGTCCAGCAGGGGGTTTAATCTCATATTAGGCCTGAAGGCCACTTAGGCCCAATTGGGCCACCCTCTCTCTCATTGGGCTTCCTTACTTCTAGGGCCCATATGAGCTGGTCTATGGTCCATGGTGGACTTGGACCAAGGTGAGAAGTCCAAGTAGGACTCTTAAGCCCCCCCTTCTTTCCCCTTTTTGTATTTTTGTTATTATTTTGACCATGGGAGAAGAAATGGGAATTTGCCATCCCCTAAGTGCCCCTCCCTAACCCTAAATCTGAGAGTACTAATGGTCATTTAGTTAGGGTTTACCTTTCATATAAAATGTGTTGTAAACATATTTTTCATAGAATTAATGCAAAGAAAATCAGAAATTGTTGGAGCTTGGCCAAGGGTGCCCCTCTCCTCTCTCCTTCTTCCTCCTTGCAGTTGCGACGGCTGCAGATCTATGGTGTGACGCCCTATTCATGGGAGCGATTCTCACCTCTATCACCTCCGCTGGGTGCGACACTCAACCACCGCCACCGCAGCCGCAATCTGTGCCGCAGTCGAGCCACCATAACCCCACCTTCACCCTACTGTCTAGAATTTTGAGATCCAAGATAGAACCTAAAAAAAAGGTTGGTACGCCAAATCCGGTCATTTGATGATCATCAAATTTTGATAGATCATTTCCCACATTGTCCCCTCTTCTCGGTTCAAATTTCACGCCGATCCACCGTCGTTTGCCCCTCCTCCCAAGTATTTCTTTCCACCTATGCAATTTGCCTGTCTGCAGATCTGCGAGATAAAACCCTGCACAATCAATTTTCCCACCCTTTAAATCTCCTCAGATGATCACCAAAATTTTTGTACATGTCCCCCACATCTACCTATTTCACCCATATTAATCCCATCACACAGATCCATCATTTCCCCTTCAGTCAAACCCCATAATCAGGCAGATCAAAGTCTGTCACAATCTGTCCTGTAATCTGAGCCAGAACCAGCACAGGGCTATAGAGTTTCTCATGGTAAATCCGACCATTGAATGGTTGATAATTTCACATATGTTGTAGCTCTTTAAGTCTACTTTGCAACGACGTTGGTTTCGCTCATATCTGCCTCCGGATCTGAGCACAAGAAGCATTTTCGCCGGGTCTCGTAGATCTGCCCAGTCACAGGACTGCAAGATAGGTCTGGGATCTGAAATCCCCATTGGTCCTTGGGCTGCGATCCAGCCACCGCTGACCGTAGGGATCAAAGGGGGACCTCCCAGCAACGTCCCAGCCAACCGCCACTGCCAGAAGTCGACCGGAAGCCGCCGTCCCACGTGCCGCACGTGCTTGCTGTCTGGCAGATCTTAACCGGACCAATGCAGACCCGTAGCCCGCCTCCGCCCGAAGAGCCCCTCCGGCTTGCCGCCCGTCAACCCAAGATGGATGCTCCTGGATTACTATTGTAGCCCTTTACCTCCCGGCGTGGAGTGGGTCATAATTTCTGTGTTGTAATTAATAATATTTACTGTACCGGGAGTTACGCATCTTGGCCAGAAAGTCTTCCCCACGTCCCGAGCGTGGAGGTACATTTTCGCTCCTCTTTTTGTCGCTTTGCTTATCTCGTATATGTTTGAATGCCGCTGCTTGCATGCGATAGGATAATTAGCTAGCTTCAAATTTCATCATCGCTGTGAGAGAGAGAGTGTGACCTGTTGAGTCCCGGAGGGTGGCAATCAAGAGGGGAGGGGTGAATTGATGGCCAATTAAAAGAAACTACCTACGTGAATTCTATACTAATTATGCACACAAGCTCTAGCCTTACACGAACAGGATCACACTCGTGAATGCGTGTGAAGTGGGTGTGATTGATAGAGAAAATGGTGAATGCTCACCTCACCGCGAAGCCCACTCGACAAGTAAACAGAATAGCAAACCACAATTGACACACGGAATTTTTAGGTGGTTCGGGTACACTGCCGTGTCCCCTACGTCCACCCCTCACACGGAGGATTAAGGCTTCACTATGTAGTGAATCACACACACACGCTGTGTAGAATAGCAAGCACACACACACACACACACACACACACACACACACACACACACACACACACACACACACACACACACACACACACACACACACACACACACACACACACACACACACACACACACACACACACACACACACACGTTCGTGTTACCAAACACGAACACCACACACAAATATCTGAAATAATGATTACAAACGTATGCTCAAGTTTAAGCTAAATGATTCAGAATGGAAAGAGTGAAGAAGGATTGATTTATCCTGGTTGGAGCTCCCCCTTTCTCTTCTGCGAATTTTATCAAACACTTGTGCAGCACGATGACCGTTCTTGACGATCTTGGCTCGGATGTGGCTGAATCTCGATTTCGCTCGCAGCCAGCAGCAAAGGCTTGATTGGAACTTTGATTCCTCCTTCTTCCCTTCACATTCATGCACACACCAAGGTGGAACAAGGGCTGGAGGTGGCTGCTGCGACCTGCACACACAAATGTTAGAAAGAAACCCAAAATCAGGACATACGACTTTCTCTTGGGGTTTTCATCCTCTACAAGTTGTTATATAGGCCAAGGGTGGTCAAGGGACAGCCATGGGACAAGATCCACTTGTTATGGAGTGGATTAAGGACAACCACACAAGTGTGGTTGGACCATTTGGTCGAAATGCCAAGAGTCCACAATCACGGCGCCGCCCAGACCAGAAAGGGTCGACCCTTGGGGTCGACCCTCGTGAGGGGCCAGATGGGCCAGACAGCATGGGTCGACCCTTGGGGTCGACCCTTCCAAGAACCCGTGCTGGTTTAATAATTCTGGCAACAGGGGTTTTCAGGGGTCGACCCTTGGGGTTGACCCTTGCAGGTCTGGTGAAGGAGCCCGCCGGGTTCTAAAAAATAATCACCAGGGGTCGACCCTTGGGGTCGACCCTTGCGGCTGGGGGTCGACCCAATGGGTCGACCCTTTCAGCTGGAGATGAAAGACCCACGTTAACAGAACCAGGGGACCTAGGGGTCGACCCAGTGGGTCGACCCTTGTTCCAGAACATCCAAAAGATTGATTGAAAGACTCACTAAGTCCAAGAACAAGTCTAGGGGTTTCAAGATGGTTTTTAAAGCATGAGAGGGAATGAAACTCAAACCATTTAAACTTAGATAAGTTCTAAACCAATTTAATCCTTGAGATTAAAATAAAGAACTTCAAACCACACATTCAAAAGTCAATATGTTGAAGTCGATCTCACCAATCGTCCTAGAACGTTGGTAATCTTTGGCCATATAGATTGTCATGTCAAAACAACTTCTGAATTAGATTCTTCGTCTAAATTCAAATCAAAACACTTACTCTTGAGATGATGTTCTTGAGCCTTCTAAACGCCAAATCTTTATGTGATGTGATCACTTCCAAAACGTTAGAAAAGCTCATTTTCAGTTCATATAAATTCATTTGGTCATCATCAAAATCCATAAGACATAATACATGAGGAGGGGGTTCAACAATCTCCCCCTTTTTGATGATGATAAAATTCTATATAAAAATTTCATTCCATGAACAGTTGAAACCACATTAGCATGAATCATTCCATCTCACCATATTGGACCGATATAAAAGACAACACAATATAAAACAACACAATATGTAAGATTGATTAACATTGCATATTTCCACAAGGTCTTGCCGACAACAAGTTGTAAGGGGAGCAAAGTCTGAAATGCAAATAGCAAGATGCAATGTATGAGACTCAAAGGAAGTGCAACATTACTAATGAACTAGGAAAATGAGGAAAGCATACATGCATGCAAGCATACATCACACAATACATATAAGTAGCTGAATAGTCTTTTCTCCCCCTTTGGCAGCATCAAAAAGGAGGGGGTGAAATAAGGATAACAACTGTGCCAATTTGAAGGAGCATCATAGTCTAATCATCAGTATCATCCGGAGTGGAGGGACGTGGTTGACGCCTAATATATGCCGAAATTTCTTCCATCATGTGGGTTTGGTCTGCCAAAGCGTCAGTGACTTATCGAGAGTGCTCCTGGTGAGAGAGTTTCAGATCTGATAGTTCGAGTTGCATAGCTGCCATGGTCTCCCCATACTCGTCTAACCGATCATCAATAGTATCCAACCGATCCATTATTAGCTGAACCTCCTTGGAAGGCATTTCCTCAACAGGAATATGTGGCTGTTGCACACCGGCGTGTGCATCATCGTCATCCTCCTCCTCAGAACTGATTTCATGTGCAGCACTTTTCAATGTCCGGACCAAGTTACCATCTCGCAGTTCATAGCCCATATTATGACAAATAGAATGAACAGTAAATATATCAGCCTCTCTAATGGTTTGAGAAGATTCTTTTGAGAGGTTGATGTCCAAGTGTGCAAATATATCAGAAAGTGCGGCGGCATATGGAAGAGTTCTATTCTTGTGCTTCATGCTGTTACACATATGAGCTAAAAACATAGCTGAAAAATTAACTGGAATACCACCCAAGAGACAGTAAAATAAGAACATATGGATTTCTGTCACTTTGTCATGGCCTCCTCCTCTTGGGAGCAGGATAGTAGTGATCATCATGTGTAATATATGCTGCAGGGGAGGAAAATGATTGGTGTTTAACCCAGCAAGAGAATGTTCACCTTTTTCTTCAGATGTCATCATTTGATAAACAGTTTCTGCAGGAACCACAATATCTCCAAATGTAAAGCCTTCATGAGGGAGATTAAATGCCACTCCTAAAAATTCTGTGGAGAGTATAACCCGTTGGCCATGAACCACAGTAATCGGATGTTCCCCGGACATGGTAAAGTTGCTATAAAATTGATGCACCAAATTCAGATAAATGCGTCGATGTTCAGCATGAAGAAGTCCAAATTTGGCTGACTGCAAAGAACATCCACTAAACTCGGAAGATGGCGGTTAAGATTGACAAATGATACCGCTCGAGGTCGGAGTACCTTTCTGTCCAAAACCTTGCTCGAAGGCGCAGATTCTCTGCCATATGCGGCCGCCCTACCACGACGTGCCATGGCCGCACTAGACTCCCCTCTGCTGTGAGAAGAACGCCTCTTTGGGGCCATCTAAACATAGACCGAAGGAACCCACCGATGGGGTATAGATCTTGATGGTTCAACCAAAGAGGAATGCGAGAAGTGTGAATCTATGATCCTCCATAGACATCAGAAGCTTACCTCAAGGGAATGAAGATCAAAGGATGACGCTTTAAGCCACAAAGAGAAGATTTCGCGCGGATGCCACCCGGAGAACCGTGGCTAGGGCTTGACGTCTTTGATGCCAAGGAATGGTTTTTAGGGCTTGCAAAGGGTGGTGGCTAGGCTAGGAGGGGGGCAAGAGAGATTTTATAGCCATGGGAGGGTCCAACTTAGGGTTGGAACCAATGTTCGAACGGCTTGGGTGCGGGTGAGCCGCCCCGCCGGTTTGGGTCGACCCAATGGGTCGACCCCTGGTACTCTTACCCCCGGGCAGAACTGACTCCATTTGCTGGGTTTGCGAGGGTCGACCCTATGGGTCGACCCGTTTTCTGGTTTTCAGCAATATGAAAGAATAACTCGAAGAGAATATCAAGGAATGTCCGGCTCGAGTCCCCAATTGTAAAAATTTATGAAATCAAGGAATTTTGGATAAAATTTGGGGTGTAAGCAATTGGGGTATTGTTAGTCAAAATTTGGGGATATATTAGACGTGTAATGTCCTTTTGATCAGGATTTCTGACTTTGAACAAATTAGCTCCTTTGTGGGCAGTTTAATATTTCAAGAATGATTTCGGCCATAGAAATTACAAAGAGCATTGTGTGTATACAATATACATACAAGGAATGCAGTAACACACAAAGATGATTTTTTTTTTGTTCTTCACACAATATGATGCAAGTGCATGACAAGGGATATACTATATGCATGGAACTTGATACAATTACATGTAATGTAGTGACCTATTTATACATTGATGCACATGGCTATTATTCAAACTTGTCTATCCTACAAACCCCTAGTTCTCTTCTAAATGATGTGAACTTATCTTCACTAAGAGGTTTGGTGAAAAATGTCGGTAATCTGACGATCTATCTCAATAAAGCTGATATCAATATCACTCTTGCTTACATGATCTCTAATGAAATGATGTCTAATTTCAATATGATTGGTGCGAGAGTGATGAACTAGGTTTTTGGACAGGTTTATGGCTGATGTATTGTCACAAAGAATTGAGGTGTTTTTAAAGGATATGCCATAATCAATCATTTGCTGTTGGATCCATAACACTTGGGCAACACAACTACCGACAGCCACATACTCGGCTTCGGCTGTTGATAATGCCACTGAATTTTGTTTCTTGGAGGCCCATGAGACCATGCATCTCCCAAGAAACTGGCAATACCCGCTGGTGCTTTTCCGATCCATCTTACAGCCCGCATAATCGGCGTCAGAATAAGCAACTAGTTCAAAACACGAATTACGTGGAAACCACAATCCTAAGTTAACTGAACCAGCAACATATCTAAAAATCCGTTTTACAGCCGACATATGTGATTTCTTTGGATTTGATTGAAATCTTGCACATAGGCAAACAACAAACTGAATGTCGGGCCTGCTGGCAGTTAAATACAATAGTGAACCTATCATGTTTCTAAAGAGTTTTTGGTCCACTGATTTAACTGTCTCATCTTGATCAATTTTTATTGAGGTGGACATAGGAGTTGGTTGTGGTTTTGTTGATGTCAAATTGAACTTTTTCAGCAACTCCATTGCATACTTCTTTTGATGTATGAACAGCCCATCTACCGTTTGATTTACTTGCAATCCCAAGAAAAATGTTAGCTCTCCCATAAGACTCATTTCAAACTCACTTTGCATTAATTTTGTAAAGTCTTTGCTGAGAGTATCATTAGTGGAGCCAAAAATAATATCATCAACATAAACTTGAACAATTAAGATTTCCTTACCATTCAATTTTGTAAAGAGGGTTTGATCAACATTACCTCGTTTGAATTTATTTTGAATGAGGAAATCACTTAACCGTTCATACCATGCACGGGGTGCTTGTTTCAGACCGTAAAGTGTCTTGTCCAGCTTGTACACATGGTCTGTATGCTTTGTGTCTTCAAACCCCGGTGGTTGCTCCACATACACGTCCTCCTGGATATAGCCATTCAAAAATGCACTCTTAACATCCATTTGAAATAATTTGATATTGTGACAACATGCAAATGCTAAGAGAACCCTCACTGCCTCAAGTCTTGCTACTGGAGCAAAAGACTCATCAAAGTCAATTCCTAACTCTTGGCTATAGCCTTTGGCTACTAGCCTGGCCTTGTTCCTAGTTACCACTCCTTGATCGTTTGTTTTGTTTCGGAAAACCTATTTCGTTCCGATCACGGAGTGATTCTTAGGGCATGGAACAAGGAACCATACTTTGTTCCTTTGGAACTGGTGTAGTTCCTCTTGCATGGCCATGATCCATGACTCATCATTCAAAGCTTCTTCTATGGAGTGAGGTTCAAATTGAGAAAGCAAGGCTATGTAATCCTGATTTTCAACTTCCCTGAAAGAGGCTCGTGTCCGTATTCCTTCTTCTATATTGCCCATCACATTGTCCGGTGGATGGTCCTTTGGAAAGGTCCATTGCATTGGTAGCTGCTGTTCAACTTGAATTTCCTGATTAGCATCATCTTCTTGTGGTTCTTCTTCTTGTTGTTTCTCAGTTTTTCTTTCTTTCTTCCCGATATCTACAACATCCAACTCATCATCCTGCAAGACAGATTTTTCATTAGTTCTATTTTGAGATGATTCATCAATAATGACATGGGGGCTTTCCTCAACTACAAGAGTTCTCAAGTTGTACACTCGATATGCTCTTGAGCTAAGTGAGTACCCAAGAAGTATACCTTTTTCACTTTTGGGATCAAATTTTGCCAGGTCTATCTTACCATTGTTATGAATGTAACAGGTTGAGCCAAATGGTCTAAGATATGAAATGTTTGGCTTCTTACCTCGGTACAGCTCATAGGGGGTTTTCTTCAACAACGGTCTTACCATGGCACAGTTGATTATGTAGCATGTTGTGTTCACTACTTCAGCCCAAAAGTACCTCGGCAGATTATTCTCATTTAGCATGGTTCTTGCCATTTCGATCAGTGTTCTATTCTTCCTTTCAACAACGCCATTTTGTTCGGGGGTTCTTGGTGCGGAGAAGTCATGAGTGTAGCCTTGAGCCCTGCAAAAATTGTTGAACTCATGGTTATCAAATTCCCTGCCGTGATCACTCCGCACGGTTTTGATACAAAACCCCTTTTCATTTTGAACAACCCTACAAAATGCTTCAAATTTCGTCAGGGCATCATTTTTATGAGAAAGGAAGTAAACCCAACAGAATCTTGAGTAATCATCCACAATTACAAAACCATATAATTTACCACCCAAGCTGTGTGTTTTGCTTGGTCCAAAGAGATCAATGTGGATGATTTCAAGGGGTCTCGATGTGGTCACATCATTCTTGCTCTTGAATGATGTCCTTATTTGTTTCCCCATGCTACACGCCCCATACACTCCATCATCGATGGCCTTCAAATTGGGCAGTCCAATTACCAAATCATTTCTAGATAATTTCAGCAAAACATTGAAACTAACATGCCCAAGCCGGTGATGCCAGAGCCAAGCATCATCATTGTTCCTTGCAATTAAACATAAATTCTCATGAGAGGCATCATTCAAGTCTATCATATAAACATTGCTATACCTGAAACCAATGAACTTTATCTCATGAGTATTTCTATTCAAAACAATGCAGTGGTTAGAATCAAAAATCACATTGCATCCTTTATCACAAAGTTGGCTTATGCTTAAGAGATTATGATGCAAACCTTTCACAAGCAATACATTTTCAATGGTATGATTTTGATTCTTACCTATCTTACCTTCTCCGATGATTTTACCTTTATCCTTACCACCGAATGCTACCGTCCCACCATCCTTTTCATGTAGGTCCACAAACCATTCCTTGTTTCCCGTCATATGCCGAGAGCAACCACTGTCCAAATACCATTTGTTCCTTTGAGCTCTCGAGTAGACCTGCAGTTCAACCAAAGTGCTTATGGAGATTTTGGTACCCAAGCAAGCTTGGGTCCATGACGGTTAGAGGCATGATGCATATATGATCTATTTCTGAATCTAGCAGAATTTTCTTCATCATATTTCAGAATTCTACAATCATACATGTCATGACCCATTTTTTCACAAAAGAAACAAGTGATGGCTCTATCTCTTTTTCTCATTCTACCAACATTTGAAAAGGAATTATGCATGTGTTTCTTTGGTTTGGAGGATGCTGAACTTATGGGGGCCCAATGGGTTGTTTGAACTTTTGATTTTTCAAGGATGGCAAGAGCATCCTTTAGCTCTTTTATTTGAGCCATTTGAGATTGGCTTTGTTTTTCAGCCTTTACTTTGGCTTCATTGCAAGTAATGCTTTCAAGCTTTTCTTGTTTCATATCATTTTTCAATTCTTCATGTATTTTCAGAAATGTGGATTGTTCTTCTCTCATGCATGAAATCTCTTCTTCAAACAGTTCAATTTTGGATGTAAGAATTTCATTTTCATGCTTCATGTTTTCATTTTCTGATTTTAAAGTATGGCACTCTTCACATGATTTTTTAGTATGCACAAAATGATCAATTTTCTTTTTCAAATTTCTATTTTCAGATTTGAATCTTTTACATTTTTCATATAAAGATTCGTATGCAATTTGCCATTGTTCACAAGTAAGAGTTTCAATTTCAGAATCTATCTCATTTCCTTCGTCGTCATTGGCCATGAGACATAGATTCTGGACTAGCTCATCTAGTCCATCTTCATTTCTGGATTCCTCTTGATCTTCATCGCTCCATGTGGCCATCATGGCCTTGGGCTTCCTGAACTTGCCTTTCTTCACCTTCTTGATGAGATCGGGGCACTCACCCCGCATATGGCCGGGTTTCTTGCATTCATAGCAAATCACTTCTTCTTTCTTGCTACTTTCTCCTCTGTTTGGTCCTTGCCTTCTTGGTCCCTTCCTGAACTGACCACCAAAGTTTCTGGTTCTTTTCACGAACCTTCTTGCTCTTCGTGTGATCATGGCAACCAGTTCCTCATCTTCAGTGTTGCCAATAGAATCATTGTCACTGCCCTCTGAATCTTGTGGATTCACCCTTAGGGCCAATGGTGTGAAAATTTTCTTTTTCTTGTGATCCTCCTCGCTCTTTTTGATGTTTATTTCGTATGTCATCAGCGAGCCGATCAACTCATCCAGAGTTAGAGTGCTGAGATCCTTGGAGTCTTCAATTACAGTGGCTTTTGTATGCCATTGTGGAGAGAGGGATCTTAGAACTTTTCTGACAAGCTCCTTGTTAGAATACTCCTTGCTAAGTCCCTTTAGTCCATTTGTAATTTCTGTCAATCTAGCAAACATGTCAGAAATGGACTCATCTTGCTTCATTACGAACAGCTCATAGTCCCAGACTAAAAGATTGGCTTTGGTTTCCATTACTTCCGACGTTCCTTCATAGATAAGCCGTAACTTGTTCCACATCTCCTGTGCAGAGGAACACGTAGATATACGTGAGTATTCATTAGGATGAATAGCATATTGAATTATATTCATAGCTTTAAAATTCGCCGAACACTTCCAAATATCTTCTTCATCCCACTCATTCTCATTTTCAGATAATACATATGGACCCCTACTTATGACACACCAAACATCGTAGTCCTGGGCACGTAGGAAAACATACATTCTGTTTTTCCAGTAGGGGTAGTTTGATCCATCAAAGAACGGAGGTCTTTGAATAGAATGCCCTTCGGGCATCATCCCCTTGTTTGCCATTTAATGGGATCTAGCTCTGACGACTGTGTGGTCAAGATTAAACAGAGACCAAGGCTTCGATACCAATTGTTGAGTCCCGGAGGGTGGCAATCAAGAGGGGAGGGGTGAATTGATGGCCAATTAAAAGAAACTACCTACGTGAATTCTATACTAATTATGCACACAAGCTCTAGCCTTACACGAACAGGATCACACTCGTGAATGCGTGTGAAGTGGGTGTGATTGATAGAGAAAATGGTGAATGCTCACCTCACCACGAATCCCACTCGACAAGTAAACGGAATAGCAAACCACAATTGACACACGGAATTTTTAGGTGGTTCGGGTACACTGCCGTGTCCCCTACGTCCACCCCTCACACGGAGGATTAAGGCTTCACTATGTAGTGAATCACACACACACGCTGTGTAGAACAGCAAGCACACACACACACACACACACACACACACACACACACACACACACACACACACACACACACACACACACACACACACACACACACACACACACACACACACACACACACACACACACACACACACACACACGTTCGTGTTACCAAACACGAACACCACACACAAATATCTGAAATAATGATTACAAACGTATGCTCAAGTTTAAGCTAAATGATTCAGAATGGAAAGAGTGAAGAAGGATTGATTTATCCTGGTTAGAGCTCCCCCTTTCTCTTCTGTGAATTTTATCAAACACTTGTGCAGCACGATGACCGTTCTTGACGATCTTGGCTCGGATGTGGCTGAATCTTGATTTCGCTCGCAGCCAGTAGCAGAGGCTTGATTGGAACTTTGATTCCTCCTTCTTCCCTTCACATTCATGCACACACTAAGGTGGAACAAGGGCTGGAGGTGGCTGCTGCGACCTGCACACACAAATGTTAGAAAGAAACCCAAAATCAGGACATACGAATTTCTCTTGGGGTTTTCATCCTCTACAAGTTGTTATATAGGCCAAGGGTGGTCAAGGGACAGCCATGGGACAAGATCCACTTGTTATGGAGTGGATTAAGGACAGCCACACAAGTGTGGTTGGACCATTTGGTCGAAATGCCAAGAGTCCACAATCACGGCGCCGCCCAGACCAGAAAGGGTCTACCCTTGGGGTCGACCCTCGTGAGGGGCCAGATGGGCCAGACAGCATGGGTCGACCCTTGGGGTCAACCCTTCCAAGAACCCGTGCTGGTTTAATAATTCTGGCAACATGGGTTTTCAGGGGTCGACCCTTGGGGTCGACCCTCGAGTGAATGGGTCGACCATTGGGGTCGACCCTTGCAGGTCTGGTGAAGGAGCCCGCCGGGTTCTAAAAATTAATCACCAGGGGTCGACCCTTGGGGTCGACCCTTATGGCTGGGGGTCGACCCTTTCAGCTGGAGATGAAAGACCCACGTTAACAGAACCAGGGGACCTAGGGGTCAACCCAGTGGGTCGACCCTTGTTCCAGAACATCCAAAAGATTGATTGAAAGACTCACTAAGTCCAAGAACAAGTCTAGGGGTTTCAAGATGGTTTTTAAAGCATGAGAGGGAATGAAACTCAAACCATTTAAACTTAGATAAGTTCTAAACCAATTTAATCCTTGAGATCAAAATAAAGAACTTCAAACCACACATTCAAAAGTCAATATGTTGAAGTCGATCTCACCAATCGTCCTAGAACGTTGGTAATCTTTGGCCATATAGATTGCCCTGTCAAAACAACTTCTGAATTAGATTCTTCATCTAAATTCAAATCAAAACACTTACTCTTGAGATGATGTTCTTGAGCCTTCTAAACGCCAAATCTTTATGTGATGTGATCACTTCCAAAACGTTAGAAAAGCTCATTTTTAGTTCATATAAATTCATTTGGTCATCATCAAAATCCATAAGACATAATACATGAGGAGGGGGTTCAACATGACCCGTCCCGTGACTCGATCCGAGCACGAGAGTGGGTTTGACCACCCTTGACTCTATGTCAGTTTCTCAACCGCGTAAATCCCCGCGTTTCCCTCGCTTGGGACAAATCGTGAGCTTGCACTTTTGTTGAAGGCATATACCCCGTAGGATCTCTTGGTGTTCAGTCTAGTTAGCTTTATTGTTCACGTCATTACTGGTCGCATCGTCCATTCAGTCGCATGGTCGCCTAGAGTCCCAATTTTGCATCAAATTGGTCTCGAGTCGCATTTCATCCTGCATCAAATTGGTATCAGAGCAGGTTGAGTCTAGGGTAGTCTATCACAACATGGTTTGAGTCTAGGGTCATCTTGTCCTAAGTGTTGCATGCCATACCTATACACGGTATATATTAAAATGTGTTGTCGAAATAATAGGTTACGCCTATCGGGAAGGTAGCAGTGAGTTGGGTCTTCAGATCAATACCTCTGCCATATACCAGATATTGGTTAGGTCTAGGTTCTTCATTTTGCATTAGGTGTTTCATTCAAATTGCATTTAGCTCCATCACATGCATGCCCGTCCCATAGTTCCCCGTTTCCCATGGATTCCCAATCACCTAGGCCAAAAGAATGGTGGCATAGAACCCAAGGGCTTGGAAACTATCCCCTCTTCTTCCGTAGGCCAGAAGCCTCAGACTTTTATGGCTCATAAGTCCCGAGCGACTACCTACATTGGGAAGCTGCCATTGACAAATATTTTGAGTGTTACTTAATTTCTAGAGCCATGGAAGTTAGTTTTGCCAAAGAGAGGCTTTTTCATGAAGCTACTGAGAAGTGGGAAAGCGTTGAACGCATGAGGGATATTAGGAGGCAAAGTGATGTGAAACGACCACGGGGTATGCAGCAAGTAAACAGAAACTTAGGACCTATTCCGCAATCACAATCACATAGCAATTCAGTTGGCAGATCGGGCCAATTCACCGTCGCACACACACGAGCCCAGGGTGACTAAATGATGCTAAGGGGAGGTGATGGATCAAGACCCTTACTGGTAGAGTGCCAGCAAGGCTAGGTTTGCCCTCCCGAAGGTACGAAGCCCACAATTAAGGGGCTGGCCGGGTGCCACTTGGAGCACTAGGTCCCTCTCTCACACACTCCACGGTGACCGCTCGTAAGTGGAGCACGTGGGGTCGGACACTCTCTCGCTTGCTCAATGGAGCGGATTCTATGGATATTAAATGAACAAGTACCAGAAGGAAATGGAGCAAAGGTTAGAGCTCACCTGGTTGGTTTGAAGAAACCAACCCCGTTCGGAGACGAGGGCGAGCGGGGAAGTGTGGGTTCCCCGCACACTGCACCGGTGTAGCTTGATCCCTGTTTAATAATAACATACACTACGCCTCACGCAAGAGGGTGGACTTGGGGTGGGGATGATTTGTATTACATGCAAACACTACCTCCACGCAGGGAGGGGCGGTGAGCCGGCCAGGCGGGGAGGGGAGATTCGCCGAAAAGCGGGCGGAGAAGCCGACGCGAATCTGCCGGCTGTCTGCGATGGCTGACTGACAGTCGATGTCAAGGTCGTAGATCTTGTTCTGGAATTTTTATGATGACGAGACCAGTGGCGAACGCGTTGTAACTGGAACGGGTATGCCTCAGAATTTTTCTGAATTCTTCTGAAGAAGGTGCTGGTCCGGGAAGAGCTTCGAACAGAGTGACTGAATCTGGACGCAGTAGCTTCCTGTTTCTGACAGCAACTTGCAGAGGTTGCCCCGACCGCTCCCGGACTCCAAATCACGAACCGCCGGAGTTTCTGGAACCGTGGACAAGCCCTCTTCACAGAAAAATTGACGGGGAAGCCGAATGAGGTCAGAGTCGACTGCGGGACTCTGAATAGTGAGGACAGGTTGAGGCAAACTGTGAGACGTAGATTAGAGTAGCCGAGGGATAAAAATGGTAACTCTGTCCCACTGATGCCGAACGCAGTTCTGCTTTTTGATTCTGAACGAGGACTGGGCGAGGAAGAACTTTGTTGGAGAGCTCTTGGCCTGATTCTTCTGCGATTCTTCGAGGTACAGCTTCTCTTCCGGTTCAGGAGCTCGGTATGAGGAACTTTGCGCAGTTGGGTGAGATTGGACCTCCCGGGCAGCACGGACCTCGGATGAGGACGAGACCAACGCGGTGGCGAAGCAGACTGGCAGAGCTTTCCGTTGATGTAGGCCACGCCCTCAGAAGATCCGGGATGAGGTCGTGGGCGATGCTGCAACAGGGGGGCATTTCTGCAGAACTGTAGCTGCTCACTAGTATATAGAAAATGGGGTAGATGGGGTGGGAGATGGGGTGGATGTGTGTGGGGGGCGACCCCGGGCTGTGTGGGGGTCTGGTATAGGGTGATCTAAGGTGTGGGAGGGGCAGAATGGGGGCTGGAAGATGGTCTAGCAGGTGGAGGAAGGGGGAGCTGCGAGTTTGGGTTGGGATAGAGAGAGAGAGGGAGATCTCTCTCCTTTGGTTTGAATGAGAGGTTAATGGGGTTTAATATTGCTTTGGAAAGGGGAAGGGTTGTGTTGGGGAGAGGAAGGGGTGCTTGGGAGAAGGGATTCTCCCTTGGGAAAATGAAAGGTTGTATGGGGAAGGGGAAAGGTTGCTTGGGAGGAGGGAGAGGTGCCTAGGAGAAAGGGATTCCACCTAGGGGTTGGAGGGGACTTAAATGGGAGGTATGGGGAAGGGGGAGGGGTCTTAATTAGAGGTGAATAGGGAGGAGAGAGAGTGAATTTCAAATTTGGGGTGGGGAGGAGAGAGAATGGGGTTCGCCCCCTTTAGAGAGAGAGAGAGAAGTAGAGAGAGAGAGAGCTAGAGATAGAGAGAGAGAGGTGCACTAATGCTCAAAATTCATTCAAACTTTCATTACTGAACTCAAGTGGAGTTGGGGTCCTATTTATAGGAATCTCAACATTTACAAAAAGTCCCTGGAGAAAGTGCTAAAAGCAAATAAGCAAGGGGGTGGGGAAGGAAGAGGGCGCCCATGGGCCAGACCCATTTAATTGGGCCCATATGACCCCCTAGCCTAACAAACATAGGTAAATAGCATGATGACCTAGGGACATGACTCAAAACAAAGGGGAAATTACATCAAAATGACTCAAGAAAGATATAAAAATACATAGCTGAACTTAGGAAATCAAGCTGAACATAATGGCAATCATCCGGACCCGTGGAGAAGTGGGAAGTGGTAAGCGGTAAGCGATGTCCCCATCATACTCCCGAGGTGCAGAGAACTCGACTCTGTCGAGTAAAGATCCATCGTATGCGGAGGAACTCTCAAGTCCACCAAAGGTAGCCGGTCCTTTCCACCAAGCGAGGTAGTGCCCATCCCTCTGCTCTAGATGGCCGTAACCTGTTCATTCAATATCCGCTCCAATTGCTCACGTTGGCCCCTCTGGGTTGGTGGAACTCTCTTATGGGTGGTGACTCTCTCAAGAAGTGGAACAGGCTCAATATTCTCACTAGGTGTCACCGTGGGACCCCTGTATGGCACCAAGTCAGCCACATTGAATGTGGGACTTACTCCGTACTCCTCAGGGAGGTCCAACACGTAGGCATTTGTGCCGATCCTCCTCAGAACCTGGAAGGGGCCTGATCCACGCGACCTCAGTTTTGAGACATTCCCAGGGAAAGGTCTCTCAGTTCTCACCATCACAAAGTCACCCACGCGAAACTCTTGGTGGCGTCGGTGGGAATCGGCCAATTTCTTATACACCTTATTACTTTTGTTGGTGTGTTTGCGGATGTTACCATGCAGAGTTGTGAATGATCCTTTAGCGATGAAGGGAGGGCCCGGACAACCAAATGTTGACCTAACATGCAATGGTGTCACGTGGACTTTGATGAACCTAGGAGGACCGGGACATCCACTAGTGGCCCTATCATACCTAGTCTTCATAACAATGGTGGGAGGGCCCTGGTATCTGTAGGAGAACCTATTACATAAGGTGGTGATGAATGCCGGGGGACCTGGACACCCGTAGATGCTCCTAATGTGTATATGATCAATGATGAATGAGGGAGGACCAGCACATCCAAATGTGAGCCAGTCATGCATTGGGCTAAAAGTGTGCGTGACATGTATGACATGACTAGACTTAGTAGCCCTACTAAATGATGCACAATGTAGTGGCACATGTATTTTCATCCAAATGGTTCCTCCTATGCATATGGCTTGGTGTGGGAGTTTCCACTCATAGGGGTCAAAGGGGTCAAGAAAAATGGAGTGGATTTGGTCTAATAAGGTCGGTTGGGGTGGGAAAAGGTTGGCGGAGAGTAAGGTGGGGGGGCATAGGAAGGGGTCGAAGGGGTCATGGTAAGGGTCACCTAAGGAGAGGAACTCTAGGTCCTTATGGTCCTCATAACCATTGGATGGCGGACTCTCCTCCCCAGGTAATATGATCGGGCCAAAGTTTTTGGTGGAATGGTCGGCCATGAATGGAGGACTAGATGTTCTACCCGAGACAAGCAACTCTAATTTGTGAATAGCATCGGGCCCGTCGGGTGTAGGGAGGAGTAAAAGAAGGTCACTAGTGTAGCAACCCACAGTGTAAATGGAGGAGATTGATCCGACACATAGGTGTAGGAGGTCAATGCTCCTAGGTCGGTCGGTTATTGTAGACATCATGCCAGTTAGCTCCGTTTGCCAAACTATACCCTTAAGAAGATCCCCTAATGTTTCCACTTGATACGATGATTGGATTGTGGTGTGATAGGTGGATAAGGGCACAATGGGAAGGTTTTGCTCCATGGGTCGGTAAACATAGGACACGATAGGGTGAAGTGGTCTCTCCTTTAGCCATCTAGCTAGGGGCCCCTCTATGATTACGGTGCTACTTGTGAAGGCTTGTGGCTCTTGGGGGTCCAAGCTATGTGAAGGAGACATTTGTGATTCTTCCTCACCATAGATATGAACTTGGGTTTCCTCAAGGATGGGGATGGGTTCCAGACTAGCATCTACTCCCATGTGGATGGTTGTGGTCTCCTCTCTCAAGGGAATGGGAAGGTCTATTGGGGGTGGGGTGATGATGGTTGGTGCATGGTGTACCCGGAGTGGTGAGTGAGGCCGGACTTGGGTTGGGGTTGGGAGTGGAAGTAGCGGGGGACTAGGTATAGGGTGAAGTGGTCTCTCCTTTAGCCATCTAGCTAGGGGCCCCTCTATGATTACGGTGCTACTTGTGAAGGCTTGTGGCTCTTGGGGGTCCAAGCTATGTGAAGGAGACATTTGTGATTCTTCCTCACCATAGATATGAACTTGGGTTTCCTCAAGGATGGGGATGGGTTCCGAACTAGCATCTACTCCCATGTGGATGGTTGTGGTCTCCTCTCTCAAGGGAATGGGAAGGTCTATTGGGGGTGGGGTGATGATGGTTGGTGCATGGTGTACCCGGGGTGGTGAGTGAGGCCGGACTTGGGTTGTGAGTGGAAGTAGCGGGGGACTAGGTTTGGGTAGGATAGGAGTTGGAAGTGGAAGGTGGGTTGGGTGAGTAACTTTGGATTGGGGAATGGTGGCTGTCACGGGCCTAGGTGGAGGGGTGGACATGGGGTCCACGTGGGTTTGAGTGGTGAGGGTGGAGTGAGCCATGATGCTTCTTCCACCTAGGAGGGGAACTTCTCGGCCTAACCCATGACACTGTGATTCATATTCCTCTTCCCAATCTAGTGGAGCCTCATAGTCTTCGGTTACCTCTTTAAGTTCCTTTTGGAAAGGGGTGGAAGAAAGATTTTTGGAAGTTTGTAGGGTGTGGGTTTGATGGAGAATTTTGGGTTGGGTGGTGGGGAAAGGAGGAGTGGGAGTGCTCCTCGGGTTATGGTTCTCAGGGTAGGAGTGGGAAGGTTGGGGAGTGAAGATCTTCCTGATCTCAATCCTTATCTCTTCCAATAAATCTAGGGGTCCTTTGGGTGGTGGGGTTTGGGTCCTAATAGAGGTTTTGGGTTGACGGGGAGGGAAAGGTGGAGTGGGAGTGCTCATTGGGCTATGGGTGCTTGAGTTGGAAGAGTGGGAAGGTTTTGGAATGAGGATCTTCCTAAGTTCTACCTTCATCTCTTCCCATGAGCGAATGGGCTCTTGTCTCTCAATCCCCCTTCGAACCTCAAGCTTTCTCCATTCTGTCTCGCCGAAGGGACCAAGGGTCGTCTTGGCGAGGCGCACTTTTCTTTCCTCGGTCATGTAGTAGTGGTGGAAGTATCTATCCATGGAGGTCTCCCATTTCCTATATCTGTGAGGGTTCTGGGACACATCGAAGCGGGGCAACTCTGGCCCGATAATGAAGTAGTCATCGGAGTGCCTGGTGAGGTACATGGTTTGGATGATCGGATGACCTCAATGCAATGTGCCCTAGGACAGACTTAGTAGAGATAAGTCTAGAACTTGCTCTGATACCAACTGATGTGAAACGACCACGGGTATGCAGCAAGTAAACAGAAACTTAGGACCTATTCCGCAATCACAACCACATAGCAATTCAGTTGGCAGATCGGGCCAATTCGCCGTCGCACACACACGAGCCCGGGGTGACTAAATGATGCTAAGGGGAGGTGATGGATCAAGACCCTTGCTGGTAGAGTGCCAGCAAGGCTAGGGTTGCCCTCTCGAAGGTACGAAGCCCACAATTAAGGGGCTGGCCGGGTGCCACTTGGAGCACTAGGTCCCTCTCTCACACACTCCACGGTGACCGCTCGTAAGTGGAGCACGTGGGGTCGGACACTCTCTCGTTTGCTCAACGGAGCGGATTCTACGGATATTAAATGAACAAGCACCAGAAGGAAATGGAGCAAAGGTTAGAGCTCACCTGGTTGGTTTGAAGAAACCAACCCCGTTCGGAGATGAGGGCGAGCGGGGAAGTGTGGGTTCCCCGCACACTGCGCCGGTGTAGCTTGATCCCTGTTTAATAATAACATTCACTACGCCTCATGCAGGAGGGTGGACTTGGGGTGGGGATGATTTGTATTACATGCAAACACTACCTCCACGCAGGGAGGGGCGGTGAGCCGGCTAGGCGGGGAGGGGAGATTCGCCGAAAAGCGGGCGGAGAAGCCGACGCCGAATCTGTCGGCTGTCTGCGATGGCTGACTGACAGTCAATGTCAAGGTCGTAGATCTCGTTATGGAATTTTTCTGATGACGTGACCAGTGGCGAACGCGTTGTAACTGGAACGGGGATGCCTCAGAATTTTGCTGAATTCTTCTGAAGAAGGTGCTGGTCCGGGAAGAGCTTCGAATAGAGTGACTGAATCTGGACGCAGTAGCTTCCTGTTTCTGACAGCAACTTGCAGAGGTTGCCCCGACCGCTCCCGGACTCCAAATCACGAACCACCAGAGTTTCTGGAATCGTGGACAAGCCCTCTTCGCAGAAAAACTGACGGGGAAGCCGAATGAGGTCGGAGTCGACTGGGGGACTCTGAATAGTGAGGACAGGTTGAGGCAGACTGTGAGACGTAGATTAGAGTAGCCGAGGGAGAAAAATGGTAACTCTGTCCCACTGATGCCGAACGTAGTTCCATTTTTTGATTCTGAACGAGGACTGGGCGAGGAAGAACTTTGTTGAAGAGCTCTTGGCCTGATTCTTCTGCGATTCTTCAGGGTACAGCTTCTCTTCCGGTTCAGGAGCTCGGTATGAGGAACTCTGCGCAGTTGGGGGAGATTGGACCTCCCGGGCAGCACGGACCTCGGATGAGGACGAGACCAACGCGGTGGCGAAGCAGACTGGCAGAGATTTCCGTTGATGTAGACCACTCCCTCAGAAGATCTGGGATGAGGTCGTGGGCGACGCTGCAACAGGGGGGCGGTTCTGCAGAACTGTAGCTGCTCACTAGTATATAGAAAATGGGGTAGATGGGGTGGGAGATGGGGTGGATGTGTGTGGGGGGCGACCCCGGGCTGTGTGGGGGTCTGGTATAGGGTGATCTAAGGTGTGGGAGGGGCAGAATGGGGGCTGGAAGATGATCTAGCAGGTGGAGGAAGGGGGAGCTGCGAATTTGGGTTGGGATAGAGAGAGAGAGGGAGATCTCTCTCCTTTGGTTTGAATGAGAGG